>CM028380.1:99066712-99192296 GCA_013146195.2 Codonopsis lanceolata | reverse complement strand
TTCTTCCTTTGTCGATTGTATGGTTGGGCCTGGCGAGAGGGTCTAGATGTATGAGAGACCACGTTAAGACCAAAACACTATTAAGAGATGTCATATAGTTAGTTGACTGCTAAAGTCACAAGTCGTGACTCGACGATAGCCCGAATGCGACGCGATTGAGAGTTTGTTTGCGCTTGTGTTCGTGACTCGGTTTGGTCCTAGACCTTTATATGATGATTTATTAACATGTTTAGATGTATTAGACTTCTAGTTGAGGTGTTCCTTAAGTCTATCGATGATTTGGAAGCTTTGGAGATGCCTCTGCCTCTATCAGCGTGTTCTGTGATCGAGCCGTAATCGGCTCTCCTTTGGGACTCTTATTTCCCTAGTTGTTGTTCAACTTTCAAGTATTTAAGCTTCTTAATTAACCCTTAGACTTGCCTTAAAGTCTCCCTTCATTGCTCGCTGACAAGGAAGCCTTCCTCGTCGCTCCGGCCGACGTTGTCGCACCTCTTCCCGGCTCGCCTCCGAGTTGTTTCCTCGGGTTGTTGTGTGTTTCCGACTTGTTTTGAGTTGGGTTAGACCTAGAATGGTTGCCCATAAGTTTGGGACCATTTAGACATGTTTAGACCTAGTTCAGGTTAAACGAGGCGCCGCATCGAATTTTGACCACTAGCCCGCCTCAAAAGCTGAGAACAATTCAAAATCAGTCCAAGCCTCAGAAGTTGAGGCGCCCACCTCAAATACTGGGAGCTCCTACAGGATTTTCCCCTGTTTTGTGTTTTGACGAAAAATACCTATCCTACCCTCATTAAACCCCTCTAAACCCTTCCTAACCACCCATACTTAACCCTAATCATGTCCTAACATTAGTTGAAGTTAATTTAAGGTTAGATTAGTGATTGATTAATCCTAATCTCTACTAATTGTACCAAGGAATTCTGTTTTGCCCCTAATTACTGGGAAGTATAAATAGCCTAACCTCTTCACAAATTCAGCCAAACCTCTTCATTTCTCCTTCTAAATCGGGACGTATGAGAGAGAGAGAGACTCCATGGGAGATTCAAGCCCTAGCTTCATTCTTCCTTCGATCCAAGACGATCTAACCGCCCGATTGCCTTCAAACTTCGGAATCTTGAAGCCCTCGTCGAGTAGAACAAGTTCACCGATCGGATTTGCATTCCTTGGAGTTTTCATCCGAGCTAGGTAAGTTACTTCCTTTTGATTTTGGTTCATGGCCCTAAGGAAAACAACCTATATATGCTATTTGTGGGCAATGAACACTTGATATGCTTTGTATGCCCAATTTGGGGATTTTTGGAAGTATGAACTTGTTAGAGCATTTGTAGAATGACTTCTATGATTGTTGAATATGTGATTACTCTTCATTTTGTGTTTCTAGGCCTATGAGCATGCTAGAAACCATGACTATATGTTATTTGGGTTTATTGTGGAAATAAGCCTATGATTGGGGCTTTGGATATATGAACTCACTAGAAATTATGAGTAGGAACATTTAATTGAAATAATGTGATTTATGAAATGAGTTTTGATTTATGTTGGGTTTGTTGTGAATTTTAGGGCTTGAGAATCAAGCCCGAATTATTGGATATATTGTTGTTAAATAAAGTGGGTATAAATGTTGAAATTGATGAAGTGCGTAAATGATGAAACTTAGTATTTAGACTCAACGGAGTCTTAATAAGTTCAACAATGTGTTAATGAACTTGGGTTGAAGTCCTCGACAATTGGGTTTCGCTTTGACTATGATTATGTTGAGTTCTTGATTTTTAGGCTTGGGAAACAAGCCCGGATCATTTTGGGAGAATTTCTATAAACCTGAATGATGTGTTAATTTTGGGATTTATGAAATGTGTATTTAATGAAATGCGAGGTTAAGACTCAATGGAGTTATTTTAGGTTCAATAAGATGTTAGTGAGCCTTAGGTTGAAAACCTACGATGTTTGGGTTTGGTTGGTTTTGATGATGAGTACCCGAGCATCTCGAATTGTGTCCCATTTATGACACCCATGATATAGAGGCTTATTGGGGATTTATTTAGAGCGTGCTCGTAGAGCACGGAGCATTAGAGACCAATCAATCATCTCGTGCATCCTTAAGAAATGATTATTTGAATGAGATTTCTTTTAGGAAATTCAGATGAGCATTTTACATGGAAAACTTACGGGTCTTGGACTACGGTGTAGTCTTGTCATTCATGAGAATGGTTTTGAGAATGTCGAATATATATGACTATTGGGACTATGGTTGAGTCCGGTGTACCTTTAAGCAAAGCTTAAATGCTAAGCCTTGATTTATGATTATTCTTAGACTAAAGTAATAGTCTTTGGTTGAATCTCGAGTAGAGGATTATGGTAGACCTCATGTTGTGATTTCTTGAGCTTATATGCTACTTTTGATTGGGTTGTGACTTGAGGGTTATGAATACCTCAATATGCGGTTCCTGGACTAAACTTATAAGTTAGTTGGATTTGTTAAGTATGTGCAAATATGTGCATTGTTAACTTGGTATGTAGAGCTTTATGTCCTACTTGATTTGATAAGTCCGCTCTTGACGGTCTTGGTTCTTGTTTGAGCATGCGAGTAAATATCTACTTGTGCATTGCATGTAAGTCCAGCTGGCATTATTTGGATTGGTTTTACGTCGTGGCTGGACGATACACGCCTATACGAATCGTAAGATTCGTGATTCGCTATGGATCGCCGCACTGACCTCACACACCCCTCAATTGTTGGCCGCAATGGGAAGTAGCCCCTTTGTAACAATACGCAGCCATTGGCTGCTATTGATACTGAGTAGGTTCTCGGTTTGAGTCGATGAATTCACAAAACATCGATGGCACGATACAGTATAACATTGTGTATTGCAGGAGCAACACAACGAAACTATTTGGGTATCTTCTCTATCCCTTATGTGGCTTACTATGAGCACTTATATGAAGAATAACGTGCTATGTGGTTTATGAAGTTCATGTTACTTGGTGACTTAATACGAGTTTATTGTTGGTATACGATTAAGATGCCATGATTTTATACATGTTTGTGCATTATGCCATGCCACGTCATGCTATGCCATACAATTGCATTTAGTAACTTACTGGGTCATTATGACTCATTTCGTGTGTTTGTTTTCCTTAGTTTGTGCAAGGTGAGCTCGTTAGTGCTGCTGGCAGTGCGCATGATCGATAATGTGTGGTCTTCCTGCAATAGCTTGGGGGTTATTAGTATTATTGTATTTATTATCTCGTGAGATACGGACGTAAAGTTATGTAAACTTTACTTGGGTAGTTATGTTAGTATCTTATTATTGTTTTATTTTGGGAGCCGACTTGTTGGGTCGAGCTATTGTATTTAATTAGAGGTTATTCTGTTGTCTTTCCGAGCAAGGTTTTAGCTCGCAAGTTCTAGTATTATGTTATTGTTATTTCTGTCTCCGACAACTTTAGTCGAAAGACATTGGTTTAGTTGTTAGTATTTAATATCTTATTTGTTTTGTTGATTTGTCCCTCCGGCATGTTGTAGCCGTTGAGTGGTTGTTTATCAGGTTGGTATTCTGTTGATTCGCCGGCCTTAGGTTGCCGATGGTTTGTTGTACGTGCGCAATGTTGCGTCCACGCGAGTAAATAGATTTGTCGAGATAGTCATCTCTCGGCCTTGTATTCCTTAGTTTATAATTATAAGTCGGGTTCCACTTATGATTTGCTTCCGCAGATTTTAGTTTTTGGTTATTCGGTTTTGCCGTTATGGCTTTACATTCCTGTTTAGAGTTTGTTGGTTCAACTCTTGACTCGCACCACTACGCTTAGCGGGTGCTTGTCCGTCTTTTAGCTTGTCTTGACCCGCACGACCTGGGATTTCGATTGAGTCCGGTCGGTCAACCACCAAGATTGAAGTTATAAAACATGCAAGAAGGGTAATAAGGCTCTATTAGGACTTAGTTAGGTACTAAGGCATCGATCGAAGCAAGTACAACAAAGCATGCAAGGTAAAGAAGGCATACAAGCGACTATGTTCGTAGTCAACCTAATGCAAGCATGACTTCAACAATATGAACTAGTTAACATGTTAAGGCATATAATGAGCATGTTATAACGATGCCATACAAGTAATGGGTTTGGGTTCTCTCATAAAGTGTGTCTAAATAAAAATGGGTAAGATTCACAAGGATATTTTATAAATATTTTGGGCCTTAGAGTTTTGAAGATATTAGTTTTGCACTAATTAGGTGTAAAATAGTTATATCCTATACCTCACCCACATTGTGTTATGTCGACACAAACACTTGTACATTGGAAAAAATTAAGGATCCAAGTTGTATATAAGTTGTGTATATCCCTACTGCATTGTCATGTTCTTTACTAGTTACTCCTTTCATTTCACCCAAAAACCTCTTAAAATCTAATAAAAAAAAGTTAAGTAGTATGATAGACTATTTTCCTGGAACAAAGAGAGTAAAACCCTTACTTTTTAAGAGTGAAGTAGGAACAACTTTTGATAGAATAAATTTTAATAATAACTAATGGTTTCGTCATGTTTGGTAAAATATGTGGTCGTATATCTGTCGCTGATTTCCTTCTTTCTAGTAGTGAGATTATGAAAATTATAAACATAATTTTTGAAAATGGACTCTTAATGTAAAACGTCCTAAAATTGTATAACTGGCTATTTCTATTAGAACAAAGGGAGTAAAATACTTACTTTTTAAAAGTAAAGTAGTAACAAATTTTGATAGAATAAAGTTGAATACAGACTAATGGTTTCTTCATGTTTGTTAAAATCTTTTGTCGTATATTCGTCACTGATTTTCTGCTTTCTAGTGGTGAGATTAAGAAAATTATAAGCATAATTTTTTAAAATGCACTCTTAATGTAAAACGTCTCAAAATAGTAAAATTATCTATTTTCTTGACTGGAGGGAGTAAAACACTTGCTTTTTAAAAGTAAAGGTGTAATAAATTTTTATAGAATAAAGTTGAATACTAACTAATGGTTTCCTCGTGTTTGATAAAATATTTTGTTAGATATATGTTGCTGATTTCCTTCTTTCTAGTATTGAAATTAGGAAAATTGTAAACATATTTATTGAAAATGGACTCTTACTGTAAAACGTTCCAAAATAGTATGATAGACAATTTTCTTAGAACGAGGGATTAAAACACTTACTTTTTAATAGTAAAGTAGTAACAACTTTTAATAGTAGAAAGTTGAATACTGACTAATAGTTTCGTCATGTTTGGTAAAATCTTTTCTCGTATATCCGTTACTTATTTTCTTTTCTTTTTTAGTAGTGAGATTACAAAAATAGTAAGTTTATTTTTTGAAAATGGACTCTTAATGTAAAACGACTCAAAATGGTATGATGGACTATTTCCTTGGAACGGATGGAGTAAAACACAGACTTTTAAAAAGTAAAGTAGTAACAACTTTTGATTGAATAAAGTTGAATACTGACTAATAGTTGGGTCATGTTTAGTAAAATCTTTTGTCTTATATCCGCTGTTTATTTTCTTCTTTGTTGTAGTGAGATTGTAATTAATTGTAAGCATAATTTTTAAAAATGGATTCATAATATAAAATGACCCAAAATAGTATGATGGACTATTTTTTTTGGAAAGAGGAGAGTAAAACACTTACTTTTTAAAATTAAAGTAACGTAGTAATAACTTTTGATATAATAAAGTTGAATACTGACTAATGATTTCGTCATGTTTGGTAAAAATCCTTTGTTGTTTATCCGTTGTTGATTTCCCACTTTCTAGTCATGATATATAAAAATATATATATAAACCATTATTGAAAATGAATTTTTATGGTGAAACATCTCATAATAGTATGATGTACTATTTCCCTAGAACGAAGGGAGTAAAACACTTACTTCTTAAAAGTAAAGTAGCAACAACTTTTGATAGAATAAAGTTGAATACTGACTAATGGTTTCGTCATGTTTGGTAAAATCATTTGTCGTATACATAAGTGATTGCGCTTACATACAATTGATGTCAACTCAGCCTTTATTGTATCCTATTTCACCTGCCTTTGTCTGATTATATATACATCTTAATTAACACATATCTTCAAGGCAATACATTTTCCGTCAAAGTCCCTCCGAACGGTGACAATTTTCCGGCGATGATTGTTTTGGTCGAAGACGAAGATGAAAAAGATGGTATCTCTAAGATGGTAAGGTATTTAGAGAATCGTGTCAACAACTCATCGAAAAAATATAAGACTTCCAGTACGACTTGAGGTTTGTATTTGTGAATCCTCTAATCTGTTTGGTTTATGAGTTGATAATTTTTATGCTTTCCTAGAAGAATTCATTTCGTATCTGCTATTGATGCCATAAATTCAAATTTATAGATCTGTGTATATCTTGTCATTTTGACTCTACATCATGTTTCTATTTTATATTTTCTTTAAAAGCGACAACATTTTTTTTTGAAATAAATGATTAAATTGGGTTTGATGATCATCTCTAGTGGGCTTTTGTAATATATTTCACATGGTTTCAATTAAGCCGGCCAATTACGACTCGAAACCCATTAACACAACTCACCCGTCCTGAAAATTACCCGACCAACACTACCCGTTAACATTTTTCAGTCAAAACGGATAACTTGTTTTAACCCAAAAATATTAATAGGTTTTGTTGAGTTAGGTTAAAGCTTGTCGAACTCTTTACCCATTTTGATGTGATAGTTTTTACTATGTAAATGTATACTTATTATTTTGGGGGGGGGGATTCAAGTTAAGATGGGTCGACCATCTAACTTTTTGCCATTTATAATTCGACCTAATTCAATCCGACCGATTTGATATTCAGGTTATAATAGATTTCAACCTGTTACCTGTCCCTACCTGATTTAACCCACCCAGTTGCCAGGTCTAGTTTTAGTCAATCACAATAAATCGATTAACATAATGAAACCGGTATGGTAAGGTGGTTCATTATGTAAGTCAATTATGGTTGAGTTGGTGCTCAGAATAACAGATCGGTCAATCTTGGGGGTGTTTTTGAATGTCTTGACAGTTTGATGATCTAATATGTGAGTTGGAGATCAGATTAATAGTTGTATGGTCTGGGGTTTCTTTAGCCAGGTTTTCGTACTCCAGTTGACAGTTTGGTCGAGTCGGAGGGGTGTATCAAGTGTTTGGTTAACTTAAAAGGATCAAATTGATAGTTTGATCAAGTTGGAAGGTCTTATTGGTTGGTTTGGTTAATGTGGAAGGTGTAATAGACTATTTGGTTAATATTAATGGTGGATTTCACATTTGATAAGTTGGTCATTTCAAATAGTTGATTTGATCGGTCGGTCAGATCTACTTCTTTTTAGAGTCTCTGATGTTAATAGAGTTTGTCATGTTTTGTACATTTGTTTCTAAGTATAAAAAAATACTCCTTATATTTTCAAATTATCGACCTCCTTTTTTTTTTTGTTTGTTTTTAAATAATTGTTCTCTTCCAAAACTTTCCCTTTTAATAAAACTTTTTTACCACTTACCCTTACTTTTTCTATTTACTTTAATTATAACCACATACTCAAGGGTATTTAAAAAAAAACTACACATTTGTCCAATATTTATAATATATTCAATTATCTTATTATTAAACGGCATGTCGTGTGAGAAAGAACGATATTTTGAAAAACCGAGGGAGTACCTTTTTAAGCTATTGCAAGAAAATTGTCTACTCTTTCCTTTCCTAAATATGTGTCCTCTTTGATCCAACACACTACTTAAGAAAAATAAATAAATAATTGCATTATAAATATTATTGTAATGTGTGATTTTCTTTAGTGTTCTTATACACGTGGCCATAATTAAAATATGAAGAAAAAGTAAGGGTAAAGTGGTAAATGTATTTTTTTTTAAAAAGAAAGGTTTTGAAAATATACAATTATTTTGGATTAGACCAAAAAAATGAGGTTAATTATTTAGGAACAGAGAGGTAACATCTTTATAATTTCAATTTTATTTTTATTCTCCATTTTCTTGATGGTTACAATCCTATTTGAGTATCTTTGGAAAATACACCTTACTTCACTATTTATAATAGATTCACTTACTTTTTTAAATTTGGTGTCGAGTCAAACAAAACAATATTTTGAAAATGAATGTAGTATTGTTGTTTATGTTACTTGGTTGTCCCAAGTCAAAGTATTACACACTCTCACATGTGTACTAGTATGTTCCTTAATTTATTTTACTTGGTGTTGGATGGAAGATGATATTTCCTTCGCTCCTAAATTAATATTACTTCGTAGTTAAAAAATAGTTGGTTTGACTAAAAAGGTCATAAAAGATATAGAATAATTTAAAAATGAAGGAAGTTTATTGCTTTTTATAATATTTTTGGTGATAAATTATGCAGAACTCTATATTTCTGCTAAAAAATATTTGTTTTGTTATTTGTTGAATTTACATCTTTGGGAAATGTCTTAATTTCAGGAGATCATCCCCTAAAGCCATTGCATAATTCCGTTCGTAAAATGACTTTCACCACTGGAACCGAAGGTGATGGTTTATGGGATGTAATGTCTATAGACGAAATGAGGCAAATGGTACATCAGCGAGATGGAAGTCTTGCACTTGAGAAACATTTGGTCTTCGGTTCCGACTCTTCCTTGAAAACAACTTCTTTGAAGCCTTCAAAGAGTACCAGAAGCAAAAATTCTCTCAAATAAACCAAATAAAACCCAACCAAAGCCTTCTCTTCTATAAAGAGCTTATCTAGCCTGTAACTTAAATCTTCTTCTATGTCTCTTCATCTTTTATTCCTTTGATTGAAGGTTTTACTTCGAATATGAAATTAATGTAACTAGTCAACTTGTTTTGACTATTCTTTGTAATTTGTTTGACTCTTCTTCATTTTCTAATAATGTAGATCTTTCATTTGTTTATCTTGTAGATTAGTTAATTTACTTCTTGTTCTTTAAACATGTAAAGTCTTGTACATATTTCTTTTCTGTTTTCTATTTTTGGTTTACTTTAACCGCATCAAGTCTTTCAAATTGGCTAGCTTGAAAGGAAATATTTTACTCTTAAAATATCACATGAAGGCTCATTTGGACCACATTTCCTCTATATAGTCACTATATAGAATGAATATTTTATACATGTCTCTTTGAAATTCTGTTATAAATTGTTGAATTTTCTATGACTTCACATTCATGAAATAATGCTTAAAAGCTATCTTAACAAGAATCTAAAGTTATATGGTCAATTTCATATTTTTTTGACATCAATTCAATCTCCTATAATGAGTAATGTTATATATACTCAATAAGTATTCAAAATTGTGAACACAATGACATGGCTAATGAATTGACTGAGTACTTATTGAGTGCCCCTAACATTACTCCTCATGAGTGCATTACTCTTGTAATATTATTTATCTCACCTATGAAGATTTCAACCTTATATTAAATATTTATTTTTTGAATCTTTTACATAAATGTTTTATTTATGTTTTTTTTTCTTTCTATCAAGGCATACATTTATGTGGCTTACTTAAAGTGTGACGACCCAACCCCGACCCTGAGGAGGGTTCGCGGGTCGTGCCGTCCAAATAAGGACAAGACAAGCAACCAAGGACTCAATTAACAAAACTGACGTGATGCAACATTGGACATGTAGTACAACTCGGTACTAAAAAGCCAGAATAATTTAAAACTTTGAAACCTGATATAACAATTAAAAGCAAGTAAACAATTCTTCAGCGACTTTACAACCGGAACCCAACAACTAGACATTTCATGCTAATATATATCTATATATACACCTTGACGGCTAAACACGCCGGAGAAACAACAAAAGTAAATAAGAGCTAATGAGATGCTCAGCGAAACTCTTAACAAGTGAATCAATACATGAAAGCAAGGCTCGGCCTACAAGTGCCAGCAAATAACTAAAAGCATAAGTATTACTATAAGTCTTAGTCTACAACAAGTACAAGTTACTACAATTACACATTCCCAATCGAAGTCTAGATGACTTGCTTTAACCCAAGCATCCTTACGAAAGAGAGACCAAAAGAGCCAATGCTATCACCTCTAGGCGAGCGATCACAGACAATAGCAGACGAGCAACCTCAACGAGACGGGCCTGGATGATTAGGATCCAAAACCGTTAAAGGGAGGGGGTAAGTCAATACAGACTTTGTAAGCCACCAATATGCATGACAGGATATAATGCAAGTCATACATAGCGCGTTATCATATTTGATTATCAAGCAAATATCCTACTAGCACGTAGCTCTCAAGTCGCAATGCACGTTGTTTTCACATAAGTGCTAAAGTAAATCACATAGGATAAGGATATGTTATGGAACCGGTGCCGCTTCGTAGGCCTGAAATAGACAAGGTTATCTTGAATGTATTTGTCGGATGTACGTGTATGATACATCGACCACGATAGTATTGTTCCAATCACCTTTGGTTACGATGAGGTACTCTTCACCATTGTGATCAGTAGTGAAAGGTCTGTGCAAGGTTATGGTGTGGCAACCCATCACTACCATGAATCTCACAATTCATGATGGCGATGCATCGTTGACCATCAAGACAATTTACGTATGCCAGTTGGACTAATGGTACGCCAAGTAGATATTTACTTGTCACACAAAATCAAGTAAGGAAAGAGTTCGGCAAGAGCGAACTCGTCCGAGTCAAGTAGATATTTACTCCCGTAATAAACTGATCGATGTCTTATTTTAAATTTATTTCCTTGCAAGTGGACAAGACTATTGTAGAACAGCTTGGGAAGCAAGGGTCGAACCACAGAGATTTGGATTTGATCATAGTAAATTTAACTAATCTATTAAAAAAACAGTTAATAACTAATGGAGTTTTTTGGTTTTTATAAATTAAATTAACTAGAAAGCAATAAAATAATTTAACTAACAAAACATATAAATATGAGATAAATCAAAGATTTGTAAATTTCCTAGGAATTAGGATTCACTTGCATCTACTCTATTATTCATTTAAATAAAGTATCATTCAATATCTTGGGTTCGTTCACAAAAGATAGATATAGACTGTTGAACAATTGGTTCAGCCTCCATACCCGCAAAATTCATCCATTCTATATCATAAGCACGAGAACATATAATCTAGCTGTCACCTAGATTATGATCTATCTGTCACCTAGATCATGTATGAACCTGGCCCTAACTTATCACTCTCGTGCATCGATAGGTCCAATTTATTGTGATGGTGAGCCCACTGCATTTATATGCACATTGGTCATGCAATTATCCGCACCTCTAGGCCTTTATTATTTGCGATTACATTCATTTGTTCAAAGCGAAATAATAGAGGGATTGATAATCACCACAATCAACAAGAATTAAATGAATAAGAATTAATATAAAACAATAGATTCGATACAAGTTACCTCCAATTCCTAGATTATGGAGTTAGCTCTCCATAATTGAAAATACAAAACCTTGAACCATTCTTGGAGAATCTTTCTTCATAGACAAAGAAAAATAATACATAACTTCTCTCCCTTTTTTCCTAACTAAAGGGATCTATTTATACCTAATTAATCCTACATCAAGGAGGAAAATGAGATACATTATAATTACAACACTAAAAAGAATTAAACTAGGACTTGCACAATTCCCAAGGCAATTAGAACACTCAAAATAGGCAGCTGATTTTGTGCTGGAATTTCTGATTTTCAGCTTTTTTCCTTCAAGTTTCCAGCTTTTGCAGTTTGGTCCCTGAAGTTCTTAAATTCAGCATAAAATGCCTATATTTTGCACAATTATTCCAAAAGTCCCTGAAACTATAAAACAACACTAAAACACATATTAGACAACAAAAACCTCGAGAAATAGCATAATTTAAGTTGGAATAATACCCAATAACTGCGTATAAAATACAGTCATCAAATACCCCCAAACTTAAACTTTTGCTCGTCCTCGAGTAAAATAAAAAACTAAACTAAACTAAATTAAAAAAGCAAATAAAATATTTTTTTTCTTTCACAAGTCAAAGCATCGGCATGGTACCACATAATGCCTCAAGGAATGATAAATAACAACACATAGCCACAAGTCTAGGCTTTCACTCAATCATCATCAATATCACTTGTACATCTCCGTGTGTGTGTGTGAACCATTAATTGACTATCTCCAAACTTAGAAAGTTTTATCAAGCTAAGCACAACATTCATTCCCAAAATATTTCA
The DNA here is from genome assembly GCA_013146195.2 of Codonopsis lanceolata. Lineage (NCBI taxonomy): Eukaryota > Viridiplantae > Streptophyta > Magnoliopsida > Asterales > Campanulaceae > Codonopsis > Codonopsis lanceolata. The sequence goes on along the minus strand of CM028380.1, from coordinate 99,180,098 downwards.
ATAAAAACATGTGCATCACAAAACATGTACATACCATCAATACCCGGTTAACAACACGAAGAGAGATCGTGATAGAATTCAAGTGCTTATACATCCATCCCATGCACTAACTATGTATGAAATACAATGCTCTCAAGTCCCAATTACTTATAATAGCTGAGATTATGCAAATACGGTGAGCTATATGAAGATGTGTATATAATTCAAAACAAGGGTCAAATCAACTATGCTTCCAAACCATGTCAACTAACACAAACAAATGTGGCAACTAGATCAATAGGACTTTATTAAGCTTGTAATGTAAGGCCAAGGTGAGGGGTAACAATAAAAGGATAAGAAATTTCAAAGTGAGAGAGTAAGAATATTTCCTTTTTCCCATACAAAGCACTCACTTTCCTTCAACAACCCCCAAACTTGAACTTTTTGGGTTGAAGAAGGTATCGTCATCATCATAAAGATTTTCTTCCCAATGATCCTTTTCTTTGCTTTCTTTCTTTCTTTTTTTTTCTATTCTTTTTTTTTTCATTTTTTTTTGAAGGGCATGTGCAATTTTTGATTTTCGCACCCTTTTCATTCCTTTTTTTTTCATATATATATTTTTTTTCTTTTCCAATACAAGAACTCATTGGTGCTATTTTTGAACTGCATCAATCACCATGTAGACAACATTCCCAACCCAATCCTACTCTCTCAAAGGGTAGGCAAAAGTGTATAGGCTTTAGGGTTAAGTTAATGTGGGTAATAGAAACGATGTCGAATGGGGGTCGATGTGTGCTTAGCACACGCCATTCTTTTTAATAAAGCTCAAAGGGGACACTAGGGATTAATATAAAATAGGGATGGTGAGATAAAAAGGCTCAAACGTTCCAAAGATGGCCTAAATCATATCCTAACTGCCACAATGCTCATGCTTCATTTTCACAGAAATTCAACAAAGTTTCAAATCATTCCTTAACTCAAAGTTTTAAAAACGAGCTCCACATGTATTTCACATAAGCATTCGCTAGAAAAGAGGTAGGGAAAATCAAGACTTAAATGCACTCACGGTTCGAAAGTGTGCTTGAGATATATTAGCAAAAGAAGTCTAACAAATCTAACTTAGCATGCAATCAACCCTAAGTCGCAAATATAATGCAACAATCATGTAATGACGGTTGTTTAAAATGTTCGTGATCACAAAAAATAGCAAGGTCCAAAGGGAATGCAATGTGCACTATAAACTCAATAAAAATATCCAAATTCTTTAATAAATCAAGTCATGGTATTTTTGTGCTCAAAAATTTTGGAGATATAAAGTTCCATCAACTAGACCAAGCTAAGGCTCGAAGACAAGTTTACATGCATCGCTATTAACAAACATGTTATCATTGGCGGAAGTAACCATACCAATATTAAAGACTCGAAAAAATTTTGAAAATTTCAAAATTTTCTATTTTTTTAAAAAAATTAACTAACTACTAAAACTAACAAAAAGAAAAATAAAAACTAAATTAACTAAAAACAGGTAAAACGACTCTTCTCAAAAAAAAATCATCATTTAGACAAAAGGCAATTCTCACCCCCAAACTTAAATTTCACATTATCCTCAATGTGATTAAAATATAGAACAAGGGGGAAGAAAGGTCAACAACATGGCCGTAAGCGCGGGCATAGGATCAACAGAAACCCAACATTTTAGCACCCCATACATATTCAGAATACCAGCAATTTTCATGTTTTTTTAAAAAAATTACCAACCATAAATTGATAGCATTATACTAACAAAATGCACAATTAAGTATGGGAACCAAAACATGTATATACTCAAAAGCTTGCAAATCTAGTAATATTATGCTGCACAATTTTTTTCCAAAATGGCTTGTGACGATAAACTCAATCACCACCAAAGTTAAAATTACACAATGTTAGCAATTAAATGAAGTATAACCAAATTATACTTATGAACAATTTGCAATTTTTCAGTACGACTTATCTCAACAAACAACCCAGCCTAAACTCAAGTCACTAGTCATGAAAATTCCCAAGTTTCTCACACAGTTAAACTAGAAAAGACATGAATTGCATATGGGCAACAAATTTGAAGACAGTGATTTCAAAATTTTCAGCAGATAACTTAGCATAATACCACCACATTTGAATTCTCACAAAATCGCCAATAAATCGGATCATACTTATGAGCAGTTTTTCGGAACAAATTTCCCATAACAAAATTTCCAATTTCAAGATAGAAGAAAAATTGAAGCAATCTTACTTGAAATTTTGCATGAGAAGGGCCCTTCCAAAATTCAAGTCAGAACCGACCGGTGGAAAAATGGAGGATGTTGTCGACGCCTTAAAAGAGACGCAGTGATCGGGCTACAAGGCGCCGCCGGAATTGAAAACAAAGGCGGAGAAGATGGCGGCTTTGATGGAGATTCACCGGTTGGGATGTGATGGGGTACAATGGGTTGCTTTATACAACATAGCAAAAGCGGTTTGGGAATTGAAAGCACCACCAACAACATAAATATAACACCGGACAAAGATTGCACATAAATATATCGGCCTGTGGCTCTAAATACAACATACTCCAAATTTTAGCAAGCTCGCGTTGATCGATCAAGCTAATTTCGGAGGAGGATATGAATTGCTTGGGATGGCAATGGAGAGAGATGGAGGTCCTTACCTGGAAGGGCGTGGTGGTTAGATGTCGGATTGCTCAATTGGAGAAGAGAAACAGGAAGATGAAGGAGATTCGAGGCGGCGAGAACGGTAGCGAAGGTCTTCATCAATGGAGGTGGACGATGGAGAATGAGGATATGGGTGAAGGAAATTTAAGTCGGGTTTGGTGGTTGGGGAAGATGAGAGGGGTTTGGGCGAAAGAGGCGGTGAGCTTGGTGGAGGGATTTGGCGTTTTGAAGGAGATGGTGAGTGAGATGGCGGGAGATGGGAACAGGGGTTGATTCGAAGGAGGTTGGCGAGCGATTTGAGCAAGGGAGATGTGATAATTCGCCGGACATGGAGGCTGGAGATGGCCGGTCGTGGATTTGGCGGGGTTGAGCGATGGCGAATTGTTCGGGAGAAGGAGGAGGCTTGAGATGAGGTTGATGGAGATGATGGGTGAAGAAAGAAAGAGTGTGAGAGAAGCCTGCGCCTTTTTTCCTTTTCTTTTCTTTTCTTTTCTTTTCTTAATTGTGTACTCCCTTCCCCTTCTAGCACCAACTTTGTCACCTTGCGGTTGCAAGGTGAAAAGGGCCTTGCGACCGCAAGGTAATTTCACTTAAGTCCCTGAACTTTTATTATTTTTGAATCAGTCGGAAACTCTTTTATTAATTTCAATTGAACCCATAAATTAAATCTTTTTGAGTAGCCTTCAACCTGTTTAAACTAAAACAAAAATTCTACAAAAACTAAAAATAAAATTAGTGCACATAAATACATAAAAATAAAATCTTTTTTGTGAGGGTGACACTATTAACACTCTCCTATAAACCCACAAACTCATGGAGACTCTAACGAGTGACTCAAAAAGCAACAACATAAATACAAAGAGATAAGGGTTAGAAATTGTTCTAAGTTATAGTCGTTAGCTTGACTTAAATCCTTTCTTTTCGCTAAGAAGGCATTGCCAGATCACTTAGGAATGCACACATTTTTGGTCGATAAAATCCACCACTCATGTAATGTCTTAATTTTAGTCCATTGAAGCCAAACACTTCCTTGGCGAAATTTTCTTTATACGATGGCCATTTAATTGATTTGGGGACGGGTAATTTCACACCTAAATCTTCTAATGTAATCCTATCCGGAATTTCCTCCAATTTTTCATCATAACATTGCTCATCCTCATGTATCTCTAAAATAGGTTCTTGATTCTCTTCAAGAAAATATGAAGAAGGCGTCCCTAACTCCACATAAGTGTCTAGCGGAGAATCAATTGGAGAATAAATTATAGTGAAATTCTCCGAAATTGTTTCGGGTTCTTGAGAACAATGAGGTGGTACATTAATTTGTGAAAAATCTTGAGATTCTAAAATCAACTCATCATCTTTTTCAATCGGCTCATCTATTACTTCCAATTCTTTTTCCTCAATATTTGTGTTTTCTTTACCCCTTTCTATATTATATTCCCACTTAGAGACTTCCATGAGTATCTCATCATCTTTAGGAATCAACTCCTTCTCTCGCACTTCTAGTTCTACTTTTCCATCTTTTTCTTGATTATATTCACTTTTATCTTTTTCAACTTCTTTATCAGAATTATCTACTTTATCAGGCATATCAGAAGGTTGAATAGGATTACTTACCTCTTCTCTTTCTTTGTTAGATTTTGCAAGTATCTCCTTTAAATTTTCTATTTCTTCTAGCATATATCTCATAAGGGCAGCTTGACTTTTGCTTGCTTCGTCTAACTTTGGAGGTTGTTGACAATACGAACGTGGTTCATTATAATAATTATGCGAGGAGAAAGATGATTGATTACAATAAGAAGGAGACTCATTATAATAGGACGGATAAGGAGGAGGTTCATTATAAAAGGGCGGATTATAATATGGTGACTCATTATAGTTATTATGATAGGGCGGAAAAGATGGATGATGGTGATAATCACGTTCATAGCTATTAGGAAAAGATGATTGATTTATTCTAGCATTTCGGTAGGCATATTCATTTGTGGCTCTCATAGGTGCGTAATTTTCCATACCCCAAGGATAATTATTGTACGCCATTTTTTTTTATTTTTTAAGAATTTTTTATTTTTTTATTTTTTTTAATTTTCGGAATTATTTTTTTTTTTTGAGAATTTTTTTTATAAAAACGAAAATAATAAAAGAAAAGCTAAATTAACTAAATCAAAATAATAAATCCCAGGCAACGGCACCAAAAACTTGATCGATGTTTTATTTAATCTTTTTCCTTGTAAGTGGACAAGACTATTATAGAATAGTATTGGAAGCAAGGGTCAAACCACAGATATTTGGATTTGATTAAAGTAAATTTAACTAATCTATTAAAATAAAGTGATTAATAACTAATGGAGTTTTTTTGGTTTTTATATATTAAATTAACTAGAAAGTAATAAAATAACCTAACTAACAAAGCATATTAATATGAGATAAATCAAAGATTTGTAAGTCGCCTAGGAATTAGGATTCACTTGTATCTACTCTATTGTTTAGTTCAAAATAATTATCATTCAATTTCTTGGGTTCGTTCACAAAAGATAGATATAGTCTGTTGAACTATTGGTTCAGCCTACATCCCCGCAAAATTCGTCCATTCTATATCCTAAGCACAAGAACATGTAATCTAGCTGTCACCTAGATCATGTATGAACCTGGTCCTAACTTATCACTCTCGTGCATCGATAGGTCCAATTTATTGTGATGGTGAGCCAGTGTACGACATATGCACATTGGTCATGCAGTTATCCGCACCTCTAGGCCTTTATTATTTGCGATTACATTCATTTGTTCAAAGCGAAATAATAGAGGGATTGATAAACACCACAATCAACAAGAATTAAATAAATAAGAATTAATATAAAACAATAGTTTCGATACAAGTTACCTCCAATTCCTAGATTATGGAGTTAGCTCTCCATAATTGAAAATACAAAACCTTGAACCATTCTTGGAGAATCTTTCTTCATAGAAAAAGAAAAATAATACAGAACTTCTCTCTCTTTTTTCCTAACTAAAGGGATCTATTTATACCTAATTAACCCTACATCAAGGAGGAAAAGGAGATACATTATAATTACAACACTAAAGAAAATTAAACTAGGACTTGCACAATTCCCAAGGCAATTAGAACACTCAAAATAGGCGGCTGATTTTGTGCTGGAATTTCTGATTTTTAGCTTTTTCCTTCAAGTTTCCAGCTTTTGCAGTTTGGTCCCTGAAGTTCTTAAATTCAGCATAAAATGCCTATATTTTGCACAATTATTCCAAAAGTCCCTGAAACTATAAAACAACACTAAAACACATATTAGACAACAAAAACCTCGAGAAATAACATAATTTAAGTTGGAATAATACCCAATAACTGCGTATAAAATACAGTCATCACTAGGCTGGAAGGGGGGGTTGAATAGCCTAGTTATGTTTTAAAAAAAACTTTTTCAAACACTTCTTAAAAAGTTTAACTAAAAGTGTTAATGCAGCGGAAACGGAAGAGGTTCTGAACAGATCGATTGGTTGCTTAAATAACGAGCAGATTCAGTAGAGGTTGTTAAGAAATAGAAGAACATATCAGGCAGAACACGACGTTTAGAAGTGGTTCGTACTGTGAATAGTACTACGTCCACTACCAAAGTGGTTAGCTTTGGATTTTAAAAGGTGCACTTGTTTATCCACTAGGTTTAAAAGTAAGATCTCTAATAGATCGTGTATAAAATGAGTTTTCAACCAAGTGTATAATGGTGAGAGGAACAATCAAGGATTAATTGTTCTCACACGTGCTAAGGTAAAGAACAGTTTAAAAGAAACAAACTAGCTGAAGCTGAAACAAATTTAAGATGGGCAGATCTGGAGCTTCAGGAAGTTTGGTGAAGTGTTAGTTCTTGTCCTTTGATCTCTTGAATGCTTGAGTATTGAAGATGATGCTTGAGAGTTTTTAATGCGCAAGAGTTATTCCTCAGATATTCAAAACTTGAATAAATACCAGAGAGATCTATTCGACCATTGGACTGAGACAGAGAGAACTGTGTCCAACGTTCTATTGCATTGAATGCAATTCGGCGCTTTGGAAGATGTAAGAGCCACAGTCATCAGAGATGCAGTGTGTGCAGAGAAGACATTCCCAAATGGAGTAAGGTTTCAGATTGCAGGCGTAGCAGCTGAGAAAGTCTTCTTAGCCAAAAGGAGTAATGTCTACAGTCTTCATGTTCTAGGAGACAGTCTGGACAGTTGTCAGCATGTAGAGTTGACTTCTTTAAAGTGAAATCCGATGAAGACATTATGACTGGATATTTTCAAAAATATCTAGATAGGTCTATATGCGACATGACTCCATGATTTTGGCTATTCTTGAATTTTCACTTTTTGAGCAGACTTCATAGGCTGCTGTTCTTCCAAGGCTGCTGAAGAAGCTTGCATAACCGCGCCTAACACTAAACAGTTCTAAACAATCTTGATTCTAAGACAGTTGCCACACTAATTGGTACGCAGACCTTTTACCCACTGTACAATAGAATAAGAAGATGACTCAACCAAATCTAGAACTATAAGGATCAACAAATATACTTAAAAATATTTGGCCATAATAATGGCTCTTTTTAGTGCTATTTTTAAAATAAATCCGGGCAGCACAACGGCTTATATTTTTACATTGGGCCAGATGGAAAATAGATTTTTATAAAATAATGCTCTTAAAGGCTCACCTTTTAGAGCGTGGTGTGCTCGCTCTGTCCTTCTCGAGAGATGGAGTCTTTTTTTGCTTTGCTGCTGCTGCTGCGGTTCGGGCACAGTGATTGCTTCCGAAAGTTGCTTCTGGGCACCGTTAAACGGCCGGAGCAACTGCTTGCTTTTTTGCTGCTGGCGGAAATCGGGCAGAACAACGGCTTGTTTCTAGCGGATTTGGCCTTTTTACTCGGGCAGAGCAACTACTCTTTTCGAGATTTTTGGACCGGGCAAATAGGGTGGATACCTAGCTGGGGCCTAAGGATCACTTTGACTGGTTGGATTTGCGTTTGAAGTAGTTTTGGCAGGGCTTCGAGGCTTTATAGGAGGGGGCGCTCACTATCGCTCGATTGCTCACTATCTTAACAGCGTAACGAGAACGCTGAAAGCTTGGGAGTACTTTTCGGTGTGCTGAAAACAAACCCTGGGGCCTCTATTTATAGGTTGAAAGAGGGACATCGAGGGAATTTCTTTTCCTCTCTACATGCTTCATTTCCTTGTAGTGTCTTAAATAATTGGACAATACGCCGACGTAGCACTCTGTAGCGGTTGTGTCTGCAAACATAACTGGCGCGACCATGAGGCTATTTGGGTGCCGCGCCAAGCTTCCCTTTAGGCAGCGCGAACTGTTCAAACTTCATCCTATTTTTGACACTTTTGTCCTTGTATTTCACTGTTTTGCGCATCCTGCTTTATCTTTAGCATTTTTAATTCCTGTAACTTGACATTTGTTAAGTTTTAAGAGGTCTTGATATCACATGCCAGAGTTACATACCAGGGGTACGAAATTGGGGTGTCTACATCAGCGCTCAACTTCTCAGACACGTCCCTCTAGCTTTTCCGAAAAAGCATGAAGACTTTCGCCTCCTGAAAAGTGACAGAGTAGGTGAACAGACTGACTCATGCAGACTATACCAACTATTGCAGGCCTGCAACTCTGATTTCTCACCTGCTAGTTGCTGCAACAACTCTTCACCATTCCCTGCTCAGTATCAGTTGAAGAAGAAGTCCACAAACAGCTCCAGGCATTTAAAGCATTCAACTTAATAGAGCTATTACTCACTTCATCTTCACTAACGATCTCAAGAATGCCCAAGTTATAAATACTACCATTAAAGCCTGAAGAAAACAATGCTCTGAATCTTTACAACAACGTCAATCTTTATACACTCAGTGGATTCAAGAGATCAGCAACTGATCAACAAAGTCCTTAACAACAACAAGAAGATCTGCATCAACCTTTAATCCTTTGCTTCTTATTGTTGTTCCTTCTACTATTCTTCTGCACGTTGAATATTCTGTTTTGTCTTGATATTCAATACCCCCTCCCCTAAACACAAGTCAAATATTTTGTACACGATCCTTTGGACATTTCTGTAATAGAACTAGTGGAAATATAGTACACATTTAAATCCAAGGTTGACTGCCTTGGTGGTGGACGTAGCACTCTTTATAGTGCGAACCATCTCAAAATATATGTGTTCTTTACTTACTGCATTATTTTGTTTTCATATCTGTTAACTTATTCCTTTAGCTGCAAACTTGAGTAACCAGCTAGTCTATCGGTACTGCTTCACCAGCAGACTTAGTCTGTCTTCCTTGCAAGACTTCCACTACTTCAATCTTTTCAATAGATTGCAAGTGCTTGTTTTAGGAATCTATACGAAAAGTTTTAAGTGTTTAATAAGCTATTCAACCCCCCCCCCTTCTAGCTTATTATTGTGTCCTTTGGGATTAACAATTGGTATCAGAGCTTGACTCTCAAAAACTAGTTTTCCAAGATTAAACTCTTGTGAGATACGATCAAATGGCACAAACATACTACATGCTACCTACGTCAAATGCGAATCACGTCCTAATATTGGACGAAGGTCATTTCGATGTATGGAAGGATGAGGTAATGCGTTTTATGAATTCAATTGACAACAGGTTATGGAAATGCGTGCTAGTAGGACGTCATGTGTAATACCCCAAAAATCTTATATATTAAAATAAATTTTCTTTTATTAATTTTTACTAGATATCAATAATTATTGTGGGCTTAACTTTTTAATTTGGAGTTATTAGAATTGGTTTTAGGCCTAGCACACTTGAGTTTAATTTTAGTGGGCGTGATGTACATTACTTAGTATACTTTGAGTGTGGGCTTGACCCATCAACTTGGTTTCCTTTTCTAATAATGATAGTTGTTATAATAATAATAATATTGATAATAGTTATATAATATATAGTAATAATAGGAATTAAATGAAAAGAAGGAAAGTGGAATGATAATAATAATATAATAATAATTAGTAAATGAAGTTACAGAATCACTTTCCAAGAAAGAAGAGAAAACGAAGGAAAAGGGAATGTCAGCCGGAAGATCAAGAGTTCGGATGAAGTTGGGGAGAGAGATCGTTACCATTGATGGGTATAAAGAGGGTTGGAACAAACTTGGAATTCTTTTGGGTGTTCTTTCAGAAAATTGAGAGAGAGACGATAGTGAGAGAGAGAGCACAGACAGGAAGTCGTCGGCGAGATCTTCGGGTGGAAGGAATCGGCGACGCACCGAGTCATCGTTAGACGAAATCGCAAATCGTGATTGGAGGTAAGATACTGCTTCTTTCGTCTCTTAAATTGCTCGTAGTATGATTCTTAGATGAATTATGATTCCATATTTTAAAGGTCGGATTTGGGGATGATAATTAGAATTTTTTTTCCATGTTGGGTTGAGTGAGATGAATGTTGCTAAGAGTGATAATAATAAAAGGAGAGAGTTGTCGGGTATTACCTTATGGTTGCCTAATTGGAAGAAAAGAAATGGGTTTTATATGGGTGTAAGGGAGTTGGTATTAAGATGAAAGAAGTGGTAATAATAAGAGGAAGAGAAAACGAGAGAGCAAGAAACAAAGGAGGAGACGAATTCAGAGTAGAAGAGATCAAGAATAAAGAAAAGAAAGGACTTCTTGTGGGTGTATGCATTGGAACAAGAAGAAATAAAGAAGGAGAAGAAAGAAATTTGATTTTTGTGTTGAGAGATAATGGGTTAAAGTAATGAGATAGGAAGTAGTGAGAGAGAGAGAGAGAGAGATATTAATTAAGTGTATGTGTTCAGAAGGTGAATGAGTGTGCGTGCAGAAAGTCAAATAAAATCAAAGAAAGAAAAAAGAAAAGAAAAGGGAAGTACCTACGGGTATTGATGATGATGAATGGGAAAGTTTCAAAATGATCCCCTAACTTTTAGTTGGTGCTCATACCTTGATTCTAAGTTTCATATTATAATGTTATAATTTGTAAATGACAAACAACCCCCTATTTTTGTTAAACATAAATTATTGTTTGGTCTCCACGTTAACTAAGATCTAGAAAAGTATACACCCTTAAATTCAGAATTTCTAGTTTTAGTGCTATATTTTAATTAGATTTGGATAACACGAATTAAGACTCCGGTCGCGGACTGAAACTTTTCCTAGGGGCACACTTTGGCAAGGTAAGGGATTATACCTCTTATAGTTCTTTTTTTTAATTCTCCGTTAGACTTCCAATTATTTTATTGGCATCGATATTTTTTAAACGTACACCGACTTGGGTCGGTAGTTGGTTTGAATTCCGTCGATTTTTACTTCTTCGAAAATCATGAATTGATTCACGTTTAACTTCAGTTAATTATTGAATTTCATGTTAGTTATTCTTCCGACATGAAATATATGATTGTTGTGATGCGTAATTTTGTGATGTATAATTTTTGTGATGCATGACCCTTATAGTGAAATTTGATTATCGTTTCCTTGAAATTCTACCATGATCATTAAACTGATTTTTATGATTATCGAATGCCACTTGAATTGTGAGCATAATTATTGAATGATCGAACTTATCGAATACCACCTAGCTAGTGGCATATGGTTATCCGGATATACCAAACTCTCACTGTCATGGTGCTTAACTTGCAACAATTCACCACACAACTAATTCTTCCAAGAAAGATTAAGATCATACCTTTGACAAAATGTGGGTTCTACAACGATCTCCTTACCTTGTTGGTATTCCATCTTGAATCTCACAATTTCTTTTGGTGGTGCCCCTTGAAAAGTTTGTGAAAAAGAAACAATAAACTTTGGTAATACAACATTAACTTGATTAGTATCAAAATTTGCCTCAATATCTTTCACTTTCTCACACTCTTTATTTTTCTCATACACACTAATTTTCCTCTCATTTTTCCTGGTTATCTCACATCTTTCACTAGTCTCTAAAACCAGCCTCTCACTCTTGTTTTCACTCAAGCTCTCCTTTTTCTTGGCTATCTCACAAAACTCACTTTTATCTCTAGTCAAACTCTTATTATTTTCACTTGAGCTCTCCTTTTTTCTTGGCTATCTCACTCTCCTCACTTTGCTCTCTAGCCAAACTCTCTTTCTTTTCTCTCAAGCTCTCTTTTTTTAAAGGCTTATCTATTTTCTTTTCCTCACTAGCCTTTCTCTCTTCGCTAGCTATTGTGCTTAGCATCATAAAATTCTTATAAGCTTGTGTTGGAGTCAATGGTACAATTTTAATGGTTATTTGATTGTGTATAAATGAATGTCTTTTTGTGTTGCCATCATAAGTAGCACTCTTCTCAACTTGCCAAGGTTGCCCTAGCAATAAATGAGTCTGTCGTATTGGCACCACATCACACATCACCTCATCTTCATGTCTTATAATCTTCAACTTCACAAGCACTTGCTTGTTCACCCTTAACATACCTCCTCCATTCAAGCATTGCAACTTGTAGGGTTTAGGATGTTTGGTTGTAGGTAACCCCAATTTCTCAACCATGGTCACACTAGTTGTTGGGAATTAGCGATGCAGCAATGTCGAACATAGAAACCTGGATATATTGTAGAATCATGCACCGAGCACTTTCTTGCAAGAATTATTCGACCCTATCAAATGCCCTATGTTACACGAATATTCTTGTGAGATAAGACTACAATTTCCCTCATGTTCTAGCACTAAAGAAGGAGACTGCTTTTGGAGTATTCTATATTTTTTGTTACACAAAAACGAAGATGATGGAACTAATATATAGTTTATATGTGTCCCTTAGAGATAATCAAGTTTCCTTTCAAATGGTTGTAACCCTTGGAACAGTCACCAAACAATTGCTAAGGAAAACCGTTACAACCAAATTTTAATTAATATCAAAAACAGGTCACACCTTAAAGTTGCGAGACCCCCGTCAAGGTTATTCGTTGCGAGAACAATAAGTCGAAAGGATACATAACACTTGATTATTAACACCCGTAAGCTCGTAAAACTTATGTGAATGTGCACTCCGCACCCCCAGATTCACAATATAGTATTCCCGAGCTCACCCATCTTCAAAACATAAACCCCAACTATACCAAATGACCAATAATTTTACTTAAATCATCAACACTAGCAACATTAGTACATCTACTTCCATCAATGATCACCCCACAAACTCACTTTTGCACCTTGGACTTAGTAAAGAAAATTTTCTCCTTTTCAATCTCTTCAACACTTGGAACTCTCAATTCTAATATCCTCCTAACTACCATATTGTTTTCTCTCTCATCACTTATTGGTAAAGGATTAGAAGAATTTTTGTCACCCTTATTTACATCCTCTGGTTTTAATTTTGAGTTTTTAATTTGCAACTGAAAATCCTCCCAATATTTCTCAAAATTAAAATTTTCATCTATTCTACGTCTTGGCACATCATTAGGTTCATTACCTCCCTCTCTTGTTCGTTTCTTTCTTTCACTGCGAATTTTCACAATCTCCTCCATTAGATCCTCCTTTTGCTCCCTCATAGTTTTATACAAACCTCTCACAAACCCTTCCATATAAAGTCTCATATCAAAGGTTGGAACATTATTCTCACTTGTATTAGACATGGTGTACCTGTAACTAATTTTATAGCAAAGAAAATCACCTCACCCACTCCCTTATTTGTATCGCTCAATTAATTTCACTCCTCTCGTGTTTACCTACTCTCCCTCACTTTCAATTCCTCCAAGTTCTAAAAGAACTAAGCAATTAAATAATGATTAACAAAGCAAGCAAAACCAAGAAACTTAATCAATAAGAATCACGTGTAGAGAAAAGAAAATTAAGAGTCGAATTTCAAGCATGATTGACTCAACGATTAGTTTGTAAAAGAAGATTCAATTTTAACTTTAGAATCTAGATGGGCTGTCCCAAAAGAATAATACCTCAAAAAAAGTTTGTTTTTTTTGGACTGACGTGAACAGTAGTAGCAGGTTTCTTTTTTTGTTTCTTCGGATTCCTTTTTGTATAGGCCGAAAGTTGTTTTCTCTCCTTTTTTTTGTTGAAACTTGTTGTGATTAATAACAAAAGCAAGGTTTTTTTAATCATCCTATGAACATTGATATGAATAGTAACAGTATGTTTTTTTGTTTTGATTTATAACCCTAGAAGTTTTAGGGTTTGAAATAAACAAACAAAACACGCAATTTTAAAATAACAAACTAAGATTAATGATCCTAGTTTGAAGGAAGATGAGAATAAAATAGATGAACAAAATAAGAACAATTTAAGTACGATAGATTATGGAAACGAAACTTAGGTCTGATACCAAATGATTTGATTCCTAGAAGCATACTCGCGATGGAGGAATCAAAGACCACGTAGCACGACAAGCGAAGAACGTCAATGATGAAGATGGAAGATGACACCTTGACCCAATGCTACAATCCGTTATTGAACGTGGTACTCCGCGATCCAATTACAAGACGAACCCGAACCTTGGTATAATGAAGAACGCTACAATACAGATGAATATCCAATTGATAAGTTCGGGTTTCGATTACTTAACCTCTCACCAAATAATCATAAGTTCAATGAAAAACAAGGAGGTTTTGAAAAACACTAAAAACTATATTAAGCAATAATCAGAAAGTTGTCTCCAAAACAATAAGCCACCACTCTTATTTATATGGGTTGTGAATCCTAAACCTAAAAGTAAAAGGAAAAGTCTAAGTAGAATCAACTTAGGAAACTATTTAGAATCAACTTAGGAAACTTCCTAAAATCCACTTAGGAAACTACTCAACTTACCTAATCTATGTAGGCAACAATTAGGTAAGTTACCTAATCTATTTAAGAAACATAAATCATCCAAAATAAAGAAAATCTACAAATCTCATTTTTTGTAAAGGCCTAATTTTCAAAGTTGCATTTTAGCCCTCCTAAAGTCTTTCTTTAGGTGTTAAAAGCTTCAAAAGTCATTGTATGACATTAACTAACATTTCTCGAGTCTTCAAGTCATCATCCATGAAATCTAAGGCTTCACAATGCATGTTTGAATTTGTAGAGCAGTCATTGTAATAACCTGAATCTCCAATAAATCCACGAATTAAGTTTGTATAGAACTCTTGAATCTTCCAATCATACTCTACGCATTTAAAGGACTTCATTTGATTTTTTGACACTTGATATTTTGTTCAATAACGAACTCTTCATGCCTGATCATCCTTGCTTGAATCTTCCAACTCTTGAACCAGTCATTACATGTCTCATCCAAACTCGAGCTCGCTAAGATCACATCAAAAACAGCCCTGGTTTTCTGGGAAGATGGATTCTAGAGGTTTAGGTTTTGGTATATGGCGGGAGCCCCTAGTGTGCTATTTAATAGCTCGGTCGCAATGGGTCGAAGATGACATTTCACCAAGATAAAAGGTTGCTTTATCGAACTTATATTTTTAATGGTTTGCAGGTCCATATTCTCGTAATGACTCATCATAAACTCGCGTAGTTTTATCATGTTTTTACATGAGTCGGTGTGACACCCCGCTCCTTCGTTAGCTCGGTTTGCGTGCTATACTTGCACTTCTTCCTTTGTCGACTGTATGTTTGGTTTGCGAAAGGGTCTAGATATGTTGGGATACCATATTAAGATCAAAACATTAGTAAGAGACTCCATATAGTTGTTGACTTGCTAAAGTCACAAGTCGTGACTCGACGATAGTCGGAATGCGACGCGATTGAGGGTTTGCTTGCGTTTTGCGTTCGTGACCTCGGTTTGGGTCCTAGACCTCTATAAGATGGTTTATTAACATGTTTAGATGTACTAGACTTCAAGTTGGAGGTGTTCCTTAAGTCTATCGACGATTTGGAAGCTTTAGAGATAGTGCTCGTCTCTATCGCGTAGTTCGGGAATCGAGTCGCGTAATCGTCTCTCGTTTGGGACTCTTATTTCCCTAGTTGTTGTTCAACTTTCTAGAAGTATTTAAGCTTCTTCATTAGCCCTTAGACTTGCCTTAAAAGTCTCCTTTCATTGCTCGTTCGATTGCGAGTTCATTCGTCGTTCCGGTTGGACGTTGTTGCGCCCCTTCCCGGTTTCGCTCCGAGTTGTTTCGGGAGTTGTTCGGGTGTGTTTACGACTTTTTTTGAGTTGGGTTAGACCTTAGAATGGTTTACAATAAGTTTGGGACCATTTAGGACATGCTTAGACCAAGTTTTGAAGGTTCAGAAGCCCAGGCGCCCGCCTGGCACCTTGTGAGGCGCCCGCCTCAAGTTCTGGGAGCAATTACAAAATGAGCTGAATCAGGAGAAGTCCTCAGAGGTTGAGGCACCCGCCTGGAGGATGTTGAGGCGCCCGCCTCAACATCAGATACACATTTCGGGATTTTTTTCCCCTGTTTTGTTATTGAACGACTTATACACCCAAACCCCCTATCTAAACCTTTTCTAAACCTCATTTAAACCTCCCTAAACCTCCTTACTTATACCTTAACATCTCTAACAAGTTTTATAGGTGGATTAGTGAGTGTTTGAGTGGATTAATTAAGCCCAAATCAGATTTTTAAGACACCACATTGTGGTGACACTTGTCCTACTCAATTTTAACCCCCTTTTAAGCCACAATCTGAGAGTTTGACTCTCATTTCTCTCCTCCCTTCTCCAAAAACGGGATTAGCTTCCTCCATGGTTCCTCCTTGAGTTCTTGAGGGTTTATTCTTGGTTCCCATAGCTCCCTTCCTCCATTGTTGAAGCCAAGCCATAGGATTGAAGAGCTTGTTGAGAGGAGCATTTTCAACCGATTAGTTTTCTTCTTTGCTTTCTTGGGTGTAAAATACTTGTAAGTTACTTCTTCTCTCTTTGATTTTGTACTCATTGATCCTAAGGAAAACAAACTCTATGCTATTTGAGGTCAATGAGTGCACATACTTGCTTTGTGTGATGTTTAACTTGTGATTTGAGCATGTGAACTTGTTAAGAGCATGTGTAGGATGACTTCTATGATTATTGAAGTATATTGTTACTCTTCATCTTGTGGTTCTAGGATTATGAGCTTGCTAGAAATCATGTTTACCATTTATTTGGGTTTATTATGATAGTAGGCATAAGTTTGGGAATTTGGATGTGTGATCTCACTAGATAATAGGAGTATGACCATTTATTTGAGATTATGTGATTTGTAAATTGGGTATAAGATTTTGTTGAGTTATATGGATTTAAATCTTGGGAATTTAGTCCGAATGATTTTTGGAAAATTGTTATAAATGTGAATGATATGTTAATTTGGGGATTTATGAAATATGTATTCAATGATATGTGATATTAAGACTCAATGGAGTTGTTTTAGGATTCAATATCATGATGGTGAGCCTTAGGTTAAAATCCTACGATGTTCGGGTTTGGTTGGTTTTGATTATGAGTACCCGAGCATCTTGAATTGTGTCCCATTTGTGACACCCACGATATAGAGGCTTATTGGGAATTTATTTAGGGCGTGCTCGTTAGGGCACGGAGCATTAGAGATCAACCTATGATCTCGTATTACTTTAAGAAATGATTATTTGAATGAGTTCTCTCTTAGGGAATTTGGTCGCGTGCACATGAAAGCACTTGCGAAGTTATGACTACGACTTAGTTTTGATACCCTTGAGATTGGCTTTAAGGAAGTCGAATATATATATATATGACGGTTGGGACTATGGTTGAGTCCGGTGTACCATTAAGTGAAGCTAAAATGCTAAGTCTTGATTTATGATTGTTCTTAGACTAAAGTAATAGTCTTTGGTTTGATCTCGAGTAGAGGGCTATAGTAGACCTCACATTGTGATTTCTTGAGCTTATATGCTACGGTTGATTGGGTTGTGACTTGAGGGTTATGAATACCTCCATATATGGTTCTTGGACTATACTGATAAGTTAGTTGGATTTGTTAAATATGTGCATTGTTAAATTGGTGTGTAGAACTTTATGTCCTACTTGATTTGATATGTCCGCTATGATCGGTCTTGGTTCTTGTTTGAGCATGTGAGTAAATATCTACTTGTGCATTTCATAAAAGCCCAGCTGGCATTATTTGGATTTGGTTTTTCTGTCAGGGTAGGACGATACATCGCCTATACGAATCGTAAGATCCGTATTCGCTATGGATCGCCGTACCTGGGACCTCACACACCCCTCCACTGTGGGCCACAGTGGGGAAGTAGCCCCTCTGCCGTAACAATACGTGCCGCATTGGCTGCTAGCTAAATCGAATGATTCTCGATGAAAGTCGATGCATTCACAGAGCATCGATGTGGCACGAACCAGTATAACATTGTGTATTGCAGGAGCAACACAACGACACTAATTCGGTATCTTCTCTATCCCTTATGTGGCTTACTATGAGCACTTATATGAAAGATAACGTGCTATGTGATTTATGAAGTTTATGATACTTGATGACTTAGTACAAGTTATTGTTGGTATACGATTAAGATGCCATGATTTTATATATGCTTGTGCATTATACCATGCCACGCCATGCTATGCCATACATTACATTTAGTAACTTACTGGGTCATTATGACTCATTTCGTGTGTTTGTTTTCCTTAGTTTTTGCAAGATAAGCTCGTTAGTGCGGCGTTGCGGCCGAGCTTGTTGGATAGCGGTGGTCTTCCGGGCTTTAAGCTTGGATATTTTATTATTATTGTATTTATTATCTTGTGAGACACGGATGTGAAGTTATGTAAACTTTACTTGGGTAGTTATGTTAGTATTTTATTGTCGTTTATTTGGGAGCCGACATGTTGGGTCGAGCTGTTGTATTTAATTAGAAGTTATTCCGTTGTCTTTCCGAGCAGGTTTTAGCTCGCTTATTCTAGTATTATGTTATTGTTATTTCTGTCCCCGACAACTTTAGTCGTGAGACATTGGTCTAGTGGTTAGTATTTTATATCTATTCGTTTAGTTGATTTGTTCCTCCGACATGTTTTAGCCGTAGAGTTGTTGTTTATCAGGTTGGGTTCTTGTTGCTTCGCCGGCCTTAGGTGGCCGATGGTTTGTTGTCCGTGCGCAATGTTGCGTCACGCGAGTCGTAGATTTGTCGAGAGATAGTCGTCTCTCAGCCTTGTATTCCTTAAGTTGATAATTATAGGCTTTGGTCCCACTTATGATTTGCTTCCGCAGATTTTAGTTTTTTTGGTTATTCGGTTTTGCCGTTATGGCTTTACATTCCTATTTAGAGTTCGTTGGTTCAACTCTTGACTCGCACCACTACGCTTAGCGGGTGCTTGTCCGTCTTTTAGCTTGTCTTGACGGCACGACCTTGGGATTTCGCATTGGACTCCGGGTCGGGCTGTCACAGTCGGCTCGTCATTTTTTAACAATTAACGGACGACGATAAGTGATGCTAAAAGATCGGGAGGAAGACTTGACAAGATAGAAGAGGCGAGAATTTATTTGACTCGAATATATATACAGAGACTTTTGGGAACTTTGATTAGCAGACTTGGTTGGATTTTTGGAAGGGGGGAGACTAAAAAGATTAGTGAGCATACTTTATATGAGATGCAGACAAAGAATGGGTGATAGGGACGCCCATGGGGTTTGAAAGCCCCGTCTTGATTTGTTGTTTATGATCTTTGTGTCACCTGATTCTTTGAAAGGGTGTAGGCCGACCGATTTGTAGAGACGTGAAAGAGTAAGCTAATAATACAATCGTCCTACGCTTTTTGGATGTCCTCGCTTTCTCGGTTTTCTCGGCTTTCTTGGTTTTCCCGGCTTTCTCGGTTTTCCTGGCTCCCTATGGATCTTTTTCCTTTTCTATATTTTTTTAGAAGTGGTAAACCTTGACATCTTAAAGTATGATTCCCTGGCATTGTATTTGAAATCGAGAGTGAACGATGCACTAATCAACTAATTACGCAAGGTTTGAAGGGATGCCGATCTAGGATAACGGTGAAGGGATTTCGTCCTATCTTTACATGTTTTTTTAAAAAGCAAACAGCCAACACACAAAAAATACCCAATATTTCGGTCGAACAAGCGTAGCTTGTTTTGACAGTCTAGGTTAAATCCTGGAATAGTGGATTCCCTCTCCAAAGTATAGGACCTTCGTATTTCACCTGTATTTCGACCTCCCAAGATTGGACAGATCTCGGCGAAAGGCTTATATTCTTTAGGGGATCCACCATTCAAACGAATCTAGGAAATACCTTCAAAGTTTTTAATCAATTCCAGTGCATTTTTTTTTTTGTGCATATGGGATTGGTCACTAACTACGAGGTATAAAACCGACCGGTCAATGAAGTGTCCTAAAAGATATACATGATATTAACGTGACTAATGCATGGTTAGGTTGGCTTACACCCAATTGGCCCCTCATTAAGGGGCGCAAGGCGCGATAATTTCGGTCTAAGTCTCCTAGTTCTTTTAAAAAACATAGATACCCGGGTACGTTTATCAGGGTAAAAGGGCAACAGTTCAGAATATTTTTACATGAGTGTAAGTGTGTGAATCTATTTTTTTGAAAAAAAGAATTTTACAGTAATATAAAAGTAGTAAAGCAAGTAAACATATAGTAAATCAAAACATTTAACCATACCCGAACGAGACATAGCAAAGCCCTGCAAGAACAAAGGGTACGGCTCCTAAAGATGGGGTGCCGCTCCTTCAATTCATTCCTTGTCCATTTACAACTTTGCCTCACTTCCTTACCTCTTGTCAATTAGATCCCCTCTGAATTTCCATTTAACATTTTGGTCCTTCTAATGTAATAAAATTAATTTGATTTTTTTAAATGTTCTTATGGGACACACCCCCTTAAAACCATTTTTTAACGTTTAATTCTTTTTGATCTTTTGTATATTTTATATTTTTTATTATTTTTTGCTACATCTTCTTTTATTTTTTTAACAACCCTTTTTTGAAATCACTTTTTTTTTGCTTTGAGGAAAAAAAGTGGTTTTTAATTTTAAAAAAGAGGATTTTTTTTCTTAAAAATTGTTTTTTAAAAAATATTGAAAAACGAGTTTCTTATTTACATTGAGAAAATGATTTTCTTTTGAATTTAAAAAAAATAGTTTTTTTTAGGAAATGAAAACTAAGTATTCCACACAATTTTTTAAAAAAGAAATAGAACAAAGAAGAAACAAGCATATTGATATTAAAGGAAAACAAATTTTTTTTGAAAGATTAAAAATTATATACATAAAAGAAATCAAAGAAAATATATAAAAAAACAAGCATATTAACAACGCCAAAGATTTTGAGTTTGCCCTCTTTTTGGTTTTTTTTTTAGTAAAAAAAATAAAAAACAACGTCCCTAGCAAAGTCACTAATGTGAGTGCCCAATTTCACACCCTCCCGCTACTGAGCAGGTGGTTTCAAAACATCGAGCGCGTGGAATACGCCTGTCCTCGTTGTGGACTCGAAAATATTTAACAAAGTCGTCACCTCTACTTTACGGATTATACAGAGAAAACTCAAATATACCAGAATGTAGGGGTTCGGAGGCTAAGTTACGGGTTTTGAAGGGGTTGGGCACCCAACTCGCCCTTTAGGTCTCAAAATTGGTTTATCAATATGCTTGTTTTATTTTATACACTTTGATTCAGAAAAATACAGTTATATAGAACAAAACGAAAATAAAGAAAAGTTACATTACATTTAATAAAAGAGATGATGAAAAATTACAACTAAAATAATACAACTAGAGAATAATTAATTACAACAATTTTATAAGCTAGGATAAAATATATATACTAACAATAAACTTTATTTACATTACATGGATAAGCATGAAAGAAACTTATTAAATAATAAGAAACATAACTATTTCTATATTTAAAGTACATACAGAAAAGAAACTAATTAATCTGTAAAAATTATAACTACTTTACATTAAATTAAAGATGGAAAAGAAACTAATTAAAATAGAAAGAAAATATAACTATTATTACATTAAAGTAAGAACAAAAAAGAAACTAACTTAAACAAAAAGGAAATATAACTATTATTACATTAAGGTAAGAACGCAAAGGAAACTAATTTAAACAAAAAGAAAATGTAGCTATTATTACTTTAATGTAAGAACGGAAAGGAAACTAATTTAGAAGTAAGAAAATATAGTAAAAACAAATATATTTCTACAATAAAGTAAAAACATAAAAGAAACTAATTAAATATCTACATTTTAACTATTTTTATATTAAAGTATAAACAGAAAGGAAACTATTAAATATCTATATTTAATTTATAGATTAGAATAAATAACTACGGGGATACAACTTACCTCTTGCAGTGTGAATGTCTGAACCTGACATATGCTTAAACTTAAGACCTCTAGGCGGTGTACATGTGCTTCCCCTATCCTTCCAAAAAAGGAAGACTTTTGTTGTTTGTTGTTTGTTGAGAATTTGTATAATTTTGGCAGCGTAACTGCTTGTGTTTGTTGCCTTTCACGCAAGGATTTGGGCGGCGTGGCTGCTTGTATTTGTTGATTTTGTTTTCTAAATTCGGACGGCGTGACTACTTGTTTTTGTTGTATTTGTTGTCTGAGATCGGGCGATGTAACTGCTGCGTTGACGGCTTTTGTTGTATGTCGTGCCTGAAATTGGACGGCGTAACGGCAGGGTATGTTCATTGATCAGCTCATAGGGGCGAGGACGGAGGCTCAGATGAAGGCTTTGTAGGGCAAGGAAGGAAGTCTGGCTTTCTGGGAACTTTGAGAGAGAGAGAGAGAGCGAGAAAGAGTATATGGCCAGGGCTTCGGTAAAGGGATTTTTTTGTGAAGGTTTCACCATCTAAATGAAGGAGGGCAAGCCTTCTATTTATAGGCGGAGAGGAGCAAACTTAAGCACGAAGAAAGATTGGATATTTTGCTTAGAGCTTTGAGGGGTTGTACTATGCGCTGAAAAGTTTGTACCTTAGAAGAAAAGCATCAGGGTTGAAAATGGAAATGGATGCCTCCTAATGCAGTTTCGGGCACGGTGCCCATTTTTGTAATAGGCGACGCCCAAAATGATATTGGGCTGCGCCAAAAAATGTTTTATGCCTTTGGTATTTTCACTTTCTCCCTAGTGTTATTGTTTGTCATTTTGACCCTTTTTTTTAGTTTACTTTGATACTTTTGGCCCTTCTGAAACTTAACATTTGTTAGTCAATGTATAACTTATAAATTATATTTTTAGGACATTATAAATTAAGAGTACGAATTTGGGGTGTTTAAGCATGACTCGCCACTTTTATTACATAGACATAGCTTTCTATTTTAGGAAAATAAATTTTAGCGGGATTTTACTATATATATATATGCACTACAAAAAATGTCAAGTTTTTTTTAAATGACTTTCAAACGGGGACTCTGTGCCCGGAACAGAGAGAGTATTACTCAACTTCAAAGGGCAAGTATCTTAAGAGTAATTAATTATGTCCAAACATACATTGCTTCAATGTAACAATTATTAATATAGTGGATAAGAAAATAATATAGCTTCCTAAGATATATTCGCTCCGTTTCGGTAACGAGTCCCCGTTTGAAAGTCAATCTTTTTAAAAAACGACACTTTTAATTACTCATTAATAATAAAATGAAACTTTTAGTAGCTAATTTGTAATAAAATGACACTTTTAGTAGCTCATTAGTAATAAAATGACACTTTTATGTCTTAAATTTTGAAAAGTTAACTCATTAAGTGAAATATCTCAAAATGAAATAATGAACTCTTTCCCCAGAACGGAGGGAATATTGTTCATAAAAATATTTTTATTATTTTATTTCCTTGGTGTGTATTTATTTCATTGGAATGTATGTGCTTTTATCCAATTCACCAAAGGCAAAAACTTGTGTATGACGGTCTTACAGATCCTAAATCCGTAAGATGGAGCCCCAAAAATGATAAAAAAGAAAATTGATAAAGCGGGTGACCCATCAACAAAGACCATGGGTTATACAGTAAGAAATCGGGTCAAAATGTGAGAGAAAATGAGCTCAAAATTGGACAAATGAGGCAGAAACTTACGGATCAGCCCAGATCCACCAACACAATACCCAAGGGGAGCATTGCCATGTGTCCGCTTGGCAGGGGTGTCAGCGCATTAATGAGATCTTTCTCATTTTGCTCTGGTGCATCTGTATTTTTAAAGTTTGCTGTCGAAAATTTCATTTTCCCACGCCATGCACTTTCGTCCTCTGTTATCTATGTTAGCCTTCCGTTAGCCTTATTTACTTTGAAATGTTTGACGGACCCTAACCAAATTTGACGAAATGATAAGAGACATATTTAAAAGGCAAAAGTGGCAAATTTTAAAGTCAAAAGTGACTCTTTTTACGTGATAAACAATAATTTTCAATAAAATACAAAGTAACATTCTCAATACTAAAAAATGACACTCTTAATATTAAAAAATTACACTATAAAACTAACAATAACAATTTTAGTTTATACATATATAATGCAAAGTATCACTTTCCAAAGCAAACGTAACATATTTAAGATTAAAAGTAACACATTTAAGACTAAAATTAAAGATACATATTTAAAGTTAAAAGTTACATCTTTTAAATGGAAAAAAGTGATATTTTTATTAAAAACGCAAAGTGGCATATTTTATTATGAAAAGTAAAACATTTTATATTGAAAAGTGATATTTTTAATACTAAAAAGCGACACTCTTTATTTATACACGTAACAGGTGACGCTGTAATTTTTAAAAGTCTATGGGTTGGCACTGATATTAATAAATTTTAACTCATTTAACATGAATAGGTCCGTCTAACGGATCCAATAGGAAACCACCTCTTCACCAAATTGGATGAATATGCTGAATCTTTGTGGACTAAGAATGACCAACTCATACCCTTTTTGCTCTGATATCAAATGCAAACAACCAACACTTATCTTTATTCGATTAAGACATCACGAACATTAATTTGAAATGGATATTCAACATTTAGGCCTACAACACTTATTTTTGGGCCAAGCAACTTGTTCGTGCCAATTACCAGTTTAGTGCCATCAAGTGTGTTTTTTAATGTATTTTATTAATATTTAAATAATCTTAGTGAAGACATTATGGGGAGGTAGCTCAGATGGTAGAGTGCTCACTTAGCATGCGAGAGGTACAATATCCCGCATCTCCAATTTTTATTTTTTCATTTTTGATTTTGTAGAGCCTGCTTAATAAATCCTCTAAGTTTCACTCCAATAATAACTTTTTAGATTTCTAGCTGAGATGAAATATAAGCCCAACAAACACTTTTAAGTTTTATAACATTCTCTCTCCCTTCCCCTGTGTGGCTGGGGTTGGGTGTGTGTTTGTGTTAATTATAGACATGGGCATGCTAAATACACTATGTAATTTTTTTGGACAAAAATACCCTTAGCTTTGTGATTGATTTTTTCTTTCGTTGAGGCTAGGTGGATAGGCCGACATTCATGAGGAGGGGTCGGGTGTATTGGCCAGCTTTCATGGGGTGGGGAGCGGGATTTTTAGATGAAAATGTTTGTCTTTTATTTATGGCAAGGCCAGGTGGTGGGATGTCGTTCATTGGGTTGGGGGATATGTGTTAGGGGTGTACATCGGAACTACCGAATCGATTAATCGAATCGAGCGGTTTGGTTCAGTTTTGAAGTTAGAGTGGTTTGCTTTGGTTTGGAAAAATAAAAATTCGAGTTGTTCAGTTCAGTTTGCAATTTTTTATGTCAAACATAATCGAATTGAACCGAACCACCCTTCTAAATATTTTTTATATTATTGTAGGCACTCCAAATTCTCACCTCAAATTTATAAATGTCCTATAATATATAATTTACAAATTAATTGGACTAACAAAAATTGTTTTTGTTACGTTAGAAGGCAACCAGGACTTAATGGACCTAACGGAGATTAATGGAAGGTTGGAAAGTACAAAACTTGAAAAAAGAGGAAAAAACCTGATAGGCGCCGTGCCCCTTGCCACTACAGCTGCCATGGCGCCGCGCCATCATCCCAAGGAGCTGCGTCCTTCTTTTGTTTGGTCTCCAGCCTCCTCCAGTCTATTCCCACTGCATGTCTTGTTGTTTTTGCGCATGGTACAGGACTTTCTAGCCCAGCTTGGCTAGTTGCCGCTCTTTCCTTCGTGCCTAAGGATGATTGGCCTTCACCTCTCCCAGCCAATAAATACAAGGCTCTCCTCTCTCATTTCACATACAATTTCCCCCTCCGTTTGGCTGCCCCGTCTCCCTCGCTCCCAACCAAAACCCAGTAGACTCCCTTACTCTACCCAACTAAACTCACAAATACTCCCTCTCTCCAAGCCAATTAAAATAAATACAACAGTTACGCGGCCCAAAGTCAAATGTGACATACAACAAATACAGTAATTACGCCACCCAAATTAAAACATGACATACAACAGATACAATAGTTACGCCGCCCAAAGTCAGACACAAGAGACAACAAATACAGCCAGTACGCTAACGAAATTCTAGGTAAAGTGCAACATTCCACCTACACACGCAACAAACAACAAACAAAAAGACTTCCTTTCTCGGAAGGACATCAAAAGGACATTATAGACAACCCAAGTTCGTATCCCTATGATATAATGTCCTATAATAATGATAATATATATTTTATAAATTTATTGAACTTATAAAAATGCCTTTCCGTTAGTGTTTCAGTTAACTGAATTTAACGGAAGTTAAATGATACTTATTATAAAACATGTTAGGGCTTAAACTGAAAATTACATTTTGCTATACAAAAGCCCAATGTAGCTACTCCCTTACCCTTCGTGCCACTCCCTGCACCTTGGAGCCGCTCCAAGCTCCCTTTTCCCACTACTAGAAAGCGCGTCTTCAGCAACTGAATTATCAGCGACGGAAATTTTTCGTCGGTCAATAACGACGAAAACTGAGCATCAACGACGGAAATTCCGTTGCCGAAATTAAAGTGAAATTAAATTCTGAAAACCCTCAGCGATGGAAATTCCGTTGCTTGAATTAAATTAAAATTAAATTTTGAAAACCTTTAGCGACGGAAAATTCTATTGCTAAAGGTTAACTTTTAGCGAAATTCTGAAAACCTTCAGCGATGGAAAATTCCGTTGCTGAAATTAAATTGAAATTAATTTCCTGTATTTATAAAAAAATGTTTGTTTTTGTAAAATCCCTTTGTATTTATATATATATATATATATATATATATATATATATATATATATATATATAGAGAGAGAGAGAGAGAGAGAGTGTGTGAGAGAGAGAGAGAGGAAATATTATAATCATTTTAATGAATGATATTATATTATTAAATTAATATTTGAAATATTAATTTAATAATATAATATCATTCATTAAAATGATTAGCATCAATATAATTACAAAAATAAAAATATTCATATTACAACTTAATTTATATATTTAAGAAAATAATAACAAAATTATATAAATAGAGCAAATTTTAATTTAAATAATAGCAAAATCATACTGTGTTGCATGTCTCTAGCACATTCCATGATATGAATAATTGAATTATTATTTTTACTTAATTTTTATAGACATAAGTAATTTTTCAAGCTTTACAATATATCATCTCATAGAGTTTTTCGAGTTAAGTAGAATCAAGCCGGATAAAATCTTATTAATTGAACCGAACCACTACACATATTGTATTTATATTGGACTGTTCATTGGTTGAATTTTTAACCGTCTCTAAATTTTTCAATGTATAGCACGTTTGAAACGGTAAAGTCTC
The DNA here is from genome assembly GCA_013146195.2 of Codonopsis lanceolata. Classification (NCBI taxonomy): domain Eukaryota; kingdom Viridiplantae; phylum Streptophyta; class Magnoliopsida; order Asterales; family Campanulaceae; genus Codonopsis; species Codonopsis lanceolata. Next base: position 99,152,747 of record CM028380.1, on the reverse strand, counting down.
ATTTATAAATTTAGATTTGTGATGTAGCAAATCCCGATGCAGAAATTATATTCTTGACACACAAATTGGATTTCGATGCAAAATTGGACTATCGATGCACAAATTGGATTCCCGATGTAGAAAATCCCAATGCACCACCGTGAAACTGAACTACGAAACTTCATAAATCGAATTATCGTAAATTTGTTCAATTTAGTTCAAACTCGATCTAGATCTGAGCGGTTGAGATCGATTTGATATTTCACGAACATAGGGTGGGCAAATAGATTTTGGTTACGTTTGTATCTCGACCTGACCCGATCAGCTAAAACCCAATTTGAATTGTGATGCACAATATGGATTTGCGATGCAACAAATCCCGATGTAGAAATTGGATTCCTGACACACAAATTTGACTATCGAAATATATCTATTTTCCTTATGGTGTACTGACTTGTGTGGCAGAATAAATAAAAACGAAGCTAAACCTAAACACTAAATACTAACTTAACCTTAATCCCTAAACCATAACACTAACCTTAAATCATAAACCTAAACCTAAACAAAAAACTAACCTTAAACCTAAACCACAACTCTAAGCCTAAACACCAACTTAAACCTAAACCACAATCGGCTCGGTGTTTTGGGCGAACTTGGGTTTTAACCCTAAGAAAATCGCCCCGGCTCGGTTGATCTGATTTAATGTTTGGCCAAATAAACTTAGTGCAGGCTAACCCGGCTAACCCACAACTGAAGTTGTCAAGCGGACCAGACCGACACGTAAAATGCTCATCGGGTCTAACTTAACATCGAACCAAGCCGGGCCGGGCCTCTTAACACTCAAGCCCAAACCATACCCATATCAACCTCGGGCCTCAGGTTTTTACTAAACAAATGCATGTTGATTCAATCTCTCTCACTGAACTGTGAATCTGGATCATTCGAATTATCATGGTTTTGCAATTTACATCAATTTAGGCCCCATGGATCATCCGGGCTCGGATAGAAAAAGACCAACTTTTTCGGGCTGGCCTAGCATAAGGTCAAATTAAAAAAAAACAATTTTCATATATAGTATGTTGTAGGGAAAATAAAATTACAATTACAAGATTCAAGTCCAACTGTCCAGTAACGAATAGGCCCACTGGCCCAACCGCCCACAATAAGGGTACTCAAGCCGTAAAAGGTACTCGCACAGTCGCACTTGGGAGTTGGTTACTTGAATTGATATGAATCAATGAATTATTGAGCCTATCGGGCCAAGCGTTTAAATTGAGCGTTGCCCGAAATTTATACGGGGTCAAAACTGAAACCCAATTCCACAGAAAACACCGGCTCAACTGGGCGGGTTGGGCTGGGTTGGCTTGGCTCGCGCCGCATTCATGTTAAATTTGATAATTAGTAAGCATTTGTCATACACTCGGCCACATCCCTTTTGCCCACAAGAGATGCTTCATGTTTTGCTTGTATCTGAACTTTCATGTTTGGAACTACAGCAACCACTAGTACAATCTGGTAAATCTCGTTGTCGTCTTCAATCTAGTTGTTACTGATTATGATGCATGAAAGGAAGCTGATTCGGAATCTGATGACAATCATTCATGCATTTCACTTGTAAAAGAAATTAAAATCTACCCAAATGGTAGATATATGCATATTGATGCTGACCACATTCTGAAACCATCCAAACTAGTTCAAAGTCAAAGGTAGTTTGATAAATAATTAAATACATCAGTATTCTTTTTTCTTTTTCCCTTGTTTCTACAATTTGATTGGCAAAACAAAGAAAAGAAAAGAATTTAAATTTTACTAAAATTTATAACACAGATTTATGAATAAGTGATACAGCCTCCATTCGAATACTCTATTTTATTGATAGCAGCTTCACTCTTAGAGTCGATCAAATTGCCCATTGAAGAGGATTTGAGAACAAAATTTACAACATGCACTTTTACAACTAATGACCTCAAGATTTCCACGAATTTTCCTAGGAATTTTCTGCTATTGTGTGCTATTTTTGAGTTAATTATGCTTTTGAAATATTATTATTTGTGTATTTGTGCTTAATGTAGGTTTCCATGCATAATCGAGCTTTTTATATGGTATTTAGCATGAAGTTTGAGATGATTTCGGGCTTACAAGTTGAATTACAAATTATTTGGACAAAGTCCGTTAAGGAATTCAAGGCAAAATCAGGCTAACGGAGGCAAATGGGGCTAATAGAGGACCGATTTGTGAATTTTGGAGAAGGCTGGAAGGTGGCGCCAATTCCAGAATATTCAGGGGCACCGGAACAAACCTCATAATTGCAGGGGAGGCTGGAGAAATTCTGGATTTCCACTTTTGAGTTGTCGAGCTCCAACCCCAGCCACCCTTTATCCACTAGCACGACCCGCGTCATCCTTAGTGGATCCAAGCTCAACCCGACCCATATAGCTCCATTTCCTCCATTTCCAACCCACCTTCTCTCACCCTCCCTCACCTAGTTAATCTGGAGCAACCCGCGAAGCCAGTCTGGGTCTGCCCTTTCCCAATCGTGTCCCATAGCCTTTTCCTTCTCCATTTTGCCCCTAATTCTTTCATGATCTGCCCATAATGCCCCTGCCTCCTCCAAGTGCTTCTCATTTAACCCAGTAGCCTTCATTTCATTCACAAGTCCCCATTTCGGGACTTTGTTCCCAAAATGGGGCACCAGCCCCATTTTACCAAAAAATTCACCAATTCCTCTGATGCTTGATCACCATTGAAGGTTTGGAGCTTCAACTGAAGAGCCAAAGATGCATTTGTAAAAGATTTCAACCCCAGATTCGAGCAACACTTGGTTTAATTCTTTCAACCTATCTTTTAAGATATTGTTGTATTTTATTGGGTTGATTTATTTTGTAAATATTGAATTGGTTTGTGCTTAATTTATTTATGGCGATGCAATTATTTTTCTATGTCCAATGTAGTGTTTTAATTTAATTTATCTCTTTATTTACTACACAATCATGTTGGTTATTATTTTGTGAAATTAATGCTTTTAATTAATTGGCCAATAATTAAATGATTTTATAAATATTTAGGATCCGTGAGAGCTATCTTTATATTTCGGACCAATCAATTTAATAGTTGGTGTTTTGTGACACGCCTATAGCCAAAATGAGACTAGGTTTGACACGTGATCGAACCACGTTACCCATTCGTGAGGTCGGGGAGGTTAGGGTTGACTATAAGATGCGAGAGCCTATAGTTAACCAATTTTAGTTGTCTCGGCTACCATCATGCATTGTAGAAAAATATAGAGAGTTTCTTTTTGCGAAGGATTACCCATGCCGCTTGGTTATTATTGTGTGTTCATCATGCTTTTAATGTTGTAGCGAACCATTAGATGATCACTACAATGATAGGATACGAAGCGAAAGCCCTTCCTGTTACCTTGCACGTTTCCCAAGGCAACCAAAACACCAAAAAGAGGCGGCTGATTTTCCATTGAAAAAACTGCTTTTTAGATTTTTGCCTTCAAGTTTCCAACTTTTGCACTCTAGTCCATGAAGTTCTTTAATTCAACATAAAGTGCCTATATTTTGAAAAATTGTTCCAAAAGTCTCTAAAATTATAAAACAAAACTAAAACATATATTAGACAACAAAAACCCCGAGAAATTCATAATTTAATCCGGAATAATACCTAATAAATGCGTATAAAACACATTCATCCACAATTAATAGGAAATCAACTTTTTACTCCCCTTCATTTACTCCCCCAACCAACCACCACCCTCCCAATCCAATACTACTCCCAGCTTCTCCAAGATTCTCATTGCTCTCAATCTATTTCTCTCCATCACAATCATCTTCATATTTAAAAAACAAAAACTCTCCAAACCCTACACCCAACTCATAATGGGTTATGATTGTAATCCAAATGAAGATGAAAATGCTAATAAGGATGATTATTTTCAGATAATATTTATATTTTTGAATGTATTTTTTCACATAATATTTTTTAAAAAATTCATAATTGGGCTAAACATCCGCTAGGGCACATCAGATGTTTAGCCAAAGTACCGCCATCCACCAGTGACCTTTTCATAAAAGTACCGCAACCATATAGCGAATGTATTGCTCTAATTTTGTTTTTAAAAGCAGATGTAATTAAAAAGGTCTGCTTGTTGGTAGCGGATATTTAGCATGAATTCCGCTACACAGTAGCGACTATATATCAATATAATCGCTACTTTGTAGCAGCTTTTTGGTTGATTTTGCTAGAATATGTTTTTTTTATATTATTAATATGGTTTTATTGTGATTTGTTTATAGGAATACCAATTTGAAAACAAGAATAATCTATTTTCGGATGTATCTCTTTTTTTTTGTGACGGATTAAAATATATTGATCGAGAGGTAGCAAAAAAAAATGGGTTAGAGATATCGGACGTGCCGATGATATACAATTTTACGTGTCCAGAAGTAAAACTAAATTTGATAACACTCGTAAAGTAAGGTTGGGTTGTGAGAATGGTGGAAAACTTCGGTACGACAGTAAAAAGATTTAAAAGATGTAAAGAAAAATGGTTCAAAAAAAGTTTTGTGTAAATTTGAAATGTATTTGCAGGAAGTAAAAGATGATGGTTGGAGAGTTCAAGTTAGCGAGTTTAACAATGCTCACAACCATCCACTTTCAATGGTGAAAAATGGCACACTTCTGCATCGAAGTTGACAAAGGCTAAAGTGAAAGGGTTTATCAACTTTATAGTGCTAATGTGAAGCCAAATCAGATATTAAATCTATTGAAGATAGAAAATCCTGATAACAAAAGTTCGAGAAAGCATGTAGATAATGTTTTGTTAAGAATAAGAAAGAAGAAAATGGGAAATAAATAAAAAAGTGAGTATTTTTTAGATGAGATTAGTCGACGTGGATATATTTTCTAGTCAAAGTCAAAGAGAGTTGGCCAAAAAACAAAGTTGTTTTGACTGATGTTATGTTTGGTCATCCGAAGGCTAAAGAGATGTTGGCTTTATTTCCGTATGGGGTTAATATCATTTTTGATACCCTTACTTTACTCATTTTTCAGTTTCCATACTCATTGTTCCTAGGCAATCAAAGTTAAGCCAAACGTTTCCAAAATTCGTCACTTTTAATCCCAATCGTTAAATGGTCGTGAATTACTAACGGTTGACCTGCTATCCTAGGTTGGTAACCGGCAACAGGCTTGGCAACAGGTATATCCTTACATCCCTTATTCATTTCACGTAATTTCTCCCTTCTTCCATTTCCCCCAATTTGGTATACTCATTAGGTATTTTCTTTTCTCGATCATATATGGATTTTCATGGATACAACTTTCTGGATTTTGATAGAAGGCAATAGGCTTGCCCCCGAGTGATATTATCCCTTCCCACTCGTCTCATATCTCTCCGGTCACTTCACCGCCATATCCCTCTCTCTCTCTCTCTCTTTCTCTCCTGAACCTGCCCTAACTCTTTCTCTCTCTTTAACTCACACTCACTTGCACAATCTCTTCTAACTCAGGAAACGCCCTTCATCCATGGCTAAAACCCCCCAAGAAACTCAAAAACATCCAATCAACCCAGCATTCTTCTCCCGAATCCCCAATCCCCCCTACCCCACCAAACAAAGCCTCCACGGTCCACTGCTTGTCTTGCTTCATTTCCTCCCTGGACCCACCAAAATTTTCCTCCCTAAAGAATCCCTAAACTTCAACAACAAAAAACCCAACAAAAAATCAACCAAACAAAAACCCAAAAAATCAACCAGCCAAACCCCAAAGAAGTCAACCAGTCAAACCCCAATTCTAACGGAAATTTTGAAAAATCAAAACGAAAAACTGGTATCAAAGAACCTAATGCATTTTACCCTGCTTCTCCTGATCAATTCAAGTCAAAGAGGAGAGGACAATGTACTGAAAATATGGGTAAAACCAAAACCAGGGTTTCCAACAAGGGAAACAAAGTTGAGGAATATAGAAGGAATCGTGGGGTACCTAAAAATGGGTGTATTACAAGAAGGTGTCATATGATGGGGGCGGGTTTTCAGTTGGAGATGATGTTTATGTGAAGAGGAGAGAGGATGCTAACTCGGATGAAGATGACCCTGAAGTAGAGGTGTGTAGGGTGTGTTTTAGGGCTGGGAGGGCTTTGATGATTGAATGTGATGATTTCTTGGGTGGGTTGTAACTGGGAAGGAAATTGGGGACGAAAGCAATTGGGAAAATGGAAGAAGGCAGAAATTAAATGAACAAGGGATGTATGGATATACATGTTGCCAACCTGCCGATTTCCAACCTAGGATAGCAGGTCAGTCGTTAGTAATTCACGGCCATTTAACGATTTGGATTAAAATTGATGGATTTTGGAAACGTTTGGCTTAACTTTGATTGTCTAGGAACAATGGGTATGGAAACTGAAAAATGAGTAAAGTTGGGGTATCAAAAATGATATTAACCCTTTCCGTATGTTCTCCTTATGGATTCAACATACCAGACTAATAAATATGATTTTCCGTTATTGGAAATCATTGGAGTTAGATCTGTGGGGAGAATTTTCATGTTGCATTTGCATTCTTGCGTAATGAGAAAAGTGAAACATTTGCTTAGACATTACATTAGTTGTGTGCTTTATTAGTTCATGGTCGCGCACCGGATGTCATTGTCACGGATAGGGAGTTGGCTATCCTGAATGCAATACAAGATTACTTTTCAACGTCTCAGCATATGTTGTGTAAGAGACACATGGCTAAGGATGTCGAGAAGTATGTAAGGAACATGTTGGGAAGGAGAAGTTATGCTGCAATATTTATGAAGAGGTGGATGGATATAGTTGAGTCCAAAACCGAGGAAGAATACTTGATACATTGTCGAGAGATGGAGGATTCATGGGTAAATATCCAGGAAGTTGTTCGATATGTTAATTTGACATGGTTAGTGTAACAACCCGCTCCTTCGTTAGCTCCGTTTGCATGCCATACTTGCACTTCTTCCTTTGTCGACTGTATGTTTGGTTTGTGAGAGGGTCTAGATATGTATGAGAGACCACATTAAGACCAAAACACTATTAATAAATTCCATATAGTTGTTGACTTGCTAAAGTCACAAGTCATGACCCGACGATAGTCGGAATGCGACGTGATTGAGGGTTTGCTTGCGTTTTGCGTTCGTGACCTCGGTTTGGTCCTAGAACTTTATATGATAATTGATTAACATGTTTCGATGTATTAGACTTCAAGTTGGAGGTGTTCCTTAAGTCTATTGATGATTTGGAAGCTTTGGAGATAATGTTCGTCTCTATCGCGTAGTTCGGGATCGAGTCGAATAATCGTCTCTCCTTTGGAGTTCTTATTTCCCTAGTTGTTATTCAACTTTCTAGAAGTATTCAAGATTCTTTATTAGCCCTTAGACTTGCCTTAAAGTCTCCCTTCATTGCTCGTTCAATTGCGAGTCCATTCGTCGTTTCGGTTGCACGTTGTTGCACCTCTTCCCGGTTTCGCTCCAAGTTGTTTCGGGGGTTGTTTGTGAGTGTTCTATGGGAGTTCTAGACCTACTTTGGATGAGGTTTGAACCTTGTTAGGTTTTGTTATGTGTTTGAGGTCGTTCGGGGTTGAATTCTAAGCCCTTTTTGGTCTGGGAGGCTTGCGGTCGCAAGGGGGAAGGACCTTGCCCCCGCAAGGTCATCAGAATTTGTGCATGGAGAGGGCTTGAGACCTTGCGGTCGCATGCTCTTGGGGACCTTGCGACGCAAGGTGCCCCGACCCTGTTTTGCCCTGTTTTGTGTTTTGACGAGAAATACCTATCCTACCCTCATCAAACCCCCTCTAAACACTTCCTAACCTCCCATACTTAGCCCTAAACATGTCCTAACATTAGTTGGAAGTTAATTAAGGTTAGATTAGTGAGTGATTACTCCTAATCCCTACTAATTGTACTAGGGAAATGACTATTATGCCCCCTTGGATTGTGGAAGTATATAAGCCCAAACCCTTTGCAATTTTCAGCATTTCCTCCTACATTTCCTCCACACAAACCATGAGTTAGAGAGAGAGAGAGTCCATGAGATATTTCAAGCCCTAGCCTCCTTCTCTCTTCGATCCAAGACGATCCAATCGTCGGATTGCCTTCAAACTTCAGATTCGTGAAGCCCTCGACGAGTAGAACAAGTTCACCGATCGGATTTGCATTCTTTGGAGTTTTCATCCGAGCTAGGTAAGTTACTTTCTTTTGGTTTTGGTTCATTGGCCCTAAGGAAAACAATCTATATGCTATTTGTGGGCAATGAACAATTGATATGCTATGTATGCCCATTTTGGGGATTTATGGAAATATGAACTTGTTAATAGCATGAATGAAATGATTTGAATGATATTATGTGTTGTAAGAAATGGGTTATTATTTATGTTGGGTGTTGTTATGAATTTTAGGGCTTGAGAATCAAGCCCGAATTATTGGAGAAATTATTGTTAATTGAAGTGGGTGTTAATGTTGAGATTGATGAAATGTGTAAGAAATGAAACTTAGTATTTAGATTCAATGGAGTCAAAATAAGTTCAATAATGTGTTAATGAACTTGGGTTGAAATCCTACAACATTTGGGTTTCGTTTGACTATGATTATGATGAGTTCTTGGGTTTTTAGGCTTGGGAATCAAGCCCGAATGAATTTTGGGATTTTGTTGTATGTTTGAATAGAGTGTTAAATTGTGGGTTTATGAAACACATAAAGAATGAAATGTAGAATTAAGACTCAACGGAGTCGTTGTAAGGTCAATAATATAATAATGAGCTTTGGGTTGAAACCCTACGATGTTCGGGTCTTGCTGAATTATGTTTGTGCGTACCCGAGTATCTCATTCGGTGTCCGATTGAGACACTCATGTTATAGAGACCTATTGGGAGTATGTTTAGAGCGTGCTCGTAGAGCACGGAGCATTAGAGACCAACTTACGGTCCCGAGTGTACTAAGAGACGATTAATGAATGAATTCTCTCTTTAAGGAATTTGGTCGCGTGCACATGAATGCACTTGCGAGGGAGTGACTACGGGGTAGTCTTGATGTTCTTGAGTATAGCATTGAGGAAGTCGATTATATATGATGATTGGGACTATGGTTGAGTCCGGTGTGCTTTTGAGTGAAACCAAATGCTAAGCCTTGAATGTGGTTGTTCTTAGACTAAGTAATAGTCTTTGATTTAATTTAGAGTATAGGACTATAGTAGACATCACATTGTGATTTGTTGAGCTTATAAGCTATTCTTGAATTGGTGATGACTTGAGGATTATGAATACCTCGACATGTGGTTCTTGAACTAAACTTACAAGTTAGTTGAACATGATAAGTGTGTACATTTATGTGCATTGTTTATTGGGTTATGTAGAGCATTATGACCTACTTGATTTGATGAGTCCTTTCGTGATGGACTTGGTCCTTATTGGTTTATTCAAGTAAATATCTACTTGAGCATCTTGATTTGAGTCCAGTTGGCGTCTTGGTCGTTTTGTCGGCAATGGGACGATTCATAGCCTTTGGAAACATTCGTTATGAATCGCCGCATTGGTACCCTTTCTCCTCACTATTTGGCCAATAGTGGGATGTGGTCTCGTATTAGCGCCATCTATCCTGATATCGAGCTCTCATTTCTCATCCTAGGTTGGATGAATGTAACGAGGTACTCATTAAGAAAACTGATGAGTTGTGATCATTTGAGGATTGAAACCCATATTATGATCATTTGAGGGTTGGACCCATGGTTTGAATATTGAGGGCTGGGCCCAGATTTTGGTTTTACGTGTTTACATATGAGCATTTATGTGAAAGATAATATGCTATGTGGCTTATGTGAGATTATGTGCTTTGATAACTAAGTACATGTTTATTGTTGGTGTACTAGTATGATACCATGATTTTTATATATGCTTGTGCATTATGCCATGCCATGACATGATATGCCATACAAATGCATTTAGTAACTTACTGGGTCATTATGACTCACTCCGTGTGTTTGTTTTCCTTAGTGTGTGCAGTGATCCCGTTAGTACACGTGGCGACTTCGGCTAGTGATTTCTGGCAGGTGGACTTCCGGGCTTGAGCTTGGAACTATTATTATTATTGTTATTATATATTTGTGAGACACGAATGTAAAGTTATGTAGACTTTACTTGGGTAGAATATGTTAGTATTTTATTATCATTTTATTTTGGGAGCCGACTTGCTTGGTCGAGCTGTTGTATCTCTTAGGAGTTATTCCCTCGTTATTTCGAGCATGCTTTAGCTCACTCATTCTAGTATTGTTGGTATTGTCATCTCCGACGACGTTAGTCGAGAGACTTGGGTTTAGTTGCTAGTATTTAAATATCTTATTCATTTAGTTGATTTGTCCCTCCGGCATGTTGTAGCCGTTGAGTGGTTGTTTATCAGGTTGGTATTTTGTTGATTCGCCGGCCTTAGGTTTGACGATGGTTTGTTGCCCGTGCGCAATGTTGCGTCACGCGCGTCGTAGATTTTTCGAGAGATAGTTATTTCTCAGCCTTGCGTTCCTTTGTTTAGGATTAAAGGCTTGGGTTCCACTTATGATTTGCTTCCGCAGATTTTAGTTTTTGGTTGTTCCGTATTGCCGTTATGGCTTTGCCTTCCTGTTTTGAGCTTGTTGGCTCAATTTTTGACCAGCACCATTATGCTTAGCAGGTGCTTGTCCATCTTCTAGCTTGTCTTGGCGGCACGACCTTGGGACTTCACATTGGAGTCCGGGTCGGGTCGTTACAAGAGCCCTATATGGGTAGATTTGTTTGTGCTTGGACCAAACAATACATTCATTTCGTCAATCAAACTACGAACGGGTAAAACTTATATGTTTATGAATGCAATACATTTATTATTTATGAACATTATGTAATTTTTTTGTAACTTTGTAAGATGTTACAGAGTTGAGAATGCACACTCCCAGTTGAAGAGATGGTTATGCATGTCAGTTGGGGGTTTCGATCATATATTTGATCAAATCAACGATGCTATCAAGCTTCGGTTCTATGAGATCTTGACTCTATTTGAAAGGTTTTTTAATGTAGCCCATCCTTTGACATCCTCAAATTTTCTTCTCCGTCGATTAATATTTAAGGTACCTTCTCATGCTCATAAGTTGCTACAATACGATTGGAATTCGATATAGTATATAGACGAGCCAGTTGAGGGTGATTCTAAGAAGTGTGGGTGTTTGTTGAAAACAAGTTATGGTTTACCATGTAGTTCTGAAATGTGGTACATGCAGCAGACAAATCTCCCGATTCAACCCCATCAAATCCATGTGTTTTGGAGGACATTGTCTATGGACGGAGTTCAAGATATGAGTATATCAAAGGAATTTGCGACTGATTTGATAAAAAACCTTTTATCAGATATGGACGGGATTCCGAAATTACAGCAATATCACTATGCTAAACAATTTTTCAATGTTGTACATCCCCCAACTAACATTTCTGAACTATAAATAGTGCGTCACAAAGGGCATCGAAAGAAGAACTCAACAAAGAGAGACATGTCAGGTTTAAAAATGTGAAATGGTTACGTCACATTACTTTTTACATTCTCTATAGTAAATGATTTATGCTTTAATGTTTATAATTGTCACCTAAGCAGGTTACGAACATGCTAACCGTCAGCCATAAAGAGAATCAGGAAATAGAGGTAAAAGTAGAGGAAGAGGACATAGTTCATTAGCATCGACGAGTAATTCAATTCCATACGCCTCTCAGCTTCCACCATTGATGATCACTGTCATATCAAGTATTTTAGATGTCAAAGCAGATGGAAATCGTGGTTTCTGAGTTATTGCCCAATTTATTTATACAAAGAAAAATATGATCAAGTGCGTAATGACTTGATACAGGAACTTACTGACTACTGGGACTTTTACACAACCATCAACTTCTTGGAAGGTGACATTGAAGGATCGTTGGTACTATGTAATTGGTATACCTCTACGACTCTAACTGAACACTGGTTGAGTCTGGGCATGCTCGGTTGGGTGATTGCTACACGGTATCAGAGGATTGTGACTTGTTTGTGTAATATACCGATTGGTTGCAATACATGGTTGTCATTGTAAGTCCGGTATGTTGATGGACAACCGCCACAACCGCCAACCACAAGTATTGACTTTGGGTGGGTCAATTTAATCCACTTCATAGCACTTGGGATGAAGCCTTCAAGTCCCCTACCTCGTATGCCCATTCATCTGAGGTGGGAAGATTCTTGTCACCCAATGATACGATATTGGCTGCCAATTTGGCATGATCGATTTACTAATTACCTTAGTGTATAGGGTTAACCATTATTTGTTAATAGTTTAGGGGCTTAATTGTTATTTTTGTAAAGTTTATATTACACAATAATTGTTATTTTTTCAAAGTTTAGGGGCTTAACTGTTAATAGTTTATAAGGGTTAATTGTTATTTCTTAATAGTTTAGAGGCTTAATTGTTATTTTTGCAAAGTTTATCTTTCACAATAATTATTATCGTTGCAAAGTTTAGGAGCTTAATTGTTAGTAGTTTAGGGGCTTAACTGTTATCGTTGTAAAGTTTAGGGGCTTAATTGTTAATAGTTTAGGGGTTTAACAATAGATTCATCACATAAAGATGAAATAAAATTCTCTAACAATGGTGTCCAAAGAAAGTACAACACACTCCGAGTTCAAATAAAATACATCACAATGGTATCTAAATAAAATACATTGCATTCGAGTTCAACCAAAAAACAAAAAACATAAGTACCATAAAATACATCATACAAACATAAAGTAGATCACAATACAACCTCAAACTGTTGAACAATTTTGTCAACAGTATCCATATAAGTTCCCTGGACCAGAAGTGCATCTCGCCTGGAACGATGGAGTGCTCTAAGCTGAGGATAAATAGACTCAAATCAATCCTTAAGTGATCTACGCACATATGTGGTAGCTCTCGATGGATGAGAAGGCCTTTGGCATGCCCATGATCGTGGTTGATCCACAATGGTTGATGATCCCCCATAAAATCATCTCAGTTTCATTATCATCATCATCAACATCATCATCATCCAGCAGTGTCACACGATAATGTGTCTGCTCTCGAAACCAAAGCTCATAACCATCTACGATGGCGGACGGAATGTTAGCTACCCACGACTCGACCCTCATGGGGTTTATAGAATGATGCTCCCATTTTTGGAAATTGTGAAGCATCTCATCGTGGGCACAAATGTAGTTCAAAGTATTCAGACCTCTATTAACCTTCGTCAACATGAATACATGGTTGGGAATCGTTTGGATATATCTAAACGGTCTTAAGCAACGATCGGGCATGTATGGCTTGGTAATTTTACGGCAATGAATTATGCCCGAGAACACACTGATCGGTACCTCTTGTGATGGCTTACGGGTAAATGGAGTCCATATAGCCTGGAAAAACAAATATTAATATAAATGATAAATTAATACATGTTTACTTTTATTTCATACATTATTTATAAATGATAAATACTTATAGCATCAACAGTCATCCGATCGAGGACTCTCCGATACTTCAGAGTCTTGAGATCATTTCTTCTACCACTGAGAGAAAAGGTCCATCTCTTAGCGTATGGTTCTTGAGGGGTCCATATGCCACTGAACAACTTGGTCTGAATTGAGAAAAATATTCATAGATCCAAACCTACAATAGAATAACGTCAAATAAAATAGTGTCAAATAAAATAGCATCAAATAAAATAATTTAAATTTTACAGCATCCAATGTATTCATTTTTTTCCCTGAAGTAGAGACAATCACCCAGCCATCTGTCTACAACAATCATAGATGTTATACTGAGCTAACGGTATAAAAAGGCTAAAGTCGCTACACCCTAGGTGTGATTGGGCTTATCAGGGATATCCATCACATACGGTAGAAAGTGAACATTTACCCAGCTTGACGACTTGTCCAGGAACAACGTCGTCTCCAAAACCAAAATAAATAACCGATCGTTCTTGGTTGAGCTGCAACGGTCTCACCACCCAAATATTCTTGCAATGTCAAAAATCTAATACCATTTCCCCTCACCCCATTGTCCACCTTGGAAGGTGTTATGTGTAGGAGAATGACTAGAGCACACTTCATCTGAGCTAACTTGGTACTTGCCAAAATAGGTTTCCCGGTCGCTGGGATCTGTAAAATATAATGCACATCGTGAAATTTCATCGTCATCTCCCCGAACGGTAAATGGAAATTGTTGGTTTTAGGCTGCCATCTTTCCACAAAGGCTGATATCAACGGCATGTTTAGGTGTTGTAACATACACTCCCTCAAGTGTCCCAAGTTACTCTGGGTGATCCACTGAAGAGTGAAATATCATCTATACTCCAAGGCAATGTTACGCTGCGGTCCACGGAGCTATGACAACTCAATACTAGCCTCTCATGTTGAACATAATGAAATAATCTTTCATCAATATTAAAACAATACTACATAGTCAATATAATAAATTTGTGTCCATACTATCATCGTCGATATAATAAATTACCTCGCCATTCCATATTGCAGATGCAATATGGCCTTAAAATCCAGTAAGTAACTCTGTGTTCTCGGGTCAACCTCTATGTGGCTACATCAACATCCAACCATACCCATCCACTTCTTCCTTTTTTTTTTTTTTTTGAGGAAACAGGGACGGCACCCTGCTAGATTTTATTAATTAGAATAAAAAAGAATACAAATTTGAGGGGACAACCAGCCTGGCCCTTATATCTGGGAGGACAAAGGATCGAGCCTTACCTCGAAAATGAAATTACAAAACAAATAAAACATCTCTAACAAGCCAAAACAAAGAGCAAAAAAACAACCAGGAGACTCGAATATACGGGGTTTCCACTTTGTCAAGAGCAATAAGACCTTTTATTTTAGGGGGGAGAGAAGAATAGGACTCAAATGAAATGTCACGACCCTCATCAAGACCAAAATTAGCGAAGCCGTCAGCCACTGAGTTGGCCTCTCTAAAAATGTGGAGCAAAGAGATATCTAAATCCTTCTGAAGAACAGAAATGAATCGGACCAAATATGAGCATTGCCAAGGTGGCCGCACTTTACCTTGGATACAATCAAGAAGGCTCTTAGAATCAATTTCCACAATGGCTTGTCTCAGACCCCTTGACTTCAAACCAAGAAGACCATGAATAAGAGCCCAACATTCTGTTTGAAAACTGGATGAAGAGTGATCGATGTTTTATTTATCTATTTCCTTGCAAGTGTACAAGACTATTATAGAATAGACTCGGAAGCAAGGGTCGAACCCACAGAGACAAGTGATCACGAACAGTGCGGTTATAGATAGCAAATTATTAACCTAAGGGGTTTTTTTATGTTTAATTCTACTCTAAATTATTAGTTATAGATGTTAACTAATTAGACAGTAATAACAGATATGAAGATCTTATGGTGATTGGAAATCTAGGATTCTGGGTTTCACTTATATCTCCTTTATGTTCAATTCATAATAATGTCATTCAATGTCTTGGGTTCGTTCACTAAAAATAGATATGGTCGGTTGAACAATTGGTTCAGTCTCCCTCCCTGCAAAATTCACCCATTCCATATCCTAAGCACAGGAACTGTAATCTAGCTGTCACCTAGATTTATGATCTATCTGTCACCTAGATCATGTAAGAACCTGGTCCTAACTTATCACTCTCGTGCTTCGATAGGTCCAATTTATTGTGTTGGTGAGCCAGTGTACGACATATGCACTTGGTCATGCAGGTATCCGCACCTCTAAGCCTTTATTATTTGCGATTACATTCATTTGTTCAAAGCAAAATAATAGAGGGATTGATAAACAACACAATCAACAAGCATTGAATAGACATATATATATGAGAATCAAAACATAAATTCGATACAAGTTACCTCCCACCTCCTAGATTAGGGATGATTTAGTTCATCATAAACGATGAACAGCACATGGAGATGATGGAAGACATGATTTGATCTTCAATACTTGAAATTACAAAACCTAATTATGTTATTGTAAGATCCCGATTCCCGGTTAGCTTGAATTGCGTGCAAAGCTCGCATTTCCTCTTTCGTTGATTGCTCGTTTGGTTTGTAAGAGAGTCTAAATGTGTATGAGAGATCACATTAAGACCAAAACACTTTTAAGAAATGTCATATAGTGGTTGACTTGTTAAAGTCAAAAGTCGTAACCCGACGATAGTCGAAATGCGACTTCGATTGAGAGTTTATTCTGGTTTCGTGTTCTTGACCTCGATTTGGTCCTGATCTTTACATGATGATTAAATAACATGTTTAGATGTGTTAGACTTCTAATTGGATGTATT
This sequence comes from Codonopsis lanceolata, assembly GCA_013146195.2. NCBI lineage: Eukaryota > Viridiplantae > Streptophyta > Magnoliopsida > Asterales > Campanulaceae > Codonopsis > Codonopsis lanceolata. The sequence continues at coordinate 99,136,431 of CM028380.1, read as the reverse complement.
CCATAAGTCTCGTGAAGTTTTGACGCCTCGAGAATAGCAATTCTCCTTATCGCGTAGTTTGAGATTGAGTCGGGCGAACGTCTCGTCTTTCGGGAGCCTATTTCCCCTATCTGTTGTTCATCGTCTGAGAGGCATTCAGGCCTATTTCTTATCCCTTTTAGGTGTTTATAATCATGGGTTGTTGCCCGTCGATTTGTGGTTTCATTCGACGTTCGTTAGCGATGTTGCACCTTGCGCTTGCCGCACCGTTGTTTCGGAGTTGTTGTGAGGGTTCTAGACCTACTTTGAGGATGGTTTGAGACTTTTTTTGTTTAGCTAATAGTATGAGGACATTAAGGGTTGAATTATAGGTCGTTTCGAGGCTTTAAGGCTTGCGATTGCATGCGGGAAGTACCGGACGCGAACGAGGATTGCAGAAACATGCCAAGTGCTGGAAAAGGGGGGCATGCGCTCGCATTGAGGAAGAACCAAGCGACCGCATGGTCCTTGGTCCCTGAATTGTGTATTTTGCACAATTGTCCAACCTAACCCTACCCAAACCCATCCTAACCCACTCCTAAACCCTCCTAACTAACTTAAGTTATATCCTAAACATCTAATGGAGTTTTGGAGGTGGATTATAGGGGTTAATCAAGGGGAAACAAACCTATCATCTAAACACACACCCACTTACTTTCCTAACCCTTTTAGACCACAAACTCAAAGTCTAACACCTCATTTTCAGCCATTGACTTTCAAAAACGTGGGAGAGCCTCTTGAGAGATAAAGAGAGAGTCTTCTAGGGTTTCTTGAGCTTTCATCCATGGATTCCAAAGTTTGGGAGCTTCACTCCCCAAACCAAGCCATGGAATTGAAGAGGAGGTTGAAGACAACAACTTCCACCGATTGGAATTTCGAATTGGGAGCTTGAAGGGGATGAATCAAGGTAAGTTTCTACCCTATTTATCTTTCTTTTGGGCTCCATTGACCCTAGGGAAACAATCATTTGTGCTATGTGAGGTCAATGGAAGCCATTGTTAGGGTTTTTAGAGAAGCATGAACCCTAGGTTTTGAATTTGATGATAGAATTGGATTGACCTATGTGAGACCATGATATATGTGAGATTCATGTTCTAACTAGGCTATTGAACTTGATTATGTTGATTATCCATGAGTTTTGATGTTGGTTTGGTTGAGATACTTGGAGGGTGTTTTGCCCAAATTTGATTTAGCTTGCAAAATAATTAATGTGAGCTTGATTACTATGTTTTATATGCTTAATAGAGTATATTAAACCGGGTTGTATGATTTAATCATGAATTGGGAGTTATGATTGGTAAGGTGAGCTAAATGAAATTGTGCTCAAAATGATGAATTTATTCTATGTTATATTAGTGAAGGTTTTGTCGGGTTTATGCGAGTTAAACGAACCCGGGATGATGGCTATTGTTGATAGTTATGAATATAGGGAGAATTGAGAACCATAGCTTCTATGCCCTAAAATTTTAGAAAGGGTAGATTAGGCTCAACGGAGCCATTATAGGCTTGATAATATGTTAAGCAAACTTGGGTTGAAATCCTACGATGATTGGATTTCGTTTGGTTAATGGAGGGAAGAACATAACTTCCAAACTTTAAATGGTTGGTGATTGAGATGTGTTTTGTGGATTTTTAGTCTTGGGAATTAAGCCCGAATGACTATTGAGATTTTGTTGTAAACCTTAAGAAATTATTACGGTGTGAATTTATAAAACACATAAAGAATGAAATGTGTTAGTAAGACTCAACGGAGTCGTAATAAGGCCAATAAAATGGTAAAGAGCCTTGGGTTGAAACCCTACAATGTTTGGGTTTGTTTGGGTTATGTTTGTGCACACCGGGTTTTTGGTTGTGTCCAATGGCGACACTTATGTTATGGAGACTAACTAGAAATAAATTTTAAGCATGCTTGTTAGAGCATGGGAAAATGGAGACCCACATAAGGTCACGAGATTATTTAAGAGAAGAATAAGAGAGAATTCTCTTCTCAAGGATTTTTGTTGCGCACATATGAAAACGCTTGCGAAGCGGTGACTACGGAGTAGTCATGATGTTTTAAGTATGGTGTTGGGTTATCGATCATGTATGACGATTAGGACTATGATTGAGTCTGGTGTACTTAAAATAAAGACTAAAATAATAAGTCTTGATTGGTGGATATTTTGAGACTAGCGTAGCAGTCTTGGTTTGATTTGAGTTGAGGATTAAGGAAGACCTCACATTATATTTTATTAAGCTGGTAAGCTATGCTTGAATGGGTTAATGACTTGAGGAATAATGAATACCTCAATAAAGTAGTTCTTGAACTAAACTTGTAAGTTAGTTGAACACAATGGTTATATGCAAATATATGCATTGTTCATGATGTTTGGTAGAGCATTGTGTCCTACTTGTTTATATGCAATTATATGCATGGTTTATGAGATTTCAGAGAGCATTATGTCCTACGTTTATGGTTATGAGATTTCAGAGCATATGCAAATATGTGCATGGATTATGGGATTTTGTGGAGGATTATGCCCTATTTGTTTATGTGCAATTATGTGCATGGTTTATGAGTTGTTGTAGAGCATTATGTCCTACATGATTTAATGAGTCCGATAATTATGAATTTGGTCTCATTGGTTTATGCAAGTAAATATCTACTTGATGGTTTGGTTTAAAGTCCAGCTGGCGGGTTTTGGTTGTTGTGTCGGCAATGGGACGATTCATAGCCTTTGGGAACAATCGCTACGAATCGTTGCATTGGGTCCTTTTTCTCCTCACTATTTGGCCAAGAAGGGGGATGTGATCTCGAGTTATGCCACCTAGCTCCCGACATCGAAGCTCTCATTTCTCATCCGAGACCGGATGAATGTAACGAGTACTCATTAAGGGAAACCGATGAGTTGAGATTATTTGGGGAGGAAACCCCAGGGTATGATTGATTGGGAATTGAGCCCGAATCATGGTTTGAGATTTGATATCATGGTAAGTTGGTTGGGTTTTGAACCCGGATTTGATTGTAACATTACGCTATCGTTATGCATGATTATTTATGAGCATTTATATGAAAAATAAGATGCTACTTGATTTATGTGAGTTTATGTGCTTTAAAAAATTAAGTACATGTTTCATGATGGTATACTAGCATGATACCATGATTTTATACGATTGTGCATTTATGCCATGCCATGTCATAATATGCCTCATGTTGCATTTAGAAACTTATCGGGTCATTATGACTCACTCCGTGATTGTTTTCCCTAGTTTCCCTAGTGTGCAAGTGATCCCGTTAGTACGCTTCTGATAATAACTTTTAGCAGTGGTCTTCCAAGTCAAAAGCTTGGAGTTATTTATTATTATGTTGTATTTATTGTGAGGCTCGAATGTAAAGTTATGTAGACTTTACTTGGGTAGATTATAGTGTTATATTATGGTTGTATATTTGGGAGCCGGATGTATGGCCGAGCATTTGTACCCTTAGTATTTATTTCCATTGTCGTTTCGAGCATGTGTGGCTCGTTTATTCTAGTTGTGGTATGTTGTTGTTCCTACCTCCGATAGTTTTAGTCGTGAGGTTTGGTTGGTGGTTTAGCATAATTTATATGGTGATAGTGAATTGTTCCTCCGGCATGTTATAGCCGTTGAGTGTTGTTTATCAGGTTGGGATTTTGTCTGTTGCCGGCCTTGGTTGCCGATGGTTTGTGGTGCGTGTCTAATGTTGCGCCACGCCCGAATTTTTGGGCCGAGAGATTTACCATCTCTTTGGTTGTTTATATTTAGGAGCTTGTTAGCTCGGGTCCCATTATGGTTTTGCTTCCGCAGGTTTTGGTTTTTATTTTCCGTATTGCCGTTATGGCTTTACCTTCCTGTCGTGAGCTGGTTGGCTCGTCTTTTGACTCGCACCAATATGCTTAGCAGGTGCTTGTCCGTCTCTTAGTTTGTCCTGATGGCACGACCTTGGGATCTCGTATTGAGATCCGGGTCGGGTCGTCACAGTTATACAATCTAAAACTACCTAAAATCTATGTAAAGAGAGCTTCCAGCCGTCCTCCTTATGCTTAGGCTCGGCATCTGACTTCTATATATACTTGGGAGTTGTGATTGAATCGAATGACTATGTGAAACCCGACCTCACAAGATTTCGCCTACCTCTATTGCCGGATACCTGCCGTCCGCAAGGTCTCCAAAGGTGTGTGCTTTTTGGCTCTTCGATTGCCGGCTTCAGGACCGATACGCTTACCTTGCGTCGCAGTGAGAGGCACCTTGCATCCGCAAGGTGTCCGTAATGACGAACTTTATTTTCTTCAATTTTTCTTTCTTTGTAATTTGCACTTAAAACCCTGGAGTTTCGCGTATTTTCACGAACAATCCTGAAACTTACAAAACTCACCAAAAACATATATTAGTACTCAAAAGACTCATGAAATAGCTTATGTTATTTTCTCTTGAAAGCTATGCTTCCATTTGAATCTTTGTTAACACTCTTCTTCTTCCGTTTCATTTTTCGTCGACACATGATATATATATATATATATTTTTTTTTTTTAATTTTTTTTTTTTTTCGACGACGAAAGACGAAGTCTTCGAAAATAGCCTAAGCGAAAAGAAGTGGTCCTCCTAGAACCAATTTCCCACCCAATCCTACTCTCAAAGGGTCAAAGGGTAGGCTAAAAGTGTATAGGCTTTTAGGGTTAAGTTAATGTGGGTAAAGAAACGATGGCGAATGGGGGTTTAAATAGTGTGCTTAGCACACTCCATTCTTTTTCATTAGGCTCAAAAGGGGACACTAGGGATATATTTATTATAGGTCAGGGAATATTTAGGCTCTAACGATCCAAAGATGGCCTAAATCATTTCTTAATGCCAAATGCTCACATAATATTTAAAGCAAGTAAAATAACACAAAATATCATATCAACTATGGGAATTGGGTTGAGTGTTTAGCATCACTGGATTTCACATAAGCATTCGCTAAGACAGATGGTAGGGACAATTGAGACTAACATGCAAACACGGTTCGAAAGTGTGCTTGAGATATATAAATGAGAAAAATCTAAGGGATCTAACTAACATGCAATTGACCCTAAGTTACAATTTAATGTAACAATCATGTTCGAATGGCTATGCATCATATTCTTGTGCATATCTTGTTGAAGATCAATCGGTGTTATAAACTTTATAAAACTATTCTAATCAATTCAAAGTTATGACTGGTGTGAGTGCATGAAGAATTTGGAGAAAAGTAAAAGTTTCGCAAAATTAAGTAAATTCCAGGGGGATCTACAGACTAACTATGCGGTTCATTGCACTAATCTCCTCATGGACTACAACTAGCATTACCACACCTAAACTCGATGATGAATATTTTGAATTTAAAAATAATTTTTTTTTATTTTTTATATATTTTTCTAAGAAATTGCGAAAATTGGAGGTGATGACAATGACACAATTGATGATGGGTCCCCACAAGAGGAACCCACGAGTATCTAATGTGAGTGTATTCTGGTCAAGGCAACACCTCCGAAAATCAGAAAAATAAAAACAGGATAAATAGGGTGAAGAGTTAAATGGTCATCAAATAAAGAAATTCTCTTTCACCCTAACGACATAGCCCAACTCCATTCCCTCTTAGGCTAGGACCTGCTAAGACCTAAAATTTTCAATCCCCCCCCAAACTTAAGTTCTATTTTGTCCTCAAAATAGAGGAACATATGAGAGGATTGATGGGGTAGGACAAATATCAAAAGGACATAGCTGGTCCACCTAACGAACGAGGATGGAACTTGGGCCTCGACTCAAGGTGAGTCGGGCGGAGATAACGAATGAGGACGGAACTCGGGGATCGTGCCAAGTGGCAGCCCATAATAGTTGGACAAATTTTGTCCAACTTCGTTGGCCCAACCGAAAATTTCACTGGTCGCAAGACGCATTCCGGCCAACCGGCCGACTCACCATATCAGTTTGGAGGACAGCTTCCTCCAACCTGTTTGAGATCCCAACGAGTGGATCCTCGTCTTCCTCTTCGGGTTCCTCCTCTTGAGGAACCCTCACTCTCGGCTGCTGGTGATGTTCAAACAAAATGGCCCTAGTAATGACCGGACCACCTTCACCTCTGTTTGGGCATTCTCACGCTTGCCCTCTACACAAGTCGGTGATCAAATGCGGAACGCGAACCCCGCATTCGTCCCTACCTCTAATTAGGGTCTTGATTTGGCCGTTGATCAAACGGCCAACATCAATAGACCCATTGGTCATGATGGTGTAGGTCGCATGCCCTCTCCCAATTCACCGTGTTTTGGTGACTTGAGGGCATAAGATGGCCACAAACAAATTTATACACGGGCTTGGCCGTGTCTTGAAGGAAGGACTCTCTCATGGTGCGAGGTCCATAGGGTGGGTTACGGTTATAGGACCACTCCACACCAGGGAGAGCAATGACAACATTTACCACCTCGACAGGGATACGGGGGTTGAGGTGTGTGCTATAGTGATCGGCACCAACCGCAAAGTTGGAGGTGCCGAAATAGGTGTTAATGCTTTGGGTGGAGAAGTCAACTATTTTGCCCCTAACACTAACGGTGTCTAGCACACCGCCATCCATGCCAATGTCGCCATTGGCGTAGAATTCTCGGACAATAGGGACTACGGCGCCCTTGGCGAGAATCTAACAAACGCCCCCACCTACGAGCCATCGAACTGACGATACCAAAATCTTCACCTTAAATCCCCTTCTGGCACCAAGGACTTGGAGAGTTTGTTGGTGTACCTTTTCGATGCTTCAGAGGACACCTAAGCGGTGATGTCAAAATTTTGTTCTTCCTCCCGAACCGGGCCGGAGGATGAAGAACCGGTATTTCTTTAAACATTTTGCTTAAACATTTTGTTTGATAAAATTTTTAAAAAACTAAAAAAATATAACAATTAAAATTCGGTTTAAAAATTTTAAAACTAAAATTTAATCTAAAGCATGCAAAATATATCTACGTTAAAAATTAACTAGCACCCTAGCATGCAAATATTTTACGTGCAAAATTAAAGAGAGGGTTAGGAGTACTAGTTTGCAGCCTGATCTGAGTGAATGTAGCCGGAGTGGAGCTTCGATCTTCGACAGCAATGGTGATTCTTCCTCTCGTTCTTCAAAATCTTCAACTTGGAATGGAGTGTAATGGGAGATGGGTGAGGGAGATGAAGGGTTTGAGGGAGAGAGAGAGAGTATCTTTGAAGTTTGTGCCGAATTTCTTGAAGATCCGCGCGAATTCTTGAAGAATTTGACCGCTGGCCGCCGCTGAGAGAGATGAGAGTGAGAGTTTCGTGTGATTTTTGAAGAAAAACCCGTGGCTTTAAATAAAGGGACCTTGCGGCCGCACCGCCACCACACCTTGGTCCGCAAGCCCGCCACAAAGCTGCGCCCCATTCATTCCCCATGCCAAAGCTTCATTTCCATTCATGTCCGACGGATTCGCATTTGTCGGGACCTTGGCGGCCGCAGGTCCTACACATTGCGTCCGCAAGGTGGACAAAAACTAAAACACTTTGTTTCTTTCCAACTTTTAATAGCTTGCGCTTAGTCCTTCCGTTACTTTTATGTCTTTGTTAATTCCTGTTATGAAAAATCTAAACAAAAATTCTAAACTAAAAATTATTAGCAACAAAAAATAACAACATTAAGATGTTTTTCTCCCCAAACTTAAATTTTGGCATATTTAATTAAAAATTAAATGTCCAAGAATATAATTTAACGGAGAAAAACATATCTAAATTAACTATATAACAAATAACTTTCAAATTAGTGGGTTGCCTCCCACTTAGCGCCTTTGTTTAACGTCTTTGGCTCGACCAAACTGCAAGCCTAGTCTCTTGGTGGTTCATTGTCAGCCAAACGGATTAATTCAATTGTTCGTTCAACTGACATTGGCTCAAAATACGCTTGAGTCGGTGTCCATTTACTTTAAACACTTCATTATTTTTGGGGTTTTGTATATCAACACCCCATGAGGATAAATTGCACTTTATTCTAAAAGGACCGCACCATTTGGATTTTAATTTACCCGGGAATAACCTTAACCTAGAGTTAAACAATAATACTTTCATACCGATGAAGCATTTTGTTGGCTAATCCCATGTCATGATATTTTTGGTCTTTTCTTTATAAGTTTTTGCATTCGTACGAATTGAGTCTATGTTCTTCTAATTCATTTAACTGGAACAGTCTTTCTTCTCCAGCTAATGTCAAATCTAAATTCAATTCTTTAATTGCCCAATAGGCTTTGTGCTCAATCTCAACTGGCAAATGGCAAGCTTTACCATATACCATCCTATATGGACTCATTCCTATGGGTGTCTTAAAAGCAGTTCGGTATGCCCATAAAGCATCCTTGAGTTTAGATTCCCAATCTTTACGATTAGGCCTAATGCCTTTTTCTAACATCGCTTTTATCCGCCTATTACTTACTTCTACTTGTCCGTAAGTTCGTGGATGATAAGGTGTAGCTAACTTGTGAGTTACACCATGCTTTCTAAGAACACTGTTTAACAACTTATTGGTAAAATGAGTTCCCTGGTCACTTATTATGGCCTTAGGGACTCCATATCTAGCAAATAAATCTTCAACAAATTTGACTACTTGTTTCCATCATTAGTTTTAGTTGCTACGCTTCTATCCATTTAGAGACATAATCAACTGCTACCAAAATATATTCACAATTATTGGACACAGGAAAGGGACCCATAAAATCAATACCCCAAACATCAAAGATTTCAACTACTAAATAAACATGTAAGGGCATCTCGTTTCTCTTTCCTATACCACTGTTCTTTGACATTTGTCGCATGTTCTCAAAAACAGCTTCACAATCTCTAAAAACAAGAGGCCAATACAAACTGATTGCAAAATTTTTCGAGCGGTTTTATTACCACTAAAATGACCGCCACAAGAATATCCATGGCAGAATTCCATGATACCTTGTTGGTCTTTTTCTGGTATACATCTTCTTATTAAAGAATCAGAGCAAATTTTGTATAAGTGAGGAGCTTCCCAAAAATAATTTTTCGCTTTCCGCTAAAAATTTCTTCTTTCGTAATGATCAAAATCGGATTAATTATATCGACACATAGTAGTTGACAAAGTCAAGATACCAAGGGTCGAAATCTTTAATGGCTAGGAGTTGTTCATCAGAAAATTATCATTAATGGGGACATGATCATCAAGAAATTGACGTTCCGGCATTCCAAAGAAGGGTGAAAATTCTAACCTAGACAAGTGGTCGGCCACAACATTCTCGGTTCCTCTTTTTTCCTTGATAGTTATGTCAAATTCTTGTAACAATAACATCCATCTAATTAATCTTGGTTTAGCATCCTTCTTGCTTAAGAGATATTTTAATGCGTAATGATCGAAAAGATTATCACCTTTGATCCTAGCAAATATGATCTAAATTTTTCTAAAGCATATACTAGATATTTTTCTAAATTTTTCTAAATATGATCAAAAGTTCCTTTTCAAGAGTGGTATAGTTCAATTGAGCATCATTCGAGTAGTTCTACTAGCATAATGGATCACATGAGGCTTTCTATCTACCCTTTGTCCTAACACGGCTCCAATTGCAAAATCGATGCATCACACATGATTTCGAACGGAAGTGACCAATCGTGGCCGGAGGCCGGATAAAATTGGGGCAAGAGTCAACTTTTCTTTTAATAAATTAAAAGCTTCCAAACATTCTTTATCAAAATAAACTCGTATTTTGCTAACAAATTACATAGAGGTTTACGATTTTGGAAAAGTCTTTTATAAATCTACGATAAAAACCAAAGATGACCTTTAAAAACTTCGAACTCCTTTAACTGAAGTGGGAGGGGTAGTTGTAAATAACTTCAAATAACTTCAATTTTAGCTTTGTCAACTTCAATTCCTTTATTTGAAACAACATGCCCTAAGACAATTCCATGTTTTACCATGAAGTGACTTTTCTCCCAACTTAACGTTAAATTAGTTTCGCAAAGATCTTTTCAGACGGATGTAAGGTTTTCTAAATAGTGATCAAAAGAATTTCCGAAAAAAAAATCATCCATGAAAACTTCTACGCATCTTTCAACTAAGTCTCAAAATATAGAAATCATGCATCTTTGAAAAGTAGTGGTGCATTACACAACCCAAAAGGCATTCTCCTAAAGGCAAAAGTACCAAAGGGACATAAATGTTGTTTTCTCTTGGTCTTCAGTGCAACAGGATCCGATTATACCCTTAAAAACCATCAAGAAAACAATAGTATTCATGACTGCTAATCTTTCAAGAATTTGGTCAATAAATGGCAAAGGAAAGTGGTCTTTCCTTGTTGCCGCATTTAATTTACGCAAATCGATACACATTCTATAACCGATATAGTCCTTGTAGGGACTAATTCATCTTTATCATTTTTGACAACAATTCCCGACTTTTTAGGAACTACTTGGACAGACTAACCCATTTACTATCTCATATAGGGTAAATTATACCCGCCTAAAAGCTTAAGAACTTCTTTCCTAACGCCTTCTTCCATGTGTGGTTAAGTCTTCTCGTTCTTTCTCTAGAAGGTTTACTACCTTCCTCTAAATGAATTTTATGCATACACATAGAGGGACTAATTCCTTTTAAGTCGCCTAAAGACCATCCTAGAGCTTCTATGTGTCCATAAAACTTTTAACAAACTTTCTTCTTGTTTTTCCGATAAGCGCTATAATAACAGTAAAGTGTTACCTTCCCTAAAAATGCATATTTTAAGTGGGATGGTAATGACTTTAATTCTTCGACTTTGGGAGAATTAATAGAAGGCATAAATTCAGAATTTTCGCTTTAATTGTTTCTTTTATTTTAGCCTCATTATTCTCTTCTTGTTTTTCTTCTTTGATATCTTCAATCTCAATTTCCTCAAAGAGAGATTTTAGAATCTCTACTTCATCTTCTTTAATTTCATAACTTTCTTCAACTCTTTTATTTGACTCATCAGAATTAATTTCTGATTCTACCTTTATTTCTTTTTCATCTTTCTTTTTACTAGCTTCTAGCTTTTCTTTTTCTAATCTTTCTTCTTCCTCTATTTCTCTTTCAATTTCCTCAATGTCAATTTTATGGGAGGAATAGGGCTATCATCATAGACAATAAATCTATCTCTCTCATAATCTTGCTCTTCTTCAAAAGTTTCGGTTGATAATTTCTCAATCTCGTCAATTGAAAAACAAGCACTCATATCACTAGGTCTATTCATAGCATCAAACACAGAAATTTCAACTGTTTCACCTAGGACTAACATTGTGAGTTTACCATTTTTCACATTTATCACTAACACTATCTTTTTCAATTTCTTTTTTTATTACTTTTTCAGAATTTTCTACTGAAGCATGCATATTAGAAGGAGGATCAGAATCACTTACCTCTTCACCTATCACCTTTACCACTTCAAGCAGACGGTGATTGACTTAGCTTGCTCGGTTTGACTAGGGAACTTCCTTCTTCTCTTTTATTTGCTTCTCAATTTCGAAGTTTTCGATATGTTTCTTCGATTTTCAATTTCTTCAAGCATGTACTTCATCAAAGCCGCTTGACCTTTACTTGCTACTTCTTGCTTGGGAACTTCTTCAATTCTCAATTGATTTTGATTTTGATTTTGATTTTGCAACTGTGGAGGTTGTGGTGGCTGAGGTTGGAATTGTTGAGGACACATAATAAGCGTATTTTAAATCTATCCCATGACTCATGGAATGTTTCACCGGTTCATTTTGGAATGACATGATTTGTTTTCTATACTGTAAGAGATGCATGTTTATAAAATTTGCTCATAAACAAATCATATAATTGTGCCCAAGTAAAAACACTTTTCGGTGTTAGGTTCATAAACCATCTCTTTGCCAATTCTTTTAATGCATCGGGAAAGTATTTCATTTTAATTTGATCTTCATTAACCCTCCTAAAGGAAAAGTACTCATCATGTATTCATATTCTCTTAAGAAACCGAAACCGCAGATCTTCATTAGGCATCCCATGAAAAGATGGTATGGCATTAAAATAATGTCCTTTTAGTTCGAAATTCCTAACAAAGATCCGGCAATACTAAACATGATGTTACCACATTTAATGAAGGTCTACTAAAATCATTAATAGTTCTTTGATTTACGACTACTTCCATATTTCTTCTTGCGTGCTCTTCTTGTCTTTGATTCCTATTGATCGGGTCAACTAGGTTTTCGTGGATTACGATTATTGTTATTATCTTCCATTGTAGGATCAACCAGAGGATCCTCTCGATTCAGATTATCTTGATTATCATGCTCGAAAACTAGATTTTCAAAATATCTTTGGTATCTTTTAACAATATTTATCTCTTGATCTAAGTCTACCAATTCAGGATTTAAAGATCTACGACCTTGCATAAAAATTAATTAAAAGCAATTTAAAAACAACTAACTATTAAGGCAAAATAAAATAAAATCTTTTGTATTTTTATTTTTATAAAAGTAAAATTAAACTAAAAACTAAATTAAATTAAAACTACGCTACCTACAAACTAACTACGTGAACTAGCTTGTCCCCGGCGCCAAAAACTTGATCGATGTTTTATTTATCTATTTCCTTGCAAGTGTACAAGACTATTATAGAATAGACTCGGAAGCAAGGGTCGAACCCACGAGACAAGTGATCACTTGCGGTTATAGATAGCAAATTATTAACCTAAGGGGGGTTTTTATGTTTAATTCTACTCTAAATTACTAGTTATAGATGTTAACTAATTAGACAGTAATAACAGATATGAAGATCTTATGGTGAGTGGAAATCTAGGATTCTGGGTTTCACTTATATCTCCTTTATGTTCAATTCATAATAATGTCATTCAATGTCTTGGGTTCGTTCACTAAAAATAGATATGGTCTGTTGAACAATTGGTTCGCTCCTCCCCGCAAAATTCACCCATTCCATATCCTAAGCACGGAGGCGTAATCTAGCTGTCACCTAGATTTATGATCTATCTGTCACCTAGATCATGTAAGAACCTGGTCCTAACTTATCACTCTCGTGCTTCGATAGGTCCAATTTATTGTGTTGGTGAGCCAGTGTACGACATATGCACTTGGTCATGCAGGTATCCGCACCTCTAAGCCTTTATTATTTGCGATTACATTCATTTGTTCAAAGCAAAATAATAGAGGGATTGATAAACAACACAATCAACAAGCATTGAATAGACATATATATATATGAGAATCAAAACATAAATTCGATACAAGTTACCTCCCACCTCCTAGATTAGGGATGATTTAGTTCATCATAGACGATGAACAACACATGGAGATGATGGAAGACATGATTTGATCTTCAATACTTGAAATTACAAAACCTAATTATGTTATACAATCTAAAACTACCTAAAATCTATGTAAAGAGAGCTTCCAGCCGTCCTCCTTATGCTTAGGCTCGGCATCTGACTTCTATATATACTTGGGAGTTGTGATTGAATCGAATGACTGTGTGAAAACCCGAATTCTGCGCATTCTGCCTACCTTGCGGTCGCAAGGTCACTGGATACCTTGCGTCCGCAAGGTCTCGATGTGCTTCTTGGCTCTTCGATTGCTGGCTTCTCAGGACCCTTACCTACCTTGCGGTCGCAAGGTTGCGAGGCACTTGCGTCCGCAAGGTGTCCGTAACGACTTTTATTTTCTTCAATTTTTCTTTCTTTGTAATTTGCACTTAAAACCCCGGAGTTTCGCATTTTCACGAACAATCCGAAACTTACAAAACTCACCAAAACATATATTAGTACTCAAAAGACTCATGAAATAGCTTAATTCAAGTCACAGAAGAATATAAAATCGACATATAAAATACATCGATCAAAGAGTGACCATAATATATTGAGAAGGCCCAGATTAAATCACCCCTACTATTGTGGACTATGCCACCTCCCGTCCGAAGCGTGTTTAGAGCTTATCGATGGTCTTTATAGATGGTCTTTATAGATCCGATACCTTACGCGGGAGGTATAACAAGAGTCCCAATTAGAGATGGAAGAGGAGAAAGCCCAAAGACTTTTGAGAATAGTGGCTATCAAAGTCTTGATGCTATCAATAATCACCCAGTAAGGTTTACGGGTACCTTCATGAAGGCTAGAATTTCTGAATTTCCATATCTCCCATAAAATAATGGAAGGGGTGATAGAATGTAAGGATGAATTATCTTTCAGATGCCACCAAGAAAGACAGCCTTGATCAATGGAGTTGGGATGCAAAGGAATATTCGCTAAACTATTAAAATGCTGCCAAATGCTATGAGCAGTAGTACTATCCAGAAAAACATTAGTATAGGATTCAATATTGCCCATAGCACAACAAGAAGATCGGGAGGCCCGTCCAATTGGATACCTTTGTGCATAATGCTCTCATCGAGAGGGAGTCTACAATGCAAAAGACGCCACATGAAGATACTAATATGTCTCGGAAGCAGCTTGTGCCATATAAAATTAGCAGGAGAGAAGATCAGCCACTGTCTTCGAGAAGTCTGCCACGCCGAAGCCAAAGAAAAATTGCCCTTTGAATTAATGCTCCAGCACACTAAATCTGGCTTCTCAGATATAAAAATGTCGTGTTTTGATATTGAATTACAAGCGTTATGCCCCAGCTCTAATCGAGTAGCAAATTCCAATTATCATGCCAAACCGAACACTCTCCATTACCAATGATCCATTTAATAAAAGGTTCCGTATCAGCCCGAACAGAACACATGCGCTGCCAAATGGATGAACCTGACGAGGAGCAGATAGAGAGATGAGAGGAGGCAGCATATTTCTTCTGCATAAACTGACTCCAAAGACTTTTAGTAGTTCGGAGCCTCCACCAAAGTTGAATAGAGAATGCACGAATAATATCAGAAAGATCTCTTATGCCGAGAACACCCTCCATCGTTGGTCGACAACATTTATCCTAAGAATTCCAGTGAGCCTTCAGCTTGCCATCAGTAGATCCCCAGAAAAAATTAGCAAACATTCTGTTAAGCTGCTTTATAACCGAAATAGGAGGATCTAGAACAGCGATCTGATACAAAACAATGGACTGAAGAACTGAATTGATCAGAGTAACTTTACCCGCATGATTAAGAAAAACACCCATCCATGAATTAATTTTGGTTTGAATCTTGGAAATAAGAGGATCAAATAATCTCTTTGTTTTCCTACCTTCAAAAAGAGGGCAACCTAAATAGTTTACTGGCAAGGCCTGATTATTAAACCCCAAGTTCCTCTTAATGGAATTAACCTCTAGCGTAAATTTTTAGACACCATGAAGCGCCTCTTACGTGTTGATCAATCGAACACGCTCATATAAATCAAGAAATTTACGATGATTTATGAGAGAGTGTTTATTACCATTGCAAAAAATGATAATATCGTCCGCGAAAGCCAAATGAGAGACAATGGGGCAACCACTAGAAGAAGAGAAGGCATAATGAGGGTGATCATGCTAAAGTTTATTCAGACCTCTACTAAGAACCTCCGCTGCAATTATGAAAAGGCTAGGAGAAAGAGGATCCCCCTGCCGAAGCCCCCGAGAAGAAGGAAAGAAACCCACATATGATACATTGATTAAAACGGAGTACCAATTATTGGAAATAATCTGCCAAATCATATCAATAAAAATTTCTCCAAAACCAAATTTCCTGAGAACATTAATCAAAAATACCCAAGAGACCCAATCAAAGGCCTTGGCCATATCAAGCTTGAGAATCACATTAGAGGCATTGACCTTCTTCTTTAAATGATGAGTCAATTCATGAGCTAAGAGTAAGTTATCATGAATATTTCTTCCTTTGGTAAAAGCGCTTTGGTTGTCAGATATGATAATTGGAAGAATATGAGCTAGCCGAGAGGAGAGAATCTTCGTAATAACTTTATTACAAAAATTGCATAAGCGGATCGGCCGGAGGTCCTTAAACGAAATGATGTGTGTCGATTTAGGAATAGTAATCAAAAGAGTGCTAGTTCAAGATTTGGCATATCAAATCCAACAAAGAATTCCAAGATAGCGAGAAAAAAATCTTCATCAATAATCTCCCAACAGGCAGTGTAAAATTTACCCAAAAACCCATCAGGCCCAGCAACACTATCACCAGAAAGAGAGAAAACAATATCCTTAACTTCAGCCATAGAGGGAGGAGCAGAAAGAACACTGTTGTGATTAGAATTTAGCAAAGAAGGAATGACATTGATAATGTCATTAGGAACTTGGGGCGAAGCCGTAAGCTGATCACGATAGAAGTCAACATCGGCTGCTTTGATATTCTCTTCAGAAGATACGGAATTACCATGCATATCATTAATTTGATGAATAAAAAGCTTACTCTAAGCTTGCTTTACTGAAGAGTGAAATAATTTTGTGTTGCCATCCCCCTCACTCAGCCAACGAAGATGGGATTTTTGCCTCCAGTAATCCTCTTCAATCTTAAGTTTCTGCTTTAACGTAGCCCGAGCCAAGTGCAGATCAACTCGATGATTTTCATTATTATCAGCTTCGAAAATTAGTTCCTTTGCTAAAACATCATCTTCAACAATTTTAACTGCTTGGAAAATATTTCCAAAGACTATTTTATTCCATTCCTTTAGAGCCTTCCTGACAACTTTTAATTTGTTTGCAAACCTCACCATTGGTCTACCTCGAACATTAGTCTGCCAAGCCTTTTCAATAGTAGCAAGAAAGGTATGATGAGTTTGCCAAATGTTTAGAAATCGAAAATGATAAGGTGTGGAATCCGAAGCAGAAGTAATGGAAAGGAGAAGAGGAGAGTGATCGAAACATGTACGTTTAAGATGGTCCACCGAAGGTAGAGGAAAAAGAAGATAGCCAGGAAGAATTACAAACAGCCCTATCAAGTCACTGATAAATAGTGGCTTGACCATCACGGTTATTGCTCCAGGTGAATCTGCTGCCCGTAAAACCAATATCCATAAGACCCGCCGCATTAAGACATGCTTGAAAATCATGAGCACCTTGTCTATCCCAACCATTACCCCCTATTTTTTCATGGGATTCCAAAATAATGTTGAAGTCACCAATGACCAACCAAGGAGAATTGCTAAAATCTATTCCCATATCAATAATATCGTTCCATAGAATCTGTCTTTCGCTACCAGTGCATTTAGCATAAGCCGAGGTGATAAAAACTAAATGCGCCCAAGAGTAGTGACGAATGTTTATGGTCAGATGCTGCATAGATTCATTAGTCTCCAAACAAGTAAAATGATATTTAGCCAAAATCCATAGAGTATTAGCAGAATTACATAAATAATGTCGGAACCTGAGTTTTCGAGCAAGCATGGAAAGATTGGACTTGTCCTGCATTGGCTCACTAATCGATAGGAAAGAAATTTTATGAAGAGAAATCAACTTTTTAAGTTGAGTAATAGTGGAGTCATTACCTACCCTGGAGGTTCCAATAGAGATGATTAATCTTCATGGAAAATTGGAATAGGTTTCCCATTATGAACAAGCTTTTTAGAACGAGTATTTCTGCCTTTACCAGTAGCAGCCGGAGGATGTTTACTAGCATGCTTCTGAGTTTCAGTGCCATCAAGATTTAAAGCTTCCAGATTCTGATTATCGTGGCAGTTATCTTCTTCCTCTAATGTTTGCAACACCACAAATCTATTTGGAGAAATAACTTCAATTTCTTCATTCTCTTGGTTATTCGGATCTGCCTGAGAAGTATTAACAGATGGAGCAGTTTTTGATGGGCAGTGTGCGGGGGTTCTCAACCGATGTATTGTCTTGTGAATGGGAGGTAGTCTCCACGACATCTGCTGCACTAGGGGATACGATAGGAGTTGCAGGCAAGGTTGAATTCTGCTTTGGGCCTTCCATGCCTTGAGGTTGATTTGTAGCGACACTTTGAGCTTGGGCTTTATGGCCTTGATACGAATCAGAATCGGTATTTTCTTTGGGGCTGGAACAAGATGGGTTATTTTTATCACTGCCATTTGTGTTCTGCAAGATAGTAACCTTAGGTTTCCATGTTACCTTTTGCCTCTGAGTTATTAGGAGGCAAAATCCGTTGTGTGCTGGGCGTGTCTTTGAGCGTCTTTTTCTTTGGCTTTATCAGACTGCCTAGGGTAGAATCTGCATCGTCTGAATAGTCATCGTCATTGTGACGACCCGACCCGGACTCCAATGCGGAATCCCAAGGTCGTGCCGCCAAGACAAGATAAAAGACGGACAAGCACCCGCTAAGCGTAGTGGTGCGAGTCAAGAGTTGAACCCACAAACTCTAAACAGGAATGTAAAGCCATAACGGCAAAACCAAATAACCAAAAACTAAAATTTGCGGAAGCGAATCATAAGTGGGACCAAAGCCTATAATTATAAACTAAGGAATACAAGGTGAGACGACTATCTCGACAAAACTACGACTGCGTGATGCAACATTGCGTACGGACAACAAACCATCTGCAACCTAAGGCCGGCGAAGCGACAAGAACCCAACCTGATAAACAACAACTCTACGGCTATACATGCTGGAGAATAAATTAACTAAAAGAGTAAGAGATAAAATACCAACCACTAAACCAATGTCTCTCGACTAAAGTTGTCGGGGACAGAAATAGCAATAACATAATACTAGAACAAGCGAGCTAAAACCTTGCTCGGAAAGACAACAGAATAAATTCTAATAAATACAACAGCTCGACCAAACAAGTCGGCTCCCAAAATAACGACAATCAAATACTAACTTAACTACCCAAGTAAAGTTTACATAACTTCACGTCCGTGTCTCACAAGATAACAAATACAATAATTCTAATAACCCCAAACTATCGCCCGGAAGACCACCTGTTATCGATCAAGCGCCCAAGCTTCAGCAGCGTACTAACGAGCTTCGCAAAAACTAAGGAAAACAAACACACGAAATGAGTCATAATGACCCAGTAAGTTACTAAATACAATGTATGGCATAGCATGGCGTGGCATGGCATAATGCACAAGCATGTATAAAATCAGGGCATCTTTATAGCATACCAATATTAAACTTGTATTAAGTCACCAAGTAACATAAACTTCATAAACCACTTAGCGCATTATCTTTTCATATAAGTGCTTATAGTAAGCCACATAAGGGATAGAGAAGGTACCCAAATGGTGTCGTTGTGTTGCTCCTGCAATACACACTATTATACTTTATCGTGCAACATCGATGCTCTGTGAGTGCATCGACTTTTATCGAGAATCATTCGATTTAGCTAGCAAGCCAATGCGGCACTTATTGATACGGCAAAGGGGCTACTTCCCATTGCAAGGCCAACAACGGAGGGTGTGTGAGGTCCTGTGCACGGCGATCCATAGCGAATCACAATCTTACGATTCATTCGTATAGGCGATGTATCGTCCTACCCTGACATAAAAACCAAATCCAAATAATGCCAGCTGGGCTTTTATGAAATGCACAAGTAGATAATTACTCTCATGCTCAAACAAGAACCAAGACCGATCATAACAGGCATATCAAATCAAGTAGGACATAAAGTTCTACACACCAATTTAACAATGCACATATTGTACACACTTAACAAAACCAACCAACCTATCCGTTTAGTCCAAGAACCACCTATTGAGGTATTCATAACCCTCAAGTCACAACCCAATCAATCGTAGCATATAAGCCCAAGAAATCACGATGTGAGGTCTACTATAGCCCTCTACTCGAGATCAAACCAAAGACTATTACTTTAGTCTAAGAACAATCATAAATCAAGACTTAGCATTTTAGCTTCACTTAATGGTACACCGGACTCAACCATAGTCCCAACCGTCATAAATTCGACTTCCTTAAAGCCAATCTCAAGGCTATCAAAACTAAGCCGTAGTCATAACCTCGCAAGCGCTTTCATGTGCATGCGACTAAATTCCCTAAGAGAGAACTCATTCAAATAATCATTTCTTAGAGTAATACGAGATCATAGGTTGATCTCTAATGCTCCGTGCCCTAACGAGCACGCCCTAATTAAACAAATCCCCAAAGCCTCTATATCGAGGGAGTCACAAATGGTACACAATTTAAGATGCTCGGGTACTCACAATCAAAACCAACCAAACCCGTACATCGTAGGGTTTTAACCTAAGGCTCACCATCATGATATTGGATCCTAAAACAACTCCATTGAGTTTTAAATCACACATCATTGAATACATATTTCATAAATCCCCAAATCAACATATCGTTCACATTTATAACCATTTTCCAAAAATCATTCGGACTAGATTCCCAAGATTTAAATCCATAGAACTCAACAAAATCTTATATCCAATTTACAAATCACATAATCTCAAATAAATGGTCATACTCCTATTATCTAGTGAAATCACACATCCAAATTCACAAATTTATGCCTACTATCATAATAAACCCAAATAAATGGTAAACATGATTTCTAGCAAGATCATAATCCTAGAAACACAAGATGAAGAGTAACAATATACTTCAATAATCATAGAATTCATCCTACACATGCTCTTAACAAGTTCACATGTTCAAATCACAAGTTAAAAATCACACAAGGCAAGTATGTGTACTCATTGACCTCAAATAGCATAGAGTTTGTTTTCCTTAGGATCAATGAGTACAAAATCAAAGAGAGAAGAAGTAACTTACAAGTGTTCAACACCAAAGAAAGCAAAGAAAGAAACCAATCGGTTGAAAACGATCCTCTCGTCGAGCTCTACACTTTTGATGAAGGAGTCTTGAGCAAATGGAGAATGGATGAGGAAGACCAGGAGATGAGAAGCTTCAAGAAGCCATGGGAGAACTCTCAAGAACACTCTCTCACGTTTTTGGAAGAGCTCTCAGCAAATGAGAAGGCAAGAAGCTGATTTGTGGCTTATAAGGGGTCAAAGGTTGAGTGGGACAAGTGTCAAGTCAATGTGGTCCCTTTCTAATCTCATTTTGTGGCTTAATTGGCCACTAATGCACTCTTAATCCATCATTACAACTAGTTAGGGATGTTAGGACTTAAGTGGGAAGGGTTAGGGAGGCTTAGGATAGGTTTAGATAGGGGGTTAGGGTGTATAAGTCGTCCAATACCAAAACAGGGGAAAAAATCCCGTAGTGCACCAGCATGTTGAGGCGGGCGCCTCAGCCTCTCCCAGGCGGGCGCCTCAACCTCTGAGGCTGCCTCCAAGTTCAGATTATTTAGCAATTGCTCCCAGCATTTGAGGCGGGCGCCTCACAAGGTGCCAGGCGGGCGCCTGGGCCTCTGAACCTCCAAAACTTGGTCTAAACTTGTCCTAAATGGTCCCAAACTTATGGGCAACCATTCTAAGGTCTAACCCAACTCAAAACAAGTCAGAAAACACCGAAGAACTCAGAGACAACTCGGGCGAAGCAGGGAAGGGTGCGACAACGTGCAACGAAGACGACGAATGAACTGCAATCGAATGAGAAATGAAAGGAGACTTTTAAGGCAAGTCTAAGGGCTAATGAAGAAGCTTAAATACTTCTAGAAAGTTGAATAACAACTAGGGAAATAAGAATCCCAAAGGAGAGCGATTACGCGACTCGATTCCGAACTACGCGATAGAGGCGAGCGCTATCTCCAAAACTTCCAAATCATCGATAGACTTAAGGAACACCTCCAACTTGAAGTCTAATACATCTAAACATGTTAATGAACCATCTCATAGAGGTCTAGGACCCAAACCGAGGTCACGAACACAAAACGCAAGCAAACCTTCAATCGCGTCGCATTCCGACTATCGTCGAGTCACGACTTGTGACTTTAGCAAGTCAACAACTATATGGAGTCTCTTAATAATGTTTTGGTCTTAATATGGTCTCTCATACATATCTAGACACTTTCGCGAACCAATCATACAGTCAACAAAGGAAGAAGTGCAAGTATAGCATGCAAACCGAGATAACGAAGGAGCGGGGTGTTACACCCTCTCCACCTTAAAAAGAATTCGTCCCGAATTCTAAATCCTGATACAAACCAACCTTGACTCGAATCTCCGAGTCCACCACCTAATATACGAGGGTCGAACTATAATAATCCAAATCCAAAAGTCTACGAAACCTCAATAGACTCAACGACATTAACACTTACGATTGAAATGACATGACTCATACTTGAGTCGCGAATACAAACACGAACAACACTATGCCAATCATGTAAGCCAAAATCCCAAATTTCAACACAAGAACATATTCAACTACCGAAACTATTTGTCTCGGGGCACATAAAGAAATTCAAGCGCAAGAGATTCTAAGTTACAAGAATTAATAATTGCCTATGGAGCAATTTACAAACAAATCAAAGATAATCAAATTGGCATTTCAAACCATGTAAATCACGCTCGCGATTTCCCATCGCGGGTGAGAACACATAAGAGCACATTAATGAAATGTTTTGAAAATTCATTCCATTTCATTCCATTCCATTTGGTAACGGGTATAGTCAATTTCTAACTTAATTCTTACCAATCCTAGTCCAACGTCGAATTCCTTTTTGCTCACCAATTGAGGAATTTTCTTGAATTAGCTTCAAAAGTTTCCGTCGTAAGGATGCAAAGGTTCATGAATAAAAAGTTTTAAGCATCCTTCAAACAGTCTCCTATACTAATGAAATGAATGAACATGAGATTTTAATATACTACGATGTAAATGCATCAAGTAGGTGTTTCCTACAACTAATGCACGTAACTGAATAAAAATTCAGACCAAGTAACAAGGTCTATTACCTTGGCAAACAACAATTATAGCTATCGCAAAACTCGTGTACCTAGTACACCCAACCAAGATAATTTCCCATTAATCACCACGAATCGACAAGGCTACTAATGCCCGTAACGTCCATACTCCGCAAAACTATCCTTTCTTAAGCTCTAGACCAAGTCTACAACCAATGCATATACTAAGCATCCTATCGCAACGTTAACGTCTCAATACTCACGGTGAAGCGTCAATCTCTCCCGTGCAACCGAAATCAACTGATCAATCGCAGCACTTTAACCTTCTCACCAGTCGAGTGTATGTCCTACTCGCATAACAACCGCTAACAATAATATGGTATTATATTAACCATTACATTAAACATATCCTCATAGAATATACAAACGTCATACCAGACCGATAAGTGTCAACATACAATTCATACTTTATATATATATATACTATGGTCTTTATATACTATCACACAAAACTACAACCCCTTATATAGCATAGTCTTATATATACAGACTAAACAAAAATCCATACACAACGTACGATTACCTACCGGTAATTTACAAACGAACCATATCATATATCAATCTCACATTGGGGTATTATTCCCGATCGAGCAAATAACCAATATTACACAATATACCATATAATGTGTGTATGAATGCACATGAGCTAACGATTAAAGCGCGTACTCATAATAACGGTAATAGTAGCAACGGTATAGTTTACATATATTTATATATATAAGAATATACCTTCCTATTTCGGATAGGTCTCAAAACTCTGCGATGGCCAACCGCCATGCGTGCACTGCTTCAAACTCTAGGCTGACCGTCACCATCTCTCTTGGAGCCACTGAATTGTTGACTAGTACTCCCAGACTGACCAACTCTCCTCTTCGGGCAATCTTTACGAACATGATCGCCACCACAAACAAAGCATTTTCCTGTTGTACCCCAGCACCTATCCTCGGTATGTCCTGTCCTCTTACAAAAGTTACATGTCAACTCGCCACCTCGTCTTCTCCCAGAGGTAGAAGTAGTAACACCACTCCCACCCGAGAACACCTTTCCTTGACTATCGGTTTGAGGTCTTGGCTGCCTTCTCTCTTATCCTCGGGGCCCTATTAGTCTTTGATATTTTCTTTTGGCGTACTCCTCGATGTCCAACTCCATCGCGTATGCACGATCCACGCCCTTGGTAATCCGTAAGTAGTAGCGGAATAAGGCGCCTCGATAATTAGTCTTCGGGCCTTTCACAAACCTCTCGGTCTTCTTAGCCTCATCGGCACCAAGTAACTACGATGAGCCAACTCCATAAACTTTGTTGAATACTGAGCCACGGTCATATCTCCTTGCTCTAACATTAGGAATTCCATCTCTCCTCTTTCTCGAGTTACTACCGGACCAAACCGTACCATAAACTCCTTGACAAAGTTTTCCCACACTCGAGGCACTCCATGATGTCTCCAATAATCTCGTATTTCAAGCCACCAATGCTCGGCCGCACCATCCAATCCAAACACCGCTAAGGTAACCATTTCTTCTGATGTACTACCCAGCGCAAAGATCCTCTCCATGCTTTCTAGCCAATGTTTCGCCTTAATAGTATCTGGCTCTCCATCGAAACTTTCCGGTTTAAACTTCAAGAATTTCGCAAGGACAATAGAATCGTCTTCCAGTCCAAACATCTGTTGAGGAGTCACACGCGGATCGTTAACATTTTCTCCCCTCTCGTCGCCACGAGTTGTACTCGAACAAGGTATAATAGAACTAGCTCCACGCCAAGTTCCCGACATAATACGCCTACAAAGAACACTCAGCGTTAGTAACTCAACAATAAACCCAACCCAAACTAGGCCAAGGAACCTATCCTGGCGAAATAGCTAACCTATAGCTCTGATACCAACTGTGACGACCCGACCCGGACTCCAATGCGGAATCCCAAGGTCGTGCCGCCAAGACAAGATAAAAGACGGACAAGCACCCGCTAAGCGTAGTGGTGCGAGTCAGAGTTGAACCCACAAACTCTAAGCAGAATGTAAAGCCATAACGGCAAAACCAAATAACCAAAAAGTAAAATCTGCGGAAGCGAATCATAAGTGGGACCAAAGCCTATAATTATAAACTAAGGAATACAAGGCTGAGAGACGACTATCTCTCGACAAAACTACGACTCGCGTGACGCAACATTGCGCACAGACAACAAACCATCGGCAACCTAAGGCCGGCGAAGCGACAAGAACCCAACCTGATAAACAACAACTCTACGGCTATACATGTCGGAGGAATAAATTAACTAAAAGAGTAAGAGATAAAATACCAACCACTAAACCAATGTCTCTCGACTAAAGTTGTCGGGGACAGAAATAGCAATAACATAATACTAGAACAAGCGAGCTAAAACCTTGCTCGGAAAGACAACGGAATAACTTCTAATAAATACAACAGCTCGACCAAACAAGTCGGCTCCCAAAATAACAACAATCAAATACTAACTTAACTACCCAAGTAAAGTTTACATAACTTCACGTCCGTGTCTCACAAGATAACAAATACAATAATTCTAATAACCCCAAGCTATCGCCCGGAAGACCACTTGTTATCGATCAAGCGCCCGAAGCTTCAACGCGTACTAACGAGCTTACTGCAAAAACTAAGGAAAACAAACACACGAAATGAGTCATAATGACCCAGTAAGTTACTAAATGCAATGTATGGCATAGCATGGCGTGGCATGGCATAATGCACAAGCATGTATAAAATCAGGGCATCTTTATAGCATACCAATATTAAACTTGTATTAAGTCACCAAGTAACATAAACTTCATAAACCATAGCGCATTATCTTTTCATATAAGTGCTTATAGTAAAGCCACATAAGGGATAGAGAAGGTACCCAAATGGTGTCGTTGTGTTGCTCTGCAATACACCTTTGTTATACTTTATCGTGCAACATCGATGCTCGTGAGTGCATCGACTTTTTATCGAGAATCATTCGATTTAGCTAGCAAGCCAATGCGGCACTTATTGATCTGACAAAGGGGCTACTTCCCATTGCGGCCAACAACGGAGGGTGTGTGAGGTCCAGTGCGGCGATCCATAGCGAATCTGAATCTTACGATTCGTATAGGCGATGTATCTTCCTACCCTGACATAAAAACCAAATCCAAATAATGTCAGCTGGGCTTTTATGAAATGCACAAGTAGATAATTACTCTCATGCTCAAACAAGAACCAAGACCGATCATAACGGGCATATCAAATCAAGTAGGACATAAAGTTCTACACACCAATTTAACAATGCACATATTGTACACACTTAACAAAACCAACCAACCTATCCGTTTAGTCCAAGAACCACCTATTGAGGTATTCATAACCCTCAAGTCACAACAATCAATCGTAGCATATAAGCCCAAGAAATCACGATGTGAGGTCTACTATAGCCCTCTACTCGAGATCAAACCAAAGACTATTACTTTAGTCTAAGAACAATCATAAATCAAGACTTAGCATTTTAGCTTCACTTAATGGTACACCGGACTCAACCATAGTCCCAACCGTCATAAATTCGACTTCCTTAAAGCCAATCTCAAGGGTATCAAAACTAAGCCGTAGTCATAACCTCGCAAGGGCTTTCATGTGCACGCGACTAAATTCCCTAAGAGAGAACTCATTCAAATAATCATTTCTTAGCGTAATACGAGATCATTACAACTAGTTAGGGATGTTAGGACTTAAGTGGGAAGGGTTAGGGAGGCTTAGGATAGGTTTAGATAGGGGGTTAGGGTGTATAAGTCGTCCAATACCAAAACAGAGGAAAAAATCCCGTAGTGCACCAGCATGTTGAGGCGGGCGCCTCAGCCTCTCCCAGGCGGGCGCCTCAACCTCTGAGGCTGCCTCCAAGTTCAGATTATTTAGCAATTGCTCCCAGCATTTGAGGCGCCTCATAGGTGCAGGCAAAGGGCGCCTGGCCTCACGAACCTCCAAAACTTGGTCTAAACTTGTCCTAAATGGTCCCAAACTTATGGGCAACCATTCTAAGGTCTAACCCAACTCAAAACAAGTCAGAAAAACACCGAAGAACTCCCGAGACAACTCGGAGCGAAACCGGGAAGGTGCAAAACGGCAACCGAACGACGAATGAACTCGCAATCGAACGAGCAATGAAAGGAGACTTTTAAGGCAAGTCTAAGGGCTAATGAAGAAGCTTAAATACTTCTAGAAAGTTGAATAAAAACTAGGGAAATAAGAATACCAAAGGAAAGACGATTACGCGACTCGATTCCCGAACTACGCAATAGAGACGAACGCTATCTCCAAAACTTCCAAATCATCGATAGACTTAAGGAACACCTCCAACTTGAAGTCTAATACATCTAAACATGTTAATGAACCATCTCATAGAGGTCTAGGACCCAAACCGAGGTCACGAACACAAGCAAAGCAAACCTTCAATCTGTCGCATTCCCGAGACTATCGTCCGAGTCACGACTTGTGACTTTAGCAAGTCAACAACTATATGGAGTCTCTTAATAATGTTTTGGTCTTAATATGGTCTCTCATACATATCTAGACCCTCTCGCGAACCAATCATACAGTCAACAAAGGAAGAAGTACAAGTATAGCACGCAAACCGAGATAACGAAGGAGCGGGGTGTTACAGTCATCATCATCATCACCACCATCATCACGACCTCCTACTCTACCTCTGCCTCTGCTAGGTGCTCAGCCCCTTCTATATCGTTGACCTCCACCCAAATCCTCCTCCTCATCCTATTCATCAACTAATTGTTGTCTATGTCATAGTGTTGTATAAACATTAGAATTCATCAGACACTTCCCATGCCCGCATACCATGATCAAACTACCACTCGCGCCATGCACCCACACCACTACCACCCACACCACCCATGCCACCCATGCGGCGCCTCTCATGCCACCAATGCCACTCATGTCAGGCATGCCACCAATGCCACTCATGCCACCCATGCCACCCATGTCACCCATGTCACCCACCATGTTTAATGAGACTTCTATCGCCTCATCCTCCCTCGTAGTAGGTGAATGCCCTCTCCCCCTAGTGGAGCATTATAAAGAGGCTCAAATGGAATATCGGTGGGGTCTAGACTACTCCTATCATCTTCGTGAAGCATCCCCCTCATTAGTGGATGTACGTGCCTGAGCAGCAACTTTCCTGCATTCTGAAGCAGTCATAACCTTGTTACGTACTCAACCCAGATCATCCTCTGCCCTTGCTAGACGTTTCCCTAGTCGACGTCCGGGCTCCATCTATTACAAAAAATAGATACAACTTAAGTTATGAAGTGATAAGTTATCTATAAAACATTCTCTATATATACACAAAACATCAGCTACAAAGTAGCGGTTTTGGTTGAAAACAGCCGTTATAAAGTTGCGGTCGTTTCATGTAACATCCGCTGCTAACTTGAGGCAGTTTTATCCAACATCCGCTGCTAAGTTGCTGCAGTTTTATCCAAACATCTGTTATGGAACAACGGTTGTTTGGTGATACTACCGTTGACGAATAGCGATAGTATCACCAAACAAACGTTGTGCCCTAGCGGTTGTGTTAGCCGAATTGAAAAAACAAGGGAACTTGACTGCCGTTTTCAACATAACTGATAAATTATCTATAAAAACGATAAATATCTGAAATATTTATCCCTTTCATCACATTTAAAATTTTTATAACCAACAAAATTTAACTTTATTTTCTTAGTTATTAAAAATACAAAAAAAATATTTTTGAATGTACAAGTCTCTAATTTAAAAATTAGATTTTTTTAGTAGGTTGTTCCCTTCATCATGTTTTTTTTATTTATATTTTTTAGTTTTGTCTATAATCTTCATTTTATTTGAGTATAATTTAATCATAAGGGATCTATTCCCGTATACTAAATGCACGGGTGTAAAACTAGTTCTAATGATAACGAGGAGAGTGAAAGGAATCTAACCAATAAATGCAACGTGTAAACCAAACTAATACCAAACAAATAGTTTTCTGAAAATGGAGAGACCAAAAAATTAGTTAAATCATTTTCCGCCCGAAATGTAATTTTCCAAAAATAAAGGAAAAGAAAAACAAACGACGGCTAGGGTTTTAGTGTTGCGCGTTGAAATGATTGTCCAACCCTAAATTTGGGTCTATAAATTCATAGCTTTGCCGTAACCCAAAACCAATCCTCAAACGCCCTCCACAAATTTCCTTCAAAGTCTCTCTTTCCTTACATATCTATTTCGTTTTCCCATATTCGTAAGTTTCTTTTATGGATTATAAACAAAAAATTCTTTCTATTTTGCCCATAATTTTTGTTATTCATCTCTGTTGTTTAATTAAATTTATTTTACAGAAATTTGGAGGTGCCGCTAATTAGTTCTCTCTTATGATCCTCATGCTAGAAAATGATGCTTCTATGCCCACCTGATTTGAAGGTAATTTACAATCAAATTTCGTTTCTTTCTTTCTTTTTCTTCCAAGAAAGTGAAGATCGAAAAGAATTTGGTGTTGACTAAAACTGTCAAACTGTGAGGCCAAAGTTCTGAGGACAATTATTTTCTTAATGTTGATTTGTAAATTTTAAGAGTTATCTGATTGAAATTCTGTAGACTAGAGAGCTGTTCAGGATTAATTATTATTTAAAGAGGCAAAATGAGTTGAGCTCAATTATATCTTTATCTTTTTAAGTGCATAAGTGCATCACTTATTGATCTCTTTTTCCTCTGTTTCTTTTGTTTGGACAGGGTCAAAAGACAAGGTCGATGTTCATCGCATTTCAATTTATCTTGTAAGTTGTCAAAGCTTTTATTTATGCACAAGATAATTATTTGGTTTCCTTGTGAATCTAGCCCTTGGTTACTTGTTTTCAAGTATTGCATTAAAATCAAGATTATGTAGGTCCTTAATCATAAGATTATCTTATTAATTACTTCTTTTGTATTCTGTTTGAGATCTTTTAATAAAAGAGTCAACTTTTAGAAATGAAGTCATAAAGTGTTATTTTATTAGAAATTGACTATTACAAATGTTATTTTCTTTTTAAAAAATTAACTTTCAATAGGTGAAAGGAGTAACTCTTTCTTTTGCGTTTGTTATAAATTACAACAATAAAAGCAATGAATTATCTTGGCCTTTGGTAAAGGGATGGAAGAAAGTTTGAGGAATGGGAGAATAAATGTGTAGTCAGTAGTAGCCAAGATAAAGGGTTGGCTAGCCTAGTCCAGCAGCCCCTCTAGCCTTTTCGCACACTTAGTATTATATATACATAAAAGAGTAAATACTCCTTGTGTTTGGGCAAATAGTTTATTAGATATTTTACTTAAATAATCTATTTTTAGAAATTAAGGAATAAAATAGTTAATTTATTATTTATGGACTCCTAAAAATATTATTTTCTTTAAAAAAATGATTTTTAAATGAGAACTCTTTGCATAGAATGGATAGAGTATTATGTACCTTCAATCTCTTTCTCTTTTATTGTTCTCCTTATCTAGGGTTTTACTTTTTTAATGGAGAGAAGTGGGTGCTGTGAAGAGAAATAAGGAAAGTCATGCACCACTCTGATGCTGATGATTGACAAACTTTCTCATACCCATTTTTTATTCTGAGCCCTTTTCCTAACCCATCTCCAATCTCTTGCTTGTTTCTATTTGTTTGTTCTAGTTTTGATTTCTCTTAGTTAATTTATATGTATTTATTTGAGGGAAGAAGGAGCCAAATGATGGGATCTGTTATTTTAGATCAAACCATGATGCAGACCATAATAGTGTTTATATATGCTGCTGGGGATAAATATTTGGTTTCTGATGGTTCCTTAATCCACCTATTGTGTATGGAATATTAGTCATCTTAGCTTATTTGTTCTATTCAGCCTTAATTAAATTTGTATCTAAGTAGGAAGTAAAGAGAACATTAGAGCATAGAAATTCCCACCAAAGTTAGGAGTGAGAGAAAAGAAGACCCACTAAAGTTGGAAGTTTGAGAAAGAGGTTAAGTGACTTGAGAGAGAGCAAAATTGAAAGCTAAAAATTGATTGATTGTTGGGAGAGAGGGATTGTCACCTTGTCAAGTGACTTCTTTGCCTCTATGTTCTGTTATTATCTATTTAGAACAGAGTTTAACTTGCATAATGTTTTTTCATTTCTTTAATTCATGATGATGGCTTTTATGCATGTTATTTTGATTTCTATTCTGTCGGATATTTCCCTAATGTAATTAAATTAATTTAAATTAAAACATACATCTTCTTTTTCTTGTATACTAGGGTCTTCATTCCTTTGTTTAGTTATTAGCCAACTCATAGATGAGCAAATGCAACTGCCGCAATTTTTAGCTAGTATGAATTTTTTCAAATTTATTGACTAAAGTTTCCAACTTATCTGCAAAGAACTAAATTTTTTACTAAATGAGAACATTTACACTTGCGTAATTTATTGAATAAAGGTTCAACTTATCTTCAAAAGAAATGAACATTTTCACTTTAGTCTAAGGTTTGTCATGTATGATGTAACTTAAGTTACCATTCAAATACAACTCTGGAAAAGTTTACATTTAAAGTGTTTATAAATAATTCACAAATTTTGAAATAAATTGTGACATTCTAATCTATTAGATTCTTTATTAAGAATGTTATACAGCTCATAGCCTTTTGGAAGCATAGCAGCTGAACCAATCCACTTTGCCGCCCCTTTGCCGCCCTAGTTCGGCCTCCACTTCTTTTTCTTTGTTGTGTCTTGAGCTGCAACAACCTTCCTTGAACCACCCTAATCCTTTGAACCAATGTGTGACAAACCAATTAGGGCTAATGTTGACTATCGTGCCCCTTTTGTAACCTTGTCTCACAAATGCGGAACTACCTTGAACTCCCTTGCTGAGCTGTGCCAAATTGTCCACCAATTCAGCCCACCAACCGATTGCCTTCCTTGTAGCATACTCCCAGCCGGTGTCCGTTCCATGCATGCATACCACGTCTCAACTCCCTTGCATTTTGTGAAGCCATAACCCCCACAAAACAACCTTTAATGGACATAAACCGTAACCCCCACAAAACAACCTTTAATGGACATTAAGTACTTGACCCGATTCCCTTTACTTGAGTACTTCCAAAGTGAGATAACTCTTCAAATAATTGATATCAGTGTGTGTGTGAGCGTGCTTATTTACTATTTTCCTAGATTTTCATCCAATAACTAATACTGCAGTACTTGCCGTATGTTAATTTTCAGAAATTGTTAATTAATTGTTAATAAACAAATAGTACTAGTATTATTAAGTATCTACGAAATAATTAACAAGATTGATTTTCTAAAGAGTGCATAAACTAATAATTTTTTTTTCACATCTTTGATTGATCAATGTGTCTATTAATCATGGTGAATCCTGGACAGGATTCTGCATTCCTTAGGTGAAACGTTTATGAAGTATGTTTTATCTAATCTGTATAACTTAAAGTGAATGTGAAATGTTTATTAGAACGTTTTATCTGTAGCAACTATATATCACTATGCATATATAGCTATGGCCAAGATACCTACTTTCTATTATTTTAGTTTCATGATTTTAATTTCTTTCTCTGCCCATTTTTGTTCTTTGACTTAAATGTGTTCTCGTCAATGCAGGAGAACAAATGCAGAATTTGTTCCAAAGCTCTTCTTTAATGGGAAAGCAACGGTGGTCGCGTAATGTCCATCTTTGTTTTCCAAGCACTGTGAAGCTAGAGGAATACGGAGAACAACATCCACCTCCAAGCTCAAATGGAAATAACAACACGAAAGAGCCTTAAGTATAATATAATTTAATTTTTGTATAGGGTCCAATCATAGCATTTGATTTAATTTTTGTTTTTTTGTTCAAGGCTTTAGGTTAATGTAAAAAAGTTTATTGATGCCTTAAACCCTCGGAGCTGTAGATGGACATAAGAAATTTCATATATGTATTTCATAGCAATTATTTGTATTATTTGTCTATTGTTCTTGAGTGGATTTTTCCTTCTATACATATTGTACTTCTTGAGTTTCAATGATTGTGATGTACTTAAATCCATGGGAAAATATATTGACCATAAAATCATTTTTAGTAATGACGTTCCTCCAACGCTGCGAGTTCCTTCAAATCAGTCAAAAAAGTCGTCTCGGAAATAATCACCCTAGGTGCTGCCTAGTGGGTCAAGTCGGCACCTATGCCTAGCCCCACCGAATACCCTAGCCGCAACCTCCATCTCCCTCTTAGGTCTCCCTCAAAAGAAAAATACGTATAAATGCTATGATTTGGCCTATCTAGGACCCCTCCCCCTCTTCTGGTTCAAGGCATAAAACATATATGAAATTTCTTAAGTACATCTACAGTCGCATGGGTCTATGGCATCTATAAACTTTCTAACGTCCACAAACACATAAATGCCTTAAACGAATCATAGAAAACATGTAAATGTTATGATTGGGCTATCAAGGACCCTCCATCCTACTACAAGAGAAACACAACTATGGAACTTATGCCTAGCCCCACCGAATACCCTAGCCGCAACCTCCATCTCCCTCTTAGGTCTCCCTCAAAAGAAAAATACGTATAAATGCTATGATTTGGCCTATCTAGGACCCCTCCCCCTCTTCTGGTTCAAGGCATAAAACATATATGAAATTTCTTAAGTACATCTACAGTCGCATGGGTCTATGGCATCTATAAACTTTCTAACGTCCACAAACACATAAATGCCTTAAACGAATCATAGAAAACATGTAAATGTTATGATTGGGCTATCAAGGACCCTCCATCCTACTACAAGAGAAACACAACTATGGAACTTCTTAAATCCCCATCTATAAACTATCTTCCAATTCTCACTTTGTCACTAAGCTCCCTCTCGGCTCACTCTAATAAACAGAAAACTCTCGACCGAAAAAGTAGGGTATCTCGAAAGATCCTTTTTGCCAGAGTTGTTCACACAAACTAGTTCATTCAAGGGGCAATCTGGGTATTTCAAACCCACGAAAAAGAAAAATCAGCATATGCTCAAAATGGCGCAATTTGTTCACATAATTATAGTTCTGTAGTCTAATTGAATAATTTACCGGTAAGGTCACTCATATAAATATTTTAAAAGAGTTAGGTGGCAGACCGCCAAGAAGAATAACAATCTAATGAAAATATAAAGAAAAGAGGATAAAGAAGACAAGGGTTTCAATTTGCTAATATTTTAGTTTTCATTTGGGTTTTGATTATGTAGTAACCTTCTTTCTTCTTTTTTCTTATTTTTTTTATTTTTCACATGCATTATCAAAATATGTTAGTTTGTTTTCTTTATTCAATAATAGTTCAAAGTATGTAAATCTTGTGTTTGTGTTCTTATCATGATTTCGTTAATAATTTTGTATTTTGAATCATTTTAATACATGCTTAATTTGTTTCATTAAGTCATTTTTTATGGTTTAAAGTATTTAGTTTTTTCTTGACATTTATTCGTGCTAATATTTTATTTATGCATAGTAGTAGACTTTTTATTATGTTTCGTTGACTCTAGTTGACCGTTGTTGATTAGAATTGACCAACATTGACTTAATCGTATTTTGATAATTTTATATGTTTACTTGTTTGACTTTTCTCTTGACTTGAAACTTAATACTCCCTCCGTCCCTAAATTATCGTCCTCCTTTCCTTTTTCGTTCGTCCAAAATAATTGTCCACTTTGAAACTTACCTTTTTAGAACATTATTTTTACCATTTTACCCTTACTTTTTCACCCTACTTTAATTATGGGCCACATATTCATGGGCTTTAAAGGAAACTACACATTAAACCAATATTAATAATCCAGTCAAATAGATTTTCTTAAACGGTACGCCGGGTCAACCAAGACAATAAATTAGGGACGGAGGGAGTATCATTTTCTCGTTACCATTAGACCGATGCCCGACCATGCCACTTTTATTTTATTTTTTATTTCTTATATTTTTAACAGTATTAGGAATTCAAGCATGTTAGGATGTTAGCCACCTCAAAACTGAAAGTATAAGTTAGCTGTATAATACCTTCCTAACTCGTAACTTAGTCCTATAAACCCTTAGAAACTAGGTTTTCATCCAATGAGGCTCAAACGTATTTCACACGTTTAAGTTAAAATTCTAGAGGGCCTAATTTTAAAGAAGTGTAGGCCAGGTTTTCAAATTATATTATATACCACGTAATTTAAATGCATGGTTTTTTTCTTGGCTCAATGGTAATTGTTGGGTTATGTGAATATGTGGGTCATGAGTTCGAGTCTCAGCCAAGTCCTCTATTTTATTTATTTTAGGTTTACTCTCTTCTTTGTCAAGCTAGTTTCCTCTCATTCATCTCCCATAGCCTAATTATTACATTTCAAGTAAAAATCAAGTTTTTTTTTGTTGCTATTTGACTCATTTTGTTGCTTATGTTTCTTTAGTTCTTAACTTTATTAGTGATTGTGTCTTTTTTATTCATTTTAAGTCTACTCTCTTCTTTGCTAATCTAATTTCCTCTCATCCATCTCCCATAGCCTAATTATTACATTTCAAGCAAAAATTAAAATTTTTCCTTGTTGCTATTTGACTCATTTTTATTGCTTCTGTTTCTTTAGTTCTTAACTTTATTAGTGATTGTGTCTTTTTTTTTAACTTGAATTTTTAGTACAAACATGTTATCAAGAAAATATCTATCCGAAAGTCAAAAAAGAAAAAGATTGATGGGGTATATCATTTTTGTCATAAATTGTTTAAATCGATGCAAAATAGTAGTTTTCAATAAAAAATTTAATGCTTATTTTTCTTATACATTTATAGGTATTGTACATTTTCAATACTATGAACGATACCAACGAGCTTTAGCTCAATTGGTACTGCTCACTTCTCCTAACGGAGAGGTTGGGTGTTCGAGTCCCACTAGAGACACCCCTGACTTTTACAACTCCTCAAGAGAGAGTGGGTGTTAAAGCCCTCTTCGAGGCATCGTTGTTGTTAAAGCCTTATCCAATGGCCCCATTTAGCTACTCACTTATCTTAATGGAGAGGTTGAGTATTCAAGCCCTACCGTGGAGGCACCCCTGACTTAACTACTCTCAACCCAGAGGTCGGGTGTTCAAAGCCTCCCCAGAGGCACCAATTGTTTGAGCCATACCAAAGGCATCATATATATATAATTGTAGCCTTTCAAGGCATTAAAAATAATAAGAAAAAATTAAGGGTTGGGGTACGGTCTATGTCTCGTCCAACCTTTAAAAAAAAAAAATACTATGAACGATAAAAAGTCCAAAAAAAATAAAATTATTCGTCTAAAAATTACATTTTTATTTATTTTTAAGGGACCTTTTCTTTTCTTTTCGTCCAGGGCCCCCAAAAGTTCAGGACCGACCCTGATTTTGTATAAATAAAATTACTTCTCAGGCTTTTCAATGACACTTTTTTTTTTTCCTATTTGAATCAACATACAAGTGCTGAAGTGCTGCCAATGAATGTTCAAATAACACATAAAAATATTATATAATCTGTTGAAAGGAAATATGGAAATAAGAAATGTTGGTCTATTTGGTTACCGTAATCTTATGTTAGCTTTTAGATTTCAAAGAATATATACTCTCTCCATCAGAACTGAAGAGATAGACTTACCACTAAGGAGTGGTCCAATGGTAGAGTTGGGACTTCAAAAAATGTGAGGTCTTCGGTTTGATCTCGAAAAAAAAAAAAGAATCTTTTTTTTCTTGGGTCAATTTGACCAAGTTCTGATGGAAATTTGACAAGGATTCAGTTGTTCTTTTCAAAATAAGAAGACATGGATTATAAGAGCATCCCCATTGTTTCCTTTGGGAACTTTTTATAGCTTTGGTTAGTATGCATAGTGGACATTAGGATTTAAATTTAGGCCAACTAGGAGAGAGAGGGAGAGATAACTTCTTAATTAAGAAGTTACTTTTTCTTACAAAATAAAGGGAAGTGGGTGGTTGTGTCGGGGGTGGGGGGAGGGTTTTTTATTTTATTTAGGATTGTGTTAAACTTAATATTTTTTGTGTAAGAAGTTGTGTAAGAAGATTATACAATGGGAAGATTTATTCATAAATAGGTAAGAAGATAAAAATGTGTAGGTGACAGTGGGACTCAATTAAGAAGTTGTATAAGAAGTTGATGTTAAATTTAACATTGAGGATGCTCTAAGTAATTTTAATGTAGTTTCCAAAGTAAGCTTTATAGTTTTATTGTATGTCAATTAAATAGGATTATGACAATATATATCTATAAATAGGTGAATATAGATTCTCAATTCCAGTTCCAAAAAGGGGAAACTCTGCCCCAAGAGCTCCACACCTCAGTCCCATGAGAATGTCAGAGGGAAAATCACGGTGACTCAAGAAGGACCCCGTGCCTAATACCTACAAGGAGTCACCCCCACAAGAGGATGAAACCCCCACACTGCGGTTGCTAGAACTCGATCCTTGGTCATGTTCCAAATTTACTAGCTCTTAACTAACTGAGCTACGCCCGTGAGGGCATTGATTCTCAATTCTGAGAATGTGAACTGGTGAAGCAAATATTGATCTTGAAATTTTTCGTTACCATTAATTAATTTGATCTATGGGTTTTGACAAAGGATAACGAAAGAGATACGAACACAAAATGACATACATGGTTGAACCCTCAATATGAGACGGCAGGTCTGTCAATTGTAACCCATTACCCATTAACCCATCCAGCCAATTAATATTTTTGGGTTAAAGCGCGTAACTTGTGTCGACCCAATAATATTAATGGGTTGGGTTGGATCGGGTTAAAGCAGGTTGTTTTCGTTACCCATTTTGACCCATTATTTTTTATGCTATAAATTTATGTTTTTTGGGGAAAATTTTTGGGTTGAGACGGGTTGACTCGCTTTAACCCGTTACCCATTTCAACATGACTCATTCCGACCCAACTTATTTCAACCCGTTTGACATTTGAGTTCTAATGAGTTTCGACATGTTTCAACCTGTTTCAACCCATTATCCATTTTAACCCAACCTAAACCCAATCAAACTCACCCAATTACCAGGATTATGAAAGAGGCTACATCCACGAGAGAAGAGAAAGCAATTCAATATCCCTCAAACTTTTTTTGATGAATAAGGAATAACTTTGGAATTGGCAGAATTAAATGAAGAAAAAGAAACCATGAAGCCAAATTACAAGGGGTACGAAATTAGTAAACGATTGTTACAACAAGCATAATAAAGCAAAATATAAAGATAAGATTATGATAAAGGAGACTTCGTTGTTTTTGGCTTTGTCATTGAAGCCGTTGAACATCTTCGTGCATTATAACTTTCCCTTTCTTCACTCCAGTGTACCGAGCTAGATGACGATGGTTGGTTGGGCCTGCTTTGGAACACTAGAATCAAAAGAGCCCTAATTCGATGGACATATGAAATTTCATATATGTATATCATAGCAATTATTTGTATTATTTGTCTATTGTTCTTGAGTGCATTTTTCCTTCTATACATATTGTACATCTTGAGTTTCAATGATTGTGAAGTACTTAATTTTATTTGAATCACGTCATTTTTTTTGTATTGATTTATCTTTCTTTGTTTGCTTTATTATGTTTGATGTAACACGTGTTTACTTCGTCAAATCCATGGGAAAATATATTGACCATAAAATCATTTTTAGTAATGACGAAGGCAACATTACCTCTATCATAACCATTGTTCTAAAAATTGACCTAAGACGGCCGCCTAGGCGCTAGATGCCCCTCCAACGCTGCGAGTTCCTTCAAATTAGTCAAAAAAAAAAAAAAAAAACTCGAAAATAATCGTTACTTTATTGCCCTAGGTGCTGGCTAGTGGGTCAAGTCGGCACCTACGCCTAGCCCCACCGAATACCCTAGCCGCAACCTCCCTCTTCTTCTTAGGTCCCCCTCAAAAGAAAAATACATATAAATTCAATTTGGCCTTTCAAGGACACACCCCCCTCTTCTGGTTCATGGCTTAAACACATATATGAAATTTCTTAAATATATCTACAGTCGCATGGGTCTAAGGCATCTATAAACTTTCTAACATCCACAAATACATATAAATGCCTTAAACGAAACACAAATATGGAACTTCTTACATCCCCATCTATAAAACACTCTTCCAATTCTCACTTTGTCACTAAGCTCCCTCGGCATTCGGCTCACCCTCAATAAACAGAAATGCTCTATCAATCTCTCTCTATCGAAAAAGTAGGGTACCTCGAACGATCCTTTTTGCCAGAGTTGTTCACACAAACTAGTTCATTGAAGAGGTAATCTGGGTATTTCAAACCCATTTAAAGCAAAATGAACATATGCTCAAAATGGCGCAATTTGTTCACAGATTTATAGTTCATTAGTCTAATTGAATAATTTACAGGTAAGGTCAGTCATATAAATATTTTTAAAAAGTAAGGTGGCAAGCCGCCAAGAAGAATAACAATCTAAGGAAAATATAAAGAAAAGAGGATAAAGAAGACAATGGTTTATATTTGCTAATATTTTAGATTTCATTTGTGTTTTGATTATGTGATTAAATGTGATATATCTGCATGCTAGGTGTGTAGTAACTTTCTTTCTTCTTTTTTCTTATTTTTATATTTTTCACATGCATTATCAAAATATGTTAGTTTGTGTTCTTTATTCAATAATAGTTCAAAGTATGTAAATCTTGTGTTTGTGTTCTTATTATGATTTCATTAATAATTTTGTATTTTGAATCATTTTAATACATGTTTAATGTGTTTCATTAAGTTATGGTTAAAAGTATTTAGTTTTTTCTTGATATTTATTCGTGCTAATATTTTATTTATGTATAGTAGTAGACTTTTTATTATGTTTCGTTGACTCTAGTTGACCGTTGTTGATTAGAATTGGCCAACTTTGACTTAGTCGTATTTTGATAATTTTATATGTTTACTTGTTTGACTTTTCTCTTGACTTGAAATTTAATATCATTTTCTCGGTACCATTTGACCGATGACCGATCAACATACCACTTTTTTATTATTTTTTATTTCTTATATTTTTAATAGTAAGCATGTTAGGCTGTTAGCCACCTCAAAACCGAAAGTACAAGTTAGCTGTATAGTACCTTACTAACTCGTAACTTAGTCCTATAAATCCTTAAAATCCAGGTTTTCATCAAATGAGGCTCAAACGTATTTCACGCGTTTAAGTTATAATCATTTTGGAATTTTAGAACTGAAAGGTTAAGACATTTGTATAAATAAAATTATTTCTCAGTCTTTTCAATGACACTTTTTGATTTTTTTTCCTTTTTGAATCAACATACAAGTGCTAAAGTGCTACCAATGAATGTTTAAACAGAGAAAAACCAAAAATACCAGAATATATGTGTTCGGGGGCTAAGTTACGAGTTAGGAAGGGGTTAGTATAAGAGAATATAATATATTTAATATATATTATATTTTAGTATTAGTAAATATAATATATTTGTAATATATTATAATTATCTTTAGATTTACTTTCCTAATTTACTTGTATTTATGTTTTCTAGTTCCTCTTGTATTTAGGTTTCCTAATCCCTCTTGTATTTAGACTAACTTGTGTAGCAAGTATTGTAACCCTATAAATATGTTCACAATATCAATGAAAAGGCTATGCCATTATTCCTAAACTTTATCAGTTTCTACATGGTATCAGAGCCTCGCTCTTAAAAGATACAATCACCATCTTCCGCAAAACCCTAAATCATCCTCCCATCGCAGCCGTCACCAACCCAACCTCTTTCAGATCCGGCAGCCCTCCACAGCCAAGCCGGTTTCCACCCCTTCCCTTTGAGCAACCAAAGGACACCTTGGCCAACCAAGCTTTGACAAGCTCGCCTTGGTCCTTCCTCAGCCGCCTCTCCGTTAGCAACCTTCTGCCTTTATAAACCAGCCCACCAACGTTGTTGCCAACGCCGCCCCTCCCTTATCTTGGCAACCTCCTAACCCCTAAACCACCAACCTTCCGTCTCCTTATACCTTCCTCCCACCAAAGCCGCTGCCAACCCAGATCTGACCATCAAACCCAAAGTTCAGATCCGACACCCATCACCCAAGCAACGTCAAGTTCCCCCTGAGCAATAACAAGGACACCCCTCGGCCAACCAAGCTTTGACGAGCTCGCCGAGGACCTTCCTCAGCCACCCTCAACCAAACCTTCTGCCTCCATTTATCTTTCTA
Source organism: Codonopsis lanceolata (assembly GCA_013146195.2). Classification (NCBI taxonomy): domain Eukaryota; kingdom Viridiplantae; phylum Streptophyta; class Magnoliopsida; order Asterales; family Campanulaceae; genus Codonopsis; species Codonopsis lanceolata. The sequence goes on along the minus strand of CM028380.1, from coordinate 99,095,499 downwards.
CACCTCGGCCAACCAAGCTCTAACGAGCTCGCCGAGGATCTTCCTCAGCCACCCTCAACCAAACTTCCTCAACCATAAACCTTCATCCCACTACACCTCACGCCCCTCCTACACCTTGGCACCTCATTGCTTATCACACCACCTGTCAAAACCCTCTTCACATTACTCGAGCACCCCAAGGACTCCTCGGCAAATCCAGCTGTGATCAGCTCGCCGACGCCCTCCCTAACCCAGCCTACTCCTTGCGCAGAATCCCGATTCCTTGGCAAACCCAGCTTGCCCTCCTCTGAAGGCAAGCTCGCCAACTCCCTTCTTCAATAGCTCGCCGAGGCCCCTCTATCTCCACACGCCCTCCCTCAACCCGCTCGTTCCTCGAGTAACTCGGCATCCTTGGCAAACCCGGCCTCCTCTTCGAAGGTAAGCTTGCCACCGCCTCCTCCACTTAGCTCTCGCACGGCTTCACCAGCTCGCCGACGCCTTCGCCACCGCTTGCCTCTCGCATCCCAAGGATTCCTCGACAAACCCAGCCTAACCAAATTGGCCGTCGAGGCCTTCCCTCAACGCTCCTCGAGCAACTCACGGACTCTTCTAAAACCCGGCTCACCGGCAATTCCTCCCTCAAATAGCTCGCCTCGAGCACCTCACGGACTCTTCAAGAAGCCCTCTCACCGGCTCGTAGCCCTCCCTCAACTCGTCCCCTCGAGCACCTTTCGACTCCCCTCAAACCCTGGCTCTCACCGGCTCTCACTCACTCAGCCTCACCCCTCGAGCACCTCACTGACTCTTGGCAAACCGAGGCTCTCACCGGCCGCGTAGTCCTCCCTCAACAGCTCGCTCCTCGAGCACCTTACGGAACTCTCTCTGCAAACCCACTGTGATCGGCTCGGCGAAGTTCTCCTCACCCGGCTCGCTCATCAAGAACCATGTCTCATCGGCAAACCAGGCTCTCACCAGCTCGCCGACGACACTCCCTCAACCAGCTCGCTCCTCGAGCAACTCAGGACTCCTCGGCCAACCCAGCTCTCGCCGACGACACTCCCTCACCCAGCTCGCTCATCGAGCAAACCATGTTTTCTCGGCAAACCAGACTCTCACCAGCTCGCAAGACCCTCAACCAACTCGCTCCTCGAGCAACTCAGACTCTCTGCCAACCCAGCCTCGCCACTCGGACGACACTCCTCAACCACCGCTCATCATCGAGCAAACCATGTCTTTAGCAAACCAGGCTCTCACAAGCTCGCCGAAGACCCCTCCCTCAACAACTTGTCTTCCTCGGAAGACCCAGCTCGCCGACCCATCCTTCACCAGCTCGCCGCCGATCACCCTCTCATTTTTCAACTCGCACGCTGTCCGCATATTCTTTACAAGATTTCTCTCTCCTAACGGTGATCCATCTTGCGGGAGCATATAAGAGAATATAATATATTTAATATATATTATATTTATAGTATTAGTAAATATAATATATTTGTAATATATTATAATTATCTTTAGATTTACTTTCCTAATTTACTTGTATTTAGGTTTCTTAGTTCCTCTTGTATTTAGGTTTCCTAATCCCTCTTGTATTTAGACTAACTTGTGTAGCAAGTATTGTAACCCTATAAATATGTTCACAATATCAATGAAAAGGCTATGCCATTATTCCTAAACTTTATCAGTTTCTACAGTTAGGTACCTAACTCGCCCTTTCGATCTCACTTTGAGTTTGTGAATATGCTTGTTTTATTTTATACATTTTCATTTAGAAAAGATAAATTTATATACGACAGAAAGAAATAAAGAGAAATTACTTTACTTTACTAAAGAAAAGAAAGTAAAATTACAACTAAAATAATACAACTTAGAGAATAATTAAAACATTTTTATAAGCTATTTTAAGAATAAAATAGTTAACCTAGTAACAAATTTATTCATATTTACATGCATAAGTATGAAAGAAACTTATTAAATAATAAGAAACATAAATATTTCTATATTTGAAGTATATGCATAAAAGAAACTAATTAAACTGCAAAAAATTATAACTACTTTACATTGAAGTAAAGACAAAAAAAAAACTAATTTAAACAGAAAGAAAATATAACTATTATTACATTAGAGTAAGAACATGAAAGAAATTAATTTAAACAGAATGAAAATGTAGATGTTATTAGATTAAAGTAAAAACGGAAAGGAACCTAATTTAAACTAAAAAAATGTAGCTATTATTACATTAAGGTAAGAATGGAAAGGAAATTAATTTAAACATAAAGAAAATGTAACTATTTCTACATTAAAGTACAAACATGAAATACATTAGTTAAATATCGATATCTTAACTATTTTTTATATTAAAAATAAATAGGAAGGAAACTAATTAAATAGTTATATTTAAGTTATAGATTAGAATAAATAACTATGGGGATAAAACTTATCACTTGGAACGTGAGTGTTTGAACCCAGTATATGCCTAGGCTTAAGCCCCCCAGTATATGCCTAGGCAGAAGTCTTTTTGTTGTTTGTTGTTTGTTGTTTGTTGTTGTTGTTGTTGTTGTTGTTGTTGTTGTTGAGGTGGAGTGTTGCGCTATGCCCATAATAGGCAAAGGCGATGGAAATTTGTAGAATTTGGGCAGCGTAATTGCTTGTGTTTGTTCCTTTTCACGTTGATTTTTAGCGAAGTGACTGCTTGTTTTTGTTGTTTTTTTTTTGTATATTGTGTCTGAAATCGGGCAGCGTAACTGCTTGTTTTGGCTTGATATTGCATCTGAAATCAAGCAAAATAACTACTGTATTTGTGGCTTTTTGGAGCCGGTATTTAGGACGAGAACCTAATCAATTAACTAGGTTTATTTTGACCAGTGAGTAGAAGTGTTTAGGAAATATTTTGGCAGCTTAATAGCACTATGAGATTTCTTACTATAAACTCTCTGCGTATAAATTTCCTCCGTTGCGAACTCTCTGTCTACATTTTTCTGTCTTTGTGCACTGAGAGAGGGCTTCTATTTATAGGCGGAGAGGAGCATACTTAAGCACGATGGAAGGCTAGATATTTTTCTTAGAGCTTTGAGGGGTTGTACATCGCGCTGGAGGAGCAGGACTGTGGAAGGAAACGACTGAAGGCTTCAAAAACCAAAACAGGCGTTGCCTAGAATAGAAATGGGCGCTGCCCAAAACAGAAATGGGAGCGGCACAAGGATTTGTAGGGAGGGGCACCCAAAACTATTTTACCCTTTAAAATTCCTTCCTTTTCCTCCCCTGCAGTTATCATTTGTCCTTCCCTTCTTGATTCTTCTTTGACGCTTTGACCCTCCTGAAACTTAACGAAAACTTAACATTTGTTAGTCTATTTATAACTTATAAATCATACTTTCAGGACATATATAAATTTGGGATACAAATTTGGGTGTCTACAGAGCCTCTCATTTACAGAGTTTATGAGTAAATGAGAGTTTACAAGTAAGCGAACGTCGTTGATAAGATAAACTCCCAAATTTGAGATAAGCAACATTGGGAAGATTTTTGAGTTTTGGCGATCGTGGAAAACATTTTACGAAGGTCAGACCTACCGAAATAGGCTGCCTTCGTATCCTTATAAAAGGAATCAGACCAGTTATAGCTCGTCTGCTAGGGAAACATTTGATAAAGATCGTATTCTTAGGACATTACTTGAGCAAAACACGATGGTGGAAACTTTTGTGATAAAGATCGTATTTCTAGGGCATTACCTAGAAAAACACGATTGTGGAACACATTCATGAAGGTTGTATCCCAATATCTAATCTAATCTAATATAACTACCGATAAAAGTTTAGGTTGTCTTTTAAAACTTAACTAGTGATGCACCCGTGCGTTGCATGAATTATACATGTGTATAAAATTATATACTAAATTAAAGTTGAATAATCTATAGTTAATTTTTTTAATATGAACAAAATAAACAAAAAATAATAAACAGTAAAATTAAATATAGAAAATCCTATAAATTTGAAAAAATTATATAAATTTTGGAATACTTTTTATATACATTAATTTTCATTCAACATGTACGACTATTGTAACTATAAATATCACATAATAACTCTAGACAAAACCACATACAACAGATGATAACCAAAAACATGTTTTCAAATTGAGTCTTATATTAGACAATGACTTACCATAGTTTTTATTCATAGACATTACGTAAGACATAATCAACAAAAAAATGTTTTATCTGGAATTTAAAAGAAATTCTATGATCAAATAGTATCAGTGACATTCTTGAAATCAAAAGAGTACCACCAGAATTGTCCTTTGAAAGAACTCAACCTTCTAAATCATGGTTTCTCAACTTTATAACATTTAATCTCGTGTCATTGCAAAACATAAATGAATAGACTATATTACGAAACAACATTATTTGAGTTCCAACCTTCAAATTTAACTCATAGTTTGAGATTTTATAATATGTAATTCAATTGAAATATTCACGAGTATGTATCGTTCAAATTTAACTGATAGTTTGAGATTTTAAAATATGTATTGTTCATTGATGTGATGTAATTAAAAAAATTGCATCTTAATTTTTATATGACTATTTAATTGAAACTACACAAAAAAACATGTATCTCTTTCAACAACATAACTTATATATTACATTTCAATTTTCAATTACATAAAGAATTAACAAAAAAAGAAAAAGGAAATGTCACTCTAATTTGAACATGACATAAAGTTCTCGATATTCTTACTTATTTGTAATAGACCATCATAAAATGTATTTTTTTTGTTTAGTTTATTAAGTTTTGTCTTCTTTTCAGTTGTGTAGTGTGCATTCATATGATATTTACAAAATATCAAGCATATATATCAATTCATTTGCATACTGTCCGCTTCATACATTGAAAAAGTTCCATACTAACACCGTGCCATAAGTACAAACACAAAATCTATTGATAATTTAAATTAAGACGGACTCAAACTAAAAAAAAAAACAAAGTCAAGTCCATGAGTATTTTTTATTTGTTTTTTTTTTGTTTTAAATATAATAGAAGTGTATTTCAAGATCTATTAAAAACAATCGTAAGTATTTTTATTTACTTATTTTTTATTTATAATAATATTAATCTATTCAATATTTTTGAATAAATACCATTTTTACGAATTATTTTTATATATTGATGTTGTTTTTAATTAATTATATGCACATGGACTCAGTCTGACTTATGAATAGCTTGCCTAGAAATTTGATTTCTACTTTATTTTTGTGTGATATTTAATAGTTATATGGCTTTAGTATGTAAATAGTTATATGTCATTTTCGAATTTAATTCTCTAAATAAAAAAAGTAAATTCAATTAGAATAGTTTCTGTCAATATCATTAAATGACATTTCTCAAATTCAATTATTATGATTTTTGACATAAACAGAACATAAGTGATTCCATTTTTGAAAAGTGAGTTTTGGTGGGAAATTTCTAAAAATTATGTACATATGTCTTTATATATACTACAACACAATCGTGTAATGCACAATTCAATATTGATAGAAATAAAATAATATAAAACTTTAATATTAACCATATAACCGAATAATTATATGAAAAATCACAAGTTCAATATGCATATAAAACAAATTATATAAAATTATGTTAATAAAAACAATAACTTTTTAAACATATCTTTAAATTGATATCGAAGTGACTTGTCCTTAATTAAAACAGTTTACTTTGTACAGTAAAAATTGAAGTTAATCATAAAAATTATAATCAAAGCACTCGTGCGATGCACGAACCCTATATTCATATCAATACAATAGTTAAAACTTTAGTGCTAATAAAATACAAAAATAATTGCAACATAAAGATTATGAGTTCGATGTGTAGAATTGACTATCATAATTTTGTAACATTAAAATTAAGATTATTTTGTTTGGTTCTCTTGTAGAGTTCAATTAAAAATCTAAACGTATAAACAAATTAATAGAAATAAAAAAAATTAATGAAAATCAAGAGTCTTTAGGTTTAAAAATGTTTTACCTTTGGAGAAAAAAATCAATTTATAGAATAAAAATATTAAGAATTTCAGTTCAATTCCAATTATAATAATTTTTTTGGATATAAACAATAAAATTTACATTAAAGCCCACAATTCCAATTGTAAACAATGGAATTGAGGTTCACTTTCTCTCATTCTCTACTCTGGAGTCTCAATAAAATTTAAATTCACTGATGTGTTTCCCGTATTAAAAAATGATATTAAAATATATACAAATAAATATATATAAATAAAAGTTACATTAATATTTAAAAAATGATAGAGCATATAATATCAAACAAAGGGAAAATTGTTTGTGATATACTAACATGTTTTGTCATAAAAGCTTAAAAACTTCAAAATTGGTAATTTTTTAAAAAGAATTCAAGTATTATGGTTCAATTTAAAAATCAGACATAAAGAAAAAATAATTAAAATGGTATATAATCAAGGAAAATAAAATGTAGGAGATGGGTCAAGGATTATGAACCAAAAATTCAAACGATCGATGGATAGACAACAAAAAATTTGGTTTAAATCGTACTATGGATAACATTTGGATTGCGGTCCGGTAAACAATAATAATACCATGTTTTTTTAATTAGTTTATGTATATAAACAAAAAGAAAACACTTTTACCCTAGTTTTAGCACATATTACAATTTTTTTTACACATTATTTGCAGGGATGGTCAACCCCAAGTTTACCACCTAAAGAAATTCTGACAACGGAAGCTATGACCCACAGACTTACCGGAAACTTGTTGGTATGTTCATGTGTCAAAAAATATTTCAAAAACTATGTTTAACTTCAAAACTCGTTTATTAATTTTAATTCGTGATTTAGTTCAACTAACAAACAAATTCAATCTGAATGTTGATTAATATCATCATCAGTACTTTTTTATATATGAATTTTTTAACATTATAAGTAACTAAAAATTCGAAAATTATTAGGTTCCATTTTTTTATATGTAGCTAGATGTCTCGAAAAAATGGTCATATCTCGATTTATATATATATATATATATATATATATATATATATATTATTTTTTTAACAATAATAACTTTGGTTATGATGAAATAGAGAAAAAATTGTCAGATCTTGGTAATATTATTAATTTATTGTCTGTGAATTAGTTTTACTTCAAAGTGTGTGTATATGATTTAGTTTCAAAATCTTTGTTTTATTCCATCTTTATTTTTCCTAGCCTGGATATCGATGTAAAGAAATTGACAAAAAAAATTGGTTTTGTTATCTCTCATGTTTCTACTATGTATATTTTTCTTAATATACTAAATAAGAAGGCGAAGAGGTTTTGGAATCATTTATCCAATCAACCATAATAATGGAATTTTATATTTTCAATTTCCAATACAAAAAGTGACTTATATACAAATTAGAAGTGTTTCTAAATTTAGAAAGTCACTTTTGGTATGAACTTTCCAAAACTCACTCCTCTCCTTTTATATATGTATAGATTACTCTAGACATTTATTTCAAAAACAGGTAAATTCACAAAGTCTATTCAAATTATGTTATTTCAATTCTATTTAAGGATGTAAATATTATTTTATATTCCGTTGAGTGTTCAAAATTATGCACCCATTGTATTTTAATTACCAAATTATAAAATATATGCATGATTACAAAATATACTTAATGTGTTTTCATATTCAATATATTCATTTTAAAGTCAATCTTAACAACTCTTCATATTATAAGAGAGGTAACATGTTCAATGCATTTGTTTAGTATTAGTTTTCCATAAAAAATGTTTCAATTCCCAAAGCAAGAAATGCAACCAAACAAAATAATAATGTTGCCATTTTTGGAAAAGAAAATTTTGGTGAGAACTTTTCAAAAATCGCACCTCTCTTTTTATATATGTATAGATGTATAGACAAACATATCTCTTAATTTAATACACAATCCAACATTTAATTAGGGACAATACACATAAATTTACCATAACAAAAATATAGTGTTTTGCCACAAATATCCTTCCATGTAATTACTAACCAAAAGTTTAAATAAGGTTACATAAGTAAAATTGCCACTTTTACGTTTGCACGGACTCTTTGCATCAGTATTTAGTGTCGTGGATAAGTTAAAAGTAATAATTAATGATGTAGTGAATAAGTAAAAAATGTAATAAAAATAGTCTCTTCCTAAAAATCATTAATAACACGTGCAATGCATGTGCACTTGACTAGTGAGACCAAACCGTGATGCGAAAATGTTGTTCTTTTAATAGGTTAATCCTTCGTTGCATTGTTTTCAATTCATATTTTTTATTTCTTATTTTTGCAATATTCAACTTCAATTTAGCTAGAAATTACCAAGGATAACTCTACTTCAAATGTCTCTAGGATGAGACAGATTCAGCCACCAAGGAAAGCATATGAATATATACGATTAAATCATAGTATGATAATGGAACGGACCCCAAGATCTCCTAGAAAGGTATTAGGATGAATGACTCCGCGACCCAATGCCTTCGAGATGACGCAAACCTTGGAATTGTGAATGACACCACAATTGGGATGACTCTCCAACTGATAAGTCGAATTCAATTATAAACAACGAATCCATGATGTTTATAATCCGAGCTTCCAATCCAGGACACTCAAATAATAAGACAATTTTCTAACCAGAAAATCAACTCAAATTTCATTAATCAAAATTCTCCCCCTAAAACAATGTTTAAGAATGCCTTTTTATAGGCTTACAAAATAAATCCTAATTCTTGTAGGACAAGAAAACTAATTAAAAGAAAACTCTAAATAAAAGGAAACTCTAAATAAAAAGAAACTAAATCTCTTAATAATATCCTAACAATAAAACAATTAAAAACTAAAAACGGCAACTTTCTGGATACCTTGCGGTCGCAAGGTCTATGGACTCTTGCGTCCGCAAGGTCCACAGTTCCTCCAATCTTGCTTCCTGGTCCGAATCATATCATACTCTCCCTCTTGAAACGGATTTTCCCTCAAATCCGCTCTTGGCGGATCATTAAAATGTCTTTTGATTCGAACTTGAGACCCATACCGTTGTCCATTCTTCCACCCCTTTTTCCCTGGATCAAATATCTCGTGATCCTGAACACCTAACAAAACTTTCTTACCCTTACTCTCAACTAGCATCCTCCTTTGGTCTTCTAGGTGCACATTGTCTTGCCCCCATTCTCCCGCATCAAACTCCCCTTCTTGAAAAAGGATTGCCTTCAATCCTTGGGTCTTCTTAGCTTGTGACCACTCAAATAATTCTTGATAATTCACCTTTTTTCCGGGCTGCCCAAATAATCCTTGGTTGATCCCCCCACTTACCAGATGCCCTTGATTGCTTCTTCTTTCTTTAGCCCTTCCATGAGTAGATCGAACCCCATCATTCTAGCCTTTCCTTTTGCATCTTCAAATAGGCTGTCCCTATGTTTCTTCAAGCCTTGAAGATCTTCTTTGGACTGTTCATACACTTCCAATGCTTTAAAGAAAGCATTCAAGAAACTCTTCCAATTGTTTGCTTCTTTTTCTTCAAGAATCATATGACACGAAAATTTGAACCCGTGGTCTTCATAACTAAAAGTTTGGGCTGCCAATTCTCTTCCATCCTTGCTTGCTTCCGAAGCCGAGGACCCCCCTTGTTTGACTAGAGTGGGCTGCCATGTTGTTGAAGCTTCCTCCAAAACGAAATCCTCACCTTTTTCTTTCTTCATCTAATCAGCCCCTAGCATTAAGTCTTCGCCCATACTAACAAACAAATTCGTTTTTCTAACCAAATTGTTGTTAGGAGTCAATTCCTCCTCCTTGTCATACACCAATTGCTTCTTTTCTTCTTCAAGTTGTTTTCATTCAAACTTCTCCTCCTCTTCTTGTTTTGCTATTTCTTCTTCCTCACATTTTTCCCTTGCAAATTTTTCTTGCTCAAGTCTTTCTTTTCGAGCTTCTCCCTTTCTTTTCATGTTGATACTCCACATAATTTCTTGTTACCCTTTCCCTTTCTTGAAGCTTGGTGGTGACATCGGTGTAAGACGGAATCTTCGTTGTTCGAAGGTGAAATAATATTTATTGGTGCATCGATTGTGTGTCGCTTGTCGTTCATAATGCCAAGGTCTCCCTAACAAAACATGTCATTCTGCCATTGGTATCACATCACATAACACTTCATTTTTGCATTGGCCGATGCTTAATTCTACCAAAACTTGTTTGTTTACTTCGATCTCATGGTTGCCAATCAAAATTTGCAATTTATATGGACACGAATGTTGCATAGTTGGAAGCTCTAATTTTTCAACCATATAAGTACTAGCAAAATTCGACGAACTAGCACCATCAATAACCAAACTACATACTCTATCCTTCACGAGGCATTTAGAACGAAATTCAGATTGTATTCTAGCCTCTTCTCCCATAATTTCTAATTTTTTTTGTTTTTTTTATACAAGTAACAAATCCTAGAACAATTAGGATATCAAAATTGAAAAATAACACGATTAAACAAGGATTGATGATCAAAGTTCAAAACAACTAGATGAATAAATTAAAAAAAATAAATAAATAATTTTTTTTTTGTGAACAGTGCCGATGAACAGTAACCGGCGTGAACAGTAACTCCGGCGTGAACATTGACTCCGTGGACAGTAGTTTCCGGCAGTGAACAGTAAATTTTTTTTTTGATGAATAATAAACCCTAGTAAAAATTAGGGGTTAACAACAAGAACGATAATACACGAAATTTAAGATAGAATGGAATTACCGTAACTAGGATTGCTCTGATACCAAATGATAACGGAACGGACCCCAAGATCTCCTAGAAAGGTATTAGGATGAATGACTCACGACCAACGCCTTCGAGATGGCGAACCTTGGAATTGTGAATGACGTCACAATTGGGATGACTCTCCAACTGATAAGTCGAATTCAATTATAAACAACGAATCCACGATTTTATAATCCGAGCTTCCAATCCAGGACACTCAAATAATAAGACAATTTTCTAACCAGAAAATCAACTCAAATTTCATTAATCAAAATTCTCCCCCTAAAACAATGTTTAAGAATGCCTTTTTATAGGCTTACAAAATAAATCCTAATTCTTGTAGGACAAGAAAACTAATTAAAAGGAAATTCTAAATAAAAGGAAACTCTAAATAAAAAGAAACTAAATCTCTTAATAATATCCTAACAATAAAACAATTAAAAACTAAAAACGGCAACTTTCTGGATACCTTGCGGTCGCAAAGTCTATGGACCCTTGCGTCTGCAAGGTCCACAGTTCCTCCAATCTTGCTTCCTGGTCCGAATCATATCATAGTAGTAGACACAAACTATAAATTATAAATATTTAATAAATCTATATGTTATACAAAGAAGAATATACATTTGAATTACTATTTACTACTTAAGATCCTACATTTTAATAAAAAAATATAATTTATTAAACTCTAGAAAATTATGAACGAGAAAATGATTTAAACAATTTATAAAATAATGGATTAAATGATATCAATTATATCGAGATACTCCCTCAGTTCCGGGAAAAAAGTCAACTATTTTATTTTGAGATACTTCACTTAAAGAGTCAACTTTCAAAAATTAAGGCATAAATGTTTCATTTTATTATTAATGAGCTACTAAAAATATCATTTTTTAAAAAAGTTTGACTTTCAAACGGGAACTCTTTACCTGAAACGGAATGAGTAATTTGTTCCCTTCATCATGTGTTTTCTTTATTTTTTAATTTTGTTTAAAATCTTCATTTTATTTGAATATAATTTAATTAAAAGAGATATATGCACGTGCATTTAACGCACATGTGTTAAACTAGTTACTTCTAATGACTCACTTTGAACACCGTACTTTAAGCTTTGATATTTTATTCGTCCAAAATTTGATTTGAACAAATAAATATATCTTTTCGATGTTCTTGCCGAATATAGAACACATTTACACAATTACCTTTACCAACAAACAAATGACAAGTAAAGAAATTCGCGCCTCAAGTATTGATATCTTATTCCTCCAAAACTCGATTTGGACAAATAAATATACCATTTCGATGCTCTCACCGAGTAGAACACATTTACGCAATTACCTTCGCTAACAAATAAATGACATGTAAAGAAATTCGTGCCTCAAGTTGCACAATTTTTTCACTAAAGACACTAATTTTTTAAATAAATATTATACTTTAAGTCTTGATATCATTTTGATGCTCTAATCGAGTAGACCACATTTGCACAATTACCTTTATCAATAAACAAATGACACATAAATAAATTCGTGCCTTAAGTTGTATAATTTCTTTCACTTAAAACTCTAATTTTTCAACAATAGAAGAGATGTATCCCATATTGGTTAGAAATTGATGTTGATTTTAAAAATACTATTATTAAGTACCAATAGAATAAATGTATCATACATTCGCAAGTGATGATGATTTTTAAAGTCATTTGATAAAAGACTTCTACTATTATTACCAATATAAGATTTATATCTCACATTAGTTAGAAAATGCTATTGAGTTTAAAAATTATTTTATATTAGTACCAATAAAAGAGATGTATAACACATTGTTTAAAAAGAAAATGTTAGATTTTAAAATCTTTAGACTAAAGACTTTCACTTTTGCAAAAGATGTATCTCACATTGATTACAAAATATTCTAGTATTATTACCAATATAAGAGATGTATCACACATTGGTTCGAAATTGATGTTTGTATTAAAAATACTATTATTAATTACTAATTGAAAATATGTATGATACATTAGTTAGAAAGTGATGTTGGTTTTCAAAGTTTTTGATAAAAGACTTCTACCATTATTACCAATAGAATATATATATATATATATCTCTCACATTGGTTAAAAAATGATGTTGATTTTTAATTATTTTAGATTATATAAAAAACTTACTATTATTAGCAATAGAAGATATATATCACACATTTGTTACAAATTGATGTTGATTTTAATTTACTATTATTACCAATAAAATAGATAATGTACCTCGCATTGGTTACAAAGAGATCCACATTATTTAGAAACATATATTGGTTATAAATTTCATAGATAAAAGAATTATTTATGATATTATCAATATAAGATATGTATCATACATTGTTTACAAAGAGATGTTGGTTTCAAAACTATTTAGATAAAATACTACTACTATTATATTATTATTTTCATATTATAACCAATAGAAGAGATGTATCTCACATTGTTTAGAAAGAAATGTTGATTTCAAAAGTTTTTTTAATATAAAAGACTATTATTACTTTAAAAGAATGTATCTCACATTTGTTGGAAATTAATGTTGGTTTTAAAAATAATTATTACCAATAGAAAAAATGTATACCACATGGTGAGAAACATAAGTTTGTTTTAAAAGATTTTAGATAAAAGTTTTAAACTTTATTATCAATAGAAATAGAAAAGAAGTATCTCACACTGTTAGAATATGAAAAAGGTGCATCTTACATTGTTTAGCAAAAGATATTAGTTTTAAAAATCTTATAGTAAAGACTTTTACTCTTATTACCAATAAAAAATATGTATCTGATCACATTCTTTAAAAATAAATTTTGGTTTAAAAAGTCTTTAGATTAAAGACTTTTTGGTACAAATATAATAGATGCATGTATCTCACATTGGTTACAAAGTATTCTACTATTATTATCAATAGAAAAGATATATCACAATTGGTTAAAAATTAATATTGGTTTTAAAAATACCATTATTACCAATATAATAGATGTATGTATTCGGTAGAGGGTAATATTTGTTTTTAAAATCTTTAGATATAAAACTTTACCATTATTATCAATAGAATATGTATATCTCACATTGGTTAGAAAGTGATGTTAATTTTAATTTTAGATAAAAGACTTTTACTATTATTACTAATATAAGAGATATCATACATTTGTTAAAAAATGATGTTAGTTTGAAAAGTCTTTAGATAAAAGACTTTTATTTTTATCATCAATATAATAGAAGAGATGTATCTCACATTATTTAAGAAGAGATGTAGATTATAAAATTTTTAAAACAAAAGACTTTTACTATTATTACCAAATGAGGATATGTATTACACATTGGTTAAAAATTGATGCTGATTTTAAAAGTTTACAATTATTAGCAATATAAGAGAAGTATTTTACATTGGTTATAAAAGTGATGTTGGTTTAAAAAGTTTGTAGATGATGTATCTCACAATGGTTATAAAGAAATGTATCTCATATTATTTAGAAATAAGTATTGGTTATAAAAGTCGTTAGATAAAGACACCTTTTTGTTATTACCAATAGAAAATATGTATCCATCCACGTTGTTTATAAATGGATGTTGGTTAAAAAGTTTTTTTTTCTACTACTATTGTTATTAATAGAAAATATGTATACCACATGGTTAGAATGTGGTGTTGGTTTTAAAATTTTTAGATAAAAGACTTAAACTTTCATTACCAATAAAAATATAAAATAAATATCTCACATTGTTTAAAAATGAATTATTATTTAAAAAGTTTTTAACAAAATGACTTCTAATATTATTATCAAGTTAGATGTTAATTTTAAAAGTCTTTAGATAAAAAAATGTACTATTATTATTAATATAAAATATGTATCTCACGTTAGCTAGAAACTTATATTAATTTTAAAAAATATTTAGGTAAAAAAATCATTTAATATTAGTAACAATAAAAAAAAATATTATAACCATGGAAGAGATTAACAATCTAATTATAATTCCCAAAAGTTATATTATTATTAAAAAAATATATATATATCACATTGTACCCGTGTTTGCTTGGGCTAAATAACTAGTATTCCTAATGATGTGTTGTAAAATATGTTGTGACAATAATACTCATTACACATAATCTCTCATTAATTACTAGTGATACACCTGTGCGTTTCATGGCTTGTACATGTGTATAAAATCATATAAACAATTTAAGTTTAATAATATATCATAAAAAACTTTAATACGATAAAAAAAATTAATAAACAATAAAATTAAAGATAGGAAAATGACATGAATTTGAATTTTTTTTTTATAAATTTTGGAATACTTCTTTATACACAACATTTGTCATTTAACATGTACGACTATTACAACTACCACTATGAGTATCACTTATCAAAATTCGAAGACTCCGAGGATTAGTAACTCTAGACAAAGCAACATATAATTGCCCATGACTAAAAACAAGTTTTTTCGAAATAAATCCTACGTTAGTCAATAACTGATCCTAACTTTTATTTATAGACATTGCATAAGACACCATCAGCGAAAATTGTCTTATCTAGAATTTGAATGAAATTCTATGATCAGATGGTGTCAGTGACAATCTTGGAATCAAAACAACACCACCAGAATATCCTTTTGAAAGAACTCTACCTTCTAAAGCATGATTTCCCAATCTTGTAATAATTAACCTCGTGCCATTACATAGCCCAAGGGAATGGTCAATGTTACGAAGCAACATTAGTGCAGTTCCAACCTTCAAATTCAACTCATGATTTGGGATTTCAGAACCTGAAATTCTGTTTAAAAATTTAGGAGTATGTATATCATTAAATAGATCAACGTTTCTATCAGAATGACACAGAGAATCTGAGCTTAAATACAGTCTTCCTTCAGCAGTATTTTTTGATATCATGTAATCATTTATTGCATTAACCACATCAAGAGTCGGAGCCAAAATAGCTCTCTCTTCCAAAAATGATGAGTCATCAGGGTTGCTTCCAAATGAAGGATAAATACTTTGTACAATTGCAGCAATTGGATCATCGTATTCCTTAATCAACAGCTGATCGGGAATATCAACGGAATCACCATCGTCATTTAGTTCACCAATCTTTCCATCGCCAATCTTCGCAATCCAATCAGCAAAAAGTTTCAATTCTTCATAACTCTCGTTGGATCCCATACTTTGTAAGCTCATATTAGTTGTCAACCTTAATACAATACAATCCCTCCACAAATATGATGAATTAATAGGGGCATGAACTATATCTTGTCTACTTCCCTTTGGAATCACAGGCAATATCTATCGAAAATGTCCACCAAACACAATTGTCTTGCCCCCAAATGGAATATTACCTCTAGATAGATGTATAACTTTCATGATATCTCTCATACTTCTATCCAAATGTTTCAAAACAATGTTTATGCATCATTGGAGCCTCGTCCCATACAATTAGTTTGGCCTTCAATATAAGCTTGGCAAGATGACTACCTTGCTTTATGTTGCATGTTGAATCTTCATTCAGATTAAAAAGAATTGAAAATCGTGAATGAACAGTTCTACCACCAGGCAACAAACGATAAGCTATACCACTGGATGCCACGTTTAATACGATCTCTCCTTTTGCTCTCAACCCAGCAGATAGAGTTTTCAATATGAATGTTTTCCCAGTTTCCTCCATAACCATAAACAAAGAAAATCCGTCCAATATCTAAATTAACTGATTCGATAATAGTTTCAAAAACATGGCGCTGCTCATCATTCAAATTTGACACAAATATTTTGTTATCATCAAAATTATAATTTATTTTTATCAAACACCTTGCATGTTTATATTTTAGTTTGTATTGTTTTATTCATTTTATAATTTTGTTAATCTTGTATGTTTATTCATTTGCTTTACTTTAATGTCCAAACCTTCATTTGAGCACTAATGATGTGTCGTTCTATGGTGTATGATTTTCCCAATGTTATGAATTTTCAATGTTACAATTGTTAAATATCAACCATTATAATAACTACCATTTTCTTTATCTTCTAACAATCATGTTTTCATTAATATTCTAACTTAGTTTGATTGACCAACTTAATTCATAAGTATGATATAGTTATTCCTCTAGTTTTCTTACTTGCCCAAAATAATTTACTTAAATCATTATATAAATTAATTGGCTATAAATTACTTTAACTTATAATTTTAAAGTATATATTATTGTTATATTGATTTTGTTAGTCTTGTAAGTTTTTATGTAAGTTTATATTGCTTAATTTAAGTTGACTTGATCAAAGTTGTTCGGTAATCTTATAGTGTTTGTTTATGTTTGATACAATTTCTTTTGATTAGCAAGTCCGTTTAAATAAAAATGGCTACAAATTAAGCAAATAAAATAATACTAAGGAATGTTGAACTTTTGTTACTTATTATTATAAATCTAACATATTAAATGAAACAAAATTATTCTTTTTCTCTTGTCACTTGCTGTGGTAGAGAACTCATCTAGGAGAGATCTTTTCAGACTTGAATCTTGATCCTCGCTGTAAGTTTCTTCTATTTATCATTGTTGTGTTTCAGTGGGGTAGTAACCTCATCCTCGGATGAATTGACCTACAAAAGAAAATTAATCAACAAAACTCTTAATTTATAGAGTTTAATTGTTAAAAAAAATTACGTACATCAACAACGCTTGTATTAACTCTTTCCTTCAAATTTGAAAATAGGTCTGAATCTTCAGCATCATTTTGAACATTACGGAACTTGTTTAGTAATTCTCGGTCTGTAGATAGCTTAACAACAGTAAAAGAGTTATCTAGATTTCCATACTGTCCAGATGGTCCTGGACAAATATATATGAATTTTGAAAAGCATTTGAATGTCTATCAAATTTTGAATTTCTTTTGGAAGACTTTGCAAGAAAATATTTATTAATTGTTAGTTTTTAATTAACATAAATTTTAATATTCAACTTTAAAATTAATGCAGATTTTTAATGATTTACTTGCTCAACACTTTTCATTTTCAAAAAGTTTGCTGATTTGTCAATTAGCTGAGTGCCTTTTTTATCCCAGATTAAGAACCGTGCATTTCCCGTTCCTTCAACCATACGAACATGTAACTTGTATCTGAAAACAAAAGGTACTATTATAATATTTTTATGGTTAATTAATGTATTAATATAAAAGCTTTTGATTTACCTTATATTACCATTACTTCCTAAGACTCCACATCTTTCGCAATAGAAAGAATCTACAAATGACATCATTTTCCTTGGACATTTTTTGCAAGAAACATACCACCAATCTACATTCGACTCCACTTCTACTATTTTTCCCAACACCCAATACCTTCCATCCTAATCAAAAAATTATATGTTAGAACTTATGCTACATTTATTATCGTTAGAAAATAGTTTAGTAGGTCATATTACTTCTTCATTCTCATTAATTTGGTCAATCGTACGAATTAGGTGTTTTGAGATTTCCAAATCATCATCGAGTGTAGTAGATGGGGTTAAAGAAATGTTGCTGATTGGAGTAATTGGTTTTCCCTCACAAACCAAACTGTTAAGAAGACATAACAGAATTTGTTAATTATTTTGTATAAATCATAATAAGATACTATAATTAGATATTTTAATAATTTGTGCATGCCTGTTTTTAAAATCATTTATCTCCATTATATCTTCATTTATAATAACTCTCGAAACATGGAATGTACTTGATAATCGAGCCTCTCCTATAAAAAAATTTACCCGCAACATTTGGAGTATTAAAATAACCGCTGGATCAGTATTTGCTTTCAAAAAATTTGTAGGTTGATCAACTAAATCACCCCCATAAAGTACATGATATCGACATGCCTCTACCAAAAATAGTGCAAGAAATTAGATATGAATTTTATTAATATTAATATGAGAATAATATATCTGCAAAATGTTTAATATATATCCTTACTCAGCATCTTCAAGAACTATGTCTAGCATCTTTGTTGTTCTTCCTTGAATTTCTTTTACTTGTGGTGAATATTTGGAAGCCAATTTGCCAACTATATCTGCAATTATTTAAAAAAACACAAAATGTGGATACAAATGTTTGTAAAATAGATTATGTTGTGTGGTAGTGCATAGTGTGTGTGTATTTAACAATAATTATGCTTACCAAATATGGCGTTCTCATCTTTAACATCCAATTTGGAGACTTCTTTAAATGTTTTAAATTCAAAAACATTCATTGGAAAAGTTTTTTCGAATATTTCTGTTACATGTGTTTTATGCATAAAAATAATTTTGTATTTTGACATGGTTGTACTTATTTTCCATGAATTTGAAGCAACAATAAATTTTTTAATTGCATACAAATGAAACAGTTTAAAATTTGACTCATATTTTTCAATCTGTGGGCCTTTAATTGTTGCTACTGTTGAAACAATAGTAGCTAGGATTTTTAAAATTACCAATGCAGTTACCAATGTAGCTTCTGATGATGCTACAATGAAAGTCACAATGGTCAGAAAAATACAGAACAACGGAAGACTTAATATCAAGCAGGGATTTAAGCACAAAAGTTTACCAAATAATATACAAGCATATGCTTGTAGATCTAGCCTCATGGCTAAAAAGATTTCACTTAAAAAGATGAATTGTTTTACAAAAACTGCGTGAAATCACTAAACAAAATACTCTCACAAGACAACAGGTCTTGGAGAGCAAAAAACCCCACAGAAAACAAGTACAGCAAACGTGAGAAGAAACAAATAGCTTCCTAGAAACAACAAGGAAGACAAACATGACTAGCTCTCAATGTAGCTTCCAATGTTGTAACATCCGAAGCTACAATCACCGATTCTGCACACAAAGTGGAACTGGAAACATATTCTGGAATTCTGAATCTTCTGCCTCTAAATTTCTGCTCTCTCTCACAATGCATCCTTTAGCCGTTGCCCTTTGTCATCTATTTATAATGAAGAGAAAACCTACACACAAAGAAAAGAATCCAACTCCAAGAAGGGCAAGGATTAGAATTGGAAATAAAATCAACTACCTTAGATACAAGATTTTCTTACCATATCAAATAGGATTCTAAGGCACGGTTTGAGGAAAGATTTGACCTAGATTTTGTTACCAAAAATAACTCCTATAATTTAGGTCCAAGAAACCACAAAATCTAAAGAAGTATTTTGTTTCCAAATATTGCCAAACTTGTCTAAACATAATGACCAAAAAGGGGAAACAAAAAAACAACTAGGCCATGCCTATTTTACCCTTACAATCACCCCATTTGTTGAGCATTTCTTGTCAAATATTATGACAAGTGTTGCCATATACTTTCCATAGAAAACAATCCTCCAAACATGCAAATGTTAGTAAAGAACTCCCCCTAAATATAGCAAACAGATGAAGTCATAAACTAAAATATGCAATGGACTATCTCAGTACATACATCCCAAATCATAACCAAACAATCCCAAAGAACATATTACAAACCAAAGTATGGCAGGCATAAAAATTCAGATTACAGATTACAAGCAGAGAATCATAAGTTCAGACATTAGTTTCCTTCTAGATCAGAGTCTTCGTGAGCAGTTGTTGTTTCTTCAGGGGCAAAAACAGGTTGATGTGCATGAGCGTGTGGAACACTTGGATCTCTCCCCTATTTCGCCAAAATTGATGCCCAACCAAGAAGTGTATTGACTGTCCAAGGTCTGAAGGAGAGCAATTTGAGACCTGACTTGTAAAAGCTGGCCTTGAATGAATGACAAGGAAATAGGAGCAGAGGGTCCAAGAGAGATCTGGGCAGAACTTGATGAAGGACCAAATGTAGCTACATTGGTAGCTACATTGCCTATGACTGGAGCAGGTGGATCAGCAACTGGTGGAGAAACATAAGCAGGGGCAACTAGGGCTTGCATGGCAGAGGAAGTTCCAGAGGCAGAGGGATAAGGGTAGAGTAAAGGCAGGTCGATCACTCGATCTCCCATTAAAAGCTTGACAGAGATATGAAGTGGGTCAAGAATGGGAGTGAGTTGATCACCAGTAGTAGGAGCAAACCCTTGGGCAACCAACACTTTATAAATAAGAGAAGGGAATATGAGAGCCCTCTAATCTCCTTCGTAATTCTTCCAGGGATACAATCTTCCTAAACACAAAATCCCCAAAATCAAATGGTCCATTAAATCCAATCTGATATAATATCCTAGCATGTTCTTCCGTAAGGGCATTAGAATTGGTTGGTGGGGCCCAATTTGCACAACAAATTTTGTGCATAACAGCATACAAGGAAGACAACTTGGAAGTTCTAATGTTAGCCCTTTTTCTTGGCCACCTACATACTAGGCCACCTGTAAGTTCTTGGGCACAAGTGTTCAAGTCAGACAGTAAGCTAACAGACCCAATAACAGGAGAACCAAACAGCCTTTTGATGATAGAGGGAGAGAAATCAAACCATTTACCCCTAACAAACACCTTCTCAAACCTAGGATCACTTGCTGAAGAGACTCTTTTCTCTAGATTTGCATAGAATTCAAAGATGATGTTTCTTAGGTAAGGAGATGCAGAAGATAAAGTGCCTAAAATACCCCTATCAGTAAAAAATTGAACCAATTTTTGTTCAAGCAATTCTTTTGTGGGAATCAATCTTTCATCAACAATCTTCCTAGAGGTATTATACCTCAAGGAAGTAGCAACTGTAAGAAACTGATCAGAAAAGGGATTACCAAGCACAACATCAGAGGGGACAGGAGCTGATGTAGCTTCGGATGTAGCTACATTGGGAGCTACATTTGACATAGCAGCCCTTCTCCTTGTGAAACACATAGGGATCTCTTCACTTTCGACACTTTGTTCAGGGGTGGCTTCTTTATTGGCAAAGTCCTTATCAGAACTATCATCAAACTCTGAGGAGCTTGAGGACTTTTCAAGATTTGTAGGAGGAGATGCAGCATTCCTCAGGTGAAGTAAAAAGTCAGCTAAGGTTCTCTGCTCATCGGAATAGCCTAAGTTAGAGAAGTTGACTTCAGGAGCAGCAGAGTGATCAGCAGAAGAGGCCACATCATGAGAAGAGGAATCAGGCTGGAAGACCATCCTTGGGGAAGAAATTGGGTAATCTTCATCTCCTGTATCAACTAGAGCAGAAGAGGATGAGCATGTGTCAATTGTAGGAGCAGAGGCATGAGTCTCAGGAACTGACGCATCAACTGGCACAGCCTCCTCAAATTTTCCTAGAGTCACCTTACACTTCTTGGCTATTTCAACCTCTAAGTCACTTGGATTTTCATAATTGCAAGGAATGCCTCGCAATCTCTTGGATTTCCGTGAGCTAGGGTTCCCAATTTGGGGAAAACCCGATAGATTACCAGGATTCTCTACGTCAGGCATTCCCCTTCTCCCCAGGTAGTATGACAGTAAGGGGCTCAAGAAGAGGTTTGGCAATAACAATGGCCGATTCTATATTTTCGGGAAAGGAAATATGGGGAGATGTAGCTTCTGGAGAAGTAGCAGTGGAAGCTACATTGCCGAGGGATTCTGTTTCATAGTGTCTAAGGAGGTGGAAGGAGATGAAGCCCTGGATTATTTTTGGAAGAGATCAGAAAGGGAGGATGACGAGAGATTGGAGAGAGAGCAGCAGGTTTCTTCAACACTGTTGGGGAATTAGATGAGCAAGGAGATTGTGGAGGGTGATATTGAGCCAGCCACCTGAAATATCATTAAGACATCCACTTAATGTCATTAGCCGTTAGTAGCACAATTTTAGGAATTGGAAGGGCCGTTTGTGACCATCATAACTCAATTTTTGATTTTTTGAAGATAAATCAAGATTTGACCAAATCATATACAAGTGTGATAGACAATCTGATTTTGACAAGAGAAAATTGTGGAGAGCTATGTGAGTGAGATAACAACCAATCTCATTATTGACTATTTGAATTTCAAATTCACCAAGGATTTTGAACAAACACACCAAAGAATTAACAATAATTGTATCAACTCAGACTTTCAATAGCAGTTATAACCTTAACAAGAACTCATAAAACACTGCACAGATTGGACAACCACATGAATAGCAACATGGAATATTTTGGTAATTATTTTGCACTTTTTAGAGATAAGGATAAAAACTCAATAGGCTGATATGATCATAACAGAATTATGTCCTAAAAATTATGCCTAACATATGCCAAGAACAGAACATGCAAAAATATAGTAAATGCAATAACACACATTTGATAGATGTCTAGATCATTTGATAGATGCCACGATTGTGATTTTATGTTCACTTTCTCATCTTTTGTTCACTTTATCAACACTCATCTCCCACACATTCCATAGGTACTTTATTTCCCTAGGAGAATAGCTCTACTTTATTTAAAGCATATCCAACTTCATGCCACTAGGAACCTTTCACACAATTTAACAAGGGTAATGTGGGTTCCCAGGGTCGGTGCGCGTAAGTGCGGATGCGGTGACACCACTACTCTCGTTCCACCCTTCCTTGTTTAGGGGAAGACGAAATCAAAAGTGCGAGAGGAGTGCTGTCTATGATAGCACGTTGGAATGCGCATCGGTTGCCTTTAGTGGATTTTTAATCCAATATGGGAACTTGTGGTTTCCCGCATCAAGTTATCCCTTTTTTAGGGGATACCAGAATATGGTAAGGCATCACCCTTTAATTCCCATTTTCCCTTTTTTATGGGAAAACGAAAAAGTGCAAAAAAGGATGTTGCAACACCCCCACTATGGATTTTATTAAAAATAGCCTTATGGCTCATTTCGGATCACTATGGGAGCTTTGGGTTTCCCGCATCAAGTTATCCCTTGTTTAGGGGATACCAGGATATGAGAATACATCACCCTTCCATTCACATTCTCCATTTTTTAGGGGAAAACGAAAAGGTGGAAAGGAGTGTTGCGAGGCCCACTGGATCCAAAAAGTTTTAGAGTCGCCATCTTTATTTTAAGGCAAAAATAAAGCAAAACCAAAAAAAAAAACCAGAGAAAAAGAAAACGGGTTCGGAGGCTAAGGTACGAGTTGGGAAGGTGCTAGGCACCCAACTCGCCCTTTCAATCTCAAAATAGTTTTTGGCTAAAATATGTTTATTGTTATATTTATTTAGCAGATAAATAAAGCATTAAAGACAGAAAATAAAACAAATACATCCGCGGCTACATTATTTACGGACTTGCAGCCATTTCCTTTCAATTATTACAAATGTATTTAAAAATATTTGGCCATTATAATGACTCTTTTACATAATATTTCTTATTCTAATCCGGGTAGCACAACGGCTTATATTGACTACATTGTGCCGGATTTAAATAACAACTTTAAATTAAAAAAATGAACAAGTAAATAAAACGCCCTTAAAGGCTATTACCATTTAGAGCGGTAATGTGCTCGCTATGTCCTTCAGGGAGAGGGAGAGTCTTTTTTGTTGTTGTTGTGTGGTTGTTGTTTTGATTTGGGCAGAGTGACTGCTTATTTTGGATGATTGGGGCTTGTTCACTCGGGCAGAGTGACAGCTTATTTCGGAAGGTTTTTGGCCTTTTGGTTGGGCGGAATAACGGCTTATTTTCTATGTATTTTAGCTCATTACTCGGGCAGAGTAATAGCTTACTTTGGGATTTTTGGGCCGGGGAAGTAAGGTGGATACCTAACTACTAGGCTAGGGATCACTTATAACCGGTGGATTTAAGTTTTGGCGGAGTTTGGACGGGGTTTGGGAGCTTTGGTGGGTTACACGCACCTATCTCACACCTCTCATAACTATCGCTTCGAAGGAATGCTTAAGAAATCTCTCAGCGTTTCTCTACGATGTTTCTGAACACTGGAGAAGGGAGCCCAGCTCTCTTATTTATAGGTGGGACGAGGGAGTCATCGGGGATTTATGGATTTCTTCAGCCGGCTGCCTTCGTGTGTACAACGGGCTTCGCGAGTTGCACAATGCGTTAAGTCTGAGAGGCTACAGTAGCCTCTTAGCGCTGATATATTGCTTCCTTGGCGCGGCGCCCAGCATCCTTTTCGTCGCGCCAAGCTCCTATTCCTCTTTCAAATTTGACACTTTCACCCCTCACAATTCACTGTCTTGCGCATCCTGCTTTGTCTTTCGCATTTTTTAACTCGTGTAACTTGATATTTGTTAATTTTGAAAAGTTCTTGATAGATATACAATAAGTTCAAGCGGGGTATTAGTTAAAAATTTCTCTCTCTAAAATTCTCCTCTCTCTTTGTTTCACGCCCTAATCCTAATTAGGGTTTCACCCTATGCCGCCGGATGGAGAGGCGGCTGCTATGCCGGCGCCGGCTGATCTTTCCAGTTCAAATCATCAGCCACCTTCGGTATCTATACCCAATTCTCTTCCCAAAACATACGCTAACATAGTCTCTCAACTTAAGGGTTTTGTGGGAAACTCTAACCCGGTTTTACATGCAATACCCTTGGCGCCAAGACAACAAACGAGTGTGAATAGTGAGCCTGGTTGTCTTTTCTCACCGATAGAAATTGAGGCTGCTGATAAATAGTTCACAAACACAATCGTTCTGAAATTCTCTGCTGGGAGGCCCTCGGTTTATGCTATTCAAGAGGAGATAGCACGTTCTTGGAAGCTTAAAGAGCTCTTTGTTGTAGGCCTGTTAGACCCTGTAATGGTCGACGTCTTCTACGAAGATATGATTATTTCCCTTTCTAAAGAATCTCATATGATTCAATCGAGCATGTTTCGTTCATTCAGATGGGCTCCAGATTTTGCTTTCCGTAGAGATAGTACGACTGTGGCTGTGTGGGTTCGTTTGAATCAACTTCCATTGACATACTTCAACCCATCCTTTCTACAATGTATTGGTAATTCTCTAGGTCAATTCTTGCGGAATGATGAGAAAACTTTGGCTCTTTCTCGTCCAGCTTTTGCTAGAATTTGCATTGAAGTTGATGTGTCTAAGACTTTGCCAACGAGACTTTGGATTGGTACAAGTAAGGAGCATGGTTTTTGGCAGCCTTTGGAATTTGAAGGTAATATATTATACTGTGTGGGCTGTGGCTTGTTGGGACATACAAAAGATCGTTGCCGGAAAGGCCTAAAGAAAAACCATGAGCATGTGGTTAATGATGATGGTGCTACACAATTTAAGGATGTGCCTCAGGGAGACCGAAGACAAAAATCAGCCAATATGGTGAATCAGGTTAATCCGGCTTTTAAGGGTAAGGAAGTAGTGGATCCTCCACAAGTTGAAGTTAGTTGGCCAACTACAATGAGATGGGAACCAGTTAAGATATTGAAAAACCCTATTCGAGATCCTTCTTTAAATCTCAAATAGCCTGCAGAAGGTATGAAGGTGGGTATCTCGGAAGTTGAAGGCAATAAAAAGACGGTTGAACAGGCGTTGAATTATGAGAATACGGGTGCACAGAATGGTATTAAGCTTACCAATAATTTTGCTACTCTTGTTGATCTAACGGAGGAGGTAAGGGATGTCTCTTCAGTTTGAGGATAGCCAGCCTTTGGATGCGGCAACTGTGACTAATCTGGAAGGCAACATTGACAAAGATTTTACATCCAAGAATGTGGAAGAGCCTACTAAAATTCATATTTTGTCCGAAGATGATAAGTTGGGGAATGTAAGGGTTTTGGATTCACCAAAATCTATGGATCATGATGTACCGAAAATCCCTTTCAAATATACCCGATCTGCCTCCTTTGATGATTTACACGATTTTCCCCACTCGCCGGGTTCCGTTAAAGCTTTTCAAAAGGAATGCAAAGATAAAATCAGAGTCAGGAGCAAGAAGAAGAAAGCTTTTAAGGTTGCTCCCTCAAACAGACGTCAGACTAGGGCGAAAGCTAAGGCCCAGGTTACTTCTAATTAATTGTTTTTATGTCGATCATAATATGGAATGTGCGTGGCATGGGCAACAAGAAAACGATTTCTTATTTGAAGAAATTGATTTCTCAACATAAACCGTTTCTGGTCGCTCTATTGGAGCCTAAGATAGAAGGATCTCGTCTTGCCAAGGTGGATAAAACACTTCGATTCAAAAATAGTATGCATTATGAACCTACTAATAAACACATTTGGCTGGTCTGGAACAATAATATGCATGTTGATTTTTATAGTGCTTCATCTCAGTTTGTTACAGTGAGAGTAACTGGTCCAGATAATCTGTCATCATTAGTCACAATTGTTTATGCTAAATGCACTAGAGGGGATCGTCAATTATTGTGGTATGATTTGCAAGACATAGCTGGGCGCATTAACGAATCTTGGTTCATTGGAGGTGACTTTAATACTATCTCTTCTTCTTCAGAAAAGCTCGGGGGCAATGGTTACGATTTTGGCAGCATGGATGATTTTAACTCCAGCATGATTCAAGCAGGTGTGATGGATGTAGGATATGATGGTTCACTTTATACTTGGTGCAATGGACATCATGGAAAGGGTAGAATCTGGGAGAGGCTTGATCGGGTTTTAGCCAATGGTTTGTTCAAAGTTCATTTTCCTGCTATACGCATTACTCACCTGAGTAGGGTTAAATCTGATCACTCGCCTCTACTTATAGAATTTCATCTAACTCCAAAACCAAAAGCCTGTTTTAGGTTTCAGCGCATGTGGACTGAACATCAAGATTTTCAGAATTTTGTTGCTGCTACTTGGTCTCGACAATGTGACGGAAACTCTATGGAGATATTGCATAGAAAATTAATGTTGCTGCGTAGATCTCTTAAAGAGTGGAACTGGACAGTGTTTGGGAATGTTCTTAAACAGATTGCTACATTTCAAGATACTATTACTCGGCTGGATTTTCAATTGCAATTGGGTTGGGATGATGCCGTGGCTAGCTCTTTAGCTAAGACTCATCAAGACCTGGACCAGTTTCTGAAGTGGGAAGATGACCTGCTTCAACAAAAGTCTCGCAACAAATGGCTATGTGATGGAGATCGTAATACAACTTTCTTCCATGCTTCTATTCGGGATAGGGCTCAAAGGAATATGGTTAAAATTAAATTGCAAGATGGATCTTGGTGTACGGATGGTCCTAATTTGGGTAACTTGGCAGTGGATTATTTCTCGAAATTGTTTACTACTTCTAATCCTACTATGGAAGAGGAGTTATTTTCAGTGGACCATAGTAGGGTGAGTGACATTGATAACCATAATCTGGCTATGATTCCTCTTGCTTCAGAAATTTTGGATGCGGTGAAGGGATTAAATGTGGATAGTGCTCCAGGGCCTGATGGTTTCACTGGACATTTCTTTTTGGCATGTTGGGATATTATTCAGAAGATGTTGGGCAATGTTCAGATTTCTTCCATGGTACGCTTCATCGTGGTATTTCAAATTACGTTATGGTTTCATTCCTAAAATTGCTAATCCCAGCAATTTTGGGGATCTCCGCCCTATTAGTCTTTGCAATTTTACCTGTAAGATTATTTCCAAGATTATGGCTAACAGGTTGATTGGTATTCTCCCTAATCTCATTTCCCTGGAGCAGGCTGGTTTTGTTAAAGGTCGGGCAATTCACGAGAATATTGCTTTGGCTCACGAATTGATTAGCAGAATTAATTGCAAAGCTTTTGGTGGTAATGTGGCTTTTAAGTTGGATATGTCGAAGGCGTATGATCGTATGGAATGGCCTTTTCTTTTAAAGGCTCTTAAATTCTTTGGTTTCAATAATCAGGTTTGTGGCCTTTTTGAAAATCTGATTAACAATATTTGGTACTTGGTGCGGATTAATGGCTCCAACTATGGCTTCTTCAAATCCACCGTGGGCTTCGTCAAGGGGATCCTATATCTCCTCTTTTATTCATCATAGCGCAGAAATTTTATCGACGCCATTAAAAAGAGGATATGAGAGGGGAGCCCGTGCCTTATAATCCTGGTTGGGGGAATATGATTATCTCTCATCTTCTTTATGCAGATGATATGATCATTTTTAGTAATGCGGGAAAGAATACTATTTTGTCGTTGAGGAAGATCTTATTTCAGTATGAACACTCCTCTGGCCAGTATATTAATTTAGATAAAAGTGGCTTCCATTTCCTCTCAA
>CM028380.1:99003213-99066612 GCA_013146195.2 Codonopsis lanceolata | reverse complement strand
GGCTTGGCTGGGCTTGATCGGGTTGGTTGGTCCTCGGGCTTCCGCCGTGGGGTGGTCGGCCGGTTAGCTTGAACCCTTTCTTTTACCGCCCGGCTTACACACCAAGCAAGGTGTGACTAAGCTCTGTTCATCGACGTTAAAGAACATCCAACTGTTGTGTTCCTTTCGCATGTTTACATACCGACAAGGATGTAACCACAAGAAGTCCTCAAAATGTGTCTATTCGACCAATCATTTTAGATAAATACTATGAAATCTATTTTTAGGTTAAAAAACTGCACTATTCCTTACGCCTCTAAACAGATACAACAAATAGCTTGTTCACGCTTGATTGATCAAAGGAAGTCTACCTCTTCAATCAAGTAAGCTCCATAACCCTGAGACTAACAAGCTTCAAATCCGCCTATACTATTGCGGCGAATATTTTTGTCTTAAGGATAGAGATCAGCGATCCGTGGAACTTAGAACACAAATGCAGCCCATTAATTCATTTTCCGCATGGACCTTATCCATAGCAATAACATCACAAGAAAATTTTCCATCCATTAACTTAACTTGACAAACTTGTCCTTTGTCACCAACTAATCCATCCCCATAACTTGTTCAGATATTCCAAGCAAATATCCTTCAACACTAACAAAGAATGTCTACCAATCCAATTTTGTCTCCTCCAAAGAACTTCTTCCCTTCAAGTTGCATTTCAAGTATTTTCAATAGCTCAGGAATTTCTTTTTTGGCCTTCTCATATTCCTTACCTTTGCCCAAGAAAAATTTTACTATAGCAAATGATATCTGAAAAACAACGAATCGATGAATTAGTTTCAATTCCGGTTGTTATTCTAGCTGTATAAGAACAAGGAACAAACTCGCTAGATCAGTTAAATATGTCAGCCATTTATTTTTGTATTAATTGTACGATTCATTTGTAAAATGCAAAGAGGTACAGATAATTGTTCTCTTTTAGCTAAATGAAGAAAATCTCAACTAACCTTGTCGCCAATGAATTTGGCCCAAAACGAGCATCGGCCTTGTCATAAGGATCCTCGGGTAAGATTGAAGCCCCTTCAAACGTGTTAGGGTTTTAAACTACACTACCCGGAACAAATCCTATAGAAACGATGCTATTTGATTTAGTCAAATTACAACCTCTTAAGAATAACAGCCTAGTTACAGATTAACTAAACTAGTTAAGATAAACCGAATCAAGTCAACCCCGCTGACTTGTACACCATCCAATCTCCAAATCAGTATTGGTATAGTTCTTGCAAAACAGAGTTAGGAAATAAAACAA
The DNA here is from genome assembly GCA_013146195.2 of Codonopsis lanceolata. Taxonomy (NCBI): domain Eukaryota; kingdom Viridiplantae; phylum Streptophyta; class Magnoliopsida; order Asterales; family Campanulaceae; genus Codonopsis; species Codonopsis lanceolata. Next base: position 99,065,321 of record CM028380.1, on the reverse strand, counting down.
TAATGGATCACGAAGGTCTAGACTACAAACTCTTCGGCTCATAATTCTTTCACCGGTCATATTCACCAGAGAGACCACGGTAAAACCCAACAACTATCCACCAAGGTTAGAGCCCCAAAATCAGTCCGACCAACACTTTTCGGCAACACAACGAAGGAGACAACTAGAGCACAGTCAGGTCAACAATCTCCGACGCACAAAGAAAAAGACAATCAGAGAAGAGAACTCACTCACCCTAACCATAACCAAGACCCAACCAATCGCTCACTCACTATATCACAGTGGGAAGGACGAGCCTTCGGTCACAGAATATAGACGAAGAAGAAGGATGTTGCTTGCTATTACTCTTTCTCACGGTGTTAAAGAGGCACCGAATGAGGGAGTATATATTGAGGGTCAGAAGTCAATCAAGGAGTAACAAAAGGAATAAATAAGGATAGTAGGTCACCGGTTGCTCAAGTCACCAAAGAAGATGAGCCAGACTGAATGGAGCTTGTGAAAGAAGGCTACCACGCCTCAAATTCTAACATTCTCCTCCTTGGAACAAGTGTTGGTTCACATACATGGACTCATAAGAACATATTTTAAGAAAGGTTTCATCATTGCCTATCCCTGCACTTGATCCAAAGTAGAACAAAGAAGGGGAAAAATTTCTAGCACACACAAAGATGCAGAAATCAAATACTCAACTAATAATTCATAAAGCGGAAAGAAGAATCAGTCAAGTCACCATAGCTGCTCATAAAGAACAATCATGGAATCTTTTCGGGAAATCACAAGAAAATGAGACAACCTTAATTACCGGGATCACTGGTATCCAACATCAAAATTTTTAAGCAGTTTAGAAAATTTTTAACAGGGAGGCACTTGGTGTCCATATCAGCAGGATTTAAGCTAGTAACAAATTTATCCACGTAAATAATGCATTTAGCACCAATATCACGAATGAAATGAAAACGAACATTAATATGTTTAGTTCTATCGTGAAGAACAAGATTTTTACAAAGTTGAAAACCGCTTTGACTATCCGAAAACACTACCACTTTGTCTTTCAAAAAAACTGATTTCAGAAATTAAGTCTTTTAACCAAAGCGTTTTTCTAATAAATTCAATTATAGCTATGTATTGAGACTCGGTTGTGGACAAGGCCACAATGGATTGCAGTTGTGTAATACCCAGATAATTTTAGTTAAAAATATTAATTTTTATTAATTTATATTATTATTGTTTTAGACCTATTTAATTAATATTATAACTATTTTGGGTTACTTAATTATGTTGAACCTATTTAATAACCAATTAAATCAAGTTGGGCTAGCTTGGCCCACTTTTGACTTAAATTAAATGCAAATTTATGGGTTTTAATTTTGGTCCAGTCAACTTTAGGACTCCATTAGGGTTAGAAAACCTAGAAGGGTTTTACTTATTTAAATAGAGTTGAGGTGGAGAAAACCCTTACCATCGATTGAAAAAAAAAAAGAGAGGAAAGAAATGGCAGAACCGAGATAGAGGGTGGCTACAGCAACTTCATAGGTGAGCCAATTAATCCCTCCTTATTCTTTAGTATGAAAGTAAAACTTAATCACTAGGTGTGATGATTGTGGAGATAATACATATATAATATATATGTATATATGCAATAGTAACAATGTAAAGTGTTTGTGTGTGTAGAATGCGTGGGTCAGTGTGTGTGTGTTCCATGTGCGTGTGGTGTGTGTTTGTCAATATGTGTGTTTTGTGGGGTTAATTATAATTATAACATAGGTATTATATATTTAAAATACTTATATTTATTTGGGTTTTGGTAGATTAGGATATTTTACAAATCAAATTAGTTGGTTATAAAAGTTTTATACTATAGTAAACTATTTTTTTAACAAAGGAAAAGATCATACATTAAAATGTTAGAGATTAATTATTAAAATAGCATTAGTTGATGATATCATTACGTTTGAATTTATAGATTTACCTAAGACGAGTTAGAGCTTAATCGACGCGTGAGACTTTGTTATTGTAAGCACAAACCATATCGAGGTAATTGATTATATCTCTTTTAGGTCTCCGATCTTTTAAGTACCTTTGGTTAGGCTTTCATTAAATTCATTGACATTCATATTCTTTTGAAACGTATGTCGACTTCGGGTCGGTAATTGCATTTGAACTCCGTCGCTTGCACTTCTTTCGAAATCATAAAGTTTACTGTTGTTAATTCTCACATACTTATCGAGCTTCATGTGAGATGTTCATTTGATATGCAAAGTATGGTTTTTGCAATGCATAGTTTTGTTGTAATATTGCATTCCTTGAAATTCTACCATGATCACTAAGTCGGTTACATGTTTATCGAATTGCTTATTTTATCGAATACCACTTGATTAGTGGATATGATTATCGAACAATTGAATTATCGAATGCCACCTAGCTAGTGGTATGGTTATCCGGATATACCAATTTTATCGAACTATCAAACTATCGAACTATCGAAACTCTTCGAAGTAAATATTTGAATTGCTTATGTGATCATGGGATTCTGTGAGTAGTCAATTGTCTCCAATCGGTATGGGACGGTTGGTTACTCAAGTCACCTTTGTACGTTTATTTTCATTTGGATTCTTATTCACTTAAATCAAAATTTGATAACTGTTTTCGCTTATCGATATTTGAAAAATGAATTTTGAATACTTGAAATATTCATCTCTGATTTGTTTCTGATCAACTCCTCCTTAGTAACCAAGGGATTGTATATGATCTTACTGAGTATTGTTCGCTCACCCTTTCATACTCTTCTTTCTTTGGTAATGAGTAAGACTTATTAGAGGATTCTGGCTCAGGTAAATCATGATGACGGTTTCCGAGAATGTTAGATCTAGCTAGTCATTTCTTATTGAATCACTTGATAGTACATTGAATAAATTATTGACTCATATTAAGTATCAGTTTGATTTTGTATTGAATTACTTGGGGTTTATTTTTAACTTTAGTAAAAGATGTTTAAGATTTAATTATTATGAGATTTGAAATATTAATGATTTAAGTTATGATTGTTAGTGATGTGGCCAAATTGTGGGACCGTGGTGTCGGTACCAAGTTTGGGGTGTTACAGGTTGGTATCAGAGCTTAGGCTTTAGATCCAGATGGTCTTAGGATTTAGAAACCGTTAGATTTTAGACATATATAATAGTCTTAAGATCATGATTTTGTTCATTGAGAAATGATGGTAGCTTTAAGTTTCTACTAATGTTAAGTGGGCATTACTATCACATTGCTTCATTGGGACTTACGTTAGATATAGTACGATGATACGATTGATAAAGACGGCTAGAGAAATATGTAGGCCGCGATCTCTTCCTTTGTTTGTGTAACTCTTTGAGGGCAAATAGATAAGTCTAGGTTTGATTCTTTAGGGTATTGAAGTATCTTTCTCGATAAGCATTTTAGGAAATCACCACATGGTTTAATTTGATTGATAGATCATGCACTACAAAAAAACAGGGCAATTGAAACAGATTTTTCGGTTGCAATTCAGGAAAATCGGTTTCAAATTGATGTTTGCAACGGAAAATGTCCGTAACAAAGTCCATAGCAATAAGCCTCGTCCCAAAATTGTGCAACCACTTTCTTGTGGTTGCAAAAACCTTGCAACGAAAAAAAGTAGTTGTAGTTTCGGTTGCGATGTGTTTCCTAGGACATTTTTTTATATCCGTTGCAAACAACAACTGATTTATTTCTGTTTCTAATTTGCAACTGGTTTTTTCTGTTTCAAATTTGTTACACATATAACTAAACTAGCAACTGAATTTTTCAGTTTTTAGTAGGCAACCTAATTTGCAACTGGTTTTTCTGTTTCAAATTTGTTACACATAGAACTGAACTAGCAACTGAATTTTTCAGTTTCAAGTAGGCAACCTAATTTGCAACAGGTTTTTCTGTTTCAAATTTGTTACACATATAACTAAAGTAGTAACTGAATTTTTCAGTTTCAAGTATGCAACCTTATTTGCAACTGATTTTTCTGTTTCAAATTTGTTACACATAGAACTAAACTAGCAACTGAATTTTTCAGTTTCAAGTATGCAACCTAATGTTTCGGTTGCAAAAGTCCGTTGTTGGTTTGTAACTAATATCATGTATATAAATATTTATCAATTGTACCTGATTGAACATTTTATTTAAAATATCTTAAATCAAACAATTAAAGTCAACAAAGCTTCAAACATTAGATTCAAAATGAATTGGCAAACTATCATACTAAATTGTCGCACTGTTAAACTACATAGAATTGTCAAGTTATCATACTTTAAACTAAATAGGAGCTCGTGGACGATGCTCGGAGCCTCTTAAGTCCTCGAATTGCGCATCTCTTGACATTGCAACTGGAAATCATTTTTCATTTGTTTAAATTTAGCCTCATATGTGGAATGTATTTGTGCCGTGACTTCATCCCTCATTTTTTTCAACTCTTTCGGTCAACTTATCTTCAAATTCTTGGGTCTGTGTAAAATCTCCATTTGAACGCGTAGATGAGGAAATCGTGCTGCTACTAAAGATTTCTGATGCAGGAGCCGATGAACCAAAGTCGTACAAACGATTCTTTACAACACCACCTGATACATCCACCCAAGCTGTGGAATCAAAACCATCACCTTTCTTTCGAGCATTATAATCCTCCTAAAATGTTTATAAAAAAAGAATATTATAACTTTTCTATTTGCATTTTATAAATAATAAAAAGAGTATTGAGATCAAAGATACATCTTTCAATAGCGATCGAGTATAATTAAATGTTTAGAGTGAACTAATAAAAGTAATAAAACATTTAGATTAAACTCACAAAGATTTTTTTGGACTTAGCATCCACAAACTCGCCACTTGCTTTCTCTTGTGGGTTCTAAGGAAAACGTCATCTTCTGTGATCGCTTTGTCAGGATTCTTCTTTATCTGTAATGACAGAGAATAATAATTCCCTCTTATGTTCTATCACAATAAACAGAGTAACCTCAAAACATATTATGTGTAGCAACCAAGATTGTACTAAAATGCAGAGTATATCTACAAAGACTATATAGACAATAGATAAACTCTTACCATCGCAAGCTCAGTGAGGCAAAGGGGTATGCAGATATCAGATATGGTCATCATAACCTTGGCCACTATAAATGTACCTAATTAAAGGCCGTTTAAGAAGGGCCTTCTGATGCACAAAAATTATTTCAGTAAGAAACTAAGGGACAGACATAATAAGTAAATGAAAGATGTCTAACATTCCTTTTAAATATGGGTTTGGTTGGGTGTTTACCTTTTGCATTGAGGATCTTTTGGATCCAAAGCAAAGAGATGCAAAGTAAAGAGAGACGAAACCAGTCATCATCATAGTCAACAGTTGATAATCACCCACTTATCCTACTTCCTCCTTTAATTTGTATGAGTATGAATGTATGACTACCCCTAGCTAGCTTCCTAATCGACTTTGTCTTCTATAATTTTAATGACATTTCAATTCAGCCGGAGTCCACTTCTGCAAATCCTGATCCTAACAAAGGTTTGTTGGTGTGCCATGATAGTAAAAATGCATCTGTGAAGCGCACTGCACTGCTGCTACTTCTCATTCATGGTGCACTGCTGCTAATTCTTCTTTCATTTTGGTTTAAGATGTTGGAGCTTCTGCCTGGGAGACTAAAGTGACTGTCACCACAAGAATATCATGACCTAGCGGAGCTGAAGTATTCAAAGTTACTAATGTGGGGAAGGGAAAAGAAGTAAAGAAAGAGGCACCTCATTCTTCTTATAAACAAGACCCTCCCTACGCCATCCAACAGCACCAGTAACTTGTAAAGTTGCATTTTGCAGTGTTTATCCGTAGGGTATTTATTTGCAAGATAAAGAAGTCAGAATACCTCTCCGTGTTTGTTCATAAGAAAAAAAATGGCAGCTTCCTATTAAAGTAAACCACATAATTCTTGGAAGAGTCTGATGCACTATCGTTTTAAATGCTATTCTAAAAAACAAAAATACACATCTAACCTTCGATGAGAATGGCGAGCGGACACCTTCCTGAGTTATGTAAAGCTTCAAAATTTCTGGTGAAAGATTTTGTGGATAACCAAAATCCATAATTTCTGCAATTTGGACGCAAATATAATGAGACTACTTCAAATTGCTATTCATTTTCCTCATATATGTTAAACAAAAATGTTTTTGCAAAAGGCTTAAATCAAAAAAATAAAGAAATCTATTAGAAATTTCAATTTTCCAAGATATCAACCAGAAAAGAAATTTAAGAATTCCAAGTAAAATAAGGAAATTCGAGCGAAAAAAAGATGGATGATTACCCGCACCATGCCTCAACTGGTCTTTGTTTGAAAGAGAAAACTATAAAATGTTTGCAGGAGGAGATATCTGTGTATAAACTGAGGGCATTAGTGCTGAATATTTTAATCTTTTGGTGCCCAAATTTCTACCTTTTCATCGGATAAAATTGTGAACTTTTTAGGAAGCATATCCTCTAGGAAGGTGACATGCTTGAGTTTTTTCTCATTTGCTCTGTATCGTCTGCACTAGTGTTACGTAAAGTTTGATTTTTGATACAAATTATGAGAAAGAAAGAGGGCAAGGGGAACCTTTTTAAAACTCAATAGTCTACACTCCAAAAACAAATAATGGCAACAGCCTCCAAAAGAATGGCGGCCTGTGTATTTAGGTGGATGCAGGGAAGGAATATTGTACTGAATAATACCAAAATCGACCTACACTGTTGTCATAAGAAGTGACCAACAATATGACAAGAGGACCCCCTTCTCTAAAGTCTATCTAAGGGATATAAAAGTTTCTATTAAGGAATATATTTCAATGGAATATCTTTAGAAAACCAAAGTAAATACTATACGAGGTTACCTAACAACTTCGTGAAATTCTTGAGAATAAATATTAATACTAGCGAAAGCTGCTAGAGGTTTTGTTCTAAGACTAACAACCCTCTCGGTTAATTATCAAATTCCTTACGACCATAAGTTGTTTGATTTTAACTACTTGTCCTTTTTTGGTATGTAGCATACTCTTGTTATAACAATGGAGAGATATCCCGTAGATATGTCCACATGGTAGTGTTAGCCACATTGCATCAACAAGTATGTCAAGATATCCAATTCTATCCGGATATTCAAAAAATAAAAAAATGAGTAATGCTGAAACAAAGAATACATAAATACAAAGATATATACATATATATACTTTAAACAAATGTACCATCTAACAACTCATAGATCAAGACAAAGTTGTTGCGGATGGCATCCTCATCAAAAGAGCCACCAAGTAAGATTTGAATAAAGCAACAACCCGCACATAAACAAAGAGCACACACATCAACTTCGATTAAGGAGAAAGGACAAATTATTTGCCAAGATATATTTGCTTGATTAATTGCATGGAATATCTACTACATACACAGAGGAAGCAAAGAAGCCCCATTTACACAAATGTGGGCAGTATAGATAATAGCGGATTCAAGCAATTTATAAGAAGTAATCAATAAAGTAAGACAAGTGAAGCCTCGGACATGAAAACACAAAGCCATCCGGATATGTAGAAAGATTCATCCAAACTTATTAGAATATACCATAACAAGCGAAGGGAACGAAATATAGGGTTTTTAACGTCAGCCTTCAAATAGTTAATATACACTGTTTAGACTCAGGTTGGCCTCAAGGGGAAGTGAATGAATCTACAAATATTGTAATTGATAAGATCAACCACCCCATCACTTCAAGGTATGATTGCTGGATCTGGGCCATACCTCTTGCCTATCTCTACAATATTAATGGGGCATATGCATCGATGTTCTAATTGATACTATCTTCGTCATACTCTTACTGATGTTCTCAACAGTGTTCATCGTTAGTTTGGTTTATAGCACAACGAAACATAGCCTTATCTCTATAACAGGGTTGATGATATATGATTAAAAGGAATGTGTAAGTTTGAGATTTTCTACAAAACGATCCGCTGTCGAATAGACAATTCCTTGGCCTTATCAAAATTTGAAATATGCGCCCAAATCCTGGAAATGAAACGACATCAGCCAACCCACATAATTCGTACAAAGGTTAACAGTTGAGATGCCTCAGACACTCAAAAACAAAGGTAGGTTTAAACTGATCCTAAATCACTTAATACTAAGGTTAATATGCCACTGATGGGTTTAATCTGCAATAACTTTTAGGAGCTAAAAATATTTTGAGTACTCCTAGATTTTGTGAAGCTTTGGTGTTACTTGGCATATTTATCTATTTTTTGCTTCCATATTGATTGTGTCATAAAAACTCTATGCCCTATGGCCACATCCCAACCGCCAGAGGAATATGCAATCTAAAAGATATGGGGCTAAAATAATCTGCATGTAACCAGAGTAAAACTTTCCCAACTATGACTCATGCCAAAGAAATATGAGAAAGAAAAGTATACTACAGATGTACCAAGTTGAATGGTTCTCTCGTCCTCTTCCGGTGAAAGGTAGGTAAACTAAACCGCAGTTGTACCAAATTGAATGGTTTTATCTTCCACTTCCGATGATTGTGGTTTCTGTGGTACACGAAAAATTCTGTAATTACAATATCTATCAGAGAAAAGATCAAGGCTGTAAGCAGAGCATATTCTTTTAAAAAAATACATGTCAAAAGGGATACAAAAACATAGAAATCCAAAAGCTTATAGAGCCGTGGAACAACACACTATCATCTTCGACAACATCCAACAATTAAATCTGCAGACCTGCAACGACCATCTTTACCCCCAATCCAGGTAAGTGGACAGCTCAAATACCAATAACTGACTGAAAAGACATGGAACATGCCACTGAATATTAAATTAGAAAAGCCAATGGAAGTTACAGGCCAGTTTATGCCCGAACAACAGCGCAGAAGCTCTCACAAACATCCTTGTACAGTCTACTGCTACTTGAATCCAGAGAGCAACTAAAACAGGCAGTGCACACATAACAAGACATCAGTCAATAGACACAATCTACCACGCACAGCCTGTGGAGTTAAGCTTATGGAAGTGCAGGACAATATAGAAGGTAAAATAGATGAATTCAATACTGAAATCAGAGGTCACAATGCAAGTTGTGCATTCTACACAAATATATAAAAAGAAGTCAAACCAAGATCGGAGCTGTAAAGTGTAAACACTCGTCACACTCTAGAAGATGCACAGTATGCCAACCACCAGATGAAGAAAACTACATGAAACAAGAATGATTAGACTCCAATTAAGATGGAAGATTCAAAATAAAAATGCACTACAATTCTTGTCCAATTAGGATACTGCATAACTGCACGTACCTTCTAGGTCCAGAAAACTTGTTAACAGCCTACTGTTAACCTAGATATAATGTTATTTCATGAATAAGTTAATTCAAGTGACAACAACAAATAAGAGAACTACCCATAACCATGACTTCCTCAATTAGATTAATGCGGACGAAACATCTCTTTGCATCAACACCCAAGTAACGCAGCTGAGATGTTGGTTAACAGAAGGATTGCAAACCAATGATGAGAAAGTAAAATGTAAATCAACAACTAATGCAAGGTAGAAGACTATGATACGATAAGATGGAAAACTTAATGAATCAGTCCAAAATCAGTTCCAAGTATCACTCCGGGAAAATATCAAAGCAAGAGATTTCATGCTCATCGTACTCCAGACCTTAGACATTGGCCAGCTGACAGCCCCCATGATCTTACAACTTTGCCGAGTCCACAATTTTGATACAGGCTGGCAACAACACAACGACAACAGGAACTAGAACAGATTGAAGCTGAAAAGATTGAAAGGAGCATCATTAAAATGCTAAACCATCAACACAGCACCCGAGTAAGATAATCCAAGACTTACGTGCATCCAGCTTAACTACAAAGTTCAAGCATTACGCAGGTTGACGAGGTAGGTGTGCATCTAAACCTCTTGGAACCCATTAAACAGGTGGAACACAAGAATCCTAAAAAATCTACAACCGTGCTACATCTGAAGTCAAAAGATTAGCAACTATGGGAGGGAAGAATAATACAAATACAATTTTGCAAATGAATTAATGAAACGTAAGTCGAAAGTTCGTACAAAAAAAATAGAGCAGCTCCTCATACTCAAGAAAAATCTTGCATACAGGCAAGAAGAACGCAGTGAATGAACGTACACGGAAGCTGAAAAGATTGAAAGAAATTACATGACAAACTATCAACGAGCCACCCACACATGCAACAAGACATCTTAACTTCAAGCTTAATACAATATATCACGCTTAGCCCATGTAACGAGCTAGATGTGTACCAAAAAGAGGTATAGAACATGGTCCACGAGTAAGATAGCTGGTGGAAGAAAAAAAAAGGAAACAACAACCCCAAACGAAAATAACAACGCTACAAAATTGACTACTAACCAAATCTGAACCAAAATAAAAATAGTAGCTATTGTAAAAAATAATGATATGAAGGGCACTAGTTTGTTGCAAGTGGACAGATTGGGGAGTAGTTTGCTTGGAGTATTCCAGGCAGATTAAGGGCAGTTTATAGCTTGTGTATCCTATGAACAAGGCTAGGGATTTTTGAGTTAATTTGTAAGGAGACACTCTATTAAATTTTGGGTAGATTTTAGAGGTTTTAATTCATTGTTTGGGGCAGTTTGTAGGCTAGGTGAGGGGCTGGATTTTGTAAGTGTTACTTTCAGAATATGGGGCTGTTTGGAGGAGATTATTGGTGCGGCTTGGGCAGTCCAAAGGCTGGAATAAATTTGTTAGTTGGTAGGGAATATTTGCAAGGGAAAATCCTCTTCAAAACAAACCGTTGTCGGCGAGATTAGAGACGAGTTTTGGAACTGTTTTGGGAAGTAAAACTCCTGACTTGGAATCACTTCGCCGACAAAGCATGCTCTCCCTCATCAGACTAATGGGGATTGTTTTAAGCTAGTTTTGTCCATTTTTCTTATTATTCATCATCTTCTATTGCTTAGGTAAGCTCATCTTCTATCATTTTCTAATGTCTGTACTTTGTATTATACCATTGCAAGTGAACACTAGAATATAGTACTGATTATCAAAGTCAGTCCGTGTCTGGCGACTTTAGTTTGGTTTTCCATTTTCATGATGAAGCATGAATCACCTGGAAACAAAACAAAAGGAAGTTTGTTTCTCTCGTTGACACGACCAATCAAAAGAAATTCTCATAACTGTTCTCCACCTCGACCCCTAACACAAGTTATGCACAATGATGATATCAGTCCTCGGACTTGTGAAATATTTGGGTAGCTGCAACCGTTCTATACTTGGACTATCCGAGTAGGTTTCCCAAGGAGCAAACATGGGCGAGAAAAGATCAAACAAACCGAGGAAAACTCGAACCAACAATCTATAAAGTAGAAATCCAACTAACAAAAAAAAGATAAGACAATCGACCATCTCTCTATCAATTTCTAAAGCACATTGAAAGAAACAGGATAAGCTTATGTTATGCAAGAAACAAGTCCACGGCTTGGCCTACGAAGCTTTCCAAAATGTTTACTCCCTGCTTCCAAAGTATTGAATGTATGACTTACTTGGTACCCTAATGCATCAATCAAACAGAACAAAACTACTCTTAAGATCAATGTAATCAAACAATTAGTGTGCAAAAATAACAGATTTCCTTCTTTCACCCAAACCCAAAATTAAAATGAAATTAGATTGACTTTCATACTAGAATGAATTACAAATTCGCCATGGCGTATGTATGGAGAAACATCGCAAAATACTACTTGTTCCGCCATCAAAATAACTAAGGCATATATGGTTTCACATATCTATCATTCACAATTGAGCAATTCTCTAACAAAAACCTAGGCGTATAATTGAGGATGAGAGAATTTTTAAAGGGCATACCTTTCAACGAACCTGCGTGAATTTCTCTGTAATCTTCAATTCAAAATTTTGGGGACGTAGGGAGAACTGGATGGAGGCTGCGTGAGTAGGGAGAGAGGCGAACTGGAGCCGGCGTGAGTAGGGAGAGGGCTGAATAATAGCGGCATAGATTATTGTGAAGTAGAAAACCGCGCTAATGAAAATTTTCTAGCGGGAAGGCTAAAAATGTGTGTAAAAATAAAACCCCCTCTTAAAAATTAATTAACCTTCCAATTTTAGTCCTTTCCATATTTTACCTTTTTCTTTTTTTTGTACATTATACAAAAACTTAAATTAAGTAATTAACGTAGAACAGGTGGCCGAGGCGTATTTGAGCGAGTCTTTCGAAGTTCAAGGGGATCCAATTGTAATTTCTGAAAGTTAGTTCGGCAGGTAGTTTTTACAGTTTCCGTTATGTATTAGTAGAAATTATTTAACAGTTGGCAGAAATTTAACGGAGTATAACTTTCGCGTCTGGATGAATTACGGGGCCCGCCGCATATCAAATCGAAGCTCTCAACGAGATCTACAAGACTCATATGGTTTACCCCGTGATAAGTTTGTTTTAAGCCCAAAAAACACTATTTAAGCATTGCTACGGGCCTTGGAACTTTTCAGGTTTTTTCATCTATTTTTATTTATTTTTTCCTTTAAGGGTTTGGTTTGTTTAGGACATATAAATACCCTCTTAAACGTTTATTTCATAATTTTTGATAATAAATCGAGTTTTCTTATTTTCTTACTTTGTGCTTGAAAACCATAAGTCGTCATAGGCTTGTTTGTTAGGAATTTCCCGTTAAAAGAATTCATGTTGTTATTTCCGCTGCATCAGTAAGACGCTCTTACGAATATTTTTTGTAAGACGGATCCTTCTTAGCCGACTCACCGTGTGTTGGTAGGTTGAGTTGTGAAAGAGTGGGGTTCCTTCTTACGAATTAAGATCCTCAAGACCGTCTTACAGGAAACTTACTCTTTACATTAAGTATGAGTCAAAATAACACTTGGGTTTTAAAAAAAAATAGTCGATTAATATTTTAAATCTAAAACTACATCATGTTTATACACAAACGTAATAAATAAACCCTTAAACGACTCCTATTACAACACATTTTTGACTAGGAGATGTCAGTGTGTCATATTTTTTGATTTGATGAGACGCTAATTAAGGAGGTGCCAAATTAAATAATTTATTGCATCACTGATTTATGTGTCTCGTTATTTGTGTCTCATTATACTGGGCTCTTTTCCCCTTTTTTATGAAATGGCTCCTACAAGATTATTTGATATTTCATAATATACCACAACAAATGTCTTAATATAACACAATAAATACCTTAATAGGCCACTTTACGAGTTCTTCGGAAAAATCCCCGAACATGGAGTCGCGATATCTCAATTTTCTTGTAAATCATTAAAACTGACCGATTTATAAAAAGAATATGTGATTATGATTGAAATGGTTACAATGAGTACTCAATTAAGAAGTTGGCTTAAGCAGTGATTAACTTGAGAGGACCCTTAATCTGAAATCTTTGTAGTTGTTTGAAGTAGGCCTAGCAATTATAACCCGGAATACATTAAATTTTACGACACTTCATTATGTGTTGGCATTTTTCTAACAAATTGTAAGAATTGTTGAATATTGTTCGAATATTTCTCGACATATGCACGATGTGTCGAATAGTTACCGATTCTTGTGACAAAATGTCAAAAAATTCCCCAACACTTTAAATTGGTAAAGCATTGCAAAGTTATGACATTAAAACAAAATACCGTCAATTTTCTGATAAATATGTTAATTACCGTTTATTTTTGACAAATATATGGAAGTGTAGGGAATTGAATGCGGTTATTTCAAACGTCAAGAAAAAAATGTCAGCAAAACTAAGTTTTCTTTTACTTAGTGCTTTTAGCCTTTTTATAGGACGCTGCTTAAAAAGTGTCATATTATCCCAATGACTTAATGGGATGCTACTTAAAAAGGGTCCTATAATTATGATGATATGACCCAATAATTATGTGTCCTAGTAGGGATTATGATAATAAGACACTATAGAAAGACATCTTATTAGGTATACCCCTAATAGGTCCCAATGGCCTATTGAGATGCATACTTGAAAGGTGTCCTATTAGCCCTTGTGCTAATAGGGTCACTAGAGTCATGTGTCCTATTAAGCATCATGGTAATAGGACCCTACGGCTTAGCGCCCTTTTAGGCCTTTTTATGGGATGCCATTGAAGGCGTACTATTAAGTCTTGTGATAATAGGACACAAAGAGTAAGGCGTCCTACTAGGCGGTACCATAATAGGACCCTAATAGTTAGACGCCCTATTACGACCTTTATAGGATGACTTTTTAGAAGCGTCCTATGTAGGGCGTCCTATAATATCATTTTTGTTGTAGTGCCTTGAGTACTTTTTATATTGAAACTGATTTCAATTCGGTTGCAAAATACAACTGAAATTGAAACAGAAAATTGAAACAAAAGTTCATCTGTTTCAAAAACCATTGCAAAATTAGCACGGCATTCTTCCCTCCAACTTTTCCCTCGAAACATGATGCAACAAAATAGTTTTCCATTGCAATATGAGTTGCAAAATTAATTGTGCACGTCAATTTCGCTTGAGTACTTTTTATATTGAAATTGATTTCAATTCGGTTGCAAAATACAACTGAAATTGAAACAGAAAATTGAAACAGAAGTTCATCTGTTTCAAAAATCATTGCAAAATTAGGCGGCATTCTTCCCTCCAACTTTTCCCCCGAAACATGATGCAACAAAATAGTTTTCCATTGCAATATGAGTTGCAAAATTAATTGTGCACGTCAATTTTCCTTGAGTACTTTTTATATTGAAACTGATTTCAATTCGGTTGCAAAATACAACTGAAATTGAAGCAGAAAATTGAAACAGAAGTTCATCTGTTTCAAAACCATTGCAAAATTAGGCGGCATTCTTCCCTCCAACTTTTCCCCCGAAACATGATGCGACAAAATAGTTTTCCATTGCAATATGAGTTGCAAAATTAATTATGCACGTCAATTTCCCTTGAGTACTTTTTATATTGAAACTGATTTCAATTCGGTTGCAAATTTCCGTTTCAGTTGCCCTGTTTTCTTGTAGTGAATTTTATCATTGGTGGTAGGAACTTGAAAAGTTATGGAGAACATGGTGATTTTAAATTGGCCATTTAAACAAAAAAGGTACCTCAACGGCAAACTTTATGGTGAAGAAGGCGGTGGCGGCGAGGAGACTTTCTTCACACGAATTCAGAATCCCAAGAATTGGCTAGCATAGTTAGGCTTGTACAACTACATATAGCTTATATTATATTCAAGTAGTCTTTCTTTTTCTTGCATTTTGAGGTCAAGTAATTATGTCCCTCTCACTCTCGCATTAGTTATTTTATAAATTATCGGGTAACCAAGCGTGCCAACCACTTAATCGATAGCTACTAAAAATGATACTTATTACTAAACTAATTTTCTTGTATTGAAATATGAAAAACACTATATTAGCCTTGTAATCTTGGAACTAATGATGTCGTCTTCATTCGTAAAAGAGTGATGATTGAGGTCAATAAATATTTCCACGGATTTGGTTAGGTTGAATTGGGTTTGAGAAGTAAAAGGTAATGGTCGTAGGCAACTAATAAAAAAACTTATTAACTTTAAAAGATCTGAAATCTTTAGTTAGGCACGAGTTGACATATGTGGTTGTGTCAACAATAGGACGACAATAGTCTTTACTAGAGTCAAATCTCGTTGTATGGGTCTCTCCCTCACTATTGGTTATAATGATGACGTAGCTCCTTTGTTAGAGCAATTCACATGACATTCAGAAGCTAGACTTTTGAGTAAAACTCAGGATGTTTCTTGTGGGTAAGTCCCAAGGTCATTGGTTTTGGATACGATTTGGTTCAGACATGATTCAACACATGTACTAAACAACAACACAACTATGGTATTTGAAAGACATGACAAGACAGAAAACTCTCATGCAAATGTATATTCTGGAATATGTGTTAATTAATTACGTTGAATCAATGTGCATTATAACATGATCAACGTGATATGTGCAAGTATATCCACAACTATACTTGATTGACTAATATGATGTTGACATGTGCATAACAGAAAGCCATGTAGTTGCATGTACTAACTTACTGAGTTATCACTCACCCCGTTCCCTTTTGTTTTTCCTAGATCCCAGCTAGGCAGGGAGTTCGTGGCGAATCAGGCGAGGCTTATGTGATTAACATGTGGTCTTTTGGTTTGTATAGCTCCACGAGATCTTATGTTTTGTATAATGGTGAGGACGAGGTGTTGTATAGAGTTATGTAAGCTCCACTCTGGGTACTTGACATTACTTGTTGTATAGTATTTTTTTGATTCCAAGGTGTAAGCTCGTGCATGTTTATTACATTACACTTGTGTTGGGCCATAGAGCCATTGTGTTTAGTTCTCGAGCAGTAGCTCGTTGACTTTTGTTTTCTTGGCTTTTCGTCAGCCGTGACATATATAGTACCACAGTCGTGACTGTGTTTTATTCAGATGTGTTTGTTTAACCCGTATTTAGTTGGGCTTTGCTTGTGTTTTGTTTGTCAGTTATGCGCCTAACGCTAGGTTTGTATAGAGATTTGGGGTCGGGTCGGGTCATGTCACACGAATCATAAACAAAATTGAATAAACATTTTAATAAATAAAATAAAAATAAAAATAAATAATATTACCTTGTTTGTTGACAATTAAAAAGTATTTTGAAAAAAGAAAAATTGAATAACTATCTTTGTTTGTTGACAATTAAAAATTAAAACATATATGAGTTCTTTACTTCAAACAGCTAGTCTAAAAGGGCAATTATGTCCAAACTGTAATTATTTTATATAATAACTAATGATGTAGTGGATAAACAAAAAAAAATGTATGAGAAATAGCCATTCCCTAAATTTTATCACCTATTATACATCAAATGAGAGACGAGGGAGAACTAGCGGGCCATGGAAACATTGCTATGGGCAGGGTCATATGCATAATGTGAACAAAAATCAGAGCAATAGGCAATTAGTGACGAGAATTGAAAGAGATAAAACACCCTAGGCTGCTAGAAGTTATTAAGCGTAAAGCGAATATGTACGCCGTGACGTAGCAACTACATATATGTGATGTGTCCTATTATATACCCTAGATCTAGGGAGCCTGATTTACTTTGATTGGATGATATCATTGTGACGAAACTTGAAAGGTAGTAGAACATTGCTAAAAATAAAGTAAAATGTAGATAGGTAGTTAAAATGTCTACAAATCAACAAGATGACATGATGCCACACTTTCACAAAAAAAAAATTTAAGAAGATGGCAATCCCCAAATAGATCCTTACATTTCCTTCTTTTTTTCCCCTAGAAAAGCAAAGTGTAACCCCCACCCACCACCCGCCCCCTCCCCCAAAAAAATAAAATAAATAAACAAAAAAGCGGCCAGGGGTTTAGGGTACGGTAAATAGCAAAGTGCGTTGGAAATAAATTTGGGTCAATAAATTCATAGCGCGTGGAGAACAGGGACCAGAAAAAATGTCACCCGAGCATGATAACCCGAGGTAAACATCTTACATACATCTCGAGCAGGAATCTTCCTATCGATCTGAGCGAACAGGGATCAAGGCTGCTCGAAGGAACCAAATTCATTCCAAGCATAGCTGTCTGATAACTCTCGAGCCTGATATTTAAGCCATGACTCCGTCAGGTACGCAGTCAACCCGCATTTATGGTCATAAAGGCCTACGATCTCTCCATAGTAATGACTCAGCCTGTGACAGCCCGACCCGAATTCCAATGCGGAATCCCAAGGTCGTGCCGTCAAGACAAGCTAAAAGATGGACAAGCACCCGCTAAGCGTAGTGGTGCGAGTCAAGAGTTGAACCAACAAACTCTAAACAGAATTAAAAGGCATAACGGCAAAAACCGAATATCCAAAAACTAAAATCTGCGGAAGCAAATCATAAATGGGACCAAAACCTATAGTTTTAAACTAAGGAATACCAAGCTGAGAGACGACTATCTCTCGACAAATCTACGACTCGCGTGACGCAACATTGCGCACGTACAACAAACCATCGGCAACCTAAGGCCGGCGAAGCAACAAGAACCAACCTGATAAACAACAACTCAACGGCTAAAGCATGCCGGAGGAACAATTCAACTAAAAGAACAAGATATTCAATTCCTATCAATTAAACCCAAGTCTCACGACTGATGTCGTCGGAGATGACAATACTAACAATAACGGGATGAGTGAGCTAAAGCATGCTCAAAATAACAAGAGAATAACTTCTAAAAGATACAACAGCTCGACCAACGAGTCGGCTACCAAAATAATACAATAACATAATACTAACATAACTACCCAAGTAAAGTTTACATAACTTCACGTCCGTGTCTCACAAGATAGTAAATACAATAATACTAATAAACCCAAGCTATCGCCCGGAAGACCACCTGTTATCGATCAAGCGCCCGAAGCTTCAACGCGTACTAACGAGCTTACTGCAAAAACTAAGGAAAACAAACACACGAAATGAGTCATAATGACCCAGTAAGTTACTAAATGCAATGTATGGCATAGCATGGCGTGGCATGGCATAATGCACAAGCATATGTAAAATCATGGCATCTTAATCGTATACCAACAATAAACCTGTATTAAGTCATCGAATATCATAAACTTCATAAATCACATAGCACATTATCTTTCACATAAGTGCTCATAGAAAGCCACATA
The DNA here is from genome assembly GCA_013146195.2 of Codonopsis lanceolata. NCBI lineage: Eukaryota > Viridiplantae > Streptophyta > Magnoliopsida > Asterales > Campanulaceae > Codonopsis > Codonopsis lanceolata. Next base: position 99,046,618 of record CM028380.1, on the reverse strand, counting down.
AGGGATAGAGAAGATACCCAATTAGTGTCGTTGTGCTGCTCCTGCAATACACATAAATACCGGGTTGTACCATCGATGCTCGTGATTACATCGACATACTGAGCGGCTACACCGCAAGGGCAGCCCTTTCTCAGTCTAGCTTAGCATGATCCATTCGCTCTACAGATTACGAGATGGGCTAACTTCCCCACTGGGGCCAACAGTGGAGGGTGTGTGGGGTCCCAGGTACGGCGATCCATAGCGAATACAAATCTGACGATTCGTATAGGCGATGTATCGTCCTACCCTGACAGAAAAACCAAATCCATATAATTGCCAGCTGGGCTTTTATGAAGTGCACAAGTAGATAATTACTCTCATGCTCAAACAAGAACCAAGACCGTCAAGAGCGGACTTATCAAATCAAGTAGGTCATAAAGCTCTACACACCAATTTCAACAATGCACATACTTGCACATACTTAACAAATTCAACCAACTTATAAGTTTAGTCCAAGAACCACATATTGAGGTATTCATAACCCTCAAGTCACAACCCAATCAATCGTAGCATATAAGCTCAAGAAATCACAACGTGGGGTCTACTATAGCCCTCTACTCGGGATTAAACCAAAGACTATTATTTAGTCTAAAAACAATCGTAAATCCATACTTAGCATTTATCCTCACTTAAAGGTACACCGGACTCAACCATAGTCCCAACGGTCATATATGTTCGACTTCTTCAAAGCCAAACTCACGGGTATCAAACTAAGCCGTAGTCATAACCTCGCAAGTGCTTTCATGTGCACACGACCCAATTCCCTAAAGGAGAACTCATTCAAATAATCATTTCTTAAAGAAATACGAGATCATAGGTTGACCTCTAATGCTCCGTGCTCTACGAGCACGCTCTAATTAAATCCCCAATAAGCTTCTATATCACGGGTGTCACAAATGGGACACAATTCAAGATGCTCGGGTACCCACAATCAAAACCAACCAAACCCGAACATCGTAGGACTTTAACCTAATGCTCACCAACATATATTGAACCTAAAACAACTCCATTGAGTCTTAATACCGCATTTCATTAAATACACATTTCATACAACTCAAAATTAGTACATCAATCAAGTCTATAGAAATTATCCCAAAAATAATCCGGGCTTATTCCCCAAACCTAAAATCCAAGAATCCATCATAGACATAGTCAACGAAACCCAAATGACGTAGGACTTCAACCCGAGTTCGTTAGCACAATATCGAACCTATTACGACTCCGTAGAGTCTACATACTAAATTTCATTCTTAAACCTTTCATTCATATCAACATTAACACCCGCTTCAAATAACAACAATTTCTCCAATAAATTGGGAGTTGATTCTCAAGCCTAAAATTTATAACAAAACCCAACATAGATCACAACTCATTTCATAAATCACATAATTTCAATTAATTGATCATTCTCATAATATATAGAGAGTTCACAAATCCGAAGCCCCAATCAAAGGCATACTTTCATAATAAACCCAAATATAATGTAAACATGATTTCTAGCATGCTCACAATCCTAGAAACACAATATGAAGGATAATCATATACATCAATAATATTAGGAGTCATCTACAATTACCCCTAACAAGCTCATACTTCAAAAATCCCCAAAAATTGGGCAAACATAGCATACAAGTGTTCATTGCCCACAAATAGCATACAAGTTGTTTTCCTTAGGGCCAATGAACCAAAATCAAAAGAAAGTAACTTACCTAGCTTGAGTGAAAACTCAAGAGAACACAAATCCGATCGGTGAAGTCGTTCTACTCGTCGAGGGCTTCAAGAATCCGAAGTTTGAAGGAAATCGGGTGGTTGGATCATCAAGGATCGAAGAGAGAAGAGGCTAGGGCTCAAGAGTCTCCCATGGGGTCTCTCTCTCTAATATGTAAGAATGAGAGGAAGAAATGAAGAGTTTTCAGTAAATGGTGAAGAGGTTTGGGTATTTATACCCCCAAATTAAGAAGGGCACAAGGGACATTTCTCAAGTGCAATTAGTGGGGATTAGGGGTAATCAAGCTCTAATCCAACCTTAATTAACTTCTAAATAATGTTAGGACATGTTTAGGGTTAAGTATGAGAGGTTAGGAAGGGTTTAGAGGGGTTTAAGGAGGGTAGAATAGGTAAAACACGTCCTGACTCAAAAAGGGGAAGAAAAATCCCGTAACGATTGGAAGTGAGGCGGGCGCCTCACTCCTCCATGCGGCCGCCTCACTTGGTCTGCACAAAGGATTGCTCTCGGTAGTTGAGGCGGCCGCCTCGGCCTCGAACCTCCAAAATTTGATCTAAACTTGATCTAAATGATCCCAAACTCATGGGCAACCATTCTAGGTCTAACCCATCTCAAAACAAGTCTAAAACACACCCAAACAACTCCCGAAACAACTCGGAGCGCAGGGAAGGGGTGCAACGACGCAACCGGACGACGAGCGAACTTCGAAATCAAGCGAGCAATGAAAGGAGACTTTTAAGGCAAGTCTAAGGGCTAATGAAGAAGCTTAAATACTTCTAGGAAGTTGGATAACAACTAGGGAAATAAGAATCCCAAAGGGAGGCGATGCGACTCGATTCCCGAACTACGATAGAGGCGAACGCTATCTCCAAAACTTCCAAATCTTCGATAGACTTAAGGAACACCTCCAACTTGAAGTCTAATGCATCTAAATATGTTAACAAACTATCTTAAAGAGATCTAGGACCCAAACCGAGGTCACGAACACAAAAGCGGAAGTAAACCCTCAATCGCGTCGCATTCAGCTATCGTCGGGTCACGACTTGTGACTTTAACAAGTCAACGACTATATGGAGTCTCTTAATAATGTTTTGGTCTTAATATGGTCTCTCAAATACATCTAGACCCTCTCGCAAACCCAAACTTACATCGACAAAGGAAGAAGTGCAAGTATAGCAGCGCAAACCGAGATAACGAAGAAGGAGCGGGCGTCACACCCTCTCCACCTTAAAAAGAATTAGTCGAATTCTAAATCATGAGAAACCACAACACATCGAGTTCAAAGTCATCTACCTAGACTCGATCTCCGAGTCTACCACCACAATATACACGAGGGTCGAACTAATATAATCCGATTCAAAGTCTACAACTCTCGATAGACACGTCACCAATATGACTCATGCTTGAGTCACAGTACACATACGAACAACACTAGACCAAACATGTAGGCAAAATCCCAAACTTCAACATAAGAACACATTTAACTACCGAAACTATTTGTTTCGGGCACCTCATGAAATTCTAGCACAAAAGATTCTAAGTTACAAGAATTAATAATTGCTTATGGAGCAATTTACAAACAAATCAAAGATAACCAAATTGGCACTTCAAACCATGTAAATCATACTCGCGATTTCCCTATCGCGGGTAAGAACACACAAGAGCACACAATGCCATGTTTTGAAAATTCTTTTCATTCAAGTCAATTCCATTTGGTAACGGGTGTAGTCAATGTTTAACCTACTCACTACCAATCCTAGTCCACCAACGAACCTCTTTTGATCACCAATTTAGGGTACCAGCTAAATTGGATTTCAAAAGTTCTTTTTGAGGATGCTGAAGGTTCATGATTAAAAAGGTTTTAAGCATCCTTTAATAGTCTCCTATGCTAAGGTAATGAATGAGCAGGAGATAATAACGATGAAATGAGAATCTAGTATACTACAATGTAATGCATCAGGTAGGTGTTTCCTACAACTAATGCACATAACTGAATAAAAATTCAGACCAAGTAACAAGGTCTATTACCTTGACAAACAACAATCATATCTACGACAAACTCGTATACCTGGAAATCACAATGAATCGACAAGGCTACTAATGCCCGTAACGTCCATACTCCGCAAAACTATCCTTTCTTAGGCTCTAGACCGAGTCTACAACCAATGCATACACTAAGCATCCTAACACAACGTTAACGTCTCAATACTCACGGTGAAGCGTCTATCTCTCCCGTGCAATCGTGATTATCCTCTAAATCGCAACCTTCAACCTTCTTACAAGCCGAGTGTATATCTTACTCGCACAATAACTCTTAACAACAATATAGCGTAATATTACCCATTACATAAAACATATTCTCATAGAATATACAACATCATACCAAACCGATAAGTATCAATAAACAATTCATACTTCATATATATATACATACTATGGCCTATAAATATAACCACACAAAACCATAACTCTATATATAGCATAGTCATATATATATATATATACTAAACAAGAATTCATATACCACGTGCGATTACCTTCCGGTAATTTACAAACAAACCATATCATATATCTATCTCACATTGGGGTATTATTCCCGATCAAGCAAATAACCAATAATACACAATACACCATATAATGTATGTAGGAATGCACATGAGCTACCAATTAAAACGCGTACTCATAATAAGGGTAATAGTAGCAACGATATAATTTACGTATATGTATATACAAGAATATACCTTCCTAAATCGGATAGGCCTCAAAACTCCGCAATGGCCAACCGCCACGCGCGCACGACCTCAAACTCTAGGCCGTCCACCACTGTCCTTCTTGGAGCCACTGGATTGTTGACTAGTACTCCCAGACTGATTAACCCTCATCTTCGGGCAATCCTTACGAACATGATCACCGCCACAAGCGAAACACTTTCCTGATTTACCCCAACATCTGTTCTCGGCATGTCCTGTCCTCATACAAAAATTACATACCAGCTCGCCGCCTCGTCGTCTCCGACTAGAGGTAGAAATGTCACTCCTAATAGTCTTCGATGTTCTCTCTTTTGAGCGTACTCCACGATGTCCAACTCCATAAACTTTGTTGAATACTGAGCCACGGTCATATCTCTTTGTTCTAACGCGAGGAATTCCATCTCTCTTCTTTCTCGAATTAATGTCGGAATAAACCGTATCGTAAACTCCATGACAAAATTCTCCCACACTCGAGGCACTCCATGCTGTCCCCAATGGTCTCGTAATTCAAGCCACCAATGCTCGGCCGCACCATCCAATCTAAACACCGCTAAGGTCACCATCTCTTCTGATGTACAACCCAAAACTACAAAGATTTTCTACATGCTTTCTAGCCAACGCTCCGCCTTAGTAGCATCTGGCCCTCTGTAAGATCCCGATTCCCGGTTAGCTTGAATTGCGTGCAATGCTCGCATCTCTTCTTCGGTTGATCACTTGTTTGGTTGTGAGAGAGTCTAAATGTGTATGAGAGACCACATTAAGACTAAAACACTTTTAGGAGATGTCATTTAGTGGTTGGCTTGTTAAAGTCAAAAGTCGTAACCCGACGATAGTCGAAATGCGACGCGGTTGAGAGTTTATGCGGGTTTTGTGTTTCTGACCTCGATTTGGTCCCAGATCTTTACATGATGATTAAATAACAGGTTTAGATGTGTTAGACTTCTAATTGGATGTATTCCATAAGTCTCGTGAAGTTTTGACGCCTCGAGAATAGCAATTCTCCTTATCGCGTAGTTTGAGATGGAGCCGGGCGAACGTCTCGTCTTTAGGGAGCCTATTTCCCCTATCTGTTGAGCATCATCTGAGAGGCATTCAGGCCTATTTTTGTAGCCCTAATAAGTGTTTACAATCATGGGTTATTACCCGTCGGTTTGTGGTTTCATTCGACGTTTAGATAGCAAGTCGTTACGTCTTGCGTCGGTTTTGCCCCGTGTAAAACCCTAAAATGTTGCTTGATTGTTCTATGCATGAATTCATACATTGATAATCATCATAAACATGTTCATTTAGCTCCCGTATATGTTTAGAGGCAATAGCATGATCGTTGACGTCGTTTGAGATGCACGTATGCATTCTTCTTTCGCGAGATGCGTTGAATCTCGGGTTGATATTTTATGTGGTTAACACATGGATAATTGTTAGAAGGCATTCAAAACATCATTAACATGCCTTGGATATTGGTTAGATGTTGGTTGCATCGTCGGTTTGGTTGCTAGTTTGATTCTAGCGAAAACCCTTTTCAGTTTGACTTTTCCTGGCCGTCGTTCGAGTTACTGAGTTCTTGGCCTTGTTTTGATGAGGTTTGGGACTTGATTCCTTTGGTTATAGATTGGAGGACATTAAGGTTGAATTGTAGACCATTTTTGGCTTGGAAGGACTCGAGAATGCACGCGGGAGAGGCCGGGACCGAGCGAGGAAGCAGAAAACTTTGGAATGCTGAAGGAAGCACTGATGCGCTCGCATCAAGAAGGAGGATGCGACCGCAAGGGTCTCCATCCAGATTTTCGGGATTTTGCCCCTTTTGTAATCTGTCCGAATTTTTAACCCTCTAAACCCAATTTAAACCCAACCTAAACCCTCCTACTTAGCCTAAACTAATCCTAAACACCTATTAGATATATTAGAGGTTGATTAGTGGGTGATTAAGAAGAACTAATCACCCATATAAAATCAAAACTCACGCATTCTTTCTCTTTGTTCGGCCAACAGAAGTCGACTTCAGCTTGCTTCTTCTGCGCACACTTCAGCCCAAAGCTTGAGAGAGAGAACTTGAGAGGGCAATTCTAGGGTTCTTGAAGGGTTCTTCCTTGGTGGACCTTGCTAGGATCTTCTTCCCCATTCAACCCACAAGTTTGAAGAGAGAGAAGTGAAGAGAAGACTTCATTTTTGGGGTTTCAAAATCTGGCAGTTTGGGAGGCCGAAATTAGTAAGTTTTAACCTTCCTTCCTCTTCTTTTAGGCTCCATTGACCCTAGGGAATCAACCATGTGTGCTATGTGGGTCAATGGAAGCCATTGTTAGGGTTTCTAGAAATGTATGAACCCTAGGATTTCAAGTTTATGTTAGAGCTTGATTGGCCTATGTGAGACCATGCCTATGTGAAATTCATGTTCTAAATTGCCTATTGAACTTGATTATGTCGATTTTTCATGAAGATTGATGTTGGTTTGGTTGAGATTCTTGGAGGGTGTCTTGCCCAAATTTTGTTTTAGCTTGCAAATTAATGATGTAAGCTTGATTAATGTGTTCTATATGCTTAATAGAGTATATTAAACTTTGCTATATGAATTGATTATGAGTATTGAGCTTGGATGACAAAGATGCTTGAAGGATTTTCCCCAAATTATATTTGGCTTGTTAAAGATGATGGTAAGCCTAATTAGCATGTTATACATGTTTAGTGGAGTTTATTGACCTTAGTTATGTTGATTTGCCATGAGTATTGAAATTGGTTTGGTTGAGATGCTTGGAGGGTGATTTGCCCTAATTTGGTTTTAGCTTGCAATCTAATGATGTTAGCTTGATTAATATGTTTTACAAGCTTAATAGAACATACTAAACCATGATGTGAAGTTTAAATCATGAATTGAACGTTATGATTGGTATGATGACTTGGATGATATTATGCACAAGATGGCTAAATTATTCTAAGTTGCATTGTTAATTAGTTTGTTGGGTTTATATGAGTATATATTACTTGTGCTTGGGTTTTGAGTCCAGCTGGAGTCGGTTTGGTTGAGTTTTGGTGGGACGATACATCGTCTTCACGAATTGTGAGATTCGTGATCGCGATGGATCGCCGTCTTGCTGCACACACCCCTCCATCGATGGCCACGGTGGGGAAGTAGTTTATCTTAGTTGTAGTAATACACATGACTTTGATAACTATGGAACTCGAGCGGAGACTGTCTCGGGGACGTCGATATCTACGAGAGGGATATCGAGGGCACATAAAGGTTTTGCACGTGTTTTTGCAGGAGCGACACGCGCGGAGGAATTTGGGTGATGGTATCATATCCCTTATACATGAATTGTTTCACAAGTGCTTAAGTGAATAACGTGCTTGGTGAATTAGATATGACATGCTGTTTGTTTTGGTTTCTTACATGTTATACTTAATAGATAACATATGGATTAATGTTGTTAAGCATGTATGCTATCACATGAGTATTATTGGAATGTGGTTTTATGCCAAAGGTATAGATCATTATGGTTAAGTTATATGCCTTGACATGAATATTATGGGAAGGCTATGTTATAACAATAACATGAATTACTGTTGTTATGTTAATATGCTTTATCATGAATATTATTCGGATATGGCATTATGTTAAAAGCAAGAATTACTGTTGTTAAGTTTATATGCCTTGACATGTAAATCATCGGAAGGCTATGTTATATCAATAACAAGAATTATGATCGTTAAGCATATAAATGCCTTGACATGGGTTTTAATGAAATGTTATACTACAATGATAACATGTTTTATTTATGTTGAGCATGGATGCCATAACATGATTTTTATATAAGGTTATTTCATGACGATAGCATGATGTGATTTATGATTGAGTATTATGCCATGATAGGAAGTTACGGTTAGTAACTTACTAAGTCATTGTGACTTACTTTTATTTGTTGGTTGTGATTCCCTAGATCCGAGTCGCTCGAGCGGATCCAAGTAAATCCAGAAGGTTACGTTGGCAAGGAATTCTTTTGGAAAGGTTGCTACTTAGTTGTTGGTTTTGTTTTTGGTGAGGTCGTTGGGAAGATGAAGTTATGTAAACTTCATGATTGGGTAGCAAACCTTGATGTATTTGTAATGTTGTAATTATGTGGTTAGCCTATTCTTTTGGTAGCCAAGGTGGTGGTTGTGCTTGTTATATGTTAGTAGTTAAACTTTCATATATTTTCGTTGTTAGTACATATAACCGTTAGTACTTATTTTGTTGGCGGTTTTAGTCGTGCGTGGTTAATTGGTGTTATGTTAGCATGTTAAATTGCTAGTGAAATATTATGTTTGTACTCCGGCATGTTTTTAGCCGTTGAGTTGTTAGACTAGAGTCTTAGACTTAGTGTAATGTTGGGTTCCGGCCGTAGCTTCGCCGATGACTTGGTTTATTTTATGCTCTATATTGAATTGCATAACAGGGAGTTTGTTCTACGTGCCCAATGTTGCGGCACGCGAGTCGAATTTTTGGACCGAGAGATTAACTATCTCTTTGGTTGTTTTAGTTTGAGCTTGTTAGCTCGGGCGCCACTGCTTTATTTTATTTCGCTTCCGCATGTGTTTTGAGTTGTCGGTGTATCGCCGTTATGGCCCTACCCATTATTTGTTACCTGTTTGTTGTTATTTGCTTTCCGACGGCACGACCTTGGGATTTCGTCTTGGGATCCGGGTCGGGTCGTCACAGTTGGTATCAGAGCTATGATTATAAATTTAGCTTTCAGCCGGGATAGGTTCCTTGGCTCTGGGGGTTGGTTTGTGTGATTTGTTATATCTTAACGTCGAGAGTTATAGCATGTTAAGATGTTTGAACTAGAATGGATGTTAGCACTAGTAGAGGTGCCAATGTTGATAAATATAAGATGGTACTAGTAATGTCAATGATTGAGAATCCACCGGAGAATTGGTGGCAAATGTGATGATATTGTGAATTAATATTTAAGTGAAGATCACGGAGTTAATGCATTGGAGTAGCACACTTAGTACCGGATGAGACTAGGAAGACTCCATAAATTGTGAAAGAGTTAAGGATTAAGGATGGGGTATTACAGGCGCTTATCCCGATACGACTACGGATTGGATTTTCGAGAGGTGGTATTTATGAGAAAAAGTTAAATATTAAGGAACGCACCTGAGAGAGGACCTCAGGGAATATTAAGGTTGATGATGTGGTTAGAGGACAGTTAGTACCTCCTGAAACTGTATAGGCAAATCCGTAGATTAATAAGCGGAGTGATGCTTTTACTTAAAATCATAGATGAAAAGGTGATAATTTGTTATATAAATTTCGTTTGAGAAATAGGACACCGAGTGTAGGTGTTGGAACAATATAGACAAGTGTTTAGTTGATGGTGGTGATCACATTAGAATGGATTGCCTTAAATTGAGGATTAATGACTCTAAAAGAGCTAATAAGCAGTCTAGTGACCCTTAGTGAAATGGTTATAGGCGGGCTAGAGTTTGAGATTGTTTGCGTAAGTGGCGGTTGGCCATTGCGGAGTTTTTGAGACCTACTTTGGATAAGAGGTAATTCATTGTACGGATATTATGGTTGCTATTATCGCTATTATGAGTGCACGTTGTATCGGTAACTCATAGGCATTAATACATACATTGCATTGTGTGTTGAGATATAATTATTTTTGCTTTCCTCGATTTATGGATATTATTGAGGAGGATGTCCCGGTATGGGATTGGTTTACGGGTTTGGTTGAAATTTTGATTTGTCGGTAGACAGTCGATTGCAGTAAAGTAATACGGTTATGTGAGCCTATATGGATGGCGATGTTATACATATGTGAATATTGAATATGTGTTAATGCTACTAGTGGTAAACACTAGTGGTGCGTTAAATTTGTATGCTCTATAGAGATATGTGTACAGTAAAATAATTTTACTTTGTTGTGTGATTTTTATTCGAGTAGGATGCGCTTGAATCGCACGATCGATACTTAGTGGTTTTGAGATGGATTACGGTTATTACGAGTAAGTATACCGTTAAATCGCGACTAATAGGGTGCCGTTACCACGCGAGGGTATTTCGTGTGTGTTTTGTCGAAGACAAGATTTTGGTTAAGGTAAAGATAAACTTTACGGAGTTTTGATGGTTGTGTGTACAAGAGTAAATATTAACTCTTTTCCTTGAGTTTACTATGAAAATATCATTAGGCGAGTATACTCGATATACGGACCTTGGTAATTGTTAGAACTTCCATTGCTTAGTGAATTACCACGATGGAAATTTATGAGTATGTTTTGTCGGTTTTGTGTTATGATTATGCACGATTGAATTGGCAATCACTTGTGTTGTAATGGTTGGTTGGTTAACCAATATGCATGGTTATGAGTTACACGAAATATATGGATTATATGAGTTGCATAAATTGCATGAATTACATAAAGTATGCGTTAAAGTATGAGGATACTTGGTAATTGCATATCCCGTTTACATGATATATGTGTATACATGTAGCATTGCTAAATATGGGAATCTTAGCATTCGCTTGAGGATTAATTTATGGGTGAAATGTAAATGTTGTATGTAGAATATAAACATGACTAGTATTAACACATGTATTGTATTTGTGATGGGAATTAACATATGGCTTTTATGTGAGTATGCATGGTAGATGCATTTTGTTAAAAAAGAAAAGACATGGTTTATAAGAATAATAAATATGTCTAACGGAAATAGTTGTATTTGAGCATGAACATGCTTATATGCATTAGTAAGCAATGTAATTTGTTTAAAGTATAGCATGATAAAATCTTGATTCTCATGCCTTATGGATATGCCATGATTACCTTTGTTGCATGATTATGTGAGACTGTAGTAAAGGATGCTTAAGATTTTTCTCATAACCCTTCGCATCCTTGCAACGAAAGCTTTTGAAATCCAATTTAGCCGGTACCCTAAATTGGTGATCAAAAGAGGTTCGTTGGTGGACTAGGATTGGTAGTAGGCAGGTTAGAAATTGACTAAACCTCTTACCAGAAGGAAAAGGAAAATGAATGGAATAAACTTTCACATGATGCTGTTATGTGCATTGTCTATGATTTGGAAGTTGCGAGCATGACTTGCATGATCCTGAATGTTAACTTATTTGTTTAGAAGTGTATTTTGGAACACTCTTCCTTAAATTGTGAATTGTTCTATCAGCCATTTTTACCTCTCATGACTTTGAATTCTTGTATTTATATTTCATGTTGTAGCTCCGAAGCAAATAGTTTCGGGAGACTTATGTTTATAAAGTCCTTGGATACGTTCCGATGGTATATTTGGAATTCACATGCCTAATTAATTAGTCATGGAATTTGTGAGTGCTTTGCGACTCAAGTATGAGTCACGATATTTTCAACCTAAGTGCTTGGTATTATGGTTATTGAAAATTTCCGAACTTGTGAATGTGGGATTTTTGGTAGTATAGTTTTACCTCCTTGGTTGATTTGTAAGATAGTAGACTCGGAGACTGAGTCTAGGTTTGTGGTTCGAGTAGGAATTACGAGTATGAGTTCGCGATGAACCAAGATGGGTTTTCGACTTTCATGAGTAAAGTTTGTGTTCCTTCATTTGATGATGTGCCTATTAAGAGGTTTTGAAACCCGAGTTTGGGATCACGGTAGTTTGATCCTCATATACCTGGTTTGGTTATTGTGATGGTAGACTCGGAGACTGAGTCTAGGTTTATGGTTTTGAGCATCGAGTGTTTACTCAGGATTGTGAGACACCGTAGTGGTGTCTGGGTATTCCATGTTGAGGTGATGACCTAGCATTGGTTGAGATACAGTCTAGAATTCGGGACGAATTCTTTTAAGGGGGAGAGGATGTAAGATCCCGATTCCCGGTTAGCTTGAATTGCGTGCAATGCTCGCATCTCTTCTTCGGTTGATCACTTGTTTGGTTGTGAGAGAGTCTAAATGTGTATGAGAGACCACATTAAGACTAAAACACTTTTAGGAGATGTCATTTAGTGGTTGGCTTGTTAAAGTCAAAAGTCGTAACCCGACGATAGTCGAAATGCGACGCGGTTGAGAGTTTATGCGGGTTTTGTGTTTCTGACCTCGATTTGGTCCCAGATCTTTACATGATGATTAAATAACAGGTTTAGATGTGTTAGACTTCTAATTGGATGTATTCCATAAGTCTCGTGAAGTTTTGACGCCTCGAGAATAGCAATTCTCCTTATCGCGTAGTTTGAGATGGAGCCGGGCGAACGTCTCGTCTTTAGGGAGCCTATTTCCCCTATCCATTGAGCATCATCGAGAGGCATTCAGGCCTATTTTGTAGCCCTAATAAGTGTTTACAATCATGGGTTATTACCCGTCGGTTTGTGGTTTCATTCGGCGTTTAGATAGCAAGTCGTTCGTCTTGCGTCGGTTTTGCCACGTGTAAAACCCTAAAATGTTGCTTGATTGTTCTATGCATGAATTCATACATTGATAATCATCATAAACATGTTCATTTAGCTCCCGTATATGTTTAGAGGCAATAGCATGATCGTTGACGTCGTTTGAGATGCACGTATGCATTCTTCTTTCGCGAGATGCGTTGAATCTCGGGTTGATATTTTATGTGGTTAACACATGGATAATTGTTAGAAGGCATTCAAAACATCATTAACATGCCTTGGATATTGGTTAGATGTTGGTTGCATCGTCGGTTTGGTTGCTAGTTTGATTCTAGCGAAAACCCTTTTCAGTTTGACTTTTCCGGTCGTCGTTCGGGCGAGTTCTGCCTGAGTTCTTGGCCTTGTTTTGATGAGGTTTGGGACTTGATTCCTTTGGTTATAGATTGGAGGACATTAAGGTTGAATTGTAGACCATTTTTGGCTTGGAAGGACTCGAGAATGCACGCGGGAGAGGCCGGGACCGAGCGAGGAAGCAGAAAACTTTGGAATCTTGCTGAAGGAAGCACTGATGCGCTCGCATCAAGAAGGAGGATGCGACCGCAAGGGTCTCCATCCAGATTTTCGGGATTTTGCCCCTTTTGTAATCTGTCCGAATTTTTAACCCTCTAAACCCAATTTAAACCCAACCTAAACCCTCCTACTTAGCCTAAACTAATCCTAAACACCTATTAGATATATTAGAGGTTGATTAGTGGGTGATTAAGAAGAACTAATCACCCATATAAAATCAAAACTCACGCATTCTTTCTCTTTGTTCGGCCAAGTCGACTTCACTTGCTTCTTCGCACACTTCAGCCCAGCTTGAGAGAGAGAACTTGAGAGGGCAATTCTAGGGTTCTTGAAGGGTTCTTCCTTGGTGGACCTTGCTAGGATCTTCTTCCCCATTCAACCCACAAGTTTGAAGAGAGAGAAGTGAAGAGAAGACTTCATTTTGGGGTTTCAAAATCTGCAGTTTGGGAGGCCGAAATTAGTAAGTTTTAACCTTCCTTCCTCTTTTTTTAGGCTCCATTGACCCTGAGGAATCAACCATGTGTGCTATGTGGGTCAATGGAAGCCATTGTTAGGGTTTCTAGAAATGTATGAACCCTAGGATTTCAAGTTTATGTTAGAGCTTGATTGGCCTATGTGAGACCATGCCTATGTGAAATTCATGTTCTAAATTGCCTATTGAACTTGATTATGTTGATTTTTCATGAAGATTGATGTTGGTTTGGTTGAGATTCTTGGAGGGTGTCTTGCCCAAATTTTGTTTTAGCTTGCAAATTAATGATGTAAGCTTGATTAATGTGTTCTATATGCTTAATAGAGTATATTAAACTTTGCTATATGAATTGATTATGAGTATTGAGCTTGGATGACAAAGATGCTTGGAAGGGGATTTTCCCCAAATTATATTTGGCTTGTTAAAGATGATGGTAAGCCTAATTAGCATGTTATACATGTTTAGTGGAGTTTATTGAACTTAGTTATGTTGATTTGCCATGAGTATTGAAATTGGTTTGGTTGAGATGCTTGGAGGGTGATTTGCCCTAATTTGGTTTTAGCTTGCAATCTAATGATGTTAGCTTGATTAATATGTTTTACAAGCTTAATAGAACATACTAAACCATGATGTGAAGTTTAAATCATGAATTGAACGTTATGATTGGTATGATGACTTGGATGATATTATGCACAAGATGGCTAAATTATTCTAAGTTGCATTGTTAATTAGTTTGTTGGGTTTATATGAGTATATATTACTTGTGCTTGGGTTTTGAGTCCAGCTGGAGTCGGTTTGGTTGAGTTTTGGTGGGACGATACATCGTCTTCACGAATTGTGAGATTCGTGATCGCGATGGATCGCCGTGGGGTTTGCACACACCCTCCATCGATGGCCACGGTGGGGAAGTAGTTTATCTTAGTTGTAGTAATACACATGACTTTGATAACTATGGAACTCGGCGAGATCGTCTCGGGGGACGTCGATATCTACGAGAGGGATATCGAGGGCACATAAAGGTTTTGCACGTGTTTTTTGCGGGAGCGACACGCGCGGAGGAATTTGGGTAATGGTATCATATCCCTTATACATGAATTGTTTCACAAGTGCTTAAGTGAATAACGTGCTTGGTGAATTGGATATGATATGATGTTTGTTTTGGTTTCTTACATGTTATACTTAATAGATAACATATGGATTAATGTTGTTAAGCATGTATGCTATCACATGAGTATTATTGGAATGTGGTTTTATGCCAAAGGTATAGATCATTATGGTTAAGTTATATGCCTTGACATGAATATTATGGGAAGGCTATGTTATAACAATAACATGAATTACTGTTGTTATGTTAATATGCTTTATCATGAATATTATTCGGATATGGCATTATGTTAAAAGCAAGAATTACTGTTGTTAAGTTTATATGCCTTGACATGTAAATCATCGGAAGGCTATGTTATATCAATAACAAGAATTATGATCGTTAAGCATATAAATGCCTTGACATGGGTTTTAATGAAATGTTATACTACAATGATAACATGTTTTATTTATGTTGAGCATGGATGCCATAACATGATTTTTATATAAGGTTATTTCATGACGATAGCATGATGTGATTTATGATTGAGTATTATGCCATGATAGGAAGTTACGGTTAGTAACTTACTAAGTCATTGTGACTTACTTTTATTTGTTGGTTGTGATTCCCTAGATCCGAGTCGCTCGAGCGGATCCAAGTAAATCCAGAAGGTTACGTTGGCAAGGAATTCTTTTGGAAAGGTTGCTACTTAGTTGTTGGTTTTGTTTTTGGTGAGGTCGTTGGGAAGATGAAGTTATGTAAACTTCATGATTGGGTAGCAAACCTTGATGTATTTGTAATGTTGTAATTATGTGGTTAGCCTATTCTTTTGGTAGCCAACCTAGGTGGTGGTTGTGCTTGTTATATGTTAGTAGTTAAACTTTCATATATTTTCTAAGTTGTTAGTACATATAACTGTTAGTACTTATTTTGTTGGGTAGCCGGTTTTAGTCGTGCGTGGTTAATTGGTGTTATGTTAGCATGTTAAATTGCTAGTTGAAATATTATGTTTGTACTCGGCATGTTTTTAGCCGTTGAGTTGTTAGACTAGAGTCTTAGACTTAGTGTAATGTTGGAGTTCGGTAGCCGCCGATGACTTGGTTTATTTTATGCTCTATATTGAATTGCATAACGGGGAGTTTGTTCTACGTGCCCAATGTTGCGACGCGAGTCGAATTTTTGGACCGAGAGATTAACTATCTCTTTGGTTGTTTTAGTTTGAGCTTGTTAGCTCGGGCGCCACTGTTTTATTTTATTTCGCTTCCGCATGTGTTTTGAGTTGTCGGTGTATCGCCGTTATGGCCCTACCCATTATTTGTTACCTGTTTGTTGTTATTTGCTTTCCGACGGCACGACCTTGGGATTTCGTCTTGGGATCCGGGTCGGGTCGTCACACCTCCATCAAAACTTTTCGGTTTCAACTTCAAAAACTTCTCAAGGATGGTGAAATTGCTTTCTAGTCCAATCATCGGTTGAGGAGTCACACACAACTCACTAACGTTTTCCCCTCTCTTGCCACCACGAGCTATACTCTAACGAGGCCTATTAGAACTAGCTCCACGCCAAGTTCCGGACATAATACGCTTACAAGGAACACTCAGCGTTAATAACTTAACAATAAACCCAACCCAAACTAGGCCAAGGAACCTATCTGGCGAAATAGCTAACCTATAGCTCGATACCAAGCTGACAGGCGACCCAATTCCAATGCGGAATCCCAAGGTCGCCGTCAAGACAAGCTAAAAGATGGACAAGCACCACGCCATAAGCGTAGTGGTGCGAGTCAAGAGTTGAACCAACAAACTCTAAACAGAATGAAAAGCCATAAGCAAAACCGAATATCCAAAAACTAAAATCGCGGAAGCAAATCATAAATGGGACCAAAACCTATAGTTTTAAACTAAGGAATACCAAGCTGAGAGACGACTATCTCTCGACAAATCTACGACTCGCGTGGACGCAACATTGCGCACGCATTACAACAAACCATCGGCAACCTAAGGCCTGGCAAGCAACAAGAACCAACCTGATAAACAACAACTCAACGGCTAAAGCATGCCGGAGGAACAATTCAACTAAAAGAACAAGATATTCAATTCCTATCAATTAAACCCAAGTCTCACGACTGATGTCGTCGGAGATGACAATACTAACAATAACGGGATGAGTGAGCTAAAGCATGCTCAAAATAACAAGAGAATAACTTCTAAAAGATACAACAGCTCGACCAACGAGTCGGCTACCAAAATAATACAATAACATAATACTAACATAACTACCCAAGTAAAGTTTACATAACTTCACGTCCGTGTCTCACAAGATAGTAAATACAATAATACTAATAAACCCAAGCTATCGCGGGAAGACCACATTATCGATCAAGCGCCGAAGCTTCAACGCGTACTAACGAGCTTACTGCAAAAACTAAGGAAAACAAACACACGAAATGAGTCATAATGACCCAGTAAGTTACTAAATGCAATGTATGGCATAGCATGGCGTGGCATGGCATAATGCACAAGCATATGTAAAATCATGGCATCTTAATCGTATACCAACAATAAACCTGTATTAAGTCATCGAATATCATAAACTTCATAAATCACATAGCACATTATCTTTCACATAAGTGCTCATAGAAAGCCACATAAGGGATAGAGAAGATACCCAATTAGTGTCGTTGTGCTGCTCCTGCAATACACATAAATACCGGGTTGTACCATCGATGCTCGTGATTACATCGACATACTGAGCGGCTACACCGCAAGGGCAGCCCTTTCTCAGTCTAGCTTAGCATGATCCATTCGCTCTACGATTACGAGATGGGCTAACTTCCCAGGGGCCAACAGTGGAGGTGTGTGGGGTCAGTGCGGCGATCCATAGCGAATACGAATCTGACGATTCGTATAGGCGATGTATCGTCCTACCCTGACAGAAAAACCAAATCCATATAATTGCCAGCTGGGCTTTTATGAAGTGCACAAGTAGATAATTACTCTCATGCTCAAACAAGAACCAAGACCGTCAAGAGCGGACTTATCAAATCAAGTAGGTCATAAAGCTCTACACACCAATTTCAACAATGCACATACTTGCACATACTTAACAAATTCAACCAACTTATAAGTTTAGTCCAAGAACCACATATTGAGGTATTCATAACCCTCAAGTCACAACCCAATCAATCGTAGCATATAAGCTCAAGAAATCACAACGTGGGGTCTACTATAGCCCTCTACTCGGGATTAAACCAAAGACTATTATTTAGTCTAAAAACAATCATAAATCCATACTTAGCATTTATCCTCACTTAAAGGTACACCGGACTCAACCATAGTCCCAACGGTCATATATGTTCGACTTCTTCAAAGCCAAACTCACGGGTATCAAACTAAGCCGTAGTCATAACCTCGCAAGTGCTTTCATGTGCATACGACCCAATTCCCTAAAGGAGAACTCATTCAAATAATCATTTCTTAAAGAAATACGAGATCATAGGTTGACCTCTAATGCTCCGTGCTCTACGAGCACGCTCTAATTAAATCCCCAATAAGCTTCTATATCACGGTGTCACAAATGGGACACAATTCAAGATGCTCTGTACCCACAATCAAAACCAACCAAACCCGAACATCGTAGGACTTTAACCTAATGCTCACCAACATATATTGAACCTAAAACAACTCCATTGAGTCTTAATACCGCATTTCATTAAATACACATTTCATACAACTCAAAATTAGTACATCAATCAAGTCTATAGAAATTATCCCAAAAATAATCCGGGCTTATTCCCCAAACCTAAAATCCAAGAATCCATCATAGACATAGTCAACGAAACCCAAATGACGTAGGACTTCAACCCGAGTTCGTTAGCACAATATCGAACCTATTACGACTCAAGTAGAGTCTACATACTAAATTTCATTCTTAAACCTTTCATTCATATCAACATTAACACCCGCTTCAAATAACAAGAATTTCTCCAATAAATTGGGAGTTGATTCTCAAGCCTAAAATTTATAACAAAACCCAACATAGATCACAACTCATTTCATAAATCACATAATTTCAATTAATTGATCATTCTCATAATATATAGAGAGTTCACAAATCCGAAGCCCCAATCAAAGGCATACTTTCATAATAAACCCAAATATAATGTAAACATGATTTCTAGCATGCTCACAATCCTAGAAACACAATATGAAGGATAATCATATACATCAATAATATTAGGAGTCATCTACAATTACCCCTAACAAGCTCATACTTCAAAAATCCCCAAAAATTGGGCAAACATAGCATACAAGTGTTCATTGCCCACAAATAGCATACAAGTTGTTTTCCTTAGGGCCAATGAACCAAAATCAAAAGAAAGT
This sequence comes from Codonopsis lanceolata, assembly GCA_013146195.2. Classification (NCBI taxonomy): domain Eukaryota; kingdom Viridiplantae; phylum Streptophyta; class Magnoliopsida; order Asterales; family Campanulaceae; genus Codonopsis; species Codonopsis lanceolata. Next base: position 99,027,244 of record CM028380.1, on the reverse strand, counting down.
AACTTACCTAGCTTGAGTGAAAACTCAAGAGAACACAAATCCGATCGGTGAAGTCGTTCTACTCGTCGAGGGCTTCAAGAATCAAGTTTGAAGGAAATCGGGTGGTTGGATCATCAAGGATCGAAGAGAGAAGAGGCTAGGGCTCAAGAGTCTCCCATGGGGTCTCTCTCTCTAATATGTAAGAATGAGAGGAAGAAATGAAGAGTTTTCAAGATAAATGGTGAAGAGGTTTGGGTATTTATACCCCAAATTAAGAAGGGCACAAGGGACATTTCTCAAGTGCAATTAGTGGGGATTAGGGGTAATCAAGCTCTAATCCAACCTTAATTAACTTCTAAATAATGTTAGGACATGTTTAGGGTTAAGTATGAGAGGTTAGGAAGGGTTTAGAGGGGGTTTAAGGAGGGTAGAATAGGTAAAACACGTCACAACTCAAAAGCAGGGAAGAAAATCCGTAACAGCTGAAGTGAGGCGGGCGCCTCACTCCCTCCCATCGGCCGCCTCACTTGGTCAAAGGATTGCTCTCGATAGTTGAGGCGGGCGCCTCACGAGGTCCCACGGCGCCGGCCTCTGAACCTCCAAAATTTGATCTAAACTTGATCTAAATGATCCCAAACTCATGGGCAACCATTCTAGGTCTAACCCATCTCAAAACAAGTCTAAAACACACCCAAACAACTCCCGAAACAACTCGGAGCTTAAAGCAGGGAAGGGGTGCAACGACGTAGGGGACCGACGAGCGAACTTCGAAATCAAACGAGCAATGAAAGGAGACTTTTAAGGCAAGTCTAAGGGCTAATGAAGAAGCTTAAATACTTCTAGGAAGTTGGATAACAACTAGGGAAATAAGAATCCCAAAGGAGAGGCGATTACGCAGCGACTCGATTCGAACTACGCGATAGAGACGACGCTATCTCCAAAACTTCCAAATCTTCGATAGACTTAAGGAACACCTCCAACTTGAAGTCTAATGCATCTAAATATGTTAACAAACTATCTTAAAGAGATCTAGGACCCAAACCGAGGTCACGAACACAAAACGGAAGTAAACCCTCAATCGCGTCGCATTCCGACTATCGTCGGGTCACGACTTGTGACTTTAACAAGTCAACGACTATATGGAGTCTCTTAATAATGTTTTGGTCTTAATATGGTCTCTCAAATACATCTAGACCCTCTCGCAAACCCAAACTTACAGTCGACAAAGGAAGAAGTGCAAGTATAGCACGCAAACCGAGATAACGAAGGAGCGGGGCGTCACACAGCCCGGATTTCATTCTCAAAAGGATTATATATACCTTACAATGCTTCATTCCAAAGGTACACTCACTTGTTACACACTGAAACTCTGTCATTTTGCTTTCTACAAGCTTAATACTTACTCTCACGGGTTTCGCGAGGTCATGCCTTGCATTCCTTCTAAGGTGTTCTTCTTTTAACAGATTTTTACAAGATCATACCTTCACATAAGCCCAAATATCCTACAAACTGCAAGATACGAACCAAGACCAAATTATGTAGCATCAAAGGTCATAAACAACGTCCTTTCCTTGGGGGGAAAGCACTAGGAGGTCACATGCGATGTCCACGACGTCCCTTTCCCTAACGGAAAGGGATTGGTGATCTCATGCGACGTCGGGGCCCTAACGAAAGAGCGCTTGGTGATCACATGATTGGTCACTTTGCCTTTTGGTAACCATCGAATTAGGGCTCTTTTGATTCTAGTGTTCCAAAGCAAGCCCAACCAACCATCATCATCTAGCTCGGTACACTGGAGTGAAGAAAGGGAAAGTTATAATGCACGAAGATGTTCAACGGCTTCAATGACGAAGCCAAAAACAACGAAGTCTCCTTTATCATAATCTTATCTTTATATTTTGCTTTATTATGCTTGTTGTAACAATCGTTTACTAATTTCGTACCCCTTGTAATTGGCTTCATGGTTTCTTTTTCTTCATTTAATTCTGCCAATTCCAAAGTTATTCCTTATTCATCAAAAAAAGTTTGAGGGATATTGAATTGCTTTCTCTTCTCTCGTGGATGTAGCCTCTTTCATAAGCCTGGTAATTGGGTGGGTTTGATTGGGTTTAGGTTGGGTTAAAATGGATAATGGGTTGAAACAGGTTGAAACATGTCGAAACTCATTAGAACCCAAATATCAAACGGGTTGAAATAAGTTGGGTCGGAATGGGTCATGTTGAAACGGGTAACGGGTTAAAGCGGGTCAACCCGTCTCAACCCAAAAATTTTCCCCAAAAAACATAAATTTATAGCATAAAAAATAATGGGTCAAAATGGGTAACGGAATCAACCTGCTTTAACCTGATCCAACCCAACCTGTTAATATTATTGGGTCGACACAAGTTACACGCTTTAATCCAAAAATATTAATTGGTTGGATGGGTTAATGGGTAATGGGTTACAATTGACAGACCTACCGTCTCATATTGAGGGTTCAACCATGTATGTCATTTTGTGTTCGTATCTCTTTCGTTATCCTTTTGTCAAAACCCATAGATCAAATTAATTAATGGTAATGAAAAATTGCAAGATCAATATTTGCTTCACCAGTTCACATTCTCAGAATTGAGAATCTATGCCCTCACGGGCGTAGCTCAGTTAGTTAAGAGCTAGTAAATTTGGAACATGACCAATGATCGAGTTCTAGCAACCGCAGTGTGGGGGTTTCATCCTCTTGTGGGGGTGGCTCCTTGTAGGTATTAGACACGGGTCCTTCTTGAGTCACCGTGATTTTCCCTCTCACATTCTCATGGGGCTGAGGTGTGGAGCTCTTGGGGCAGAGCTTCCCCTTTTTGGAACTGGAATTGAGAATCTATATTCACCTATTTATAGATATATATTGTCATAATCCTATTTAACTGACATACAATAAAACTATAAAGCTTACTTTGGAAACTACATTAAAAGTACTTAGAGCATCCTCAATGTTAAATTTAACATCAACTTCTTATACAACTTCTTAACTGAGTCCCACTGTCACCTACACATTTTTATCTTCTTACCCATTTACGAATAAATCTTCCCATTGTATAATCTTCTTACACAACTTCTTACACAAAAATATTAAGTTTAACACAATCCTAAATAAAATAAAAAACCCTCCCCCCACACCCGACACCGCCCACTTCCCTTTATTTTGTAAGAAAAAGCAACTTCTTAATTAAGAAGTTATCTCTCCCTCTCTCTCTCTCCTAGTTGGCCTAAATTTAAATCCTAATGTCCACTATGCATGATAACCAAAGCTATAAAAAGTTCTCAAAGGAAAAAATGGGGATGCTCTTATAATCCATGTCTTCTTATTTTGAAAAGAACAACTGAATCCTTGTCAAATTTCCATCAGAACTTGGTCAAATTGACCCAAGAAAAAAAAGATTGTCTTTTTTTTTTCGGGATCAAACCGAAGACCTCACATTTTTTGAAGCCCCAACTCTACCATTGGACCACTCCTTAGTGGTAAGTCTGTCTCTTCAGTTCTGATGGAGAGAGTATATATTCTTTGAAATCTAAAAGCTAACATAAGATTACAGTTACCAAATAGACCAACATTTCTTATTTCCATATTTCCTTTCGACAGATTATATAATATTTTTATGTGTTATTTGAACATTCATTGGCAGCACTTCAGCACTTGTATGTTGATTCAAATAGGAAAAAAAAAATAAAAAAGTGTCATTGAAATGCCTGAGAAATAATTTAATTTATACAAAATGTCTGAACCCTTCAGTTCTAAAATTCCAAAATGATTATAACTTAAACGTGTGAAATACGTTTGAGCCTCATTGGATGAAAACCTACATTCTAAGGGTTTATAGGACTAAGTTACGAGTTAGGAAGGCATTATACAGCTAACTTATACTTTTGGTTTTGAGGTGGCTAACATCCTAACATGCTTGAATTCCTAATACTGTTAAAAATATAAGAAAAAAAAAAAAAAGTGGCATGGTCGGGCATCGGTCTAATGGTAACGAGAAAATGATATGAAGTTTCAAGTCAAGAGAAAAGTCAAACAAGTAAACATATAAAATTATCAAAATATGACTAAGTCAAAGTTCGTCAATTCTAATCAACAACGGTCAACTAGAGTCAACGAAACATAATAAAAAGTCTACTACTATACATAAATAAAATATTAGCACGAATAAATGTCAAGAAAAAACTAAATACTTTAAACCATAAAAAATGACTTAATGAAACACATTAAGCATGTATTAAAATGATTCAAAATACAAAATTATTAACGAAATCATAATAAGAACACAAACACAAGATTTACATACTTTGAACTATTATTGAATAAAGAACACAAACTAACATATTTTGATAATGCATGTGAAAAATATAACAATAAGAAAAAAGAAGAAAGAAGGTTACTACATAATCAAAACCCAAATGAAAACTAAAATATTAGCAAATAGAAACCCTTGTCTTCTTTATCCTCTTTTCCTTATATTTTCATTAGATTGTTATTCTTCTTGGCGGTCTGCCACCTTACTCTTTTAAAATATTTATGAGTGACCTTACCGGTAAATTATTCAATTAGACTACCGAACTATAATTATGTGAACAAATTGCGCCATTTTGAGCATATGCTGATTTTGCTTTTTCGTGGGTTTGAAATACCCAGATTACCCCTTCAATGAACCAGTTTGTGTGAACAACTCTGGCAAAAAGGATCTTTCGAGATACCCTACTTTTCGGTCGAGAGAGGTTGATAGAGCTTTTCTGTTTATTAGAGAGTGAGCCGAGAGGGAGCTTAGTGACAAAGTGAGAATTGGAAGATAGTTTATAGATGGGGATGTAAGAAGTTCCATATTTGTGTTTCTCTTGTAGTAGGATAGAGGGTCCTTGATAGCCCAATCATAACATTTACATGTTTTGATTGATTCGTTTAAGGCATTTATATATGTTTGTGGATGTTAGAAAGTTTATAGATGTGTTTGTGGATGTTAGAAAGTTTATAGATGCCATAGACCCATGCGACTGTAGATGTACTTAAGAAATTTCATATATGTTTTATGCCTTGAACCAGAAGAGGGGGAGGGGTTCTAGATAGGCCAAATCATATCATTTATATGTATTTTTCTTTTGAGGGAGACCTAAGAGGGAGATGGAGGTTGCGGCTAGGGTATTCGGTGGGGCTAGGCATAGGTGCCGACTTGACCCACTAGGCAGCATCTAGGGTGATTATTTACGAGACGACTTTTTTGACTGATTTGAAGGAACTCACAGCGTTGGAGGAACGTCATTACTAAAAATGATTTTATGGTCAATATATTTTCCCATGGATTTAAGTACATCACAATCATTGAAACTCAAGAAGTACAATATGTATAGATGGAAAAATCCACTCAAGAACAATAGACAAATAATACAAATAATTGCTATGAAATACATATATGAAATTTCTTATGTCCATCTACAGCTCCAAGGGTTTAAGGCATCTATAAACTTTTTTACATTAACCTAAAGACTTGAACAAAAAAACCAAAAAACAAAAATTAAATTAAATGCTATGATTGGACCCTATACAAAAATAATATTATATTATATTTAAGGCTCTTTCGTGTTGTTATTTCCATTTGAGCTTGGAGGTGGACGTTGTTCTCCGTATTCCTCTAGCTTCACAGTGCTTGGAAAACAAAGACAGCCATCACGCGACCACTGTTGCTTTCCCATTAAAGAGGAGCTTTGGAACAAAGTCTGCATTTGTTCTCCTGCATTGACGAGGACACATTTAAGTCAAAGAACAAAAATGGGCAGAGATAGAAATTAAAACAATCACAATGACTCAAAAGCAGTTAAAATCATGAAACTAAAATAATAGAAAGTAGGTATCTTGGCCATAGATATATATGCATAGTGATATATAGTTGCAATAGATAAAACGTTCTTAATATACATTTCTCATTCACTTAAGTTATACAGATTAGATAAAACATTCTTAATAAACGTTTCATCTAAGGAATGCAGAATCCTGTCCAGGATTCACCATGATTAATAGACACATTGATCAATCAAAGATGTGAAAAGTTTTTTATTAGTTTATGCACTCTTTAGAAAATCAATCTTGTTAATTATTTCGTAGATACTTAATAATGCTAGTACTATTCGTTTATTAATTAACAATTTCTGAAAATTAACATACGTTACGTACTGCAGTATCAGTTATTGGATGAAAATCTAGGACAATCATAGATAAGCATGCATGCACACACACACACACACACACTGATATCAATTATTTGAAGAGTTACCTCACTTTGGGAAGTACTCAAAGTAAAGGGAATCGGGTAGAGTACTTTATGTCCATTAAAGGTTGTTTTGTGGGGGTTATGGCTTCACAAAATGCAAGGGAGTTGGGACGTGGTATGCATCCATGGAACGGACACCGGCTGGGAGTATGCTACAAGGAAGGCAATCGGGTGGTGGGCTGAATTGGTGGACAATTTGGTATGGCTCAACAAGTGAGTTCAAGGTAGCTCGGCATTTGGGAAACAAGGTTACAAAAGGGGCACGATAGTCAACATTAGCCCTAATTGGTTTGTCACTCATTGGTTCAAAGGATTAGGGTGGTTCAAGGAAGGTACTTGCAGCTCAAGACACAACAAAGAAAAAGAAGTGGAGGCCGAACTAGGGCAGCAAAGGGGCTGCAAAGTGGATTTGTTCAGCTGCCATGCTTCCAAAAGGCTATTAACTGTATAACATTCTTAATAAAGAATCTAATAGATTAGAATGTCACAATTTATTTCAAAATTTGTGAATTATTTATAAACACCTTAAATGTAAACTTTTCCAGAGTTGTATTTGAATGGTAACTTTAAGTTACAACATACATGACAATAAAGTGAATATGTTCATTTCTTTTGAAGATAAGTTGAACCTTTATTCAATAAATTACGTAAGTGTAAATGTTCTCATTTAGTAAAAAATTTAGTTCTTTGCAGATAAGTTGGAAAGTTTAGTCAATAAACTATTTAAGTGAAAATGTTCTCATTTAGTAAAAATTTATTTCTTTGCAGATAAGTTGGAACCTTTATTAAAAAGAGTGGGGATAACAACACCCCAATTCCCTATTTCTACACCCCATTTATATCTACACCCCACTTTTTTCTCACATCTCGCTCTACACCCCCGCCTAACTACCAATTTTACCCTTCCCACTCTTCCTCACGTTCGTCTTCCTCCATCAGCCGGCAATACCTCCGTCTTCCTCACGTTCGTCTTCCTCCCTCAGCCGGCAACACCTCCGTCTTCCTCGCGTTTCGTCTTCCTCCCTCCGTTTTGCATCCCTCGACTTCCTCCCTCCGTTCTGCGTCCCCGGCCTTCCCACCTCCGTTCTGCGTTCCTTCAGTCCGGTCATCTTCTTCGTCGCTGGCCACCTGCAAATCCATCTCCGATGCCGCGGCATCTCACACTGGTCGAACACAAATAAGAGTGTTCGATTCATGGTGGCCGAACCAACCTCAACCATTTCGACTCATGGTGGTCGAACCAATCTATGCCATTTCATCACTCCATGATCGAACAATATCTGAACTTAGGAGGTCGGTTTTTTCGTATTTTCACTCGATGGCATTTGTGTAATATTTTCAATTGGGGTGTAAAAATAGGATTTTGGGGTGTGGTTATCCCCACCCTATTAAAAATTGTATTTCTTTGCAGATGAGTTGGCTAATAATTAAACAAAGGAATGAAGACCCTAGTATACAAGAAAAAGAAGATGTATGTTTTTATTTAAATTAATTTAATTACATTAGGGAAATATCCGAGGTAATAGAAATCAAAATAACATGCATAAAAGCCATCATCATGAATTAAAGAAATGAAAAAACATTATGCAAGTTAAACTATGTTCTAAATAGATAATAACAAAATAGAGGCGAAGAAGTCACTTGACAAGGTGACAATCCCTATCTCCCAATGATCAATCAATTGTTAGCTTTCAACTTTACTCTCTCCCAAGTCACTTAACATCTTTCTCAAACTTCCAACTTTAGTGGGTTTTCTTTTCTCTCATTCCTAACTTTAGTGGGAATTTCTAAGCTCTAATGTTCTCTTTACTTCCTACTTAGATACAAATTTAATTAAGGCTAAATAGAATAAATAAGCCAAGAAGACTAATATTCCATGCACAATAGGTGGATTACGAAACCATCAGAAACCAAATATTTATCCCCAGCAGCATATATAAACACTGTTACGGTCCGCATCATGGTTTGATCTAAAATAACAGATTCCATCATTTGGCTCCTTCCCTCAAATACAAACATATAAATTAACTAAGAAAAATCAAAACTGGAACAAACAAATAGAAACAAGCAAGAGATTGGAGATGGGTTAAGAAAAGGGCTCAGAATAAAAAATGGGTATGAGAAAGTTTGTCAATCATCAGCATCAGAGTGGTGCATGACTTTCCTTATTTCTCTTCACAGCCCCCACTTCTCTCCATTAAAAAGGTAAAACCCTAGATAAGGAGAACGATAAAAGAGAAAGAGTTTGAAGGTACATAATACTCTATCCATTCTATGCAAAGAGTTCTCATTTAAAAATCAATTTTTTAAGAAAATAATATTTTTAGGAGTCCATAAATAATAAATTAACTATTTTATTCCTTAATTTTAAAAAATAGATTATTTAAGTAAAATATCTAACAAACTATTAGCCTAAACACAAAGAGTATCTATGTATATATATAATACTAAGCGTGGGAAAAGGTCAGAGAGGCTGCTGGACTAGATTTTGAAGAAGCAAAGAGCAACAAACCCTAGGCTAGCCAACCCTTAACCAAAGACCAAGATAATTCATTGCTTTTATTGTTGTAATTTAAAAGAAAGAGTTACTCCTTCCACCAATTGAAAGTTAATTTTTTTAAACGAAAATAACATTTGTAATAGTCAATTTCTAATAAAATAGTAATTTATGACTTCATTTCTAAAAGTTGGACTTTTTAATTAAAAGATCTAAAATAGAATATCCAACTATTTGCGCAAAAGAAAAGAAGTAATTAATAAGATAATCTTATGATTAAGGACCTACGAAATCTTGATTTTAATGCAATACTTGAAAACAAGTAACAAAGGGCTAGATTCACAAGGAAACCAAATAATTATCCCCAGCAGCATAAATTTATGCATAAATAAAAGCTTTGACAACTTACAAGCTAAATCGAAATGCGATGAACATTGACCTTGTCTTTTGACCCTCTCCAAACAAAAGAAACAGAGGAAAAAGAGGATCAATAAGTGATGCACTTATGCACTTAAAAAGATAAAGATAAAATTGAGCTCAACTCATTTTGCCTCTTTAAATAATAATTAATCCTGAACAGCTCTCTAGTCTTGAGAATTTCAATCAGATAACTCTTAAAATTTTCAAATCAACATTAAGAAAATAATTGTCCTCAGAACTATGGCCTCACAGTTTGACAGTTTTAGTCAACACCAAATTCTTTTCGATCTTCTCTTTCTTGGAAGAAAAAGAAAGAAACAGAAATTGGCTATGATTCCGAGGTTGGCTAAGTAGATCGAAATATATGAAACGAAATTTGATTGTAAATTACCTTAAAATCAGGTGGGCATAGAAGCATCATTTTCTAGCATGAGGATCCTAAGAGAGAACTAATTAGCGGCACCTCCAAATTTCTGTAAAATAAATTTAATTAAACAACAGAGATGAATAACAAAAATCATGGGTAAAACAGAAAGAAATTTTGTTTATAATCCATAAAAGAATCTTACCTCTCGAACAGGATTGATCAATGAATATAGGAAAACGAAATAGATATGTAAGGAAAGAGAGACTTTGAAGGTTTTGGGTTACGGCAAAGCTATGAATTTATAGACCCAAATTTAGGGTTGGACAATCATTTCAACGCGCAACACTAAAACCCTAGCCGTCGTTTGTTTTTTTTTTTCTTTACTTTTGGAAAATTACATTTTGGGGCAGAAAATGATTTAACTAATTTTTTGGTCTCTCGATTTTCAGAAAACTATTGGTCAGATTCCTTTCTCTCTCCTCATTATCATTATAACTAACTAGTTTTACACCCGTGCGTTAAACGCACGAACAAAAATATTTTGTTAATTATATAATATTCAAGCAAAACAAATAAGAAAAATTTAAATCAAAAGAATAAATTAAAAAAAGTAATGTTTGAGGCAACTACTTAAATATAAATATATCATTTTATTTGTAATATTATATATTTTTAAAAATTTCCTTATACACAACGTTTGTTGTTTTATTTGTTGGTTTTCCATCATCATCAGTATTAATATCTTCAAACCAAAACGGTTTGTTACCCTAGAACCTGTAACATACAAATGATCATGACTGAATATTGGCTTCTTCAAAAAAGTCCTACATACGAAAGTGATTGACCTTAACTTTTGTTAATTGTCATGACGTACGATACTACCAATGAAAATTATCTTTTCTAAAAACTTAAAAGACAACCCCACATCTAATGGAGACAATGACATTCTTGGTATAAACATTTTGTCTCCAACATTGCTTCCATTCAAAAAATTTACTTCAACAGCATGATTCTCAAGTAGGGTAATAATTAGTCTTATTCTATTGTATAACCTTGAAGCAGGGTTAATGTTTCTCAACAACACCACCGAAACACCAAGTGTTAATTCATGGTTAGACAATGCTGAACAATTTATACTATTCAAAAACTCTGTAGAATGATTGTCTTCAAACAAACTTGTGTTGTTCTCTGCCCTGTACATATAATTTGAACTCAAATAAGTTCTTTCTTCTAAGTGATTGTTAGTTATCATGTACTCATTTATGGTGTCAAAAATATCAAAAGTCGGGGCAAGTATAACCCTTAGTTGCAAATATGACACATCATAAAAGACTCAGCGGTTAAGGAAGGAAAAAAAAGTATTTTTGCGGTTAAAAAAATGAGTATTTCAACGGTTAACATTTTAGAAAAAAGGGACCGGCCCGTAATTATTCCTTACCAAAATGAGAAATTAAAAAAAAAAACGCATCTCATTGAAAAACACTAAAAGGCCTACTATATATAAGACCTAGCCTATTAAAATCTCACATCCACCCTTAAGCCTCATGTCATGTAAGTTGTCCCTTTTAACCTATTAATATAAAATAAAAACTTAGAAAAAAATAATATTACATGTATTTTATATAAGACGTGTCTCATTGACCCGACCCACCGTGTGTCGGTGAGTTGTGCTGTGAGATAGTTGGGGTCCCTCTTACGAATTAAAACTCGTAAGACGGTCTTACCAGAGAACTACTCTTAAAAAAGTAATACACGACCTCAACACCTAACCAAATTCAACATCTGTTGTCTAACAAATACAACCCTTCAGTTAGAACCCTTCATCTAAAATCATTAATTTGACGTATATTATTTCATTTCAAAATTTCATTCACCTAACATTCGGTAAGAAATCGTAGCGATCTCTCCCCAGATTATTCAAATCCTTTTAATTTTTCATTAAGCTGAAAATTGAGCTTATATCATTTTGTTTTACATTCTATTTCCTTGTACAACTTTTAAAGTTTTTTTTAAATACAAATATAATAATCTGAGACTTCAATATTTAAAATAAAGTCAAGTATTTAGTAAAAATATTGTTTAATGATAAATATTTTATTTTACTGTCTGAGATTTATTATATTCTAAAATTTTAAATATACTTCTTAAGGTTATTTTGAAAAGAATACATAGCTCAAATTTTGAGATTTAAATTTATAACTGATGAATTTATCTGTTACATTTCTTAATATTTTTTATTTAACCATTCTTCATACTTATAAAAAAAATATTACTTTATAGTTAGACTATGTCAACAACTTCATTGTTTATTTCAGGTGAGACTAAATATTTCCTTGCAACTTTGACTTTGAGAATTCATTAGAATCTTTGTTTGTGCACGTCTTTTAGGACAGATGGTATGGAAGCCATAATAGTTGCAGTAAAATATTTGGGTTCAAAATGTCTAAATTTTATTTAGTGGCGTATTTTTTTTAAGACTTTGCAGAAAATTGGTTGAACATCCGTAAAGAACATTCACAGACTTTATATAAATGTGATGGAAAATAAAAGGTCAAACATGATATTTTGAATTGTGTTGACAATACCAACAGTTTGGATGTATTTAAAGTTTCTAGAAATGTATAAATATATTTATGTCAACTTATGTCAGAATATTAAATGTTTAGTATAAATGTAAAAGAAAAAAAAACAAAGTGTTTTAGCTTCCAATGTTTCAATTTATGGAAATCAGTTTTAGGCGGGAAAATCACGTTTGTCATTATATATATATATATATATATATATATATATATATATATATATAGACTAGTATACATGTCTTTGCTATATGTACGGTGTCGATATGACATTAGTTTAATGAATAGTTGGAATAAATAAAACTCATAACTAACGGGATAATTCAAACAAAACCTACGACTAAAAGTTTTATATGTACTTGTAGAGGGGTAATTCAAACATAACTCATAACTGAAAGGTTCATTTGTAACTAACATACTTACGACATCAGTTTGTCATTATATATATATAGACTAGTATACATGTCTTTGCTATATGTACGGTGTCGGTATGACATTAGTTTAATGAATAGTTGGAATAAATAAAACTCATAACTAAAAGTTTTATATGTAATTATTGAGGGGTAATTCAAACATAACTCATAACTGAAGGGTTCATTTGTAACTAACATACTTACGACATCAGTTTGTCATTATATATATATAGACTAGTATACATGTCTTTGATATATGTACGGTGTCGGTATGACATCAGTTTAATGAATAGTTGGAATAAATAAAACTCATAACTAACGGGATAATTCAACTAAAACCCACGACTAAAAGTTTTATATGTAATTGTAGAGGGGTAATTCAAACATAACTCATAACTGAAGGGTTCATTTGTAACTAACATACTTACGAATCAATATGGACCTTCAGTTGTGTTTAGCACAATTCGATCATGATCACCAGTTAGACCCTGAGCTCTTTTATAATATAGATTTTACATCCGTGCGTTTAACGCGCGGGCATATATCTCTTATAATAAAATTATACTCAAATAAAATGAAGATTATAAACAAAACTAAAATATATTTTAAAAAAACATGATGAAGGGAACAACCTACTAAAAAATCTAATTTTTAAATTAGAGACTTGTATATTCAAGAATTTTTTTTTTGTATTTTCAATAACTAAGAAAATTAAATTAAATTTTGTTAGTTATAAAAATTTCAAATGTGATGAAATGGATAAATATTTCAGATATTTTTCGTCTTTCTAGATACTTTATCAGTTATGTCAATATATTATAATAAATTGTTAGTAATTTTAATATACTTGATTTTTTTAGCACAATAATTTTTCGAAAATTTTTATAAATCTATAAATTTCCATAGTTATGGTTACTTAAGAGTTGTGTAATCAATTAATGAGATTTGTGTTTTCAATGCATGCTACCTATTCTATAGCAAACCTATTCTATAGCAAATACTTATTAAAGATGACTTTCTTTTTTTGGAAAGTACAAAACTATTATGGAGTCTATAAATATTGTGTTTGATGATCTAACGGATCTTGGCCACAAAACCATTGAGGATGATGTTTTAGGTTTGCTTGACTTTGGAGATCACGAATCATCATCACAATCTTCAGAACATGCATCTGCAATCAGTGAACCTGCACCAGAACAGACAAAACCTGAAAATCATGAAAGTTCAGAGGATGTGACTCAGAATGTAGCTCCGGATGCAGCTACATCAGAAGCTACATCGGAAGCTAAATCGGTCAAAAACCTACTAGATGCTAAAACAGGTCCTGAACTAAGTTGAGATTCAGTCCAGTTTGATTGATCATGGCCATGACTTTCCTAGCAGAATTCAGAAAGTGCATCCCACTTCACAAGTCATAGGTAATGTATATGATGGGATGTCAACAAGAAGAAAAGGTAAGGTAGACTATGGGAAACTTGCTTGCTTGTCCACTCTTGATTATGAAGAAATCCATGCCTCATTTTTTTGTGTCTACCATTGAACCTAAGAATGTGCATGAAGCCCTAAAAGATGAATGTTGGATCAATGTCATGCAAGATGAGCTTGATCAATTTGCTAAGAATGATGTTTGGTACCTTGTACCTAGACCCTCTTCTGTAAATGTTATTGGAACTAAATGGATTTTCAAAAACAAATCAAATGAAGTGGGAGAGATAATAAGAAATAAAGCAAGACTTGTGGCTCAAGGGTACACACAGGTTGATGGGGTCGATTTTGATGAAACCTTTGCTCATGTTGCCCACATTGAGTCCATACGTATTCTTCTTACCATTGCATGCTTTCTTGACATTTCTCTTCAACAAATGGATGTGAAGAGTGCTTTCTTAAATGGAGTTCTAGAGGAAGAAGTGTTTGTTGAACAACCAAAAGGATTTGAGGACCCCCATAAACTCAATCATGTTTTTAAATTGAAAAAGGTCTTGTATGGACTCAAGCAAGCTCCTAGAGCTTGGTACGGGAGACTTACAGACCATCTTTTGAAATGTGGTTTAAAAGGGAAGAAGTGGACAAAACACGTTTTATTCAAAGAACATACAAACACATTTTGATTTCACATATTTATGTTGATGATATTATGTTTGGGTCCACTTCTAAGTCCTTGGAAAAAGAATTTGTGCATTGTATGACATCTACCTTTGAGATGAGCATGGTAGGTGAATTGACTTTTCTCTTAGGGATTCAGATAAAACAATTGCATGAAGGGATGTTCATATCTCAAGCCAAGTATGCTCTTAACTTGGTGAAGAAATTTAGTCTTGAGAATGGAAAACAAAAGAAAACCCATATGGGTACATCCAATAAACTTTGCAAAGACGAAAAATCTGAAAGTGCTGACCATACATTGTATAGAAGCATGATAGGAAGTCTGCTATATTTGACTGGCACCCGTCCAGACATCATGTATAGCGTGTGTTTGTGTGCTAGATACCAAGCAAACCCTAAAGTCTCTCATTTAAAAGTTGTCAAAAGAATAATTTGGTATGTTGGTGAGACTTGTGTTATGGGTTTGTGGTACACAAAACACACTAATACAAACCTTGTTGGTTTTAGTGATGCTGATTGGGCAGGCAGTATTGATGACATGAGAAGTACTTCTGGTGGATGCTTTTATTTGGGAAACAACTTGATCTCTTGGTTTAGTAAAAAGCAAAACTGTGTTGCCTTCTCAACAGCAGAATCTGAATACATTGCTGCTGGTAGTGGGAGTACACAACTTTTATGGATGAACCAAATGATCAAGGATTATGGTCTACAAAGTAATGTGTTAACCATGCATTGTGACAACACCAGTGCTATAAGTATAGCAAAAAATCCAGTTCAACACTCTATAACTAAGCACATTGATATAAGACACCATTTTATTAGAGACTTGGTTGAACAACGTATTATTTGCATTGAACATGTAGGAATAGAAAATCAAGCGGGCGGCCGATATTTTCACTAAGAGTCTAGATTTTGAGAGATTTATAAATCTTAGAAAATCTCTCGGTATGTGTGTCATGTGATCCCTCACTCACTATATATAAAAAAGGTTACTGAGTAGGCATCTTGCATTAAGTATTTAGGGGGCACACCAGTTTCATCTTTTATGTTTTTGTGTCCTTGTTTGCTTGCCGGAATTTGCATTCAAAATCTATTGTGATTTCCTTGTTCTGATTCTCATCACTCTCTCCAAAAATTTTACTGTTGAAAAATCTTTATCCCACAAAGGAAATAGCTACCTTTTGAAATTTAGGGATATGACAATTTATCTTGGTACTATGGAACTTAGGTTCTCATGGGTTGATCTTGAAAAAATTGAATTCCCTTAAAAGAAAAAGTGTGAAAGCTACCTAACAGAAAAGAGCTACCTATGAACAAGGTTATGGCACCTTTCTTTTGGGACTATGAATCCTTTCATTTCATGGGTTGATCAAAAGCAAAGTGGCTACCTGTAGACACCCCAATTTCATACCCCTGGTATGTGACTCTTACATGTGATATCAAGAACTGTTCAAAATTAACAAATGTCAAGTTACAGGAGTTAAAAATGCGAAAGACAAAGCAGGATGCGCAAGACAGTGAATTGCGAGGGGTGAAAGTGTCAAATTTGAAAGAGGAATAGGAGCTTGGCGCGGCCTAAAAGGATGTCGGGCACCGCGCCAAGGGGCTACTGTAGCCTCTCAGACGTAACGTATTATGCAACTCGCGAAGCCTGTTGTACACATGAAGGCAGCCGGCTGAAGAAATCCATAAATCCCCGATGACTCCCTCGTCCCACCTATAAATAAGAGAGCTGGGCTCCCTTCTCCAGTGTTCAGAAACATCGCAGAGAAACGCTGAGAGATTTCTTCTGCGTTCCTTCGAAGCGATAATTACGAGAGGTGTGAGATAGGTGAGTGTAGCCCACCAAAGCTCCCAAACCCCGTCCAAACTCCGTGAAAACTTAAATCCACCGGTTATAAGTGATCCCTAGCCTAGTAGTTAGGTATCCACCTTACTTCCCCGGCCCAAAAATCCCAAAGTAATAAGTTACTCTGCCCGAGTAATGAGCTGAAATACAAAGAAAATAAGTCGTTATTCCGCCCAACCAAATGGCCAAAAACCTTCCGAAATAAGCTGCCACTCTGCCCGAGTGAACAAGCCCCAGTCATTCAAAATAAGCAGTCACTCTGCCCAAATCAAAACAACAACCACACAACAACAACAAAAAAGACTCTCTCTCCCTGAAGGACAGAGCGAGCACATTACCGCTCTAAAAGGTAATAACCTTTACGGGCGTTTTATTTACTTGTTCATTTTTTTTATTTAAAGTTGTTATTTAAATCCGGCACAATGTAGTCAATATAAGCCATTGTGCTGCTCGGATTAGAATATGAAATATTATGTAAAAGAGCCACACATAATGGCCAAATATTTTTAAATACATTTGTAATAATTGTAAGGAAATGGCTGCAAGTCCGTAAATAATGTAGCCGCGGATGTATTTGTTTTATTTTCCTGTCTTTAATGCTTTATTTATCTGCTAAATAAATATAACAATAAGCATATTTTAGCCAAAAACCATTTTGAGATCGAAAGGGCGAGTTGGGTGCCTAGCACCTTCCCAACTCGTAACTTAGCCTTCGAACCCGTTTTCTATTTCTCTGGTTTTCTTTGTTTTTTGGTTTTGCTTTATTTTTGCCTTAAAATAAAGATGACGACTCTAAAACTTTTTGGATCCAGTGGGGCCTCGCAACACTCCTTCTTTGCACTTTTTCGTTTTCCCATATCCTGGTATCCCCTAAACAAGAGATAACTTGATGCGGGAAACCCAAAGCTCCCATAGTGATCCGAAATGAGCCATAAGACTATTTTTAATAAAATCCATAGTGGGGGCGCTGCAACATCCTTGTTCGCACTTTTCTGTTTTCCCCTAGAAAAGGGAAAATGGGAATGAAAGGGTGATGCCTTCCCATATCCTGGTATCTCCTAAAAAAGGGATAACTTGATGCGGGAAACCACAAGTTCCCATATTGGATTAAAAATCCACTAAAGGCAACCGAGGCGCATTCTAACGCACTATCATAGACAACACTCATGTCGCACTTTTGATTTCGTCTTCCCCTAAACAAGGGAGGGTGGAATGAGAGCAGTGATGTCACCGCATCCGCACGTACGCGCACCCCTATCCAAGAGGGCTGGGCTGGCGCGCACAACCTGGAGAACCCACGAGGCGACTCTGTTGGGGAGTTGTTTTATTTTAAATTAAATGGAGGGCTAGACTCATAAAATAATTTTTTTTTGTTTTTATTTGTTTCTGGCTAAAATATGTTTGTTATAGTAATTTACGCATTTGAATATTGCATTCCTATACATCTGTGCCTATATTTGTGGATATGATCCTCCATCTTGCAGCAGTTTCGTTCCGATTACTGTTACATGTGTATTTAAAAATATTCTTCTTTTAAAAAAAAAAATAAAAAAAATCGAAAAAAAAATATATTATATATGTTACAAAAAAAAATTACGGGCAACAATAAAAGGGCCGGGGCTTTATTTTAATTATTGCTTTATTTCCGGCTCTGTATTATTATTTCTTTCTGTTCATTTTTCCTTTTTTTATTATTAAGTACATTTGTAAATATCTGCATTCATTCAGTCATTTTATTTCGGGGACATAGGACCAAATTTGTAATTAATAGGGATAGATAGTTTCCCCACTTTTCTTTCTATTTCTTAAATATGGTGTGCTTGCTTCCTTGCGCTCAAACTAAAAAGCCGAGAAAATCCACACGTAAAAGCAAGACAGGCCATTTCTGTTTTATTTTTTCTGTTCATATACCTGTAAATAAAAAAATAAAGATTTTACTGTTTTCTAGATATCGCACACACATGCACACATATAGAAATATTCCGAATTGTTACCTTACACCATGGCCAGCCTACCCCCTGCATAAGCCAACGCTAGAATGCATATAGCTTCTCAGGACACTTCATAGACCGACAGGTTTTTGCATCTCTGATTGTGAGGCAGCCCTTGTAAAAAAAAGTAAAAATATAAAAATATATATATAAAAATGCGCAAGTCAGAAAAGATAAATAAGTGCGCATAAAAAATTAAAATATATTTATAAAAAATAAATAACAAACAGGGGCTAATTTATTATTCTCAGATGCTCGACCTAGACCATTTCGGATGGTGGATCCTGGAAAGAGTAAAGGCCCTTCGCCTGGGACCAGTCCAGTCCTGGGGAGTCGAAAGGCATGTGGAATACGTTGGTCCTATACTCTGGAAAAAGAATCCACTATTCCAGGAAAAGTCTTGAGATTGTCAAAATAAAGCGGGTGCTTATCCAGTCAATTTTAGAGAACAAAAATAAATAATAATAAAATATACTAATAAAAGGGAATGCTGTACTCCAAGCCCAGAAAGCCTCCAGCCAGCCTTCTAATACCTCCAAAACCCATTTTCCTCAGAAACCTGGCCTGAATCTGGAAAGGCAGAGATAGTACTGGCCGGTTGATACGGGAAAGTACTGCAGAAATCAGAACATAGGGTATCTATCAGTTTCAGATCAGATAAGGGCAGAATCAGTTCAGAAGGTATAGATCCGAGCATAATGGCGGCGAAAAACAAACAAGTCATGGCAGGGACTAGCAACAACTGGAACAGTTGGGAACCAGAAAGAGAAACTCCTGTGTATGCACCTCCTCCTGGGCTTGAGGCTTGGTTAAAAAAGGAACTGGACACCCACGCAGAAAGAATAATAAATCAGGTGGTAAATGACCTTCTGGCTAGTTTTTTAGAAACTCTTGCCACTTTTTCCTAAAAGGCCAAGATCCCAAAATATGATCCTAATACTTCCACTTCTCCTAAAACAAATTCCCCTGATACCGCAGAAAATATCCTTTTCCAAACCTCCAGAAAGCCACTCAGTGCCAACCACCATCCAGATGATAACTTCCTTACCCAAGGTAACATGATTTCAAACACCCATAATTCTGACCCATATTCCCCAGAAATCAACCCTAGATCTCTCCCACCTGGATGCCTGCTATTACAGCCAAAGGAATTATCCCCCTCTTAATCCCTCAAATACTTATTCTCAACAAATGACCCCAGGGACTCTAAAGGAAATCATTTGCATACCAGAAAAAGAATCCCTATTGGGCCAAGGTCCAGGCAACCCCATTCCAGTTCAATATTTTCCAAGAGAGAAGAGCCCACTTAGTTGCCTAACCAAATCCCAACCTAACCATTTGTCCAAACCAAGAGGTGGAAAGGAGATAATTCCAAGACATTATGATGAGCTGCCTGTCCCAAGATCTAAAATACTCCAAACACTGTGGGCCCATGGGATACTAAAATCCATGGATAATTACCGACCACCAAAACCGTTACCCATCACCTGGAACCACGCCCAGTATTATGAGTATCATCGATGCAGTAGTCATCTTACCGACAAGTGCTATACGCTAAGAAATGCAATCCAGGATCTCATCGACAACGAGGTAATCACGGTGGCAGGCACAAAAATCTTTGAAACCAATCAAGCCAAGGAGGTCTAAGAAGGGCAAGTTGGTCTAATTAACCATAAATAAAGGTGTTGTAAGATATGTTGATCAATAAAGGTTTTTCTAATAAATGTTTGAAGGAAACAGTTTTCTGGTCATGATAAACAGAGGCTCTGATTATGAAAACTCCCTGCTGAGTTTGAGTCTATTGCTAATAAGCCTCTGCAGAATTGGTATATCATGACCGGCCCGCTCCTGACACCCGCAGACCTAGTAGACCGCTTTGGATATACTATTCCCACTCCTTCCCCTAGCTTTACGGATTGGTCATCTACCGATCTGCTATCTAAAGTTGAGGATCTCAAACCCCAGGTCCTCAACAATGTAATAAAGCCTATACAGTATGCTTTTAATGATAATTTAAATGACTTTGCTTTTTCCTTAGTTGCACCTACTTTAAAAGACACATTAAATTATAATAATTATGATGATGAGTCATTTAATAAAATGGACCCAAAAGATAAAAATTATCTACTTGAGCTTGCAAAGTCAATCGAGTACCAGGAACATGGCCATTCATCAGCAGCTACTGAAGATTTGTTTACTATCAATCTGGAACTGGACAATGAAATCAAAAAAGCCAGAGTCGGCAGCTACCTCCAAGGTCCAGAGAGAAAGGCACTCATTGATCTCCTCAAAGAATTCATAGACATATTTGTTTGGTCCTAAGAAGATATGCCCGGCCTGGATCCAGCCATAGTCGAGCACCGGATTCCCACATATCCGCATGCTCGCCCAGTCAAACAGAAGCTCTGCCGCATCAAGCCAAAATGGTCACTACAAGTCAAAGAAGAAATCATGAAACAACTGCGTGTCAACTTCTTTGGTTTTTCCTATCTTGTAAACCTTTCTTTTTCTAGGTCAGGCACCTCCGTCCTCCCTCTTATAAGGGCAAGGCTGGTTGTCCCCCTCAAGTTTGTATCTTTTCCTTTAATCTATAAAATCATGCAGGGTGCCGCCCCTGTTTCATAAAAAAAATAAAAAAATAAAAATAAAAATAAAAAAACTTCATTCGGGTAGTTGAATACCCGATCTGGCTATCAAATATAGTGACAGTTCCCAAGCCCAACGGCAAAGTCAGAATTTGTGTAGACTTCTGCGACCTCAACAAAGCGTCCCCCAAAGATGACTTCCCCCTGCCCAACATTGATATTGTGGTAGATGCCGTCGCAGCTCACAAAGTCCGATCCTTCGTCGACGGCATGCTGGGCTATAATCAAATCAAAATGGCAGCAGAAGACCAGGAGAAGACCTCATTCACTACTCCATGGGGTACTTATTGTTATACTGTCATGCCATTTGGGCTAAAGAATGCCGGAGCCACTTACCAGAGGGCCGCCACCACCCTCTTCCACGATATGATCCATAAAGAAATGGAGGTCTATGTTGATGACATGATCGTGCATTCCAGCGACGCCAAAGGTGCCCACATCAAAGATCTTCGAAAGTTTTCGAAAGACTAAGGAAGCACCAAATGAAGCTTAACCCTACCAAATGCACATTTGGGGTTACCAGAGGCAAACTCCGGGGATTCTTAGTGACCGAACAAGGCATCGAGATCGAGCCAGCAAATATCAAAGCCATCCTCAAAATGCCACAGCCGAAATCTCCAACTGAAGTCAAAGGCTTCCTAGGCCGGTTGTAGTGCATCAGCAGTTTCATCAGACAGCTGACCACCACATGTGATCCCCTCTTTAAACTCTTAAAAAAGAATACCGACTAAGTCTGGGATGGAAAGTGCCAGCTAGCCTTCAAGAAAATAAAACCTTACCTTATCAATCCCCCTGTGCTAGCTCCACCTCATACACATAAACCTCTTCTCATATACTTAACCGTCATAGACACGTCAATAGGGGCTATGCTCGCCCAAGAGAAAGAAGATTCCTACATTGAAAATGTCATATACTTCATAAGTAGGAAGCTACAAGGAAGAAAGCTAAATTATTCAGCGTTGGAGAAAAGCCGCACCTTGCAGGCCTAGTCTGGGCCACTCAAAGGCTCAAAACCTATCTCCGAGGAAGGTCCATCAAACTCATATCCAGAATGGATCCTATCAAGTACATCTTCGGTAAGCCATCACTGTCTAGCCGACTAGCCAAGTGGTCCTTTCTTCTCAATGAGTTTGACATAACTTATGTCACGCTCAAGTCTATCAAAGGAAGCGTCATTGCAGACCACTTAGCCGATCTACCTTTGAAGGCCGAAGATGCAATTGAGGTTGGTTTCCCAAATGAAGGTGTCCTGGAAATCACTGACCATGACACCTGTTGGAAGATGTTCTTTGACGGGGCTGCGAACAAAATAGGCTTTGGCATAGGAATCTTGTTAATCGATCCGGCTGACTCTCATAATCCGTTGGCTATAAGGCTGGAGTTTGAATGTTCAAATAATACGACGGAATATGAAGCCTGTATTGCTGGCTTAGAAGAAGCTCTCCAAAGAAGGGCTAAAGATCTTGAAGTCTATGGAGACTCTGCTCCGATCATAAATAAAGTTGAAGGGAGATGGAAAATTCAAGATCCCCAGCTGCAACTCTACCATGCCAAGTTAACAGCACTTGCCGCCCGATTTGATTCTGTCTCATTCAATTATCTACCACGAGACAGAAATTAATTCGCCGATGCCTTAGCCACTATGGCATCGCTAGTCCAGATTCCGACAGAAACTAATGTTCAGCCATTTATAGTCGAGAAGAAGGTCATTCCGGCATACTATTTCAAAATCAATGCAGCCCCTGAAGCAGATCACGAGCCTTGGGCCTGGCATGTTGATATCTTAAATCTTCTTCAGAAAAAATATTTATCCTCCCAGTCTAGACAAAAAAGGAAGAGTCTCCTCGCGAAGGTGGCCTCCCAATTGTATCACGGTGGTAGCCTATATAAGACACATTATCAAGGCCTCAACTTACTATGTGTTAATCAAAGCTAAGGTGGAAGCAAATTATGGATCGCCTACATGGTGGTACCTACGGCCCCACATGAATGGCCATATGCTATCCAAGAAAATCATCCGACGTGGGTACTATCGAGTACGCTCGAAACCGACAGATTCGTGGTGCGACATTGCGATTTAATGTCAACGCCACAATCTCGGCAGATGTGCCCCCACACGCCCTATATAACTCCACGCCCCGGCCCTTTCAACATGGGGAATCGACGCCATAAGCCAAATCACCCGAAGGGATCCAATGGCCATGAATATGCCCCGGTAGCCGCCGACATTTTACAAAGTGGGTGGAAGCCTCTTCCTACAAGATCCTCGAATGCCCGAAAGGTATCCGAGTTCATTCCGACCAATATTATATATCGCTACATGGGTACCTTTCGAGATAATCTCCGACAACGCTCCTCATTTCGGCGATGAATCGCCTACTCGAGGAGTTCAAGATCCAAAGACACAAATCCTCCCCGACCGGCCACAAGCCAATAGTGCCATTGAAGCAGCCAATAAAACACTTGAAAACATCATCGAAAAATGGCCGACACAGAAGAGACCTAATTGAAAATTGCCACTAGCCCTCGGGGCATCGTATTCAAGACACCCACTTGCTACTTCCTTCTATGGCATATGCCATGGAGGCGGTAATCGCCGATAGAAGTGGAAATTCCATCATTAAGAGTGATGATGGAATCGATATAGCAAGTAGACTGGATCAAAGGGCGATACGAAGAATTGGCCTAATTGACGGAGCGCCTGTTAGCCTTAGAGCATACCTGGGCATATCAAAGGCGCATCGCCCGGCGTTCAATAAAAAGTCAAAGGCGTGTGATATCGAAGTTGGAGACCTCGTGCTCGAGAAAAACCCCCGTTACCTTGATACTAGGGAAAATGATCTCTCCTGGATGGGACCATACCTCGTTAAGGAGATCCGATCAGGGGGTGTCGTGTTT
>CM028380.1:98953769-99003113 GCA_013146195.2 Codonopsis lanceolata | reverse complement strand
AGTATAACTTAGACTTGTTAAAGTCTAATCAAGCTTGATTAATAACCAAACTATGTTTTTGAATACAATTAATGCGATTAGTTATAACTTAATATTAAAACAAATGAGTCAATGCTTGACTTGAGTCATACTTAAAGTGATGAAAGCAAGAAGTAGGCCTACCAGCGTATTCGGCGGGTAGGACTTTAGACTTGTTAAAAGTCTAATCAACTTGATTAATAGCAAACTATGTTTTGAATAGTGTAGGGTGGATTACTCAACCCAATATTATAACAAATGAGTCAAATAATGACTTGATAACTTAGCTTACTTCAACTGATTAATAACCAAGAGGAATAAGTGGTGGATTACTCAACCCAATATTAAAAACAAATGAGTCAAGTAACCGAATTTCCGCCATTGAGTCATGCTTAGAGTGATTTAAACAGTAGCCTACCTGGCTGATATTCAAAGTGTAGAACTTTTAGACTTGCTAAAGTCTAATCAACTTATTTAATAACCAAAATATGTTTTGAATAGTGTAATTGGATTACTCAACTAATATTAAAAACAATGAGTCAAGTAACTAACTTAGTTACTTGAAACATTCAATAGGTGAGAAACCTAATTATTTCTAATTTTAGTTATTTGTTGTTTTCGAAACTAAAATTTTATATAATGTATTTAAGTAATTCTAAATCATTAATTTCAAATAGGTTGGTTCATAGCAAATTTTAAATAATGTAACACTAGTCTTTGCCAAATAGTAGGTTCACAAAGCAGGCATGTCACCGACCATCGATATTAGTAGATCGACATTTAACCAATTGTATAACAAATGATGAGGTAAATGAATCACTAAATAACAAAAGTTCCATTAATTAAGCATAGTAATAAAAAAGTTCATATAATATCTACATTCAGAACAATAATACATTACATTAAACACTAAGTGAAAGCAACAAATTGTTGGAATTTGTGTTTCCTTTGACTTCGTAAATTGTTCTTCCAATTTTCTTTGCTTCTACTTTGAGTTTTTCGTTTTTATCTTCAATTTTTCACTTGTCAACCTTTTTGTCTCGAGTTGACTTTCAAGTTTGTCAACCTCATGCTTCAAATCCACTAGTTGTGATCTAAGCCGTCCACAAATAACTATTTTTTTTATCTCTCAGGCAGTGGTGGGTCAATCCAAGCAAAAAACTTACAGTGGTTAGCTTGATCCTGAGATTGAAAATAAAAATAAATAAATAAACATCCGCATATAATTAATAATGAAAAAGAAATAAATATAACCTTATAGTTTCCACATCCAATGAACCTTCTACTGGGTTTTCATCACTCCAAGATGTCCACATAGGTGCGCTGAACACCACAATTGCAAACTCTTTCAAATTGTACTATATGATTCGAAGTTCCTTCTCTTGGAAAATTGGGGTTTCCATTTTTGGGAATCAATTTTGTTTGAGTGTTGAGTTGTTCGTTGTTCGAGGAGAGGAGTATGGCGCTGGAATTGAGTGAGTACGTGCGCTGGATTATCGTAGAAGCCCCAGTCAAGAAGACGGAGACAAGAACTGCTTGAGGGAGAGTTTTTTGTTGGAGTGAATTATGAGTATAAGCCCTAGGTGGGAAAAGCGTTTCAATTCAATATGGCATTGGAGGGACTTTTCAAATTTTAGGGGGAATATGGCATTGGAGGGACTTTTCAAATTTTTTGTCAAAAATAAGAAAAACTAATTACGTATTACCTATTTATGGGCCTAGGTATCAAGCGTTGTCATTTATTTTAGTTATTTTCATATTATTACATAGCTACCAAAAAATAACTATGAGTTAGAAATTAAATTAAAGATAATTAAATTATGATAAGACTAACTAACGTTACGTTGTGTTACATGTTAAGTAAATTGCCAGTTAGGATGACCTAACGTTGCGTTTTAGTGTTATACGTTAAATAGCGTTGTGTGTTATGATAAGACCTAACGTTACGTTACGTTATTGTTTATGTTATGAGACGTAACGTTGTGTTATGATAAGACTAACTAACGTTGTGTTACGTTAGAAAGTAACGCGTTGTGTTATGATGAGACCTGCGTACGTTGCGTTGTTATCATGTAAGTATCGTTGTGATAAAACCTCCGTTATATTACTGTTATCGTTAAAATGCGTTGTAACGCCGTTATGATAAGACCTAAGTTACGTTACGTTATGTTATGAATGTGAAAACGTTGTGTTATTAAAATAACGACGTTTACGTTGAGACGTTAAATAACGTTGTATTATGATAAGACCCAACGCGTTACGTTACGTTGTGTTATGATGTTAAGACGTAACGTTGTTATGTAAAACCTACGTTGACGTTGTGTTAAGTTAAATAACGTTGTGTTATGATAAGACTAGCGTAGCGTTGCGTTGTTATCGTAAAGTAGCGTTGTGTTGCGATGACTAACGTAACACTACGTTGTGTTATCGTAAGTAACGTTGTGTTATGATAAGACCAACGCTACGTTACGTTGTGTTATCATCATGTTAAGACGTAACGTTGTGTTATGATAAGACCTAACGTTACGTACGTTGTGTTATGATGTTAAGACATAAAAAGTTGTGTTATGATAAGACCTAAGCGTTACGTTACGTTGTGTTATGACGGTGAGTAACGTTGTGTTGTTATTATGTTAAAATAACGTTGTGTTATGATAAGACCTAACGCTACGTAACATACGTTCAGGAAAGCATTGTGTTATGATGTTAAAGACGTAGCGTTGTGTTATGATAAGACTAACGTTACGTTACGTTGTGTTATCATGTTAAGTAACGTTGTGTTATGATGAGACCTAACGTACGTTGCGTTGTGTTATGATAAGAGTCCTAACGTTACGTAACGTTGTGTTATGATAAGACCTAACGTTATGTTACGTTACGCCAGTGTTAGCGATGTTAAGACGTAATAGCGTTGTGTTATGATAAGACCTAAAGCGCTACGCAATGGGTAGACACCCCAACCTCGCACTGTATGTGATCGACATAAAATATCAAGAATCGTTAAACTTAACAAATGTCAAGTTATAGGAGTCGTAAAATGTAAAGGAAAAAGCAGGACGCTGCCAAATGCTGAACGCGTGGGGGGAAAGTGCAAAATTTGAAACCTCGAAGCGTGCAAAGAGATGTGGCGCCGCAGCATGTGGCTCCTTGGCCACCACGCGCATTACCGTGGCGCTCTCGAATGAAATTGTACAATCCTTGATGCGCTAGGTACAAGCGTTGATGCAATGGAGAAGAAACCAACAAATTCCTGCGTGTCCCCTCTCCTCTACTATAAATAGAGACCCCGGCCTCTCATTTTCGGGCCGCCGCTGATTCACTTCCGCTGATAAAAAAATCGCAGCAAGCTCGTTACGCGATCTTCGATAGAAATAGTACGAGAGGTGCGAGGCAGTGGAAGCTCCAAGTCTCCAAACCCGTCCAAACTACGCCAAAATCAAAACCCATAGGTTATAAGTGATCTTGCCTAGCCTTGGGTATCCACCTCACTTCCCCAGCCCAAAATCCCAGGCAAGCCCGTCACTCGCCCTTGAGCTGAAAAGTCAAAAAATTAAGTCTAGGTTCCGCCCAACCAAAAGGCCAAAACCTACCCAAATAAAGCGCCACTCGCCTCGAGTTGATAAGCCTAAACCCTCGAAATAAAAGCCGCCATTCCGCGCTAACTCAAAACAACAACCACACAAACAACAAAAGACTCCCTCTCCTAGCGAAGCACACGCCGCTAAAAAGGTAAAACCTTTAAGAGTGTCGTTTATTTTATTTACTTACATTTTTCTGTCTTTTATTTATTTTTAAAAGTTGTTATTTAAATCCGCTAATGTAGCCAATATAAGCCGTTGTCTTTGCCCGGATTAGAATAGGAAATACTATGTAAAAGAGCCGTTATAATGGCCAAATATTCTTAAATATGTCGTAATTATTGGAAGGAGACTACATGAGTCCGTAAATAATGTGGCCACGAATGTATTTGTTTAAATTTCCTGTCATTTAATACCTTATTTATTTGCTAAATAAATGTGACAATAAGCATACTTGAAAACCATTTCGAGATCGAAAGGCGAGTTGGGTGCCTAGCACCTTCCCAACTCGTAACTTAGCCTCCAGAACCCGTTTTTTTTCTCGGTTTATTTTTTCTTTCTTTGGTTTTGCTTTATTTGCCTTAAAATAAAGATGGCGACTCTAAAACTTTCTGATTCAGTGGGGCCTCGCAACATTCCCTCTTTGCACTTTCCGTTCTCCCTAAAAAAAGGGAGATATGGGAATGGAGGGTGATGCATTCCCATATCTTGGTATCCCCTAAACAAGGGATAACTTGATGCGGAAACCCAAAGCTCCCATATAACTGAATGGGCCATTAGGCTATTTTCAATAAATCCATAGTGGGGGCGCCGCAATATCCTTTTTACACTTTTCCGTTTTCCCCTAAAAAAGGGAAAATGGGAATGAAAGGGTAATGCATTCTCATATCCTGGTATCCCCTAAACAAGGGATAACTTGATGCGGGAAACCATCAGTTCCCATATTGGATACAAAATCCACTCAAGGCAACCGAGACACATTCAAACGTGCTAACATAGACATCACTCCTCTCGCACTTTTGATTTCGTCTTCCCCTAAACAAGGGAGGGTGGAACGAGAGCAGTGGTGTCCCGCATCCGCACGTACGCGCACCCCTATCCAAGGGCGCGCGGGTCGCACCCCGGGAACCTCACAGTAACGTTGTGTTATGATGAGATGTAACGTTGTGTTATGATAAGACCTAACGCTACGTTACGTTGTGTTATGATGAGACGTAACGTTGTGTAATGATAAGACCAAATGTTACGTAACGTTGTGTTATGATAAGACCTAACGTTACGTTACGTTGTGTTATGATGAGACGTAACGTTGTGTTATGATAAGACCTAACGTTACGTAACGTTGTGTTATGATGAGACGTAACATTGTGTTATGATAAGACCTAACGTTATGTTACGTTGTGTTATGATGAGACGTAATGTTGTGTTATGATAAGACCTAACGTTACGTTACGTTGTGTTATGATGAGACGTAACATTGTGTTATGATAAAACCTAACGTTACGTAACGTTGTGTTATGATGAGACGTAACGTTGTGTTATGATGAGACCTAACGTTGTGTTATGATAAGACCTAACGTTACGTTACGTTGTGTTATGATGAGACGTAACGTTGTGCTATGATAAGACCTAACGTTACGTAACGTTGTGTTGTGATGAGACGTAACGTTGTGTTATGATAAGACCTAACGTTACGTTACGTTGTGTTATGATGAGACGTAATGTTGTGTTATGATAAGACCTAACATTACGTTACGTTGTGTTACGATGAGACGTAACGTTGTGTTATGATAAGACCTAACGTTACGTAACGTTGTGTTATGATGAGACGTAACGTTGTGTTATGATAAGACCTAACGTTACGTAACGTTGTGTTATGATGAGACGTAACGTTGTGTTATGATAAGACCTAACGTTGTGTTATGATAAGACCTAACATTACGTAACTTAACGTAACGTAACGTAACGTAACGTAATGTAATGTAACATAACGTAACGTAACTTAAAGTAACTTAACGTAACATAACTTAAAGTAATGTAACGTAACATAACGTAACTTAACTTAACGTAATGTAACTTAACGTGATAACGTAACGTAACTTAACGTAACGTAACGTAATGTAACGTAACTTAACGTAATGTAACGTAACTTAATGTTACGTAACTCAAATAACTAAGAGTAGATTGTTCAAACATGAATTATTTTACTTTACTTCAAACATTAATGAGGTCTCGTTTGATACTTTTGTCCAAAGAATCGAAGACTAATGTTACGTTACTTACTTTACTTCAAAAATTATTGTTCAAATATGAATTATTTTACTAAAAGTATTGTTCAAACATGAATTATTAACTTAACGTTACGTAACTCAATAACTAAACGTAGATTGTTCAAACATGAATTATTTTACTTTACTTCAAACATTAATGAGGTCTCGTTTGATACTTTTGCCCAAAGAATCGAAGACTAATGTTACGTTACTTACTTTACTTCAAAAATTATTGAGGTATCGTTTTACTTTTGCCCAAAGAATCAATAAATTATTTGTTAGGTATCGCTTGACACTATTTTTTGGCCCAAATAATCAAATAATCAAAAAAATTATGGCAAAAAAAGAAACGAAAAAGTCTAATTGAAATTTTATTTTTTAGGTCAACACTTGATAACTTTAAGCGTTCTCATTCAATCCAGTTTTAATTATGCCACATAGACATGTGCTTTATATCAGCTGATGCTGACACATCATGTCTCTACAACTGCTCACCTTCCCAAACTGACGATAGACTAGACACATTCCACTAAAACTAGGGGTGACAATTCGTGCTATCGTATCGTGTTCGTGCCTCATTGTCGTGTTTTCATATTATCTATCTTATTTGATCATAAATATAACAATAAATATTATTTTGAATATATTAACAATTTCATGTCTTTCGTGTCGTGTTTCGTGTTGTGTCGTGTCGTGCTGGGCTTATCGTGTCATTTGTCTTTGTAATCGTGTTTTATAATCGTGTCGTGTCATTCATTGTCACCCCTAACTAAAACTGACAAACTTTAAATGTTGGCGTGAGACCCAAAAACTCCTTACAGTTTCAAGGAAGTTCCGCAATTTTTTTTTTTATCATTGAAGCCCCCATATTTATTTATCACTCACCACTTTTCAAAAACTAAAAAACCGAAAAATCTTCAAAAAGTTTTCTCTCCTCTCTCTTTGCAACTGCCTTCTGTATTTCGTCTTCTTCCCTAAAACTTTTAAACCCTATTTTCTTCTTGAACTCAAGTGCAATGACTGAGAACTTGCCTGATAACTCTAACCTAGGATGCATTTTGGATGTCCCCGCACTGAAGAAACTTGAAATTGGCCAAGAATTGGTTACGTTGCTCACAAATTCTTGACTTCTTCCCCTTATGACCTTCAACATAGGCACCTACAGCCAAACTTTAACAGAGTTATTCTTCCACCAGATGCAACCCACACCAAATATACCAAACTCCTTTTCTGGAAATATCAATGGGATAGATGTAGTGTTTGATACCCAAACCATTCTGAATGTCTTTCCCAATATCAACACTGCAGGTTCGTGTCTATCTGAAATTAGCAACGAAATTGTGTCTGGTGGATGGATTGTTATGATGGGAAATGTCCATGTACCTATAGCTGTAGAGAAAAAGAAAAATATCTTCCAGCCCTTTATTATGCACTAGCTTCTGTTTTAGACAAATGCCTAATTGTCAAATCTAGGGCAAAAGACAAGGTTACCAAACACCAATTGGCACTGATGGCTGCCATTGTGCTAGGAGAAACAGTCAACTAGGCTGTTGTTTTAGTTCAACTCATTTATGAGAATATGAAGAGATACATGAAGAACCCAGTCAAATCCAAAATCACCCACTACCTCATCATTACCCACTTTCTGAGACAGATACCTGCTCATGTTAGGAGTGTGGCACCTGCAGATGTGATTCAACCAGTGACTGGAAGGAAGTATGGTTCGGCAGATATCACCTGGGCCACTAACTCAAGCAAGTTTATGGTACCTGATGCTCCAAAAAGAAAAATTTGAAGGATAAATATGGTAATTAATGAGGAGGAGATAGATGAAGAAGTAGCTGCACCACCAACTTCATATGCTACAGTTGCAAGACCCACTGGTGATGCACCTGTCAAACCCATTGGGAAAAAGTATGCTAGGAAGAGGCAGATGACAACTGCTGAATCAAACCCTGAAACCTTCATTCCCTTCCCTGCTACTTCTGAACCTCAAAACAAACCACCTTCATCACCTACTGCTTTAGCTATCTCCAACCCAAAACAAGCTCAGAAACCATACTTCCCACCTATTTTCAACCCAACCTTTCATCCCATAAATGATCCCTACTCTGCCAATCCTATTAGTATTCCTAATGATTGGGCCTTCCCCATTGACCATCTACCCTACTTCATTTAAGCCCTTCTATCATTTCATGAGGAGAAGAAGGAGGACAAACCAAGGGTAGATCCCATCAAATATGTGGACTCAAATTTCAAAAGATACTTATGGGTTCCCTACAAAAACCCCGTGTAAGGATTGACAACTACAGAAGAGATTGCCTTCAATTACGGCAAATGTTTTGACCTAATGCCCATTGAATGAAATGCCTTCTATCTTGCACAAGACATGTTTGTGCAAGATGAGCTAATACTGGATGTGTGAGAAATTTTCAACAATGAGTATGGTTTACGAAAGATGTTGGTTAATGATCCTTATCTTGTTGGCAGACCTGCTACTAAGGAAGACAACATCGATAGAAAAGTAGGTAGACTACCTCCAATGAGCAAGGCCAGAATAAAAAAGATTCAAGATCAAGCCATGGAAAATATAAAGCATAAGGTTAAATAGCTACTGCCAAATACATGTCAGTTTTTGGTAGGAAATCATTAAAGGCAAGAGGAGCATCAACATCTGCCCAGCCATCTGCTGAGCCCCACCAAACCCCATCTTCATCTGCTGCACCTGAATCAGAACCTACAATTCCTTTTTCATCTACTTCACCTCAACCACTCTATGTTCAACCTATATCCTTCATCCTACCCCCATCTCCCGAACCTGATGTTGACCGATACCAAACCCCCTTTCACTCAATCTACATCTATTTCAGATACCCAAGAGCCCTCTGCAGCAGTTGGTATAGATGAAGAGGTCGATAGACCTGCTAAAGAAATACCAACATATGTTTCTCATGTTGAAGATATACCAACAGATGCCTCTCCTGCTGAAGATATACGAACAGATGCCACTCATGCTATTCCTTTAGTGAGTTACAGTTCCAGATCTTCTGAGCTGGAAGATGAAGAGGAAAAAAATTCTGTACATGATGATGATGATGATGATAGTGATACTGCTGTTCAAATATTGTCTCCTGCCAGGCTAACGTATCAAATGAGAAAGAAACAGCAGGAGATCATTAAGGATGCACTGAACAAGCCAACTGGACAGAAGATAATATTTCCAAATATTACTCCTATATCTTCTCCAGTTGATGAAGTGCTCTTGCACCCTCCCCTCGGCTACTCAACAACGAGAACCTCGCATCAAATCCAATGCTCCTACACCAACTCTGCTTCTCGATGTTGCTGCGATGTCCCTTCCACATCAACTCTTGCTGCCACTGTACATGTCTTTCCTGAAGGTTCAAGCTATTTTGAAGCCACTAGACATGTAAAAAGATCACTCGAGTTCATATCAAAGAAGACCTCAAGGAGATGAACACGCAATGTAATCAACAAATTGAAAGAGTGCAAGCAGCGAGATGAACCAACATGTTGCGAGGATTACGGCCATTGAAGTTGTACTACCCTCTATTCAGGACTCCATCTATGCTGCAATTCAAGTTGTGTATACTGCAGGTGCCAGGTGAGTCTACTGAACTGTGAGTTATAGGGGCAGTAGATAGATGAATTAATATTTTTTTTTTAATTCTAAACTTGGCTGGCTTACTGCAGGTGAGTCTACTGCAATTAAATCATACAAGGAGCATGAAGAGGCACATAAAGCAGAACGAGCAGAGCTAAGAGCTGAAGCCTTAGCTCACAAGGAAAAGGAATAAAAGCAGAAGGCAAGAGCTGAAAAGGTTGAAGCAAAAGCTGCAGCTTACAAAAAGAAGATTGCAGGCCTTAAATTTAGATTAGCGTAACGCCTCAACAACTACGTAGCAACAAGTTGCCGGCGAAGCCGCAGTAAAAATCTTCTCGATGACGATGCCGATGAAGCTGCACATGATTGATTTTTTTAGAGAAACACCAAAAAATCTTTTGTATCTTTTCAAAGTTGGAATAAGCTGATTTTTGGTAACATTTTTCAGGCAGTTAAAGAGGCGGAGGATGCTGTTTTGGAAAAGGAAATTATTTATGAAGCTTGCAATAATGAAAGTAACCGTGAAGCTCTTCACCTTGCCCAAGCTATCCTAAAGCAGAAGCTTAAAATTGAAGAGGATTATTGGCGCCAAAAGTCCTATTTAAAATGGCTTAAAGAGGGAGTTGGTAACACTAAGCTTTTCCATGAGTCGGTGAAACAAACTCACAACAAGCTTTCCATTCATAAAATTCAGGACTCGAATGGCAATGATATTAGTAACAAGGAAGATATCCAACGGGCTGCGATTAAATTCTTTCAAGAGCAACTTACTGCTTGCGATATATTTGATGATGATCTGATAAATGTTATTCCTCCGTTAATCTCTGTTGAGCAGAATGAACAGCTTTCCACGCCTCCGAGCATAAAGGAAATTAAGGAAGCCACTTTTGCTCTTAGTGGTGACAGTGCTGCGGGTCCAGATGGATTTACGGGGAAATTTTTCACGGCTTGTTGGGACATTATAGCTGCTGATCTTAATTTGGCTATTCTTGAGTTTTTTGCGGGGTTTGACATTCCTAAGGCTTGGTCTAGCACCTCTCTTCTCTTGCTTCCCAAAACAGAAAAAATTTCCAGCTTCAAGGATCTTCGT
The DNA here is from genome assembly GCA_013146195.2 of Codonopsis lanceolata. Classification (NCBI taxonomy): domain Eukaryota; kingdom Viridiplantae; phylum Streptophyta; class Magnoliopsida; order Asterales; family Campanulaceae; genus Codonopsis; species Codonopsis lanceolata. Next base: position 98,992,532 of record CM028380.1, on the reverse strand, counting down.
CCCATTAGCCTCTGCAATTTCTGTAACAAGATCCTTTCTAAACTTCTAGCTATTAGATTATCCTCCATTCTGCCCTGCATTATCTCGGACAACCAAAGCGCTTTCACCAAGGGCAGGTTAATCCAGGATAACATTCTTCTGGCCCAAGAATTATCCCTTCATTTGAAAAAGAAAGTCAATGGTTCAAATGTTATCCTCAAGCTTGACATGGCTAAAGCTTTTGACCGGATCAATTGGCACTTTCTTATCAAGGTTTTACGAAAGTTTGGTTTTGGTGAGTGCTTTATTGACATGATTTGGCGCATAATATCCAATAACTGGTTTTCCGTCCTTATCAACGGCTGCCCAGCGGGTTATTTTCCTTCATCTAGGGTATCCGTCAAGGAGACCCGCTCTCTCCTAGCTTATTCATTATTGCTGCAGAGGTGTTAAGTCGGGGTTTAAATTCTCTTCAGGCTTCTCAACCCCATTATGCTTATTCATCCTCGAGTGGTTGCCCCATCATATCGCACCTCGCTTTTGCGGACGATGTCATGATATTTTGCAATGGCAATAAGCACTCTCTCATTAAGCATCGGAATCTTCTTTCAGCCTACGAACGGGTTTCGGGTCAACTCATAAATACTCAGAAAAGTTGTTTCATGGTTTCGTCCAACACAGCCTCTTCCCGAATTTCTAATATTCGTCACCATATTGGATTTTCGCATCGTTTCTTTTTCGTTGAGGGCTTATTTAGGATGCCCTATTTTTGAGGGCAGGAAAAAGAAGAGTTTGTTTGACCCCCTTATAGCCAAACTTCAAGCCCGGATAAACTCATGGTCCGGAATCTTTCTTAATCAAGCTGGAAAAATCACCCTCATCAAGTCAGTGCTTCAGTCATTGATTTTGTATCAACTTGCTATTTTAGATCCCCCTTCCTACATCATCAATCTCATCAACAAAATCCTTGCTAATTTCTTTTGGGGCTCGACAGATAGTAAACTTAAATTTCACTGGGTTGCTTGGCATAAGTGTTGTAGGCCGATTTCTGAAGGTGGTATCGGAATTCGTGCCATTTCAGATATTATCAAGGCGCATTCTTTGCAAATATGGTGGCGGTTTAGATGTAATTCCAGATTATGGGCCCTCTTCATGTTGAAAAAATATTGTAGCAATGGCCATCCTACCCTAGCTAATTCTATGGGTTCGAGTGTTTGGCGTCGAATGTGCCGTTGGCTCGTCTATGGTCGAACAAACATATTGTTTGGATAGTGGGTAAAGGTCACTGTTCTTTATGGTTTGATAACTGGTCTCTCAAAGGTTGCTTCTCTAAGCCTTCTACTTGCAATCTAGACCAGGTTAAAGAGGTGTTTGAAGATCCTCAGCAGCTTTGCCACATAGATCCTCAAATATCTCAATTTATCAAAGATACGCGCCTATCTTTATCTGAAGCTCCTGACATTCCTTGTTGGTCAGCGAACCCCAATGGTAAATTTTCTTTGTCGTCTGCCTGGAATATGATCCGATCTCACTCCAACATCTCCCTCTCGGCTAAACGTATATGGCACAAATATTTGCCCAGCCATGTTAGTATTTTCATGTGGAAATTATGGCGTCAAAAGCTGCCAATCGACGAAAGTATCATCAAAAAAGGCGTTGCTATTGCTTCACGCTGTTATTGTTGCGACCAAGGGCACCTTGAAACCTTCTCTCATGTGTTCTTACACAGTCACACGGCTCACACTGTTTGGTCAGCATTTCACAGTATGGGGGCTGTGCCGATTCAGCTTCTATCTATAGCCCAGGTCTGTTCTCATTGGTGGCTTTTATACCCGAACTCTCCTACTCATATCATTGCGCCCTCTATTATTTTATGGGAGCTATGGAAAGCCAGAAATCAAGCCTGTTATGATGAGGTTCGAAGTTCTGCTCAGACCATTATAGCTCGCACTAAACATCTCATTTCCTCAGCTTTGGAAGCGGCTGGTTATAGGGGATCGAACTTCTCTTTTCAGCCTACTTTTCCTCGTCTTCAGCGCCCCCGATCTCTCTCTATTCAGTCTATTATTTGGATCAAGCCAGGAAATGGGGTTTTCAAACTTAACTCGGATGGGGCGAGTCGTGGTAATCCGGGTCCCAGTGCTGGAGGGGGAATTGTTCGTAACAGCTCGGGTGATTTTGTTTACGCCTATGCCAAGGTTTTCGGCGAATTATCTAATTTTTTGGCAGAGTGTCATGTGCTTCTTCATGGTTTATTTTGGCTCCAAGATAATGATATTCATATGGCTGCTGTGGAAGTGGATTCCAAAATTCTTTTCGATTGTCTAGTTGGTTCGGCCTCTTCTCCTTGGCAGAGCAGATATCTTGTTAAGGCCATGCGTTCTATTATTTCTTCTTTGCAGCTCTCTATATCTCACTGTTACAGAGAAGCTAATTCGGTGGCAGATGCCTTGGCTAACTTGGGTTGTGATGCAGAGCGAGATACTTATTTTTCTTCCATGGAGCACATGCCGAGAAAGATCCGGGGTCTTATTTCTTTAGACAAATTGGGCACTTCCTATCGTAGGATTTCTTAATTTCTAGATGCTTGCTTTCTATTTAGTCCTATTTTGCTTTGTATCTCCTTTTTTCGAGGTCAGGTTCCTCCGTCCTCCCTCTTATAATGGCAAGGCTGGTTGTCCCCCTCAAGTTTGTTTTTTTTCTCTTTAATTAATAAACTACACAGGGTACCGCCCCTGTTTCCTTAAAAAAAACAAAAACAAAAAAAAAATTCTTGGGTTCGTTCACGAAAGATAGATATAGTCTGTTGAATTATTAGTTCAGCCTCCATCCCTGAATAATTCATCTATTCTATATCCTAAGCACAAGAACATATGATCTATCTGTCACCTAGGTCATGTATGAACCTGGTCGTAACTTATCACTCTCGTGCATCGATAGGTCCAATTTATTGTGATGGTGTGCCAATGTACGACATATGCACATTGGTCATGCAGTTATCCGCACCTCTAGGCCTTTATTATTTGCGATTACATTCATTTGTTCAAAGCGAAATAATATAGGGATTGATAATCACCACAATCAACAAGAATTGAATGAACATAAATATGAATTAAAACCTAAATTTGATACAAGTTACCTCCCACCTCCTAGATTAATGATGATTTAGTTCATCCTCGACAATTAACAGCACATGGAGATGATTGGAGACATGATTTGATCTTCAATACTTGTAATTACAATAACTAAATATGTTATACAACCTAAAATCTATCCTAAAACTATACAAAACTATTTCCAGCCGTTTCTAGACGTCTTAGGCTTTGGCTACCGACTCCTATTTATATCGAGGAGTTGTATTACAATCGAATCTCTAGTGAAAACGCCAAAAATCGCATTCTGACTACCTTGCGGTCGCAAGGTATGGAGCACCTTGCGATTGCAAGGTCCTTGGAAATTCCGTGGTCTGATTTCTTGATTTACTGTCCACCTTGCGGGGGCAAGGTCCGGAACATCTTGCGACCGCAAGGTCTCCAGCGTGATTTTCTTCTTTTCTTCTTCAATTTTCATTCTGGGCCTTTCTTCGAATTTGCATATGAAAGTCTTGTGCTTTGCATATTTTCACTAAAAACCCTGAAACTCACAAAACTCAATGAAAACACATATCAGTAGCCAAAAGCCTCGTGAAATAACATAATTTAAGTCATAGAAGTATAGGAAATCAACGTATAAAATACATCGATCAGCCGCCCTTTGGTTTTCTAGCAAGTGGGAGGGAAGAAACGCCGATAGGTTGGCTTCAAGCATAATACCTTTTAAGCTTTTCAAGGTTGAAGGGCTGAACGAGATCTTCTCCTTCTTGGTTAGTGAGGAGCACGGCACCTCCTAACTGGATTTCTTTGACAATATACGGTCCCAGCCATGGAGATTTCCATTTTCTTATGGATCATGTCATGGAAGAGAGTGGTGGCAGCCCTTTTGATAAGTAGCCCCAGTATTTGTCACCAAACAACATGGACAAGTAGCAATAAGTTCCCCAAGGAGTAGTGAATAAGGTCTTCTCGGTCCTCTCACGCCATTTTGATTTGATTATAGCCCAGCATGCCGTCGACGAATGATCTAATTTTATGAGCAGCAACGGTGTCTACCACAATATCAATATTGGGTAGAGGGAAGTCATCTTTGGGCGGCATCTTGTTGAGGTCGCGAAATTCTACGCAGATCCAGACCTTCCCGTTGGGCTTGGGAATGGTCACTATATTGGATAGCCAGATCGGGTATTTTACTATCCGAATGAAATTGATGTACAACTACTTCATGATTTCTTCTTTAACTTGTAGTGACCATTCCAGCTTAATCTGGCAAAGCTTTTGCTTGATCGCCCGAGCGTCGAGATATATGGGGATTCGGTGTTCGACTATGGCTGGGTCTAGCCCCAACATATCTTCATAGGACCAGGCGAAGATATCTATGAACTCTTTGAGGAGATCAATGAGTGTTACCCTTTCAGAGCCTTGGAGGTAGCTACCGATTTTGATTTCTTTTATTTCGTTGTTCAGCCCCAGATTGATAGTGGATAAGTCTTCAGTTGCTGTTGATGAATGGTGTTGTTTCTGATGCTCAACTGACTTTACAAGCTCAAACAAATAATTTTTATCTTTTGGGTCCTTTTCATTAAATGACTCATTATTATCATTATTATTTAATGCGTCTTTTAATGTAGGTGAAACTAAGGAATAAGTAAAGACAATTAGATTATCATTAAAAGCAAACCGTACATGGTATAATACATTATTGAGGACCTGGAGTTTGAGATCCTCAATTTTAGGGAGCGGATTGGTAGATGACAAATCCGTAAAGCTAGGGAAAGGAATAGGGATAATATATCCGAAGCGGTCCACCAGATCTGCAGGTGTCAGAAGTGGGCCAGTCATCGTATACCAGTTCTGCAGAGGCTTATCAGCAATAAGCTCAAACACAGCAGGGAGCTCTTTATAATAAGTGCCTCCGTCTATCATAACCAAGAAGCTGTCTCCTAGACCATCATCATCTAGTAAGGCCAGAGCATAATCATCTTGGTCTATAGACCAAGTATTTTCAATAGTGACAGTCTTATATGCAGTGCTACGTGGCTCTAAGGTAACTCGTTCCGTTCTATTTGTGAGAAGACTGACATCTTCAAAGATTTCCCAACTGGGGCATATTTTTCCATTCTGGTCTAACCAGGGCTCAGGAAACATGAGATAGGCTTCTGTTTAACCCTTTCATACAAAGTAACCATTTAAGGTTTTCCTATATGGTTGGAGAGGGGGATATTCATAGGGACGTTTTTCTCTTTCTGCCTTTCTTTTCTCATGTTTCTGTTTCATGAGTGTGGCTACTTCAGCTGGCGTAGGCGTGTATCCTAGACCAAAAGGAGGGATACATTCCTTAAGCTCATCCTAGACTAAATTAACAAGCCCTTGCTGATTTTTGCCGAGACCCAGACCAAACATAGAATTCATTTTCCGAAACATGTTTAAAAGGGCCATGTTTCCTAGGGAGGTGACTTTCTTTCCAATGATGTCAGTTTCTCGGCCATATTCAATGGCGTTGACCACAGTTTGGGGGATGACCTCAAAGCCACTAAGGAAAATACCAGTGTCCTCATGCTCTATCTCGAGGATTGGGAAATCCTCATTTTCCTTATTCTCCACGATCTTATCAGCCAGAATAATCACTATGTGGTCTTTGTGGATGAATTTGACACATTGGTGCAATGAAGAGGCTACCCCTTTTACCCCATGGATCCAAGGGCGTCCCAGCAACAGGTTAAAGGTGGCTGGTATATCCAGGACCTGGAATTCTACCGGCATGCTTAATGGACCAATAGTCAGCATTAAAGTGACCACCCCTAAGACACATCGACTGGTGTTGTCGTATGCCTTGACTGTCTGCGAAGAAGGAGTGTGTTCTGATATTTTTGTTCCCAATTTGGCTAACGTTCTGGCAGGACATACATTCAATGAAGACCCATTATCTATCAGAACTCGAGGGGCCCGTTTTTCCATAACCCCCACAGTGATATGGAGAGCATCAATGTGGTTGGTCCCTTCCTTTGGCAGATCTAGATCAGTGAACATTATCACATTCCCAAAATGAATGTTCCCGATCATTTGAGTAAGCTCATTTGGGGAGGTTTCGATAGGAATGACTGCCTAACTTAAAGACTTAGCCAGCGTATCACGGTGGGTCTTGGAAGCACAAAATAAGCCCGAGATGGAAATGTTGGCCTGAGTTTTCTTCATCTAAGCTAATAAAGTATCTTCCACCGTTTTAGCCCCAGTATCTGTTTCTTGGTCTTTGCCAGAGTGGTCACCTCTTTCCAGGTTTGGTTGGTAGGCTCGGCCAGATCGGGTAAGGTGGCTAACATCTCCACCAACCCAAGTGGTTTTTTCAATATTGCAAGTATTTTGGCTACCCAGGATAGTGTCCCAAGAGAGCATATTACAGCTAGGCTCTTTTATGGATAAAGATGGAGGAAAAGGAACAAGGATATATGGTAAATGGATTTTTATTGATTTCAAACTTGGGCACACAGAACTTTTCATCAACCTCAATCATATTGATTTGAGGTAGGGGGTTATTGACTATATTTGGTCTGGGTGGAGGCTTTTCAATAACCTTATCATCTATCAGGTCCTGGATAGTATTTTTTAGTGTATAGCATTTATCGGTGAGGTGACCACTGGAGCGATGGTATTCACAGTACTGAGCATGGTTCCAAGTCCTGGACAAGGGGTTTGGTGGCTTATAATTCTCCAAAGGCTTTAGCACTCCCTATGCCATTAGCCCCTGCAGTATTACAGACTAGGGAGCTTGCAGTTCATCTTAATACCGGTTCACCCTATTCTGATTTTTGAAATTTCTGCCAGGGCCATCATCTCCTCTCAATGTATTGACAGACCTGTATCACCCATAGTACCCTGGAACAGAGCTATAATTTTGGGTAGAAAATGGGGCTGAGGCATTTCCTACCATATTGATAGCGGGTGCTAGTGCGGTTGTTTTTCCTTTAGGATAACGGAAAGAACTAGGAGGTGTATTGGTATTTAATTTCCCAGTCTGTATATCTTCATCAATACGGGCTCCTATCTCCACTATTTATTTAAAATTAGTGTAAGGAAGATACCGCATATGTTCCAGGTAAATGGGCTGGAGGTTTTAATGAACATTCTGCATGACTCAACCGGATCAGGTCTATTAAAAGTCTGGGCCAACTTTCTTTTCCACCTGACTGCAAACTCAGCACAGGTTTCTTTTTCCCTCTGGGTGTCCCTTCTATTTTCAGGACTGGTGTTGTATATGTATCTTTCAAGGAACCCTTCAGCTATTTGGTCCCAAGTATTCATGGTGCTGCTATCAGAATACATTAGCCATTGTTTGGCAGCCCCTATTAGGGTGAGGTGAAAATTGGAAGCCACAGCCTCAAAGTTGGCTCCCCCTGACTGCATGTCAGTGGAATAAGATTTCAAGTGAGATATCGGGCATCCAGTCCCATCAAATTTTTATATGTCGGGAATTTTAAATTTTGAGGGTAGTATTGTTGAAGGTTGCAATGCCAGTGCCCGCATAGAAAATTCCCCTTTGTTGAGAAGTTTGAGCATCATGGTCTTCATATTTTCCATGTCGGCCTCCATTTTGGTAGCTGGGAGAGTTCGTTTTTGGTATATACTAGCTGGATCAGGGAAGGTTGGGTTAATTTCTGGCTATGGTATCTGGTAAGGATTTTGAGTTGGGTAAGGATATTGGGATGGATATGGATATTGGGTTGGTGGATTTTGGGCAGTGTACGGATTTTGGGCTGGTGGATTTTTGGTAATATATGGATTCTGGGCTGATGGATTTTGGGCAGCATAAGGATTATGGGCTTGTGGATTTTGGGTAATATATGGATTCTGGGCTGATGGATTTTGGGCAGCATTAGGATTCTGGGTTGGTGGATTCTGGGTAGTTTTGACTGGGCGGCCAGGATCATTAAAAGGTAGGTAGGTGGTAACTTGGCCTGACGGGTTATAGCTTTGTGGCTCCATATGTGGGCTATTTTGGAGTGGGTTGGTAATGGGAAAAGGGAGGTCATTTGGGCTTTGGGAAATATTGGTATTTGGGAGAGGATATGGAGGATAAGGCGGGTAAGGGTTGATATTTGGGTAGTAGGGACTTGGTGGAGGATTGGGATTCGTGGTAGTGGGAATATTTGGTGGGTTAGTGTTTTGCTGGGGAATTGGGTTTGGAGGCACATGAGATGTTGATGCTTCCTGGAGGACTGTAGGGGAAGAGTTCACCTCACCACTGGATTTTAAATTTTGCACCAGACTAGCCATTTGGCTCATCATACGATCAGTCCCTGCACCCAACTTTTGGTCTAGCCATTATTGCATTTCTGGAGTCGGAGCGTACCCTGGAGCCCTTGTATCTGTACCCATAGCGGATTGCTCACTTTCTGCTGCCATAATGCTCGGACCTGTACCCTCTGAACTAATTATTCCCTTATGTGATCTGATACTGATACCCTCTCTTCTGATTTCTGCACTTATTTCTCGTATCAACTGGCCAGTATTATCTTTGCCTTTCCAAATTCGGGCCAGATTTCTGAGGAAAATGGGTTTGGAGGTATCAGATGGCTGGCTGAAGGCTTTCTGGGCTTGGAGTATAGGTGCCTTTATTAGTATATTTTATTTATTATTTATTTTCCATATAATTGATCGGATAAGCACCCGCTTTATTTTGACAGTCTCAGGACTTTCCTGGAACAGTGGATTCTTTCTCAAAAGTATAGGACTAACGTATTTCACCTGCCTTTCGACTCCCCAAGATCGGACTGATCCCAGGCGAAGGGCCTATAGGATCAACCATTCCAAAATGGTCTAGGTCGAGGATCAGAGAATAATAAATCAGCCCCTACGTATTAAAATTTTTTTTATTTGTGCAATTTTATTTTATTTTTATTTCTTTTTTTCTCTGCTTGCGCATTTTTTTATTTTTTGACATTTTTTTTACAGGGGCTAACCCACAATTCAAAAATGCAAAAACCGGTCGGTCAATGGAGTATCCTGAGAATCTATATGCATTCTAACGTTGGCTTATGCAGGGGGTAGACAAGGTGTAGGGTGACAGTTCGGAATATACTTATATGCATGCACGTGTGTGCGGTATCTAGAAAGCAGTAAAATTTTTATTTTTTTCAGATATATAAACAAAAAATAAAAGATATATGGCATGTCTTGCTGTTATGCGTGGATTTTCTCGGCTTTTTTATTTGAGCACGAGCAAGCAAGCACATTACATTTAAGAAATAGAAAGAAAAGCGGGGAATCTACCTATTCTATTAATTACAAATATGGTCTTATGTCCCCAAAATAAAATTACAGAATGAATGGAAATATGTACAAATTTTGCGGAATTAAAAAAAGAAAATAATATACGGAGAAAAATAATAATATAGGGCCGAAAATAAAGCAATATTAAAAAAATAATGCTCCGGCCCTTTTATTGTGCTGCCGAAATTTTATTATAAATATATATATGACATATATATATATATTTTTTTTTTTTTTTTTGAAAGAATTTTTTTTAAAAAATAATAATATTTTTAAATATACCTGTAACAATCATCGGAACGAAACTGCGACAAAATGGACGATCATATCCACAAATAAAGACACGGATGTATAAGAAAGCAATATTCAAATGCATAAATTAATATAACAAGCATACTTTAGTCAGAAACAAATAAAAAAAAAAGTTAGGTTTAAATCTCAATTTGGTCACCCTACTTTCGACCAAAATTTATTAAGCTCACTCTACTTTATTTTTCTTCAATTTAATCACTCTACTTTCACATAATTAGCACGTTCATCACTCCATCCATATATTTGGATGGAAAGTTTAATTTTGTTAGGAAAATCAAAAAATACCCGTACTAAATTTCGGGGATTTTAGAGTCTCATTCTCCTCTCAAACATAATTTCTTATTGTGTGACTTGAATTTGTTAACACGCCTTTCAAAGGTAAGGGACATTATTGTCTTTTCAAAGATTTCCATCCAACTTAACTAACAAAAATGACTCGAGTGACCTTATTGACTTTCGGAGCCAAGTAGAGTAATTAAATTGAGGGGAAAAAAAGTAGAGTGAGCTTAATGAATTTTGGGCGAAAGTAGGGTGACCAAATTGAGATTTAAACCGTTTTTTTAATGAGTCTAGCCCTCTATTTTATTTAAAATAAAACGATCTCCCCAGCAGAGTCGCTACTGTGGGTCGCCCGGCGTGCGCCCGTGCCCCGCGCGCCCTTGGATACAGGTGCACGTACGTGCGGAAGTGGGACACCACGCTTTCCATTCCACCCGCCCTTTTTTAGGGGAAGACGAAATTAAAAGTGCAAGAGGAGTGATATCAAGAATAGCGCATTGGAATGCGCCTCAGTTGCCTTTAGTGGATTTTCGATCCAATATGGGAACTTTGGGTTTCCCGCATCAAGTTATCCCTTGTTTAGGGGATATCGGGATATGAGAATGCATCACCATTTCATTCCCATTTTCCCTTTTTTAGGGGAAAACGAAAAAGTGCAAAAAAGGATGTTGCGACGCCCCCACTATGGATTTTATAAAAATAGCCTTATGGCCCATCTCGGATCACTATGGGAGCTTTGGGTTTCCCGCATCAAGTTATCCCTTGTTTAGGGGATACCATGATATGAGAATACACCACCCTTTCATTCCCATTTTCCCTTTTTTAAGGAAAAACGGAAAAGTGCAAGAAAGGAGTGCTGCGAGGCCCCACTTGATCCAAAAAGTTTTAGAGTCGCAATCTTTATTTTAAGGCAGAAATAAAGCAAAACCAGAAAGAAAAAAAAAACCATAGATTATGAAAACGGGTTCGAAGGCAAAGTTACGAGTTGGGAAGGTGCTAGGCACCCAACTCGCCCTTTCGGTCTCAAAAATGGTTTTTGACTAAAGTATGCTTATTGTTATATTTATTTAGCAAATAAACAAAGCATTAAAAGACATGGAAATAAAAACAAACACATCCGCGGCTACATTATTTACGGACTTGCAGCTTTTTCCTTACAATAATTACAAATATATTTAAAAATATTTGGCCATTATAACGGCTTTTTTACATAATTTTCCTAACTAAATGCGGGCAGCACAATGGCTTATATTTTCTACATTGGATCGGATTTTAAAGAACAATTAAAGAAAAGACAACGCCCTTAAAGGCTATTACCTTTTAGAGTAGAATGTGCTCGCTCTGTCCTTCAGGGAGAGGGAGTCTTTTTTTGTTGTTGTTGTTGTTGTTGTGATTTGGGCAGAATGACTGCTTATTTCGAATGGTTTTGGCTCGCTCACTCGGGCAGAATGACGGCTTATTTGTGGTTGTTTTGGCCTTTTTTGGTTGGACGGAACAACGGCTTAATATTGGTGTTTTTCGGCCTGTTAATCGGGCAAGAGTAACGGCTTACGTTATGGATTTTGTGCCGGGGAAGTGGGGTGGATACCTAACTAAAAGGCTAGGGATCACTTTTAACCGGTGGGTTTTTTGTTTTGGTGGTGTTTGGATGGGGTTTCAAAGCTTTTGTGGGCTAAATACTCCCTATCTCACTTCTCTCACTATATCTCAGCATTAGGACGACGCAGAGATTTTTCTTCAGCATTTCTTTCCGATCATTTGTTGTGTCTTCGAAGTGAGCCCAGCACCTTTATTTATAGGTGGACGAAGAGACTCATCCGAGATTAAAAATCCCTCCAGCGCGTTGATTAATCGTGTACACCAGCCTTCGTCTCTTGTACAATGCGTTAACTTTGTGGGTACTATTGGGAGGTCTGGCGCGGAATCAACCTTGGCTTGGCGCGGCGCCAGAGGTGCCTTTTGTCCATTCCAAGGCCCTATTTGAGTTTCAAATTTGGCATTTTCACCCCTCGCATTTACTGTTTTGTGCATCCTGCTTTTCTTTTCTCATTTTTGACTCATGTAACTTGACATTTGTTAAGTTTAAGCAATTCTTGATATCACATGTCAGAGTCACATATCAGGGGTACGAAATTGAAGTGTCTACACTAGTGTATACTTGTATCCAGAGATACTGACTGTAGTTATAGGTCCAAAGAGATCCATATGAAAAAGTTGAAGAGGGCTAGTCGTTGACATGACAGACTTTCTTTTGAATGAAGACTTGGAAAGTTTTCCTAATTGGCAAACTTTGCAACTTCTGTCATGGTCGACAGACACCGTAGGTAGACCTTTGAAAGCCCATCTTTGGAGAGCTTGGAGAGGTACTTGAAGTTGAGGTGACTGAGACGCTTGTGCCAAAGTCAACTGTTGTCACGAATGTTGTTAGCAACTAGGAAAAGGCTGGAGGATCTCCCTAGTAGATTTAAGTCCATGACATAGACGTTTCCTTGTCTATTGCCGGTCAGTATCGTTGAGTAGGATTCACGATCTTTGATGAGACATTGGTTAGAGGAGAATTGGCAGATGAGTCCTTTATCCAGAATTGGGATATGCTCAGTAGATTATGCTTTAAGTCGTTCACTAGAGAAGCTTTGTTGATGGAGAGACTTCCTCTAGTGATTGAGTCATACTAAATTGTTTTCCCTCTTGCATTGTCGCCGAAAATCACCAGAGGACCTTTTGCTTCAACTATATCTGATAGTATACTTTTGTTCCCTGTCATGTGTCTTGAACAGCCACTATCCAGGTATCAACTATCCTTATCTTCTAATTCTATAGCCATGAAGCAGACCTGAAAAAGATCAAAGAAACAAGGTCCCCTTCATTTTCTTTTGGGTCCTGAGGATTAGCAACCTTTTGGAACCCATACCTGCCTAACCTTGAAAGAACTAGGTCTCTTAGATTTTGGTGTGAACCTTAGCAGGCATTCTGGGGCCAGCTTGTAAGACCCCCGAACCTTCGTGTATTTGACTTTCTCGTTTTGCTTGTCGTTTAACCGTGACCTCACTTACTAAACTTGAGGAAAGAATCTCGATTTGTGTAGGTAGGTGATCGATGTTTTAATTAATCTTTTTCCTTGCAAGTGAACAAGACTATTATAGAATAGTATTGGAAGCAAGGGTCGAACCCATAGAGACAAGTGATCACGAACAGTGCAATTTTTGATAACAAATTATTAACCTAAGGGGGGGGTGTTTTATGTTTAATTCTACTCTAAACTACTAGTTATAGATGTTTAACTAATTAGACAGTAATAACAGATATGAAGATCTTATGGTGGGTGGTAATCTAGGATTCTGGGTTTCACTTATATCTCTTTTATGTTCAATTCATAATAATATCATTCAATGTCTTGGGTTCGTTCACTAAAGATAGATATAGTCTGTTGAACAATTGGTTCAGCCTCCATCCCCGCAAAATTCATCCATTCTATATCCTAAGCACAGAACCGTTAATCTAGTCAGTCACCTAGATTTATGATCTATCTGTCACCTAGATCATGTAAGAACTTTGGTCCTAACTTATCACTCTCGTGCATCGATAGGTCCAATTTATTGTGTTGGTGAGCCGTTGTACGACATATGCACTTGGTCATGCTTATCCGCACCTCTAAGCCTTTATTATTTGCGATTACATTCATTTGTTCAAAGCAAAATAATATAGGGGTTGATAAACAACACAATCAACAAGCATTGAATGAACATATATAAGAATCAAAACATAAATTCGATACAAGTTACCTCCCACCTCCTAGATTATGGATGATTTAGTTCATCATAGACAATGAACAGCACATGGAGATGATCGGATACATGATTTGATCTTCAATACTTGAAATTACAAAATCTAACTATGTTATATAATCTAAAACTACCTAAAATCTACCTAAAGAGAGCTTCCAGCCGTCCTCTCTCTCCTTGGCTCGGCATCTGGCTTCTATATATACTCAGGAGTTGTAATTGGATCGAATGACTGTGTGTAAATCCGACTTTGATGCATTCTGACCACCTTGTGGTCTCAAGGTTCTGGTTACCTTGCGTCCGCAAGGTCTCCAGTGTGGGTGGCCTTTTGATTTCTTGGTTGCCGGCTCGAGGACCAGACGCCTACCTTGCGGTCGCAGTGAGGCACCTTGCGTCCGCAAGGTGTCCAGATTCGATGACTTTATTGTTTCTTCATTTTTCCTTTTGGCCCTTCTTGAATTTGCACTTAAAACCCTGGAGTTTCGCGTACTTTCACAAATATTCCTGAAACTTATAAAACTCACCGAAAACATATATTAGTAACCAAAAGCCTCGTGAAATAGCATAATTTAAGTCATAGAAGCATATAAAATCGACGTATAAAATACATCTATCAAATACCTTCAAACTTGAATTTTGCTCATCCACGAGTAAACAATAAACTTATAAATATAAAAGCATATAAATAACAAAAATTAAAATCTTTTTGGAGGGTGACACTATTTACACTCCTCTGTAAACCCACAAACTCAAGGAGACTCTTTCGAGTGACTCGACTATGCAGATAAATACAAAAACAGATAAATACAAAAGCAAATAAAATTTAAACTAAACATAAAACATAAAATCTTTTTGGCTTCATCTCAAGTCATAGGTGTATGGTATGCATGTAATCTCAGTTTGGTGCTCACCACATATATGCAGGCTTAGTCATATAAAACCAACTAGTGTTTTCTTAAGACTGCTACTACTTCTAATTTCTCCGTGTGTGTGTGCTCACCAGTCTTAAAGAATATCTTAACTAAAAGAGTTTTATTAAGCTAAACACCACATTCATATAAAAATCAAAGTTTAATAGAAAATTATGCATTAAGAGATATACCATCCAAACCCGGTCAGTTACAGACAGAAAGGTCCCAAGGATTTAAAAGACTTATATATCCATCCCATGCACTTCTATGTATGTCATATAATGCTCTCCTATCCCAATTACTTGTAATAGCTAAGATTATGCTAACACAATGAGCTTTAAGGTGACTAATGATTATGAAGTGCGTGATCAATTTCATGTTATCAATTGACAGTTAAAACAACATAAGCATTGGCAAGAAGATCATTAGGTCTTTATAAGCTTGTAATGTAAGGCCAAGGTGTTGGGGGATATGAAGGAAAGGAATTAGAATTCAAAGTGAGAGAGTAAGACTACCCTTTATCCCTCATACTTCCAAGTAAAAGGAAGTTTTCCCTATTTAGGCTAGGACCAGCAAAGACCACAAGTGGAGGGGTGCTTTTTGTTACTTTTTAGTTTTCTTCTTCCCCCCCCCCCAAACTTGTTTTGGGCAATATATTCTTCTAAAAATATCACATCATTCTTAACAGCAGAATTTTTCTAACATATTTTTCTCTTGAAAGCTATGCTTCCATTTGAATCTTTGTTTACACTTTTCTTTTTTTCCGCTTTCATTTTTCGTCGATACATATATTTTATTTTTTTCGACGAATTTCGACGACGGAAAGAAGAAGTCTTCCGAAAAATGGCATAACTGAAAAGAAGTGGTCCTCCTAGAATCAATTTCCCACCCATATCCTACTCTCTCAAAGGGTAGGCTAAAAGTGTATAGGCTTTTAGGGTTAAGTTAATGTGGGTAATAGAAACGATGACGAATGGTGGTTTCAATAGTGTGCTTAGCACACTCCATTCTTTTTCATTAGGCTCAAAGGGGACACTAGGGATATATTTAGTATGGGTCAGGGAATATTTAGGCTCTAACGATCCAAAGATGGCCTAAGTCATTTCTTAATGCCAAATGCTCACATAGTATTTAAAACAAGTAAGACAACACAAAATATCATATCAACTATAGGAATTGGGGTTGAGTATTTAGCATCAATGGATTTCACATAAGCATTTGCTAAGACAGATGGTAGGGATAATTAAGACTAACATGCAGACATGGTTCGAAAGTGTGCTTGAGATATATAAATGAGAAAAATCCAAGGGATATAACTATCGTGCAATTGACCCTAAGTTACAATTTAATGCAACAATTATGTTCGAATGGCTATGCATCATATTCTTGTGCATATTTTGTTGAAGTGAAATAGGTGTTATAAACTTTATTAAACTATTCTAATCAATCCATAATTATGACTGGTGTGAGTGTATGAAGAATTTGGAGAAAAGTAAAAGTTTCGCAAAATTAAGTAAATTCCAGGGGGGTCTACAGACTAACTATGCGGTTCATTGCACTAATCTCCTCATTGACTACGACTAGCATTACCACACCTAGACTCGAGTATGAATATTTTGAAAAAAAAAATTTTAATATATTTTTTTATAAATATATTTTTTTAAGAAATTGGAAGATGATGACGATGACTCTTTTGATAGGAACCTAAAGGTCCTTCCTATTATAGTATTCTGGTCATGCCAACAATTCCAAAAATAAAAATAAATAAAAATATGAAAAATAGGGTGAAGATTTAGATGGTCATCGAGAAAAGAAATTTTCTTTCACCCTAACGACATAGCCCAACTCCATTCCTCGTTAGGCTAGCTAGGACCTGCTAAGACAAAAAGTTTTAAATCCCCCCAAACTTAATTTCTATTTTGTCCTCAAAATAGAGGAACATATGAGAGGATTGATGGGTAGGACAAATATCAAAAGGAGATAGCGGGTCCACCTAACGAACGAGGATGATCTTGGGCCTCGACTCAAGGTGAGCTCGGGCGGAAATAACGAACGAGGACGAAACTCGTGGATCGTGCCAGAGGGAATCCATATAGATTGGACAGACTGTCCCACGTTGTTGGCCCAACCGAAAAATCGGATCAGTCGTCGGCACGCATTTGTGCCAACCTGCCGACCATCATGTCATTTTGGAGGATAGCTTCCTCCAATCTGCTGGAGATCTCCACGAGTGGGTCCTCTTCTCTCGGGTTCCTTCTGTGTTTCTTGAGGAACCCTCACTCACGCCGGTGATGTTCAAACAAAATGGCTCCTCGTAATGGCCTGACCAAACTTCAGCCTCTCCGTGTTTCGTGTTTGGGCATTCTCACGCCGCTCTCTACACAAATCAGTAATCAAATGCGGAACGCGAACCCCGCATTCGGCCCTACCTCTAATAAAGGTCTTGATTTGGTCGTTGATCAAACGGCCGACATCAATAGACCCACCACCATAATGGTGTAGGTCAAGATGCCCTCTCCCAATTCACCGTGTTTTGGTGACTTGAGGGCATGAGACGTCCGCAGAACAAATTTATACACGGGCTTGGCCGTGTCTTGGAGAAAGGACTCTCTCATGATACATGGTCCAAATGGTGGGTTACGGCTATAGGACCACTCCACACCAGGGAGAGCGATGGCAGCATTGACCACCTCGACAGGATACGGGGTTGAGGTGTGTGTTATAGAATTCACCCTCACCAACCGCAAAGTTGGAGGTGCCGAAATAAGTATTAATGCTTTGGGATCTAAAAATTGACTACGATGTCCCTAACATTAATCTGTCTAATACACCTCCGTCTATGCTAATGTTGCCATTAGCATAGAATTCTTGGACAATAGGGACTACTACGGCATCCCTGGCGGAGAATCTAACAAGCCCCCACCTACGAGCATCGATTGGGACTGAGGCGAAAGTCTTCACCTCAATCCCCTTCTCAGCACCAAGGACTTGGAGAGCTTAGCCGTATACCTTTCTGATGCCTCATAGGATACAAATCGAGTTATGTCAAAATTATGCTCTTCCTCCTGAGCGGGGCCGGAGGATGAATCGCCGGTATTTCTACGCTTACGGAACATTTTTGTTTGAAATAAAATTTTAAAATTAAAAAATGTATTCTAAGCATGCAAAATTTATCTACGTTAAAACTATCTAGCACCCTAGCATGCAAATATTTTAACGTATGAAATTAAAAGGGTGTTAGTGTTACTTGTTTTGGTGTACTTAAAATGAGTGAATGCGTACCAAAGAGGAGCTTGATCTTCATTCTCATCAATGGAGGTTTCTCTTTCTTCTTCAAAGTCTTCAACTTAGCTGAGTGCAATGTATGAGGTAATGGATGAGGGAGATAAAGAGTTTTGATGAGGGAGGAGGAGAATCTCGAGAGTATGTGCCGAAATTGGAGACGATCTGTGCTGAAGGATCCGTCAAGCATCGCTGTAGAGAGAGAAGCATTTTATGGGTGGAATTCCTCAAGAGAGAACCCTGGCATTGAAGTAAATATAGGACTCATGGGTTCAAAAATGCTAATACCTTGCGTCCCCAAGCAAGGTGGGCATTCAAAGCGATTCTGCTTCTCATTCATTCCTCATGTCCGACATAACAAAGGCACGAAGTCCGCTTATTTGGACCTTTGGCGGCCGCAGTCCTTTCAAGACTCAAGGTCCGCAAGGTGGACATATAACTCTTCCACTTTGATTTCTTTCAACTTTTCAAGAAGCTAGTAGCTTTAACCCTTCCTCGTTATCTTCCATAGGTTCATATTCCTAGCCAATGTTAAATCTAAATTCAATTCTTTAATGCCCAATAGGCTTTATGCTCAATCTCAACCGGTAAATGGCAAGCTTTGCCATATACCATTCTATATGGACTCATTCCTATGGGTGTCTAAAGCGATTCGGTATGCCCATAAAGCATCCTTGAGTTTAGATTCCCAATCTTTACGATTAGGCCTAATGCCTTTTCTAATAATCGCTTTTATTTGCCTATTGCTAACTTCTACTTGTCCGATGTTTGTGGATGATAAGGTGTAGCTAACTTGTGAGTTACACCATGCTTTCTAAGAACATTATTTAACAACTTATTGGTGTAAAATGAGTTCCCACTGGGTCACTTATTATGGCCTTAGGGACTCCATATCTAGCAAATAAATCCTCTACAAACTTGACTACTGTTTTTCCATCATTAGTCTTGGTTGCTACTGCTTCTATCCATTTAGAAACATAATCAACTGCTACTAGAATATACTCACAATTATTTGACACGGTGGAAGGGACCCATAAAATCAATACCCCAAACATAAAAAATTTCAACTACTAAATTAACATGTAAGGGCATCTCGTTTCTCTTTCCTATACCACTGTTCTTTGGCATTTGTCACATGTTCTCAAAAGCCGGTTCACAATCTCTAAAACAAGAGGCCAATACGCACTGATTGCAAATTTTTCCGAGCAATTTTGTTACCACTGATATGACCTCCACAAGAATATCCATGGCAGAATTCCATGATACCTTGTTGGTCTTTTTCTGGAATACATCTTCTTATCAAAGAATCAGAACAAATTTTGTATAAATGAGGAGCTTCCCAAAATAATTTTAGTTTCCGCTAAAAACTTTTCTTTCATAATGATCAAAATCCGGATTAATGATATCGACACATAATAATTGACAAAATCAAGATACCAAGGGTCGAATCTTTAATGCCTAAGAGTTGTTCATCGGGAAAATTGTCATTTATGGGGACGAGGTCATCAAGAAATTGACGCTCAAGCAAGGGTGAAAATTCTAACCTAGACAAGTGGTCGGCTACGACATTCTTCCCTTTTTATCCTTGATAGTAATGTCAAATTCTTGTAACAATAACATCCATCTAATTAATCTTGGTTTAGCATCCTTCTTACTTAACAGATATTTCAATGTAGAATGATCAGAAAAAATTATCACCTTTGATCCTAGCAGATATGATCTAAATTTTTCTAAAGCATATACTACTGCTAAAAATTCCTTTTCATTGTGGTATAATTCAATTGAGCATCATTTAGAGTTCTACTAGCATAATGGATCACAATGAGGCTTTCTATCTACCCTTTGTCCTAACACGGCTCCAATCGCAAAATCGATGCATCACACATGATTTCAAAAGGAAGTGACCAATCGTACGCGGATAAAATTGGGGCGTAGAAGTTAATTTTCTTTTAATAAATTAAAAGCTTCTAAACATTCTTTATCAAAAATAAACTCTGTATCTTTTGCTAACAAATTACATAGAGGTTCATGATTTTGGAAAAATCTTTTATAAATCTTCGATAAAAACCAGCATGGCCAAGAAAACTTCGAACTCCTTTAACTGAAGTGGGAGGGGGTAGTTGTGAAATAACTTCGATTTTAGCTTTATCAACTTCAATGCCTTTATTTGAAACAACATGCCCTAAGACAATTCCATGTTTTACCATGAAGTGACTTTTCTCCCAACTTAAAGTTAAATTAGTTTCGCAAAGATCTTTAGGACACGATGTAAGGTTTTCTAAACAATGATCAAAAGAATTTCCAAAACCGAAAAATCGTCCATGAAAACTTCTACGCATCTTTCAACTAAATCGAGAATATAGAAATCATGCATCTTTGAAAAGTAGGGTGCATTACACAATCCGAAAGGCATTCTCCTAAAGGCAAAAGTACCAAAGGGACATGTAAAAGTTGTTTTCTCTTGGTCTTCGGGTGCAACAGGATCTGATTATATCCAGAAAAACCATCAAGAAAGCAATAATATTCATGACCGGCTAGTCTTTCAAGGATTTGGTCAATAAATGGCAAAGGAAAGTGATCTTTCCTAGTTGCCGCATTTAATTTCCGCAAATCGATGCACATTCTATAACCAGTTATAGTCCTTGTAGGGACTAATTCATCTTTTTTATTTTTAACAACTGTAATTCCTGACTTCTTAGGAACTACTTGGACAGGACTAACCCATTTACTAACTGATATAGGGTAAATTATACCCGCATCTAAAAGCTTAAGAACTTCTTTCCTAACAGCTTCTTCCATGTGTGGGTTAAGTCTTCTTTGCCTTTCTCTTGAAGGTTTACTACCTTCTTCTAAATGTATTTTATGCATACACATAGAGGGACTAATTCCTTTTAAGTCAGCTAAAGACCATCCTAAAGCTTCTCTATGTGTCCATAAAACTTTTAACAAACTAGCTTCTTGTTTTTCCGTTAAGTCGGCTGCTATAATAACAGTGCAAAGTGTTACCTTCCCCTAAAATGCATATTTTAAATGGGTGGTAATGGCTTTAATTCTTCGACTTTGGGAGAATTAATGGATGGCATAAATTCAAAATTTCCTACTTTAATAGTTTCTCTTATTTTAGCCTCATTATTCTCTTCTTGCTTTTCTTCTTTATTTTCTTCCTCACAATTATCTATCTCAATTTCTTCAAAGAGAGATTTCAGAATCTCTACTTCATCTTCTTTAATTTCATAATTTTCTTCCACTACTTTTTCTGATTCATCAGAATTATTTTCTGATTATGTTTTTATTTCTTTACCTTCTTCATCTTTCTTTTTACTATCTTTAAACTTTTCTTTCTCTAATCTTTCCTCTTCTTCTATTTCTCTTTCAATTTCCTCAATGTCAATTTTTATGGGAGGGATAGGACTATCATCATAGACAATAAATCTATCTCTCTCATAATCTTCCTCTTCTTCAAAAGTTTCGGTTGATAATTTTTCAATCTCATCTATTGAAAAGCACTTATGAACACTTATGTCACTAGGTCTATCATCAAACATCAAACACGAAATTTCAACGGTTTCACCTAGGACTGACATTGTGAGTTTACCATTTTTCACATTAATCATTGTATTGGCAGTTGCCATAAATGGTCTGCCTAACAATATTGGGACTTCATTATTAGTGCATATCTTCCTTTCCATCTCTAGAACCACAAAGTCAATCAACGGTATGATTAATTTATCAACCTGAACTAGGATATCTTCCACTATACCCAAAGGATATTTAACTGAACGATCAGCTAATTGCAATTGCATAGTAGTGGGTTTTAGTTCTCCTAAACCTAACTGTTTATAGACCGCGAAAGGCATCAAATTAATACTTGCTCCTAAATCTAGCATTGCTTTCATCTTTTTAGAGCTTCCCAAGGAGACTTGGATATTAAAGCTACCTGGGTCTTTCAACTTAGGTGGTAATTCGGGTTGTAAAACAGAACTGACGTTTTCAGAAACAACAATCTTTTCATTGTTTTCAAACTTGTGTTTCTTAGAGTGAAGATCTTTGAAAAACTTTGCATAAGCTGGAATATTTTTAATAACATTAAGCAAAGGTAAATTAACATTTACTTTGGATAACATATTATAAATTTCCGAAAATTGTTTGTGCATTCGGTTTTTCATAAGTCTTCTTGAAACGGAATTGAGGAACATAGGTGGTGGAGCCACATAAGGTTCCTCTTCTTCTTGATCTAACTCTTTTCAACTTCAATTGTATTATCTTTATTTTGAATTTCTTTCTCTTGTTCCTTATTTGGAACATCTACTTCTACTTCTACTTCTTTTTCTACCTCTTGATTACTTAAGTCATTAATCTCTTTATTACTATCACTATCTTTTTCGATTCCTTTTTCTATTACTTTTTCAGAATTTTCTGTTGTAACAGGCATATTAGAAGAAGGATCAGGATCACTTACCTTTTCACCTATCACCTTACCGCTTCGCAAGACGGTGATTGACTTGGCTTGCTCGCTTGACTAGGGAACTTCCTTCTTCTCTTTTATCTGCTCCAGAACTTTCAATGTGTTTCTTTAGATTTTCGATTTCTTCAAGCATGTACTTCATCAAAGCTGCTTGACCTTTACTAGCTACTTCTTGCTTGGGAACTTCTTCAATTCTCAACTGATTTTGATTTGGCAACTGTGGAGGTTGTGGTGGTTGAGGTTGGAATTGTTGAGGTTGCAAAGGCTTATTTCCTCCCCAAGAAAAGTTAGGATGATTCCTCCAACCAGGTTTATATGTATTTGAATAGGGATCATTCCTTCGCCTTTGAGGGTACATATTCATAGCATTAGCCTGTTCAGAATACATAGCACTTGACGGGCAAAAATTATTAGCATGAGAATATAATCCACATAAGGCACATGCTTCTTGAATTTGCCAATTTTCAAATTGAGCTTGTGTATTTGAATTATCTTGCAATTGATATAGGCTCCTATTTTTACCTCTAGCACTTTTCTGTTGGGAATTAATACTTAGCATCTCAAATAATTCTTCTAGTGCTTCTGGTGTCATTCTATTAATAGAACCACCACCGCACTATCAACCATAGTTTGTAAGCCGGCGAAAGACCATGATAAAATTGAAGCACTAACACATGTTGAGCCAAATTATGATGAGGACACATAATAAGCATTTTTAAATCTATCCCATGACTCATGGAATGTTTCACCTGGTTCATTTTGGAATGACATGATTTGTTTTCTATACTCCGTAAGAGATGCATGTTTGTAAAATTTGCTCATAAACAAATCATATAATTGTGCCCAAGTATAAACACTATTTGGTGTTAGGTTCATAAACCATCTCTTTGCCAATTCTTTTAATGCACTGGGAAAATATTTCATTTTAATTTGATCTTCACCAACCCTCCTAAAGGAAAAGTACTCATCATGTATTCATATTCTCTTAAGAAACCGACAGATCTTCATGGGGCATCCCATGAAAAGATGGTATGGCATTAAAATAATGACCTTTTAACTCAAAATTCCTAACAGCATCTGGCAAGACTAAACATGATGTCACAACATTTAATGAAGGTCTACTAAAGTCATTAATAGTTCTTTGATTTACCACTACTTCCATATTTCTTCTTGCATGCTCTTCTTCTCTTTGATTTCTATTGACCGGGTCAACTAGGTTTTCGTGGATTACGATTATTGTTATTTTCTTCCATTGTAGGATCTACCGAGGATCCTCTTGATTCAATTGGTCTTGATTATCGTGCTCGAAAGCTAGATTTTCAAAAACTTCTTCATTTCTTCTAACAATATTTATTTCTTAATTTAAGTCTACCAATTTAGGATTCAAAGATCTACGACCGTGCATAAAAATAATTTAAAGCAACTAACTATTAAAATAAAATAAAATCTTTTTGTATTTTTATTTTTTATGAAAACTGAAAATTAAACTAAAAACTAAATTAAATTAAAAACTACGCTACCAACAAACTAACTACGTGAACTAGCTTGTCCCCGGCAACGGCGCCAAAAACTTGATCGATGTTTTAATTAATCTTTTTCCTTGCAAATGAACAAGACTATTATAGAATAGTATTGGAAGCAAGGGTCGAACCCACGAGACAAGTGATCACGAACAAAGGCAATTATTGATAGCAAATTATTAACCTAAGGGGGTTTTTATGTTTAATTCTACTCTAAACTACTAGTTATAGATGTTTAACTAATTAGACAAGAATAATGATATGAAGATCTTATGGTGGGTGGTAATCTAGGATTCTGGGTTTCACTTGTATCTCCTTTATGTTCAATTCATAATAATATCATTCAATGTCTTGGGTTCGTTCACTAAAGATAGATATTGTCTGTTGAACAATTGGTTCAGCCTCCATCCCCGCAAAATTCATCCATTCTATATCCTAAGCACAGAACTCCTTAATCTATGATCTAGTCACCTAGATCATGTAAGAACCGGTCCTAACTTATCACTCGTGCATCGATAGGTCCAATTTATTGTGTTGGTGAGCCAGTGTACGACATATGCACTTGGTCATGCAGTTATCCGCACCTCTAAGCCTTTATTATTTGCGATTACATTCATTTGTTCAAAGAAAAATAATATAGGGGTTGATAAACAACACAATCAACAAGCATTGAATGAACATATATAAGAATCAAAACTTAAATTCGATACAAGTTACCTCCCACCTCCTAGATTATGGATGATTTGATTTTCAATACTTGAAATTACAAAACCTAACTATGTTATATAATCTAAAACTACCTAAAATCTACCTAAAGAGAGCTTCCACCGCCCTCTCTCCTTGGCTCGGATCCGCTTCTATATATACTCGGGAGTTGTAATTGGATCGAATGACTGTGTGAAAATATGACTTTGACGCATTCTGACCATCTTGCGGTCGCAAGGTTCTGGTTACCTTGCGTCCGCAAGGTCTCTAGTGTGGGTAGCCTTTTGATTTCTTGGTTGCTGGCTCGAGGACCCGTATTGCCTACCTTGCGGTCGTAAGGTCTGAGGCACCTTGCGTCCGCAAGGTGTCCAGATTCGACAACCTTTATTGTTTCTTCATTTTTCCTTTTCGGCCCTTCTTGAATTTTGCACTTACAACCCTGGAGTTTCGCGTACTTTCACAAATATTCCTGAAACTTATAAAACTCACCGAAAACATATATTAGTAACCAAAAGCCTCGTGAAATAGCATAATTTAAGTCATAGAAGCATATAAAATCGACGTATAAAATACATCGATCAGTAGGCTATCTAGAAGCCAATACCTTAATTCCATATGTTCCATAGACTTTAACTATTTAAAGTTACAAGTCGTATACCGACGCTGTTCGTTACTTGACTGGGTTGAGAGTTTTCTCGCGTAGTTCTTTCGTGTGACCTCGGTTGTATCCTTAGTCATTCCTTCATTTGTTTTGAGGGTTATTTGAGCCACATAAGGCCTTAGTATACAAGTTTTATGCTTGTTTGAGTTGCATTCACCCAACCGGTGCATCATCTTCAGTCCTAGACACATTTCGCTTCGTTTTTGACTTGAACTATCATTCCAACTTGCCAACCGAACATCCTGGGAGAAGTTAGGCCAGCCCAACCCGAACTCCTTTAGAAGATTTCGGCCATGCCAAATGAACAAACATATAAAAGTTCGGCCCAGACAACCGAACAGCGCTCCCGACATCAGCTTTGTGCTGGTATGATTTATGACGTGAAATTTCCATTCTACCCTTATTTAACCCTTTCCCCTTCACTCATTTGAGGGTATATTAGTCCTTAAACACCCTTATAACCCCTAACACTCCTCCCCTCTCTTCATAAGTGACCGTCTTCAGCCAAGAATGGGAAGGAGAGAGTGCGGGAGATTGAGCGTGCGACTAGTGCGTGTTCCGGCGATTCCTGGTGTTCCGGCCATCCGTTTGACGAGCCGAGACCACCATCGCAAATCCTTCGACGAGTAGAGTCTTTCCCATTGGTTTTTTTTAGTTTACCTTCGATTTTATTGGACGGAAAAGGTACGTTACCGAAACCCTAGTTTCTCCATCTAACTCAATATTGATGTTAGGCTGCTAGAGAAGTTCCTTGTGATTTGACATTGTAATACATTTCGAAATGATATGTTTTAAATGGATATCAATATATGATAGTTAGGGTTTGAACCCAAATGATTATGATTGGGTATATCGGAATAGTTATGGTTTAAGATTGATTGTGGATGGTTATAGAAACTCGGATAAAATTGTGAATTCCGAATTTAGGCCTTGACCTAGAATTTGAGACTTTGTAATTTCACCCAAATGGAGTCAATTGATTTTAGAAGTTATTATTTGAGCCTTAGGTCAAATTCCTATGACTAATTGTATTCGTTGAATCTCGATCATGAAATCTTGAGATTTGTTCGGGTGAGATCGAATTGGTGTTAAGGTTGAATTGTGGCTTAGGACTCTATTGGAGGTCCTTGTGCGATGTTAAGTACTAGATTATCACTAGTCTTTGGATTGATTATGTTTGGGTCATAATTGTGTGACTCGAATGAAAGACATTTGGATTGGTTTGATTATGAGTTAGAACTGTTAATGCTTGCCAGACTTCAAATGAAGTCCCAAGACTTGTAAGAATGAAATCTACACCCGTATGAAACCTAAGGAAATGGGATTGTTGTGGTTGGAATACCGACTCACTAGAGTCGCCTTGTGAATGTTTTGGGGAACCCAAGATAATGAATTTGAGAACTATTCTATGAGATGATTTGGATTGAGACTATCTTTAGTACTCTATACATGGAGTCTACTTGTATAAGTCGCTAGGATAAGTTAGTTGTTATCTAAGACTCGCCGTTATGGTTTGACCTTACGGGTTATTACCGCTCTAGTGTAGCTTAAGTCTTTGATGACTATGGACTTTTGCATTATAGAATGAGTTACTACTCTAGGAAAAGTTTAGTAAATGGCTTCATGATCCTAGACTAACGAGTAGTCTTGGATAGTACATAATGGACTGATGGTTAAGTTGTGACTCAGCTGAATTTCATAAGTGAATATGGAATATTGTGTATATTCGATATTATGACTAAATGCATGATTTCCTACCTTGTCAAGAATTGATTCTTCTACGTGTTTCTATGATATGACTTATGAGCATATTGAATGTATTTGCCTTTGTGCCTGATCTGTTCTACAGTTATTGAATTGTGGTGTACTTGGATTCTACTATTAAGTGGAATTATGAATCAAAATTGAACTAAGCTTGATTTCACAATAATCAACTTAGGCTTCCCTTATATATTTGACATGGGACTTTGAACTAAGATTCCTAAATGGAACAAGAACCTAGCTATGCCTCAAACGATAACATAGAAAAGAGTCTTGGAATACATATAGTGTTCAAACTCTATTTGGTTGGAATTGTAGTAAAGACTCAATGAAGTCGAGCTTAAGGAACAATTGAACCTTACGATGATCCTTGGGAGATCCTATGATATTTATATTCCCTTTGACTAGATTACTAGCTTTTGGAACTAGAATTGAATAGAGTGGACAACTTGACGCTTATGACTTAGAGACTCAAATGATCTCCTCTTGTGATTTTGGGATTATTGTAACAATGTGCATAATCGTTTGAGTTTAGTAGATCATTATATCTACTTGAGAATTACCAAGTAAACATCTACTTGTGCATTACATATAAGTCCAACTAGCATTACTCGAGTTTTCATGATGATGGTGGGACGATGCATTGTCTTCATGAATTATGGGATTCGTGTTTGCAATGTATCGCCATAGCGGATTCGGGTTTCACACACACCTCCACTGCAAGCTACAGTGGGGAAGTAGCCCCCTTTGTCGTAACCAAAAGAGCGCATTGACTAGTGCTATTTTCCTGAGTAGAGAGCTCAGACCCGAGAAAAGAGCTCAGTACTTTGATACCTGACCACGAGTATCACTGGCACGATATGATTAACAGTTGTGATTGCAGGAGCAATACTACGAAAGTGATTTGGTATCTTCTCTATCCTTTATGAGGCTTACTATGGGCACTTATGTGATAAGAAAGTGTTAGTGAACATGAGATCTTATTGACCATGTTTGTATTAGCCGGTGTTATATGGAAGACTTGAGATGTGTATATACATATGCACACTTATACATGACTAATATATGAGAGAATTGATATGTATATATAGAGATATACATACTTATATATGAGATATATATATATATATATATATATATATATGAAAGACTTGATGTGTATATATATAGATATGCACACTTACACATGATGATTATATGATAGATTTGATATGTATATATAGAGATATACATACTTATATATGATATATATATATATATATATATGATAGACTTGATATGTATATATATATAGATATTCACACTTATGCATGATGATTATATGGGAGATTTGATATGTATATATAGAGATATACATACTGATATAGGTGTATATATATAAATATGCACCCCCACACATGATAATAATATGAATAGCTTGATTAGTATATATAATGATATGTATACTTGCATATGATGTTTTGTGGGAACTACCTTCTAATTCATTAGATTTGTGTTTGAACAGGGAATTACACCCTGGTTTATTTGGACGGTTTAGTAAGTAAGAAGAAATTGTTATCTTGTGGAGTATCGAAACGATACGACGCCTCTTCACGAGTTTTTCTGTCATTTATAAAATAACACCATGATTATTTTTATGTTACATAATTATATGTTGCATATATATTGTAGTAGCGTACTGGGTCATTATGACTCATCTCGTACTTTGTTTCTAGTGGCAGTAACTAATAGTTGTATTGAGGTCGAGTAGATTGTGACTGTAGCAGTGCGCAGCTGATCGATAGATCGAGATTAGATCGTGTGGTTCGTGTTTGTAGCAGTCGACTTTCCTGAGTAGCAGCTTGTGGAGTCCTGTTCCTTTATAGCATTGTCATTGATGTCATGTACTTTGTTATTCTTGTGAGATCGACATTTTGTAAAGTTATTTAGACTTTACTGTCGGGTAGAATACTTGGGTATTTGTATTGGTTCTTTCTTGGGCCGACGTTTTGTGTCGTGCCTAGTTCGTGGTTTTCGTATTTATTTCAGTTGTCTCCCGGGCACGCAGTTGCTTTGGGGCATTTCTTTATTCTATTTGTTATAGTTGTTGGTTGACCCCGGTATGCTTTAGCTGTTGGGTAATTGTTATATCAGGTTGGTTCTTTGTTGAATCGCCGGCCTGAAGTGCCGATGGTTTATTCAGCGTCTGCATGTTGCGGCACGCGAGTTTTGTTATTCCTCCTTTGAGAGATAATGTCTCTCTTGGTTTCATTGGCGTTGGTTTCGAGCTTCTTGCTTGGGAGTTCTTTCCTTATTGCTTCCGCTGATTCGATTTTTGAAATACCTTATTTTAGTGCGGCTTTATATTCATGTTTAGAGTGTGTTAGCTCGACTGTTCGACTTGCACTACTGTTTAACAAGTGCTTGTCCTTTTCTTATGTTAGTTCCAGCGGCACGACCTTGGGATTTCGTGTTAGAATCCGGGTCGGGTCGTCACATAGATGGCCTAAACAATTGCAAGAATGACAAAGATGAAAGTTCCATGGAGGACTATGAGTAGTTTTAGCTATAGAGTGCTTGTGATTCTCCTTGTTCTTAACACCAGTCTTTGATTCAGCTAGCTTGTTGACGGTAGACTTAATTGGTTTCTGTTGAACCTTCCTTGTTTTGTTACCAGCAGACTTAGCCTTGCCAGGTCTGTTGTTAACCTTTTTAGGAGGATTCAGTAGAATACCTTTAAGTTTAATGTCAACAGGTTTAGGTGGCTTGCCCATTTCATAGACAAACTTGATAGGAACTGGCAGAGATTTTATAGGTCTACCGCCAGCAAACTTTGCCTTGGTAGAGCTGTTGTCGATAGACTTTGATTTCTCTACCGTTCCTTTCTCAATCTTCTCATTAGAAGCAGTTACTTTGGCTTTCCCTTTCTGAGCCTTGGGTAAACGTATGGTACAATTGTATAACCAAGTCCTTGTTTACCCTTGTTTGCGAACGTCTATTTGGAGAAGGATATATCATAAGCAGTCTCGGAGGTTTCACCTTTCTCCGTGACAGAAGAGTATGCCGAACTGGGCTCATCAGAATATCATAAGCCAGATTTATCTTTACATGTCTTTTGTCTTGAAAGGATTTCTTCAAAGGTTTCCTTGGAGCTGTTCCAGTAGTCAATTGTCTTTTGCAAGGCAATCTTCTCCAGGTCAAGTCCTTTGATGTGCTCAGTGATACATTCGACTTTGTCACAAAGGAATTTATTTTCTCCTTTTAGCTTGATACTTTCTTGTTGATAGCTATTGAGAGTTTGAATCTCAGCTGCCAGCAGGGATTTCTCAGCAGTAAGCTTCTCACAATTCTTAGCGAGTTTTACATAGGCTACTCTAAAGGAATTGAACTCTTCAAGCATTTATTAATTGTCTTTGAGTAGTTCTTCCTTACTGAAGTTGTCACAGTTGATCTCACTTTTATCAAAGGGACTAGGTGAGGCTTGGACTTCATGTTCAGAGTCATAGGTGGGACCTGAATCATGAGCTATTAAGCATATGTTAGCTTGCTCACAATCGTGCTCTTCCTCTTCTGAATCAGTCTCAAACCATGTAGCAACATGTTTTCTTCTATGTCTTCAGCCAGCATACCTTTATGTTTTTTGAAATTTCATATATGGAGGCTTTCAGTATGCTTTGAATTTTGGCTTTGGAAATTTAGAGGCGAAATGACTAGGTTTTCTACAATTACAACACACAAGCTCTTCGTTAGATGAGCTTTCAGCAGTTTTTTCTAAAAGGCTCCTGGTGTGTGTCCTTCCTTCCATATTTTGCAAACTTTTTGAAACGTTTTACGAACATAGAAAATTGTTCGTCTGAAAGAAAATCGTTTTCACTGGAGGAAGTGGAAGGTTTGTTTTCAACAGTGGTTTCTTCTAGTACCATGGCAGGCAAGGACACAGTTCAGAACTATTTATCCTGCTCTAGAGCTTGATTCACTTCGAGGCTTCGAGCTCATAAACCTTTAAACTAATGTAAAGACTACGGATAGTAATTTTGTTTAAGTTTTTAGATTCTTTCATGGCAAAGGGTCTTAACATGCCACGCTACCTAGAGAGCCTAGAAATCTCATATTCATTTCCTTCTTGTCATAGATTTTACCAAGAGAAAAGAAACTATTAATTACCTCACTGAAGCGATCGTATGCTTGTCTCAAGGTTTCCTTGGGATCCTTTTTGAAGGAGTCAAACTGCTGGATGAAGGAGTATTTTCTGTTGCTCTTGTGTCTTGGTCTCCTTCCAAGTATTCGACAAGAGCTTCCAACATCTCTTTCGCAGTGGTATATCATATCACTTGTTGGTAAGTGCTGGTGTCTAGAGAGCTAGTTATGATGTTGATGGCTTTGCTATCTAGCTCTACTAGTTTTCTGTCGTCCTCTGTCCATTCTGATTCTTCTTTGGGTACCTCAGTAGGATTTCCAGTGATGGATTCCAGTAGATTTGCCTTCATGGGTACATGACGTCCTGCTAGTACGCACTTCCATAACTTGTTGTCAATAGAGTTCATAAAGAGCATTACCTTATCCTTCCAAACATCGAAATGACCTTCGTCCAATATTGGGATGTGGTTCGTATTTGATGTAGGCAGCATGTACTGTGTTTGTGCCATTGGATCGTGACTCTCAAAACTTTAATCTTGGAAAAACTAGTTTTCGAAGAGTTGAGCTCTGATACCAATTATTAGTCCCAAATGGCATAATAATAAGCTAGAAAGGGGTTGAATAGCTTATTAGACACTTAAAAACATTTCGTATAAGTTCCTAAAACAAGCACTTGCAATCTATTAAAGAGATTGAAGTAGCAGAAGTCTTGTAAGGAAGACAATTCAAGTCTATCGGTGAAGGACTACCAGTAGTAGACTTGGCTGAATACTCAAGTCCGCTGTTTGAAGAGATAAGTAAATAGATATGAAACAGTTCAAAGTAGTAATCAATAGTAATCAAAGAACATAAGTATTTTGACATGGTTCACACTATAAAGAGTGCTACGTCCACCACCAAGGCAGTCAATCTTGGATTTAAATGTGCCCTATGTTTTCCACTAGTTCTATTACAAAGAGTTTCAATGGATCGTGTACAAAATATTTGACTTGTGTTTGGGGGTTTGGGAATTGAATATCTGGAAAACAAAATATTCAATTGTGCAGAAGAATAGTTAAAGAACAACAATAAGAAGTAAATGATAAGGTGTTGATGCAGAACTTCTTGATTGTTGTCGAGGACTTCTTGATCAGTTTACGATCTCTTGAATACACTGAGTATAAAGACTTTATGTTGTTGGAGAATTTCAGAGCATTGTTTTTTTCAGTATTTAATGGCAGTTTTTATAGCTGGGGCATTCTTGAGATCCGTTGGAGAAGACGAAGTGTAACAACTCTATTAGGTTGAATGCATTAAATGCATGGAGCAGACTTGTAGATTTCGTCTTCACTGATGGTGAGCAAGGAATGGTGCATAGTTGTTGCAGCAACTGGCAGGTAAGAAAGTCAGAGTTGCAGACCTGCAATAGTTGGTACAGACTGTAAGTGTTAGTCTGTTCACCTGCTCTATCACTGTTCAGAAGGTGAAAGTCTTCTTGTTTTTCGGAAAGCTGGTCAGGCATGTCTGAGAAGTTAGGGGATGTTTTAATTCAAATTCAAACTGATAAAGTCTGAATTTAATTAATCCACAAAGACTTGGTGATTGGACACGTCATGCTAGAATAGGAGCAGACAAGGTCTGCCGCTGAATGCTGAAAGAGGTCTTTCGTGAAGCTTTTGTCAAGTCTTCCCACCGTGAAGCCTATAAAAACTATTTTATGACAAAGTTCTATACACAGTTGTCACGCTAATTGATACGCAGCTCAATT
Source organism: Codonopsis lanceolata (assembly GCA_013146195.2). NCBI lineage: Eukaryota > Viridiplantae > Streptophyta > Magnoliopsida > Asterales > Campanulaceae > Codonopsis > Codonopsis lanceolata. The sequence continues at coordinate 98,959,653 of CM028380.1, read as the reverse complement.
AGCCACTAATGTATAAAACTAATGTAATGTATGAACAGATGTAAATCAAGATACAAATGAGAAACAACAATGATACTGAAAGAAGCCTTGAAGTACGTTATAGTTTTCTACATTTTGTATCAATAGTGGTTTAATTCTCATATTTCCCTTTCTAGATTTCCAAATAAAGGGTAGACATGTGATTCGGTTTAGCAAAAAAAATCTTGTTGTTTGCCGTATCTACTAGTGATAACAAAGCGAAGGTCTTAGCTACTGCAAAGGGTAAGAAATTTTTTCAATACATCTTCACATTCCACTATTTCAGTACTAATTTTTTATACAAAAAGGATCTCTCTCTCTTTTTCTTCCAAAAAATGATCATCTTACGATACACGATTTCATATTGGCAGTTGATCTCTTCTTGCTAGGTGGATATGTAAGAATTTGAAACAATTTACGGAGAATAATAAAATGCAGCAATAATAATATTCTACATGGTCAATAATTAATATCATATAAATATGTTACTCTGTCCGTCCCAGTTAAATAAATATACTTTGAATTTTTTTTTGGTTTATTTCACTTATCTTTAGATATATATTAACATAATCCTATTTAGGTAACATAAAAACGTTTATTAACCTTTGGAAACTACATTAAAGGACTATAATCCACATCTTTTATGAGTTTGACCCAAAAAAAACCTGACTGCATCCTCGTCAAATTTCTATCCAAAATAGTTTAAATTGACAACAAAAAAGAGGGTATGATGGAGAGAGAGAATATTCTTTGAAATCTAAAAGCTAATATAAGATTACAATAACCATATAGACCAACATTTCTTATTTCATGCGAGTTGCATGTGATACATGAGATTTCCTTCAGCAGATTACGTTTCATTTTTATGTTAATGTGGTGTGAGATGCTATTGTTATTTGAACAAGACGGCTAAGTTGTAAAATTTTGTTTATAATTAATTAACCATATTTCATTGACAACAGTACTTGTATGTTAATTCGAAAAAGAAAAAAATATTCAAAAAGCCTGACAAATAATTTTCTTTAGTCATAAAGATTAAATCTTTTAATACTAAAATTCCAAAAGTTACCTTCTTTGCTAATTATAATGTTATTATAGCTAACAAATTGGCTACAATAGCCTAATTTAATAGATAACTTTGTTATTAAAATGTAAAGTACAATCAAATCGACTACCTTCTTTGAGTTTTCAGTTTCTCTACAATTGTGAGCACTTATTATCATAGTTTGCAGTAATGTTGAAACATTTGCGAGTTTTGCTTCAGTGTTGCTGTTGAGTCTTTGGTCATGGCAAAACCAAATATTAGAATTAACCTAAAGCTCATGATCGATATCTACTGTTGGGTACACCACATACAATAACTCTAGTATTTGTACCATATCTTTTAGTTTTTTTTATTCAATAATTTTTAAACTTCGAGATTATGGAGATCTCATTATGCGTATATCAACAAAATTTCTGAAGTCCTTGGAAGAAATCAACATCGATTGAACACAAAAGAGAGAAGTGTTTCTTGCGCGAAATGGGCAAGGCAACAATCTCTTAAATAAATGAAAAATGAACTCGCACAACTATGTAGAAACTTTCGCTATTTTGAAAGGTTTGAAATAATTGAGTTGAGGTGGATTTGTGATGTGCGAGCAAGTCAAATTGGTATTAAGATATAGTTTATTAAATATAGTTATTTATAAGATATTATTTTTATATTTAGAGGGAGATTTAGGCATTTTAATGATGTATTTAAGTCCTATTATATTACTATATAAGTTAGGTTAGTTTTCGAGAGTTTACTTCTTTTCCAAGCTTTATAAGTCCTATAAATATAAGGTGATGCAATTCCGAATTTGGGCTTCAATTTTATGAGAATTGATTTTGTTTTTCTTCCAATTTTCGGTATTCTTTTGAATCAACAAAATTGATGCCTAAATCGTGATATGTTTTAGACCTTAATAGGATTTGGATGCCTAAATCATGGTATGTTTGCAAACCTCAACAGGGTTTAGAAGGTCAATCACTTGTAGTCGTGCACGATTTCAACAACTTTTGATATTATCATTTACTTTTAAAGCTCTGCTACATCAATTTGGCTCTAATGGATGTAGAATGAGGTTATCAAATATTGAGTTTGGGAAAGATGGACATGAAAATCACTACAAAAAAACAGGGCAATTGAAACAGATTTTTCGGTTGCAATTCAGGAAAATCGGTTTCAAATTGATGTTTGCAACGGAAAATGTCCGTAACAAAGTCCATAGCAATAAGCCTCGTCCCAAAATTGTGCAACCACTTTCTTGTGGTTGCAAAAACCTTGCAACGAAAAAAAGTAGTTGTAGTTTCGGTTGCGATGTGTTTCCTAGGACATTTTTTTATATCCGTTGCAAACAACAACTGATTTATTTCTGTTTCTAATTTGCAACTGGTTTTTTCTGTTTCAAATTTGTTACACATATAACTAAACTAGCAACTGAATTTTTCAGTTTTTAGTAGGCAACCTAATTTGCAACTGGTTTTTCTGTTTCAAATTTGTTACACATAGAACTGAACTAGCAACAGCGAATTTTTCGGTTTCAAGTAGGCAACCTAATTTGCAACGGGTTTTTTTCAAATTTGTTACACATATAACTAAAGTAGTAACTGAATTTTTCAGTTTCAAGTATGCAACCTTATTTGCAACTGGTTTTTCTGTTTCAAATTTGTTACACATAGAACTAAACTAGCAACTGAATTTTTCAGTTTCAAGTATGCAACCTAATGTTTCGGTTGCAAAAGTCCGTTGTTGGTTTGTAACTAATATCATGTATATAAATATTTATCAATTGTACCTGATTGGACATTTTATTTAAAATATCTTAAATCAAACAATTAAAGTCAACAAAGCTTCAAACATTAGGTTCAAAATGAATTGGCAAACTATCATACTAAACTGTCGCACTGTTAAACTACATAGAATTGTCAAGTTATCATACTTTAAACTGAATAGGAGCTCGTGGACGATGCTCGGAGCCTCTTAAGTCCTCGAATTGCGCATCTCTTGACATTGCAACTGGAAATCATTTTTCATTTGTTTAAATTTAGCCTCATATGTGGAATGTATTTGTGCCGTGACTTCATCCCTCATTTTTTCAACTCTTTCGGTCAAATTATCTTCAAATTCTTGGGTCTGTGTAAAATCTCCATTTGAACGCGTAGATGAGGAAATCGTGCTGCTACTAAAGATTTCTGATGCAGGAGCCGATGAACCAAAGCCTTACAAACGATTCTTTACAACACCACCTGATACATCCACCCAAGCTGTGGAATCAAAACCATCACCTTTCTTTCGAGCAGTATAATCCTCCTAAAATGTTTTAAAAAAAAAAGAATATTATAACTTTTCTATTTGCATTTTATAAATAATAAAAAGTGTATTGAGATCAAAGATACATCTTTCAATAGCGATCGAGTATAATTAAATGTTTAGAGTGAACTAATAAAAGTAATAAAACATTTAGATTAAACTCACAAAGATTTTTTTGGACTTAGCATCCACAAACTCGCCACTTGCTTTCTCTTGTGGGTTCTAAGGAAAACGTCATCTTCTGTGATCGCTTTGTCAGGATTCTTCTTTATCTATAATGACAGAGAATAATAATACCCTCTTACGTTCTATCACAATAAACATAGTAACCTCAAAACATATTAAGTGTAGCAACCAAGATTGTACTAAAATGCAGAGTATATCCACAAAGACTATATAGACAATAGATAAACTCTTACCATCGCAAGCTCAGTGAGGCAAAGGGGTATGCAGATATCAGATATGGTCATCATAACCTTGGCCACTATAAATGTACCTAATTAAAGGCCGTTTAAGAAGGGCCTTCTGATGCACAAAAATTATTTTAGTAAGAAACTAAGGGACAGACATAATAAGTAAATGAAAGATGTCTAACATTCCTTTTAAATATGGGTTTGGTTGGGTGTTTACCTTTTGCATTGAGGATCTTTTGGATCCAAAGCAAAGAGATGCAAAGTAAAGAGAGACGAAACCAGTCATCATCATAGTCAACAGTTGATAATCACCCACTTATCCTACTTCCTCCTTTAATTTGTATGAGTATGAATGTATGACTACCCCTAGCTAGCTTCCTAATCGACTTTGTCTTCTATAATTTTAATGACATTTCAATTCAGCCGGAGTCCACTTCGCAAATCCCGATCCTAACAAAGGTTTGTTGGTGTGCCATGATAGTAAAAATGCATCGTGACGCACCGCCGCTACTTCTTCTCATTCATGGTCTAGCCGCTAATTCTTCTTTCATTTTGGTTTAAGATGTTGGAGCTTCGCCTGGGAGACTAAAGTGTGTCACCACAAGAATATCATGACCTAGCGAGCTGAAGTATTCAAAGTTACTAATGTGGGGAAGGGAAAAGAAGTAAAGAAAGAGGCACCTCATTCTTCTTATAAACAAGACCCTCCCTACGCCATCCAACAGCACCAGTAACTTGTAAAGTTGCATTTCGTACAGGTTTATCCGTAGGGTATTTATTTGCAAGATAAAGAAGTCAGAATACCTCTCCGTGTTTGTTCATAAGAAAAAAAATGGCAGCTTCCTATTAAAGTAAACCACATAATTCTTGGAAGAGTCTGATGCACTATCGTTTTAAATGCTATTCTAAAAAACAAAAATACACATCTAACCTTCGATGAGAATGGCGAGCGGACACCTTCCTGAGTTATGTAAAGCTTCAAAATTTCGGTGAAAGATTTTGTGGATAACCAAAATCCATAATTTCTGCAATTTGGACGCAAATATAATGAGACTACTTCAAATTGCTATTCATTTTCCTCATATATGTTAAACAAAAATGTTTTTGCAAAAGGCTTAAATCAAAAAAATAAAGAAATCTATTAGAAATTTCAATTTTCCAAGATATCAACCAGAAAAGAAATTTAAGAATTCCAAGTAAAATAAGGAAATTCGGCGAAAAAGATGGATGATTACCCGCACCATGCCTCAATGGTCTTTGTTTGAAAGAGAAAACTATAAAATGTTTGCGTGGAGGAGATATCGTGTATAACCGAGGGCATTAGTGCTGAATATTTTAATCTTTTGGTGCCCAAATTTCTACCTTTTCATCGGATAAAATTGTGAACTTTTTAGGAAGCATATCCTCTAGGAAGGTGACATGCTTGAGTTTTTTCTCATTTGCTCAGTATCGTGCACTAGTGTTACGTAAAGTTTGATTTTTGATACAAATTATGAGAAAGAAAGAGGGCAAGGGGAACCTTTTAAAACTCAATAGTCTACACTCCAAAAACAAATAATGGCAATACCCAAAAGAATGGCTGCTTGTATTTAGGTGGATGCATGGAAGGAATATTGTAATAATACCAAAATCGACTACACGTTGTCATAAGAAGTGACCAACAATATGACAAGAGGACCCCTTCTCTAAAGTCTATCTAAGGGATATAAAAGTTTCTATTAAGGAATATATTTCAATGGAATATCTTTAGAAAACCAAAGTAAATACTATACGAGGTTACCTAACAACTTCGTGAAATTTTGAGAATAAATATTAATACTAGCGAAAGTCGCTAGAGGTTTTGTTCTAAGACTAACAACCCTCTCGGTTAATTATCAAATTCTTACGACCATAAGTTGTTTGATTTTAACTACTTGTCCTTTTTGGTATGTAGCATACTTTTGTTATAACAATGGAGAGATATCCCGTAGATATGTCCACATGGTAGTGTTAGCCACATTGCATCAACAAGATGTCAAGATCCAATTCTATCCAAATATTCAAAAAATAAAAAATGAGTAATGCCAAAACAAAGAATACATAAATACAAAGATATATACATATATATACTTTAAAA
>CM028380.1:98912793-98953669 GCA_013146195.2 Codonopsis lanceolata | reverse complement strand
GAATGGAAAACTTGTTGTGAGTTTGTTTCACCGACTCATGGAAAAGCTTAGTGTTACCAACTCCATCTTTAAGCCATTTTAAATAGGACTTTTGGCGCCAATAATCCTCTTCAAGAAATTGAATGATAATTATTTTGAATTAAACATAGAAGAGATACAAGTGAAACTATAATCCTCGATTGCCATCCATCATACGATCTTCATTACCAGTAATTACTGCTAATTAGTTAAACACCTAAATAATTATAGTAGTTTAGAATAGAATAAATATAAAACCCCCCTTAGATTAATAATTTTGCTATCAATAAATTGCACTATCTGTGATCTCTTGTCTCTGTGAGTTCGACCCTTGCTTCCAAAACTATTCTCCTATAATCTTGTCCACTTGTAAAGAAATAATTAAAATAACATCGATCAGCGGCCTAGGCAAAAATTAGAGCAAATAAATAAAATAAAATAAAATAAAATAAAAAGGAGAAATAAGGGCTCGCTAGGCTGAAAACCCGAAAGGGGGCCTAGGCAAAAATTAGAGCAAAATAAAAAATTAAAAAAAATAAAATAAAAATGAGAAATAAGGGCTCGCTAGGCTGAAAACCTGAAAGGGTAGCCTAGGCAAAAATTAAAGAAAAATAAAAAAATTAAAAAAAGGAGAAATAAGGGCTCGCTAGGTTGAAAACCCGAAAGGGCAGCCTAATCAAAAGTTAGAGAAAAATAAAAAAATATATATATCAGGAGAAAAAGGGGAGGGAAGGCACTCTTTGAAACCTCGGCATCCTACCTCCTGTTCAAAGATGCAAGGGGCTCGACCGACGTAAGAAAAAGAAAAAACCACGATAGAGGCTCACGTTAAAACACTAAAATATAATATTGCAGGTCCTAAGGTGCAACTTAGGAATAATTTCTAAAGAAATTTAGGTTATACATTATGTGCCTGTACATATCTATTATTGCCTCTACCCCCTTTGTTCCCCCAAACTATCCCTCTTTGCGCCTTAAGCCCCAAGGTGGTCCATCGCCTCCTCAATCGGCACCGCCTAGCCCATATACTTTTGCGAGGCACGTAGGACTGCCTCATCGAATGAGAAGCACTAGAAGTGTCCTTGTCTTATTCATTATCTACACTGCCGTTGTCTTGAAACAGCCAGACGACTTGGGTCCCGACCATTCACCGCCGCTGCTCGATTGCGAAAAATTAAAAGGTGGGCTATGAGAATAGCCTTATACCAAGTGTAGCCTCGCAACAATTATATGGTCGAGAACAGGAGGAGGCGAATGCCTTTTCCTCTCCCCGCATATCATCAAAAAAAAAAGGGCTTACTCGAGCCCGAAGGTATATTCCTTTAAAATACGTTTATGAGATACATCGTGCCATTACTCATTAGATATCGGTATAGCTTATTTTATGCGTGTGTTTGAGTCTGCATTTTTTAAATATTTTTGCATCATATAAGATTATATTGCATTTTATAATAAATGTTTGTACAGGTTTTAGCAAAAAATAAAAAAACAAAAAACAAAAAACAAAATCAAAAAATCAAAAAATGAATAAGTAAATATAAATAATAAGAATAAGTAAGGATAAATAATTAACATGTTGCATGCATTGTATTTCATGAATCATAAAATTGCAGCATGCTAATTTCATGTGATGAATTTTATAATAAAAAAATCATTTTTAAATATAAATAATAATAATAAGCAATTAGCATGTACAAAAAAAATGATAATAAAAGAAAAAAAATGTATATTTTGTATCTGAAAGTATAGGTTGTATTCTTTTTTACATTCCCGCATAATAAAGAGAATGATGCACTATTGTGATATATATATATATATATATATATATATATATATTAGCATTTTAAGCATGAAAAAATAAAAATAAAAAAAGAAAAAAAGATTATATGTGTTGTTTTGCATCTAAATAGACGTTTTTGCATTCTAGACATCATAAAAGCATATGATGCATGGGCATTCTTTATGCTATATATATAGAATAAAGAATGCCCATGTATCATGTTAGTAAGCATCCTATAATTTTTATGCATTGCATTTGTATCAAATAAAGTAATACATGCATCTATCATTTGCATTTATTTTCCAATAAGTTGCATTGGGGGTACACTAAAAAGAGAATCAAATGCCACCAATCATGAAAATAAATATTCTCATGACATTTACTATGTCCCTGCAGCATAAGCATGCATGAAAAATAAATTTTAGGGCATAAAATATATCTGTTTTGTCTCATATTAATCTGAAAAATGTGCCCGAAAATGTGTTCAGAAAAAAATGAATTGTATTCCGAAAAGTCCGTTTCGTGAACATATAGCATGCAAAAATATGCTTTAATCTAAAACATGCATCATATAGCTCCAATTGCATTTATAGTATAAATCATGCATAGTCAGGTCAAATAGTGACCACTAGTTCAATCATGCATCGTAAGAATAAATTGCAAAAATTTCATGCGTCATTACCTAATTGCATCATCTAGGCATAAATAGGACATGCATAAGCATTATTAATAAAGTCCGAATGCTCAAAAGTGTCAAACAAGCATCAAAATCTAGCGTATCTGAAATATATCCAGCATATCTAAATAAAAAGAAGGAAAGAAGAAAGAATACAGAAAGAAAGAATAAAAAAGAAGAGAAAAAAAAAGAAAAAATAATAAGAAAGAATAAACAGATAATAAGCATGCAAATAAAGAGAAATGACGAGCATGCAGAATAAAGAAAAAAACAGAGAGAGAAAAAAGACAGAAAAAAAAAGAAAAAAAAATCGGGAGAGGGGAAAATGCATGTACAAAAAAAGAAAAAAAAATTATAAGTGCATGCAACAAAAGAAAATGCGGCGGCAGAAGAAGAAATTTTCGGCTGAAGCTATAAAATGGAGCAAAAAGAAAACAACAACAAAGAAAAGATGATTTTAGCATGAACCAAAAGATGCGGCAGCAAGGAAAGGAAATTTCTAACCAAGGTCAGAAAGAGTAGTAAAGAAAAATGCAGCAGCATCAAGAAAGATTTTCCAGCTAAAGCCAAAAATATAGCAGAGGGGAAATGATTTTCCAAAGAAAGGCCGGAATCAGAAAAAAGAAGAATCCTCAAAAAAGTGCAAAGAAAGAACATCGTAAAGCAACAAGAAGCAGCAAAGCAACAGAAGCAGCAATTTGTCGCATGGGCATGTCAAGGGTAAGAAAAGGAAGGTATTTTCCTTTTTTCTGTGCATTTGTATGATGTTTGGAAGACTTTCCTAACAAGGCATAAACCCCGGGCAAGGGAAAGGCTTTGTCCTCCAAATAAGACCGAAGTTCCTCGAGGAGACATTGAATTCAGACATCAATCGCGTGTTGGAAAACTTTCTTTTAAGGGGCATGCAACCCCTGATCAGATGGAAAGGTCTTGTCTTTCGACGAAGGCTGCGTTCCTGAGGAGACAATTCATGTAGCACAACCGCAGATGAACTACGATTGGTCTGATTCCTTGGCTAAGGATACGTAAGCAGTCTATCTCGGTAGACGCAACCATCACAGCACGATATATTTACCTTTGTAGCACTCATTTGATAAATCTTTGTCGCACTTGCTCATTTAGCATTGTCACACTTGCACCGCAGCCTTTGGTCCCCGGTTGAGTGAACTACGCCTCTGGCCCGATTCCTTGTATAAGGTTACGAGGCGGCCTATTTCTAGAGGCACTTGCTACCGAATGATAAATTAGGTTTTGCCCGAACTACGTTTTGGTCTGATTTCCTTTATTAAGGGATACGTAGGCAGCCTACACTAGTAGGTCCGACCATTAGAGTATTTCAATTCATATCTCCTTTAAAACTACGATAACATGTTATAACCGACTAAATATGTCCAGGCTATGGACTTTGGTTAGCATAATAAATTGTTGCATTAGAACTGTTACCTATTGCATTTCTCTCCTATTTTAATTGAACGAAATTGGAGAGTCTATTGTTTATTAACGATGTTCGCCTACTCAAGAAGCCTCAAGTTACCCGTAGACTCCATTGTTGAGGGACTCAGAGACACCCCAATTTCACTCTCGATATGTGACTCTGACATGTGATATCAAGAAATGCTTAAACTTAACAAATGTCAAGGTACAGGAGTGAAAAATGCAAAAAGAAAAGCAGGATGTACAAAACAGTAAATGCGAGGGGTGAAAATGCCAAATTTGAAACTCAAATAGGGCCTTGGCGCGACCAAAAGGCACCTCTGGCATCACGCCAAGCCAAGGTGGATTCCGCGCCAGACCTCCCAACAATAACCACAAAGTTAACGCATTGTACAAGCGACAAAGGCTGGTGTACACGATTGATCAGCGCACTGAAGGGATTTTTTAACCCGAATGAGTCCCTTCGTCCACCTATAAATAAAGGTGTTGGGCTCACTTCAAAGACACAACAAATGATTGCAAAGAAACGCTGAAGAAAAATCTCTGCGTCGTCCTAACGCTGAGATAAAGCGAGAGAAGTGAGATAGGGAGTGTTTAGCCCACAAAAGCTTTGAAACCCCGTCCAAACTCCGCCAAAACAAAAACCCATCGGTTAAAAGTGATCCCTAGCCTTTTATTTAGGTATCCACCCTACTTCCCTGCCCCAAAATCCATAACGTAAGCTGTTACTTTGGCCGAGTAACAGGCCGAAAAACACCCAAAATAAGTCGTTGTTCCGCCCAACCAAAAAGGCCAAAACAACCACAAATAAGCGGTCATTCTGTCCGAGTGAGCGAGCCAAAACCATCTGAAATAAGCAGTCATTCTGCCCAAATAAAAACAACAACAACAACAACAACAACAACAAAAAGACTCCCTCTCCCTGAAAGACAGAGCGAGCACATACTGCTCTAAAAGGTAATAGCCTTTAAGGGCGCTGTTTTTTCTTTAATTGTTCTTTAAAAGCCGGCCCAATGTAGCAAATATAAGCCGTTGTGCTGCCTGGATTTAGTTAGGAAAATTATGTAAAAAGAGCTATTATAATGGCCAAATATTTTTAAATATATTTGTAATTATTGTATGGAAACGGCTGCAAGTCCGTAAATAATGTAGCCACGGATGTGTTTGTTTTTATTTCCAAGTCTTTTAATGCTTTGTTTATTTGCTAAATAAATATAACAACAAACATACTTTAGCCAAAAATATTTTTTGAGACCGAAAGGGCGAGTTGGGTGCCTAGCACCTTCCCAACTCGTAACTTAGCCTCCGAACCCGTTTTCATAATCTCTGGGTTTTTTTTTTTTGGTTTTGCTTTATTTCTGCCTTAAAATAAAGATGACGACTCAAAAACTTTTTGGATCTAGTGGGGCCTCGCAGCGCTCCTTTCTTGCACTTTTCTGTTTTCCCCTAAAAAAAGGAAAATGAGAATGAAAGGGTGGTGTATTCCCATATCCTGGTATTCCCTAAACAAGGGATAACTTGATGCGGGCAACCCAAAGCTCCCATAGTGATCCGAGATGGGCCATAAGGCTATTTTTATAAAATCCATAGTGGGGGCGTCGCAACATCTTTTTTTGCAGTTTTCCGTTTTCCCCTAAAAAAGGGAAAATGGTAATGAAAGGGTGATGCATTCCCATATCCCGGTATTCCCTAAACAAGGGATAACTTGATGCGGGAAACCCAAAGTTCCAATATTGGATCAAAAATCCACTAAAGGCAACCGAGGCGCATTCCAACGCGCTATTCTAGACAGCATTCCTCTCGCACTTTTAATTTCGTCTTCCCCTAAAAAGGAAGGATGGAATGAGAGCAGTGGATGTCCCCGCAACGCCGCACCCCTATCCAAGGGCGCGCGGGGCGTGGGTGCACCATCCAGGGAACCCACAACTTGTAGTAGTTGATGACTACTCTCGATTCACCTGGATCGAAACAATGACCTCAAAAGATTAGACATATGATCTGGTCACTGCTCTTTTCAGAAGACTTCAAACCCAAAAGCTTGAAGACATTAGTGACATCAGATCAAACAACTGCACTGAATTCAAGAACAACGGTGTTGAAAGATATTGTGATGACCACGGGATCGGCCATAACTTCTCTACTGCCAGAACTCCTCAACAAAATGGTGTAGCTGAACAGAAGAACAGAACACTAATTGAAGCAGATAGAACTATGGCGAAGCAAAACTTCCAAAGTACTTAGGCGGAAGCGTCAACTCTGCATGTTTTACCCAGAATAGATCCCTGGTAAACAAGTTTCATAACAAAACTCCATATGAAATATGGAGAGGAAGAGCCCCAAACATAGGATTTTTCAAAATCTTCGGCTGTAAATGTTTTATTCTATATAATGCAAAAGAATATAGAGGAAAATTTGATTCAAAATCAAACGAAGTAATTTTTCTGGATTATTCCAAACATTCAAAAGTATTTCGCATATTTAACAAAACTTCTTTGAAAATCCTAGAATCTGTGCGTGTTACTTTTGATGAATATGATTTATTAGAGCCTCGAAAGGCTCCGAATGCAACTAATGATTCTGATGATGATGAGACAGGTACAAATAAAGCTTCTACTTCTACTCCTCTTCAGAATCCTCCACTTGCAGACCCTTCCAGTTCTGCTAACCCTGTACCAGCAGACTTCAAATCTGTTGGTGCCAGATCAAACTCTTCTGTTGACCCTGAACCCATCTCTTCTGTTTTACCCCCAAACACCTTTGCAGATCACTCACCCTTCTTGTTCACCCGAAAATGAAGGTTTTGAAGATCCTATCTCTTCTGAACCTGATTTTGGTGAATCTCCTTCTCTACCCACTCTAGATTCATTAAGGGAAGAACTCACCAGAAGTGATCTTCCTCCAGCTGTTATTGAAACAAGAGATCACCCCATCTCTCAAATCATTGGTGATCTCAATTTAGGAGTTCATACGAGGAATAATGTTCGAAATAAGACTATGTTTGCATTCGCCTTCGTTTCTAAAATCGAGCCAAAGAAGATTGATGAAGCTATCGAAGACCATTACTGGATTGAAGCTATGCAAGAAGAACTTAACCAGTTTGAAAGATGCAAAGTGTGGAGCTTAGTTCAAAAACCGACTGGCCATCCAGTTATCAGCACCAAGTGGGTATTCAGGAACAATAGAGATGAAGATGGAAACGTCACTAGAAACAAAGCTAGATTGGTTGCTCAAGGCTACCGATAGGAAGAAGGAATTGACTTCGATGAAACATTTGCTCCTGTTGCTAGATTAGAGGCAATCAGACTCTTTCTAGCCTATGCTTCGTTCATGGACTTCAAAGTTTTTTCAGATGGATGCGAAGAGCGCCTTTCTCAATGGTGATCTTCAAGAAATGGTATATGTGGAACAACCTCCAGGTTTTGTCATCGAAGACAAGCAGGATCATGTCTACCGACTCAAGAAAGCACTCTATGGCCTGAAACAAGCTCCCAAAGCTTGGTTTGAAACTCTATCCATGTTTTTAATTGAATAAGGATTCGTGAGAGGAAGAATAGACAAAACTTTGTTCATCCTAAAGCACAAAGCTCATTCTCTTCTGGTTCAAATCTACGTGGACGACATTATATTTGGATCTACAAACCAAAGCCTGTGCAAAAGATTCGAGAAGCAGATGCAAAGAAAGTTTGAGATGAGCATGATGGGAGAGCTCACCAACTTTCTAGGACTGCAGATTCAATAGTCTTCCGCTGGGATCTTCATCAGCCAAGCCATATATGCAAAGGAACTCATCGAGAAATTTGGTCTTGATTCATCAAAAGCATTCGAGACTCTAATGTCTACCGATTGCCATCTTGACAACGATGAAAAGGGAAAGCAAGAGAACGTGACCAAGTACCGAGGAATCATAGGTTCATTTCTTTACCTTACTGCCAGTAGACCTGATATTATGTTTGCTGTTTGTGTTTGTGCTACATTTCAGGCAGATCCAAAGGAATCATATTTGCTTGCTGCCAAACGTATCATCAGATATGTATCAACAACTTCAAATCTGGGTATCTGGTATTCAAAAGGCAACAACTTCGATGTAGTTGGGTACTCAGATGCAGATTATGCAGCCTGCAAAGCTAGCAGAAGAATCACCAGTGGGACTTGTCAATTTCTTGGAAATAGACTTGTTTCATGGTCATGCAAGAAGCAAGGATCAGTTGCAAACTCAACCATAGAGGCATAATACATTGCTGCCAGCAGCTGTTGCTCTCAACTAGTATGGATGAAGCAACAACTAGTGGACTACAACATCAAGACTGCAAATTGTCCAATCATGTGTGACAACACTTCTGCAATTTCAGTCTCAAAGAATTCAGTGATGCACTCAAAGACAAAACACATTGATATCCATTATCTCCTCTTCAAAGATCATGTGGAGAAAGGTAACATCATTCTGGAATACGTTCCAACTGAACATCAATTGGCTGACATTCTCACCAAGCCACTGGATGCGACCAGGTTTGCTTACTTAAGGAGAAATCTTGGTATGATTGATCCTACTACTTAATTTCAATTTTTTAGTTTTTCTTTCATACCAGTAGACTTAAACTTCTACTAACCGGCAGACTTTATTTGCCTTCTAACAGCAAACTTAAGCTCTTCGCTTTCACCAGGTTAGTACTTCAAGCATTTAGTCTATTAAAGCGGGAAGGGAGTCTATAAGGGAAAAGGGGTTAAAAGTCATTTTTTCCTAATTACTTTGAAAATATCATAAGTTACAACTTTTTGCTCAAAAGATATTTTCTCTCCTTTAAATAGATTCTGAACCGCCCTTTCCAAAACTTTACAAAACCTCTCTCTCTAATATTTCTCTCTCTACTCAAACCCTCTCTTTCTCTCTGCAACTGCTCCCTCTCTCTCTCTCTTCATCTATAATCTGTTTCTTCTTCCCTACAGCGACAATGCTAATTTCTTCATTACTCTCTGGTTTGCTATCCACAAATTTATGCTTAGTATTTTCTCTTTTGAGTTATTTATTTTGGAATCCGAAAGGACACTTTGTGTATCTGGACGGTTTCCGCCATTGTTGTTCATCTGAAAACCTTGAAACTAACAGTTTTCTTTGTACTTTGAATATTCATTCTTTCTGAGAAATCTTCTATTATTGTTTCTCTGTTTCAACTATCCAGACATTCAAGGGTTTCAAAATTTTCATCAGAAATTTCAATTTATTTCTCCAAAATGAAATCGTTGACTGATTGTTTTGTTAGGTCAAACGCCCTAATTTCTAAATTTGTTTTTGTAGGTGAAATCTTCTACAAAGTCGAAGAGCGACAACAGGAAGGAGTTTGACCGTGAGAAGGTCATCCCACCTGGTTTGAACATCAACCTACCAGGAGGCCCTCCATTTCTTCTCCCTCACGACGTCATTGTGGCTCTCGACCCGAAGCTGTATCTACCCGGCATTTGCATAGACCTCAAAACTGTCTACACATTCACCGTCGGAGTCAAAGCTTGCGAAGATTTGAACGAGTCAGGGATTCTACCTCTCTTCTGCCTACACGAGGAGAACTATAGTATCCTCCTCGTTGAGGAATTCTATCAGAGAATGGTCATCGACCCCAAGACTCCGTCTGCAATGCGTGGCTGGATTCGAGGACGACCTATCTCCGTCTTTGCCAAAATGATTTCCAGAATCATTGGAGTTCTCTATGGTGGAGACTTTAAGTTATCCATTGCTGAGGCTGACCATGCCTGGGAAGCAATGAGGGGAATCAACACTCCAATGGAACCTCAAGGCAAAATGATGAGGAACCTCTTCCCTTTGGATGTTTATTGCACAAGTCACCTGCTTGACAAGGGTCTTCTATTAAAAAACGGGGCCCACAACATGTTCACTGCCCAACAGCTCAATCTCACAAGTGATGTCTTCCTGCAGACTCAACTCAACTACACAACTATCATCTACAATGAGCTGCGACACCACGCTGAAAAAGTGAAGGAGAGCCCTAACTTCAAAAGGCCTTTTGTCAGGCTCATCAATGTCCTTCTACGGGACACTGCAGAAATAAACTCCTTCGTTAAGGAAGATGAGCTCATTGTTGTGAGCAAGGACAAACAAATGATGGCCACCTTCTTCAAGAAGTATGCCGACTATGAGAACAAACGAAGGCAGTAATGAGGGCTTCCCAATATCTCTTTTGACAAAGTTACCAAGCCTTTGCCAATGGTCATCACGCGTTTCAACATGGACGCGTATGATGCTGCTAGCAAGGGATATTGCTCTGCAGCGGACAAATTCAGAACTAGCATTTCTCGAGACATTCACCAATAAGCAAAGGATCTAGCTGAAGAGTCTGAGCGGATGTTGAAGAAGAGGGAAGCAACTAAAGCCAATAAGGCAAGGACGGAAGAAGAGGCTGAAAAGCTTCAAGCAAAGTGGATAAGGAAGGAACTGAAGGCCAGCAGACGTGACAAGTCTGCTGGCAGCTCATCTGCCGCTGTTGGTAAGTCTTCATCACCCCAGCCATCTCAACCTGAACCACCAACCTCCACTTCCTAGCCATCTTCTCAACCCAAACGAAAGCCTTCTTCTGACCAACCCTCACCCAAGCCTAAGCGTAGACGACTACGTAAAGTTGTACCGACCCAACCACCAGCAGACATTGCTACCTCCGCCGATGAAGCAGTTAAACCTCCTATTCAGTTGCTGAGGCAGAAAAGGAAGTTTGTTGGCACCCAACCTTCTACCACTTCTAAACCCCATCCCACTGAGTCATCTACTCAGAGGGAATCAACCCCTCCGGAAGAGTCTATCCCTCAGGAGGAGACACAAAATCAGGAGGAGCCTACCAGAACACCTTCTCCACTTCTTCCTCCACCCTTCAACTATTCACCCAACCCATCTACCCTTGCATCATCCTCTCGTAACCCAACCAACCAAACTACAACATCCGAACGAACCCAAACCACTCCTATAAAACCCTTAGATTCTGCTACCTCGAAGTTCTTATTTGAACTCTCATCGGTAGCAGATCTCTTTTCCCAGCCTTCATCCCAACCTACCCTAATCAAACCCAAATCCCTCTTTTATCCTGCCCCCTCATTCTGGTTCTCTAGCGACCCTCTACCAGAACCTTCAATACTCAGTGACAACTCCGGCACTGACATTGAACTAGACCATCCACCAACCCCTCCCCCCTCTCCCCCAACAACCAAATCCTCTTCTACCCATACCTTCCCTTCTCGCGACTCAACCTCATCCACATCAGCCACTCCACCTCTCCAGTAGCCCTTCCGACCCGTCACCACTGCTGATGCAACCTCTTCTGTTGGTAGTGAGCATATCCACATTGACCTGGACCCTTCTCCATCTCAATCGACCAACTCTGAAATTTTAACCCGCCTGGATGCAATATACGACAGATTGGGAGAACTTACCAGTATCTCCACAGCTGCCACTGAGCTTGCAGATGCCACGTCCAAGGCAACGGATAGAAATGCTGCCATTCTTCGACAGTTTCAAGACAATGTGTGGACAAGGTTTGGACAGATGAAGCACGAGTTCACTGATGTCAAGATCAACGTGGAAGCTCAATGTAAAGAATGAGTACGGCTCTGCTCAACTCTATTCTACTACCTCTTCCACAACATCACTCTCCATCTCGACCATAACCGCCGTCATGTTCTCGAGCTCAACAACATGGCTCTCAACGCGTCTCACGATGTGATCAATGCTGAGCGTGATCGTGATCTGGCCATCATGGAGGAGAGACAACTGAGGATCTATCAACAAGACCTGAATGGACGAGAACAACTGTCTACGTGAAGAACTGGACTACTATTCTCACTCCACCAGACCTCCTACCTCCGTCGATGATGAGTACACTAGAAGAGTCGAAGAACTTGAACAGCAGAGAAGAGACTAGGAAGCAGCAGACAAAGTCAAAGGGAAAAGACCGTGGTAGTTTTGTATCTTTTTCTCCCTTAACATTTGTATCTATCTTAGTTTTTGAAAACTCTGTAACATTAAACTTCTCGTTTGATTACAGGAGATTATTGTCTTTCAAAAATTGTCTACTGTTTAAATTCTAGCTATTTCAATTCATATATCTGCTTAGAATTTAAACATTCAGTTTAAATCTATTTTGAATTGTTTACTACTAATCCTTGTGCTATTCTTTACTTCTCTTATATTGTAAGCACTTAGATTACATTTTACATCTGATCATACATTACATTAGTTTTATACATTAGTGGCTAATTGGGTTGCGTATCAATTACGTGGCAACTGTGTATAGAACTTTGCCATAGAATAGTTTTTATAGGCTTCACAGGTTCAGCGGAAGACTTCAGAGAAGCTTCACCGGAAGACCTCTTTCAGCATTCAGCGGCAGACCTTGTCTGCTCCTATTATATCATGACATGTCCAGTCACCAAGTCTTTGTGGATTAATTAAATTCAGACTTTATCGATTTGAATTTGAATTAAAACATCCCCTGACTTCTCAGACACGCCTGACCAGCTTTTCCGAAAAGCAAGAAGATTTTCGCCTTCTGAAAAGTGACAGAGCAGGTGAACAGACAAACACTTACAGTTTGTACCAACTATTGCAGGTCTGCAATTCGGACTTTCTTACCTGTCAGTTGCTACAACAACTCTGCACCATTCCCTGCTCAACATCAATGAAGACGAAATCTACAAGTCAACTCCATGCATTTAATGCATTCAACCTAATAGAGCTGTTACACTTCATCTTCTCCAACGGATCTCAAGAATGCCCCATCTATAAATACCGCAGTTAAAGACTGAAGAAAACAATGCTCTGAAATTCTCCAACAACATAAAGTCTTTATACTTAGTTCATTCAAGAGATCGTAAACTGATCAAGAAGTCCTCGACAACAATCAAGAAGTTCTGCATCAACACCTTATCATTTACTTCTTATTGTTGTTCTTTAACTATTCTTCTGCACAATTGAATATTCTTTTTTCCAGATATTTAATTCCCAAACCCCCAAACACAAGTCAAATAATTTGTACACGATCCATTGGAACTCTTTGTAATAGAACTAGTGGAAAACATAGTGCACATTTAAATCCAAGGTTGATTGCCTTGGTGGTGGACGTAGCACTCTTTATAGTTAGAACCATCTCAAAATACTTGTGTTCTTTCATTAGTGTTGATTACTGCTTTGAACTGTTTCATATCTATTAACTTATCTCTTCAAATAGCAGACTTGAGTATTCAGCCAAGTCTACCGATAGTCCTTCACCGGCAGACTTGAACTGTCTTCCTTACAAGACTTCCGCTACTTACAATCTCTTTAATAGATTGCAAGTGCTTATTTTAGGAACTTATACGAAAAGTTTTTAAGTGTCTAATAAGTTATTCAACCACCCTTCTAGATTATTATTGTGCCCTTTGGGACTAACAATCATAACTTATCACAAGACTTAAAAGTAGACCATTTTCAGAATTTAATTAGATGATGATTGGCAACTGCGAAGAACACAATTATTAGCCGTCTCTGGTTGAACATTATCTAAGGCACCATTAGCAAGCTATTCATATGCTCTTTGGACTCAACCATCTCTTTTTCAATTCAATAAGGCTTTGTAGAAAGAGATAACACGAGCGGAAGAAAGAGAAAAAGAAGAATGATAGGATGAAACCAATATGATTATGTTGGTTTGAGACTCCTCATTTATATATCCAAAAACATTAAGAGAATACAAGGCTACATGATCTGTACAAGGGAAATTATGTAGTCCCAAACTAAAACAAGCCTACTACTATCGACCACTTTACAAAATCAATAAAAATAGGAAAATGTTGCTAATTAATTAATTACATTTTAACAAAAACTAATTTTATATCCAAACAACCCTCCTCAAGCCAAGCGGAACGAAGCGGAGTTGTAGCTTGGATGAAAGAAGGCTGAGCCGAGGCTTGGATAAACTCTTAGTAAATATATCAGCAACCAGATCATGAGAGGAGACAAGGTGCAAATGAAAAAAATCCACGTTGTTGCAACTCACGTACAAAAGGAAAGTCAATTTCAATGTGTCTTGTTCGAGCATGAAAAATAAGATTTTTCAACATATGTAGAGCATATGTTGTCACAGAACAAACTAGGAGCAGAAAGAACAAGACCCAACTCGAAATATAAGAAACTAAACCAGCGCAATTCAGCTACAGTAGATGCCAATGCACGGTACTATGCTTCGCTACTGGACCGTGAGATAGTGGATTGTTTCTTGGTTGTCCATGCAATGAGGTTTGGACCCACAAATACACAAGTACCAATTGTTGAGTGCCGATCATTTGGGCAACCAGCACAATCAGCATCAGAATATGCGTAAAGAGAAAAATCACTAGACGAAGTGTAAGAGAGTCCAAGATAAATAGTTCCCCTGTGATAACGCAAAATTTTTTTGACGGCTTGATGATGTGTGGTTCTTAGTTGATGCATAAACTGGAAAACTTGATTGACATAAAATGCAAGGTCTAGTCTTGTAAGGGTTAAATATTGAAGTCTGTCAACCATGCTACGATACGACGTGATATGTAAAATAGGAACCCCAAGATTGGCAGAGAGATGGGAGTCGGGAATAAGAGGAGTAGTAGAAGGTTTACAATTGTCCATATTGAATTTGCGAAGTCAGAAGCATGTTGAGATTGGCTAAGAGTGAGAATATCAGAATCACGAGTTGCTTCAATGCCGAGAAATTAAGATACTTAGAGGACCCAACCTCCGACTATCAAAGGTGGAACAAATTATGTCTATGATAGTGTTAATCAGAGATTCAGAACTCCCAGTAATTATGATGTTGTCGACGTAAACAAGTATGGCGACAATAGCATCCTCAGAATGATGGAGAAAAGTGAACTATCAGACTTGCTGTCAAAGAATTTCAAAGACAACAGAAACTCATGAAGACAGTCAAACCATGCTTAGGGCGATTCTTAAGACCAAAAAATTTCATGTGTAACTTGCTGTAAGTGCCCCGTTTCGAACTTTTCCCACTACTAAAAAGCAGGTGGTTTCAAAACTTAAAGTGCGTGGAATACGCCCGACCTCATTGTGGACTCAAAAATATATTACAAAGTCACCACCTCTATTTTATGGTTAAACCGAGAAAAACCAAAAATACCAGAATATATGGGTTCGGGGGCTAAGTTACGAGTTAGGAAGGGGTTAGGCACCCAACTCGACCTTTCGGTCTCACAATGGGTTTGTTAATATGCTTGTTTTATTTTATACACTTTCGTTTGGAAAAGATAAATTTATATACGACAAAAAGAAATAAAAAGAAATTACTTTACTTTTACTAAAGAAAAGAAAGTAAAATTATAACTGGAATAATACAACTTAGAGAATAATTACCACATTTTTATAAGCTATTTTAAGAATAAAATAGTTATGCTAGTAACAAACTTTATTTATATTTACATGCATAAGCATGAAAGAAACTTATTAAATAATAAGAAACATAAGTATTTCTATATTTAAAGTATATGTCGAAAATAAACTATTTAAACTGCAATAAATTATAACTACTTTACATTGAAGTAAAGACATAAAAGAAACTAATTTAAACAGAAAGGAAATATAACTATTATTACATTAGAGTAAGAACATAAAAGAAATTAATTTGAACAGAAAGAAAATGTAGCTGTTATTAGATTAAAGTAAAAACGGAAAGGAAACTAATTTAAACAGAAAGAAAATGTAGCTATTATTACATTAAGGTAATAACGAAAAGAAATTAATTTAAACAGAAAGAAAGTGTAGCTATTTCTACATTAAAGTAAAAAGAAGAAATAAACTAGTTAAATATCAATATCTTAACTATTTTAATTTATATTAAAGAATAGATAGGAAGGAAACTAATTTAATATTTATATTTAAGTTATAGATTAGAATAAATAACTACGGGGATAAAATTTACCTCTTGGAACGTGAGTGTTTGAACCCGGTATATGCCTAGGCTTAAGCCCACTAGGCAGTCTACATGTGCTTCCCATGTCCTTCCGATAAAGGAAGTCTTTTTGTTGTTTGTTGCTTGTTGTTGTTGTTGTTGTTGTTGAGGCGGAATGTTGCACTATTCCCAGAATAGGCAAAGGTGGTGGAAATTTGTAGAATTTGGGTAGCGTAACTGCTTGTGTTTGTTTCTTTTCACGCTGATTTTTGAGCAGCATCACTGCTTGTTTTTGTTGTTTTCCACCTCTCAATCTAGGCGGAGCAACTGCTTGTTTTTGTTATTTTTTTGTATATTGTGTTTGAAATCGGGCTGCGTAACTGCTTGTTTTTGTTTGATATTGCGTCTAAAATCCGGCAAAATAACTACTGTATTTGAGGCTTTTTGGAGTCGGTATTTAGGACGATAACCTAATCGGTTAACTAGGTTTCTTTTGACCAGTGAGTATAACTGTTTAGGAAAAATTTTGGTAACTTAATAGCACTCTGAGATTTCTCACTGTAAACTCTCTATGTATAAATTTCCTTCGTTACGAACTCTCTGTCTAAATTTTTTTTGTCTTTGTGCACTGAGAGAGAGCTTCTATTTATAGGCGGAGAGGAGCACACTTAAGCACGAAGGAAGGCTAGATATTTTACTTAGAGCTTTGAGGGGTTGTACATCGTGCTGGAGGAGCAAGACTGTGGAAGGAAACAACTAAAGGCTTCAAAAACCAAAACAGGTGCTGCCTACAACAGAAATGGGAGCGGCACCAGGATTTGTAGGGAGGGGCGCCGAAAACTATTTTACCCTTTAAAATTCCTTCATTTTCCTCCCCTGCTGTTATCATTTGTCCTTTCCTTCTTGATTCTTCTTTGACACTTTGGCCCTCCTGAAACTTAATGAAAACTTAGCATTTGTTAGTCCATTTATAACTTATAAATCATACTTTCAGGACTATATAAATTAGGGGTACGAATTTGAGGTGTCTACAGAGCCCCTCAATGACAGAGTTTATGAGTAAACGAGAGTTTACAAGTAAGCTGATACGATCTTCTCGGAAGGCTTCGTTGAAGAGCGATTTACACATGCGGCGGAAGCTAGGGATCGAAGGATGTTTTGCGGGGGTGATACCTCGACCCAACAATTAGCACGAATAGAACCTTGGCATGTACAGCCGCAACCCGCACTCGTAGCAATTGAAGAACCTAAGTATTGTGAATAACGACACAATAGGGATGGAATTCCTATTGATAAGTTAGGATTCGAATAAAACGGAATCACACCGAAGCATTCACAAGTTCATGAAGAACAAGGAGGTTTCGAAGAAAACACTCAAAACTATATTAATGAAATAATCCAAAAGTAAATTTAAACTGTTTTACAATGAATGGAAGAGGCCTATTTATAACCTTACAACTAACCCTAATACTTGGAGAAAAAGAAACCCTAAAAATAACTAAAATAAAGCAAACCCTAATAATCCCGTTTTCCTACATGGGCCTATTTTCTAATATTGCTTTTTGGCCCCAAAAGTCTTCTAATAGCTATTAAAAGCTCCCCAAGTCATATCTGAATATATGGGGATCCTTTTAAAGGCTTCCTTTTCCGTAATGGATGCTGAAACGGTACAACCGGGCACCTTGCGGTCGTAAGCCCTCGGCACCTTGCGATCGCAAGCTCGGCAACATCACTCAAAATAACAGGCCCGTCGCAAGTTTTATGTGACCTTGCGTCCGCAAGGTCTCCAGAATGTCAGAATCGATCTCTTCTTATTCTGAATCGCGCTCACCAGCCTCTTTTGATTCGTCGAGTATCCATTATAGTATCCCGAATCTCCGATGAACCCACGAATCAAATTGGTGTAGAATTCTTGAATCTTCCAATTGTATGCCACACATTTTACGGGCTTTATTTGATTTCTTTTGTGCTTGGTTTTGATCTTTCCATGCTTGATCATCATTTGATTTTGAAATGGACTTAGGCTTGACAAGATCTCATCATAAGCGAACGTCGTTGATAAGATAAACTATGAAATTCGAGATAAGCAACGCTGGGGAAGATTTTTAAGTTTTGTCGATCGTGGAAAACATTTTGCGATGGTCGGACCTACGAAAATAGGCTGTCGTCGTATCCTTATAAAAGGAATCAGACCAGTTGTAGCTCATTTGCTAAGGAAACATTTGATAAAGATCGTATTCCTAGGGCATTACTTAGCAAAACATGATGGTGGAAGCTTTTGTGATAAAGATCGTATTTCTAGGACATTACCTAGCAAAACACGATGGTGGATTACATTCATGAAGGTCGTATCCCAATATCTAATCTAATCTAACAACATATACAAGTCTAGGTTGTCTCTTAGAACTTAATGTATGGACAAACATATCTCTTAACTTAATACACAATCCAACATTTAATCAAGGACAATACACGTAAATTTATCATAGAAAAAATATATAGTGCTCTGGCACAAATATCCTTCTATGTAATTACTAACCAAAAGTTTAAATAAGGTTACATAAGTAAAATTGCCACTTTTATGTTTGCACGGAGTCTTTGCATTACTCTTTAGTGTCGTGGATAAGTTAGAAGTAATAATTAAGGATGTAGTGAATAAGTAAAAAATGTAATAGAAATAGTCTCTTCCTAAAAATCATTAATAACACGTGCAATGCATGTGCACTTGACTAGTGAGACCAAAAGGGCGAGCTGGGTGACTAACCCCTTCCCAATTCGTAACTTCACTCCTCAACCTACACTGTCTGGTATTTTGGGTTTTTCTCTATTTAACCTTAAAATAGAGGTGGCGAATATGTACACACATTTTTAGAGTCCACAATGAGGTCAAGCGCATTCCACACGCTTGATGTTTTGAAACCATTCGCCTTTCGGTAGCAAGCCACGCGGTGTGGAAATGGGGTTCTCACAGAGAGCTGCTGACTGAGTCCGCATAATTGTGGTACCATGATCCAAACTTGCTGAAGAGGGGCTACTACTTGGAAAAGTAGAAGGAGTCATGACTATTATGGGATGAGAGATAGAATCCAGTTTAGAAGAGACATGAACCGGTTGTCTTGGGCCAGGAGAAGGAGTTGTGGAAGAGCAACTAATTGCATATGGGAAGTAAGTTTCATCAAACAAAACCTGATGTGAAATATAAACACGACCTGTATTTTTATCCAAGTAGCGATACACCTCCGAGCCAAGTCCTATCCCAAGAAGACATAGGGAGTGGACTTAGGCATCAATTTGTTTTTAATGTATGGAACCAAATGTGGGAAACAAATACATCCAAAAGTTTTCATGAAACAAAAAATTGGCACCTGTTTAAGCAATTTTTAATATGGAGAAATAAATCCTAACTGACGCATGGATAAGCGATTTATAAGAAAGACGGAGGTAGAAAAGGCCTCAACCCAGAATTGTTGAGGAACTTTGGATTGAGCTAAAAGACATAAACCCATGGCAACTATGTGCCGGTGTTTGTGTTCAACGACACCATTTTGTTGTGGTGTGTCAGGATAAGTTAATTGATGTCTAATGCCATGATGCACTAGGAAATTAGAAAATTGGTGTTTAAGAAATTCACCTCCTCCATCTGATTGAACAACTTTAATGGTATGTATAGCATTAATTTTTCGAGAGAGTTGATTTTCAATTTGACCTTTGATATCGGAAAAAGAAGTTAACACATCCGACTTATTAGATACAACCAGAGATGGACCCCATACATCTAAATGAAAGCATAGACAATGGTTGCATAGAATTGAAATTTTTATTATTGAATGGTAAGTTGCATGATTTTCCAAGAGGACAAACAGGACACATACTTTTATTAATTTTGTTGAGAATGGGATGGCTCGATTACCCAGGCAACAGGCTAGTTCCCTCCAAGGGAACTGGCTAGGGCAGGTGGTAGGACTTGATTGGACCTCAAAGGGGGGTGTGGGGGGCGTAGCCCGCCGTTGTACGGACTGTTTGGGTTTTGGACAAAGGCATCACGAGTTTAGGGACTGAACGATCGCTTAGGACTGAGCAATCGCTTGATAAAAGAAACATCGAGCCATGCTACTGGAAAATGCGCGGTCGCCCAGTGCTTTGGATTGAGAGACCATTTGGTAAAATTTTTGGACTTTTTAATGCTTTGTTCGTTTTTGTCTTGTTTAAGTGTTTTAGGGTTTCTATTGTAGCCATATTAATAGTTGTATCCCTAGAACGTTTTCAAGAGGGTCTCTAATAAAATTTCGACAGTCTGTTGGCCCCAATTTCTCTCTCTTCTTTGTGATTGATCATGTTGTACTCTGTTAATTTGTTTGCAAGTCTTCCGCTGTGCAAAAAAACTTTCCATGGATCTTCGCCTTGAAAAATGTAGGAACTAATTGGCAAGTCTAAAGTCTTACAAAGTTCATGGAATTCGTCTTGTAATTTTTGTAAGTGTATGGTAGACGAAACACCAAATTCCCTTTCCAAGAGATTCCACGCATTAGGAGCAGTCTTGCATGGGTTGATGAGACTAAATATTAGCGGTAATCATAGCCTTGATGCAAACAAGAAATAATCCAAAGGCATGAAGGAAAAGAATATGAGTAGGATTCTTGGTTACCTGGTCCTCGAGATGGGTAGGGGAGGAATTGTTTCGGTAATAGTGTACTCCAAACAGTGAGTTTGGATAACCGAAGTGAAAAGAGAACCACAATTAACATAATTCTCATTATTTAGATGACAATGAGACATTACGGACCGGATGTTGAAGAACAAAGAAATAGATTTTTCTTGGTTCGACACGGGAGATTGAGAGCTAGGACTTGCTATTGTTTTAGAAGACATAACAGATTCATCACCCATTATTTAGACAGGCTTTGGTACCATGTAAAAAGAGATAACACAAACGGAAGAAATAGAAATATAAGAAGGATAGGATGAAACCAACTTTATTTTGTTGGTGTGAGACTCCTCCTTTATATATCCAAAAACATTAAGAAAATACAAGGCTACATGATCTGTACATGTAACGACCCGATCCCGACTCCGAGGAGGAGTCGCGGGTCATGCCATCCAAAAGGGGACAAGACATGCAAGCAAGGACTCAAGTATGTCTATTCGTGACTCAAGTATGAGTCATATTGTTTCCAATCGAAGGTGTTTGATGTTGTTATGTCTATTGAGAGTTCGTAGACTTTTGAATTTGGATTATTGCAGTTTGACCCTTGTGTAGTGTATGTGGTGGTAGACTCAGAGATTCGAGTCTAGGTAGGTGGTTTTGAGACCAAGTGTTCACCCGGGATTAAGAGACGCCGTAATTGTTGTATCGATGTTTTGTGGTTGAGTGTTAATCTAACATTGGTTCGTGTTATGATTTAGAATTCGAGACGAATTCTTTTTAAGGTGGAGAGAGTGTGGCACCCTAGCCATTCGTTGCTTGTGTTCATGCATTCATATTGCTTGTGAGCATGTTTGCATAGTCTATATATGATTTAGAATCATTCATAAGTCATTCATGAAGCTCTTAACATGTTTAGAATCATGTATGCTTGCTTGTTGAATCGCCGGTTCGATTGCTTTGTTTTGGCCTTAGCGATTTCCCTCGTTGCTCGTATTGCTTGTATTTGGTCGTGCGAAGTGTTCGTTGAGTTCTCGGCCTTGTATTCAGGTCATAACCATGTTTAAACAAGCCTTTTCCATGTCCAAGTTATCCTAGTATGATTGGTGTTTGATTGGTGTTTGATTCGTTAACCATTCGTCGCATGATTCAAGCCTTGTTCTACCTTGTTCCGGATGTTGTTCGGGTGTGTTTCTGACTTGTTTTGAGTTGGGTTAGACCTTAGAATGGTTGCCCATGAGTTTGGGACCATTTAGGACATGTTTAGACCAAGTTCAAGGGCTGGACCATGCGCCAGATCCTCGATCACTAGCTTGCGGGACAAGCTTGAGAGCATTGCAAAATGGTCATGAGTCGAAATAGGTCCACTGCCATATGTGAGGCGCCCGCCTCAAGAACTGGTGTCACCTACGGAATTTTTCTCTTGCAATCTGATTTGTGACCAATTAGACCCTTAACCCCCCATCCTAATTGACCCTAAACCTCCCTAACCCTCTTTACTTATACCCTAACATCACTAACATGCTTTAAGAGTGGATTAGTGAGTGATTGAGTGGATTAAACAAGCCCAAAATCAGATTTTTATCAACCACAATGTGGTGACACTTGTCCCACTCAATTTTTAAACCCATATACACCACATGTGCAGATTTTGACCCTCATTTCTCTCCTTCACTCTCCAAAAACGGGATTTCTTCTCCAAGACTCTCCCATGGCTTCTTGAAGCTCTCATCTTCATCCTCCATGATCCATCCTCCATTTGCTCAAGCCACCTCCATAAGAAGTGTAGAGCTTGAAGAGTAGAACATTTCCTACCGAATAGATTTCTCCTTTGCTTTCTTGGGTGTAGAATACAAGTAAGTTACTTCATCTCTTTTTGATTTTGTACTCATTGATCCTAAGGAAAACAAACTCTATGCTATTTGAGGTCAATGAGTACATATACTTGCTTTGTGTGATTTTAATTTGTGATTTGAGCATGTGAACTTGTCAAAAGCATATGTAGGATGACTTATATGATTGTTGAAGTATATTGTTACTCTTCATCTTGCGTTTCTAGGATTGTGAGCATGCTAGAAATCATGTTTACATTTTATTTGGGTTTATTATGAAAGTATGCCTAAGTTTGGGATTTTGGATGTGTGATTTCACTAGATATCATGAGTATGACCATTTAATTGAAATTATGTTATTTATAAAATGGGTATATGATTATGTTGAGTTCTATGGATTTTAAATCTTAGGAATCTAGTTCGAATGATTTTTGGGAAAATTGTCATAAATTTGAATGATGTGTTAATTTGGGGATTTATGAAATAGGTATTTAATAACGTGTGATATTAAGACTCAATGGAGTCATTTAAGGTTCAATATGATGTTGGTGAGCCTTAGGTTAAAATCCTACGATGTTCGGGTTGGGTTGGTTTTGATTGTGAGTACCCGAGCATCTTGAATTGTGTACCATTTGTGACACCCACGATATAGAGGCTTATTGGGGATTTATTTAGAGCGCGTTCAAGAGCACTGAGCATTAGAGACCAACCTATGATCTCAGTATTACTATAAGGAATGATTATTTGAATGAGTTCTCTTTTAGGGAATTTGGTCGCGTGCACATGAAAGCACTTGCGAGGATATGACTACGACTTAGTTTTAGTACCCTTGAGATTGGTTTTGAGGATGTCAATTATATACGACAGGTTTGGACTATGGTTGTGACGACCCGACCCGGACTCCAATGCGGAATCCCAAGGTCGTGCCGTCAAGACAAGCTAAAAGACGGACAAGCACCCGCTAAGCGTAGTGGTGCGAGTCAAGAGTTGAACCAACAAACTCTAAACAGAAGGTAAAGCCATAACGGCGTACCGAATAACCAAAAACTAAAATCCGCAAGCGAGCTTAATCATAAGTGAACCCAAGCTTGGTAATTATAACTAAGAATACAAGGCTGAGAGACGACTATCTCGACAAATCTACGACTCGGCGTGGACGCAACATTGCGCAAGGACAACAAACCATCGGCAACCTAAGGCCGGCGAAGCAACAAGAACCCAACCTGATAAAAACAACAACTCTACGGCTAACATGCCGGAGGAATAAATCAACTAAAGGAACAAGATATTCAAATTCTAACAACTAAACCCAAGTCTCACGACTAACGTCGTCGGAGATGACAATACCAACAATACTAGGATGAGTGAGCTAAAGCATGCTCGAAATAACAAGGGAATAACTTCTAAAAGATACAACAACGGCGACCAACGAAGTCGGCTACCAAAATAATACAATAAGAAAGTACTAACATAATCTACCCAAGTAAAGTCTACATAACCTTACATTCGCTTCTCACGTATACAAAACATAATAATATTAAATCCAAGCTTAAAGCCCTGAGACCACCTTCTAGGAATCACTATTCAAGCCGCCCGCGCATACTCAACGAGATCACGCAAAACTAAGGAAAACAAACACGAAATGAGTCATAATGACCTAGTAAGTTACTAAATGCAAATGTATGTCATAGCATGTCGTGGCATGGCATAATGCACAAGCATATATAAACTCATGGCATCTAAATCGTATACCGACAATAAACCGGTATTAAGTCATCGAGTAACATAAACTTCATAAAACATATAGCACATTGTCTTTCATATAAGTGCTCATAGTAAGCCACATAAGGGATATAGAAGATACCCAAATAGCTCCGTTGTGTTGCTCCTACAATACACAATGTTACTGGTTCGTGCCATCGATGTTTGTGAATTCATCGACTTTCATCGAGTTTCTACTCGATATCATTAGCAAGCCAATGCGGCACTTATTGATCTGGCGAGAGGGCTACTTCCCATTGCGGCCCACAATGGAGGGGTGTGTGAGGTCCAGTGCACGGCGATCCATAGCGAATCACGAATCTTACGATTCGCATAGGCATCGATGTATCGTCCTACCCTGACATGAAAACCAAATCCAAGTAATGTCAGCTGGGCTTTTATGAAATGCACAAGTAGATAATTACTCTCATGCTCAAACAAGAACCAAGACCGATCATAGCGTACATATCAAATCAAGTAGGACATAAAGTTCTACATACCAATTTAACAATGCACGTATTGTACACACTTAACAAATCCAACCAACCTATCCGTTTAGTCCAAGAACCACCTATTGAGGTATTCATAACCCTCAAGTCACAACCCAATCAAACGTAGCATATAAGCTCAAGAAATCACAATGTGGATCTACTATAGCCCTCTACTCGGGATTAAACCAACGACCATTATTTAGTCTAAACACATTCATAAATCCATACTTAGCATTTATCCTCACTTAAAGGTACACCGGACTTCAACCATAGTCCCAACGGTCATATATGTTCGACTTCTTCAAAGTCAATCTCACGGGTATCAAAACTAAGCCGTAGTCATAACCTCATGAAATGCTTTCATGTGCACGCGACCCAATTCCTAAAAGAGAACTCATTCAAATAATCATTTCTTAAAGTAATACGAGATCATAGGTTGATCTCTAATGTTCCGTGCCCTAACGAGCACGCCCTAATCAAATCCCCAATAAGCCTCTATATCGTGGGTATCACAAACGGAACACAATTCGAGGCATTTCGGTACTCACAATCAAAACCAACCAAACCCGAACATCAAGGATTTAAACCTAAGGCTCACCAATATAATATTGAACCTATAACAACTCTATTGAGTCTTAATATCGCATTTCATTAAATACACATTTCATACAACCCAAACTTAGCACATCATTCAAGTTTATAGAAATTATCCCAAAATTAATCCGGGCTTATTTCCCAAGCCTAAAATCCAAGAATTCATCATAGACATAGTCAACGAAACCCAAATGACGTAGGACTTCAACCCGAGTTCGTTAACACAATATTGAACCCATTACGACTCCGTAGAGTCTAAACACTAAGTTTCATTCTTAAACCTTTCATCCATGTCAACATTAATACTCACTTTATTTAACAACAATATATCCAGATAATTCGGGCTTAAATTCTCAAGCCCTAAAATTCACAACAAAATCCCAACATAAATCAAAACCCATTTCATAAATCTCATAATCCCACTTAAATGTTCCTACTCATGATATCATGTGAGTTCATACATCAAAGCCCCAATCATAGGACATAATTCCACAATAAACCCAAATAGCATATAGGCATGATTTCTAGCATGCTCATAAGCCTAGAAACACAAAATGAAGAGTAATAACATATTCAACAATCATAGAAATCACTCTACAAATGCTCCTAACAAATTCATACTTCCAAAAATCCCCAAATTGGGCATACAAAACATAACAAGTGTTCATTGCCCACAAATAGCATACAAGTTGTTTTCCTTAGGGCCAATGAACCAAAATCAAAAGGGAGTAACTTACCTAGCTTGAGTGAAAACTCAAGAGAACACAAATCCGATCGGTGAAGTTGTTCTACTCGTCGCACACGTCAAG
This sequence comes from Codonopsis lanceolata, assembly GCA_013146195.2. Taxonomy (NCBI): domain Eukaryota; kingdom Viridiplantae; phylum Streptophyta; class Magnoliopsida; order Asterales; family Campanulaceae; genus Codonopsis; species Codonopsis lanceolata. The sequence goes on along the minus strand of CM028380.1, from coordinate 98,927,720 downwards.
AATCCGAAGTTTGAAGGAAATCGGGTGGGTGGATCGTCTTGGATCGAAGAGAGAAGGAAGCTAGGGCTTGAATCTCCCTTGGAATCTCTCTCTCTATAATACGTATGTGGAGGATGAGAAATGAAGAGGGTTTGGCTGAATTGGGAAGAGGTTAGGCTATTTATACTCCCACAACAATAAGGGCACAATAGACTTTTCCCAAGTACAATTAGTAGAGATTAGGACTAATCAATCACTAATCTAACTTTAATTAACTTCCAATTAATGTTAGGACATGTTTAGGGTTAAGTATGAGAGGTTAGGAAGGGTTTAGAGGGGGTTTAATGAGGGTAGAATAGGTATAATTCGTCAAAACCCAAAAGCAGGGAAAAAATCCCGTAACGGCATCCACGAGGTTGAGGCGGGCGCCTCACTCCTCTCTCCATGCGGCCGCTGGCTCCAATCGGCATAAAAGTGCTCTCGATGCGAGGCGGGCGCCTCATGAGTGCCGGGCGGGCGCCTCGGCCTCTGAACCTCCAAAACTTGGTCCAAACATGTTCTAAATGGTCCCAAACTTATGGGCAACCATTCTAGGTCTAACCCAACTCAAAACAAGTCAGAAACACACCCGAAGAACTCAGAGACAACTCGGGCAGCAGGGAAGGGGTGCAACGTGCGGCCGGAGGCGAATGAACTAACAATCGAACGAGAAATGAAAGGAGACTTTTAAGGCAAGTCTAAGGGCTAATGAAGAAGCTTAAATACTTCTAGAAAGTTGAATAACAACTAGGGAAATAAGATTCCCAAAGGAGAGCGATTGCGACTCGATTCGAACTCTGCGATAGAGGCGAGCGTTATCTCCAAAACTTCCAAATCATCGATAGACTTAAGGAACACCTCCAACTTGAAGTCTAATACATCTAAACATGTTAATAAACCATCTTATAGAGGTCTAGGACCCAAACCGAGGTCACGAACAAAAAACGCAAGCAAACCCTAAATCGCGTCGCATTCCGACTATCGTCGAGTCACGACTTGTGACTTTAACAAGTCAACAACTATATGAAGTCTCTTAATAATGTTTTGGTCTTAATATGGTCTCTCAAAAACATCTAGACCCTCTCGCAAGCCAAACATACAGTCGACAAAGGAAGAAGTGCAAGTATAGCACGCAAACCGAGATAACGAAGGAGCGGGGTGTCACAATGGTTGAGTCCGTTATGCTTTTATGAATAGACTAATCACTAAGTCTTGATTTATGGTTGTTCTTAGACTAAATAATAGTCTTTGGTTTAATCCCGAGTAGAGGGCTATAGTAGACCTCATATTGTGATTTCTTGAGCTTATATGCTACGTTTGATTGGGTTGTGACTTGAGGGTTATGAATACCTCAATATGTGGTTCTTGGACTAAACTGATAAGTTAGTTGGATTTGTTAAGTATGTGCAAATATGTGCATCGCTAAATTGGTGTGTAGAGCTTTATGACCTACTTGATTTGAGAAGTCCGCTCTTGACGGTCTTGGTTCTTGTTTGAGCATGCGAGTAAATATCTACTTGTGCATTGCATGTAAGTCCAGCTAGCAATATTTGGATTGGTTTTTATGTCAGGGTAGGACGATACATCGCCTATCGAATCGTAAGATTCGTATTCGCTATGGATCGCCGCACTGACCTCACACACCTCCACTTGTTGGCCCCTGGGAAGTTAGCCCATCTCGTAACCAATAGAGCGAGTGGATTATGCTAAGCTAGACTGAGAAAGAGCTGCCCTTGCGGTGTAGCCGCTCAGTGTGTCGATGTAATCACGAGCATCGATGGTACAACCCGGTTACTAATGTGTATTGCAGGAGCAGCACAACGGCACTAATTCGGTATCTTCTCTATCCCTTATGTGGCTTACTATAAGTACTTATATGAAAGATAATGTGCTAAGTGGTTTATGAAGTTTATGTTACTTGGTATGCTATTAAGATGCCATGATTTTATACATGCTTGTGCATTATGCCATGCCACGCCACGCTATGCCATACAATTGCATTTAGTAACTTACTGGGTCATTATGACTCACTCCGTGTGTTTGTTTTCCTTAGTTTGTGCAGCGACCCCGTTAGCGCGCTTGGCAGCTTCGGATAGTGATTTCTAACAGGTGGTCTTCCGGGCTTTAAGCTTGGAGATTTTGTTATTATTGTATATATTATTTTGTGAGACACGGATGTAAAGTTATGTAAACTTTACTTGGGTAGTTATGTTAGTATTTTATTTTGTATTATTTTGGGAGCCGACTTGTTTGGTCGAGCTGTTGTATTTATTTAGAAGTTTATTCCGTTGTCTTTCCGAGCAAAGTATTAGCTCGCTTGTTCTAGTATTTGGTCATTGTTATTTCTATCTCTGACAACTTTAGTCGAGAGACATTGGTTTAGTTGTCTAGTACTTAAATATCTTATTCTTTTAGTTAGTTTGTCCCTCCGGCATGTTATAGCCGTCGAGTGGGTTTATATCAGGTTGGGATCTTGTAGCTTCGCCGGCCTTAGGTTTGCCGATGGGTTGTTATCCGTGCGTAATGTTGCATCACGCGAGTCGTAAATTTGTTTAGAGATAGCTATCTCTCAGCCTTGCGTTCCTTTGTTTAGGATTAAAGGCTTGGGTTCCACTTATGATTTGCTTCCGCAGATTTTAGTTTTTTTTGGGTGTTCTGTATTGCCGTTATGGCTTTACCTTCCTATTCGAGCTTGATAGCTCATCTTTTGACTCGTACCATTTTGCTTAGCAGGTGCTTGTTCGTCTTTTAGCTTGTCTTGACGGCACGACCTTGGGATTTCACATTGGAGTCCGGGTCGGGCTGCCACAACTCGGCACTAAAAAGCCGGTGACTTTACAACTGGAACCCAACAACTAAACAATTCATGCTAATATATATACACCTCGATGGCTAAACACGCCAGAGAAACAAAAAAAGTAAATAAGAGCTAATGTGATGCTCAACGGATGTCTTAACAAGTGAACCAATACATGAAAGCAAGGCTCGGCGTACAGGTGGTGGTAAACAGACTAGAAGTATAAGTAGTTCTACAAGTTTTAGTCTATAACAAGAGCATGTTACTACAATAACACATTCCCAAGTTAAGTCTAAATGACTTGCTTTAACCCAAGCGTCCTTACAAAAGAGAAACCAAAAGAGCCAAGAGAACCAATGCTACCACTTCTACGAAAGCGATCACGGACAAGAGCGGACGAGCAACCTCAACGAGACAGGCCTGGACGATTAGGATCTAAAACAGTCAAAGGGAGGGGGTAAGTCATAAAGACTTTGTAAGCTACCAATATGCATGACAGGATATAATGCAAGGCATAGCACATTATCATATTTGATTATCACGCAAGATCATAATAGCACGTAGTTCTCATGTCGTGATATACGTTGTTTTCACATAAGTGATAAAGTAAATCACGTAGGATAATGATATGTTATGGAACCGGTGCCGCTTCGTAAAACCTGAAATAGACAAGGTTATCTTGAATGTATTTGTCGGATGTACGTGTATGATACATTGACCACGATAGTATTGTTCCAAGCGCCCTTTGTTTAATTACGACAAGGTACTCTTCTCCACTGTGATCAGTAGTGAAGGGTGTGTGCAAGGTTATGGTGTGGCGACCCATCACTACCATGAATCTCGTAATTCATGACAGCGATGCATCGTTGACCATCATGACAATTCACGTATGCCAGTTGGACTAAAGGTATGCCAAGTAGATATTTACTTGTCACACAAAATCAAGTAGGGAGCGAGTTCGACAAGAGCGAACTCATCCGAGTCAAGTAGATGTTTACTCACGTAATAAATCAAGTAGGGGACTGAGCTCGACAAGAGCAAACTCGTCCAATCAAGTAGGCATGCTACTCCGATATACAATTCAAGCATGAGATCAATTGCATTAAGAATTCTCAAGAGCTGGTCTACAATTCAATTGAACTCTAAACGTCGTAGGGATTGATTGTAGAGTCGATATTGTTCAATGACTCTCTAAGTGCAACTCCATTGAGTTATTGCTAAATTATCACCAAGTAGAGGATGAATGCTATATGCATTTCATTACTCTTTTCTATGTTCTAAATTCATTTACAATTAGGCTACTAAGTCATTCATGACTTTAGTCCATAAAAATCAAATTTCCCAATTTGGAAACTTGAGAATGATCATCATTTTGAAGTTCCAATTTAAAACATGTCCAAGAACAATAATTATTCCAAATCCATTTTAGAACACATTTAATTATAGACATAAGTCCAAATTACAGATTATGAGTGATTAACCCAAAATTTACAGAAAATTATCTTTAGAAATTTCAAGTTATTAACATGGTGCATGTCTTCTTGAGCATGTATCTAGAAACTATCATGAAGGGAGCATGCTTGATATTGAGCATACATAAACAGGGGATTGGGAGCTTACCTTGTTCGAAATCAAACGGTTGCATGACAAAAAAAAATGAAGGACTGTTAAACTAGAAAGCAAGGGTTTCGATTTGGTGGTCTCGAATCGAAACTCGGATGGTTGGATCTCCGGCAATCAAGCAATCAAGGTAAGGGACTCTAAAGCTCTCTTTCTCTTTCTAGAACCCCAACTCAGCAATGGTGGAAGAACAACAATGGCTGTCAAGTTGAGTTTGGGAAGGTTGAATACACAAAAGGGATCAATCCAAGGTTTGAGTTATTAGGCTTCTAATTGGTGGATTCATGAGTGTCCTTGATTAAAACTCATCAAAAGGGTTGAAATTAGACTCAAAATGGTCACAATTAAGGTTGACGTTTGAATTGGGTCGGACATGGTTCAAGGGTTCAAACCAAAAATTCAAAATCAGGAAAAAAATCCCGTAATCCTGTCAAAGTGGGCAAGCGGTCACTTGGTCAAGAGGCCAAGCGGCACTTGGTCTTGGTTCGAAAATGGTTTGTCTTGGAAAATGTGCGCTCCATCGACCGAGCGAGTGCTTGGTCCCCTGGTTGGTCAAAATGGCTTGACACAAGGTCCAAAAGGTACCCAACTCACCCACAAACAAACCTAAGGTCAAATCCTACTCAAAGCATAACCGAAATATTCCCGAACAGCCCTCGAAACATGCAAGAAAGAAGATCGAAATAGACAACGAATGTCACGACCCGACCTGGATTCCAGTACAGAATCCCGAGGTCGTGCCGTTGGAACGACACAAGAGAGGACAAACACTTGCTAAAACAAAGTGCAAGTGGAACGTTCGAGCTAACAAGCTCTAGACACAAACAAGAAGCCGAACTAAAATACGACTTTCAAAATTTCGAAGATGCGGAAGCGTTAAAGAACAAGCCCTCGAGCTTAAGAGCTCGAGACTGAAACAAATGAAACCAAGAGAGGCGTTGCCTCACGAGGTATGAAAACGAAACTCGCGTGCCGCAACACTCTGCAGACGCAGAACTAACCATCGGCACTCCAAGCCGGCGTTCCATCAAAAATCAACCTGATATAACAATGACCCACGGCTAAAGCATACCGGGGTAACAACAACAACAACTAGGATAACTAGAATAATGAAATCCCCGAAGCTACTACTGCCCGGGGTACAACTGACAGATTACTCTACTATGGAGTACTCGTGCCCGACTACAAATTTCGGCTATTGGAATAATACAACAATACTAGAACAATCAGAACAAAGTTTATATAACTTTACAAAAGAAATATCGTCCTCAACAAAATAAAAGGACACAAATATAAATCGAAATCGGCGGACTAGGCTCGCTAGTAAAGTTCGGGAGGAGATAAGCGCATGGATATCACGACCTCAACTCAACTATCGATCGTGGCCTTTCTGAGGCGGATCTACTCGGCCTCAAGCGGCTAGCGAACAAGCGCACATTGGAAAGTAAAGTGCGGAGTGAGTCATAAAGACTCGGTACGCTACTACAAACAACATATCATAAATGAAACATTGTTATAATAAAACATGTCATCGCATTGTTACGACTAAAACCCACGAAGACGTGTCGTATACTCGACACTTCTTAAGATAACCTCTCTGCTCATCTACTAAACCGTCCAAACGACTAGGGTGAAATTGCGTGATCATAAACAAACCGAATAAGTCGAAAACATTTCACAAAGAATCAACATATATAAAAAGCGTATATATATATATATATATACCCTTATATGTCATTCATGGAATTCTCAAGTATAAGTATGTATATCTACATATGTACATATCAAGTCTCGCATTAATTCACAATCAATACAAACATGATCATTTAGATTTCATGTCTCGGGTAACACTTTGTTATCACATAAGTACTCATAGTCAGCCACATAAAAGTTTAAGAGAGAATACCGAATCAATGTCATTTGTGTTGCTCTGCAATCACAAATATTAATCTTATCGTGCCGTGATACTCGTGATCGGGTATCAAAGTACCAAGCTCTCTTCTCGGTCCGAGCTCTTTACTCGGGAAAATAGCACTAGCCAATGCACTCTTTTGGTTACGACAAATGGGGCTACTTCCCCTTGTAGCTAGCGGTGGAGGGGTGTGTGAACGAATCCGGTGCGGCGATACATTGCAACCCACGAATCCCATAATTCGTGAAGACAATGCATCGTCCCACCATCAACGTAAAAACTCAAGTAATGCCAGCTGGACTTATATGCAATGCACAAGTAGATGTTTACTTGCCAATTCTCAAGTAGATATAATGATCTACTAAATTCATACGATTATGCACATTGTTACAATAATCACAAAACCACTTGAGGAACTCATTTGAGTCTTAAATTTCCCAAGTGTCAAGTTGTCTACTCTATCCAAGTCAAGGTCCAAAAGCTAGTAATCTAGTCAATGGATTCTAGAAGTCGTAGGGTCTCGTTCTACGTTTTCATTTAAGGCATTGCTAGGTTCTCCTTCCATTTAGGAACCCTAGTTCACAAGTCACTAAGTCAATGCGAGTTGGTAGCCTAAGTTGATTTCAAGTTCGCGAGTTCCACTTGTTAATGGAATACAATTTAAATACAAGTTAGAAATCAACACTAATAAAAGCACCAAGTAATCAAAGGTAATACATGCTTCAAGAGTCATATTCTCAAGCATACAAGATACAAATCTCAACAAAGGTAGAATTATGCGTTTAGTCATAATCTAAATCAATCCTAGAATTTCATATTCTAGTATACAACCAAGCTAAGTTATTTACGTAACCATTAATCCATCATATATTGACCAAGACTACTTTGTTAGTCTAGGTAGTTAATCAACAATGTTATATTCATTACAATATTTCTAGAATGATAAATCATTCTATAGTCTCAACTCATTAAAGTTCATGTTAATTCATAAACTCATCCCATCATATTCACATGAATAGGATCGTACATTAGATACAATCCACTATGCTCTAAGAGCATCCAAAGAGTCTCTATGTCGAAATTAAGGATATGCTCTACAATATCTCTGAATGATAATCCATTCTTCAAATCAAATCAATCATTCTCTACTCGATGTGTCATGCACCGAAAGATACCCATTCTAACAGTTGGAATTCCAACTTAGTAATAACTCATTCTGCGCAGCCATTTTGTAAAATTGACCAATAACTCATCATAACTCCAAATTTCCCGAATCTTACATATTCTGAAACTAGGCTCTTCAAACTATAACTTAGCCTTTTAAGTAACTTCATTCAGATTTATATTCATCCAAATATAGTCACTTCAATTTCATGATAACAATCAGATTTGCTGCTATTACACATTCTGCCCAGTCAACTTGTAAATTCAACCATTAATTACTCACTACTCCAAATTTCATAAATTTTATATATTCAAAAACTAGACTCTTGAAACTATAATTTCAAACTTTAAAGTACTCCATTTGGACTTGTATTCTTTAGAATACGGTCACCTCAATCCCATGGAAAAATCTGTTTTCACTGTGACAGTCTCACTGTCACAACCATGATCCGTGACTGATGAAAAATACTTCCTTAACTCGAAAATTAATGAAACTTTACAGAGATTTACCTAACATGTATAGGTATAACATATTCAGAAATCGGAAAATTATCACGGACGGAATTTCTACAGTATTTTTCGGAAAAATGCCCAAAACAGGGACTGCTCAAAATCTGTTTTCTTTTTTCTTTGCTTCCCAAATGCTCAAACAACTTAATTGTTAACTAACAATATTTTCATGCTAGTATCACCCAAGGACTTCAATTGGAGTCATAAACCCAATCAATACACAAATTCACCAATTCCGGTCTCACCTGATCAAATCTCGAAATCTCCCAATTGAGACCCGACGAACCCAAAAGTCGTAGGAATTTATCGTAGGGCTCAAAACAACAATTTAAAATTTTAATTAACTCTATTGAGTCAAAATACAATTTTCCAAATTCTAGGGCAATGTATAATTTCGGGATTTATTTCCTTTTGAATCTTCTAAACCCAATAACAAGTAATTTTTATTCCTAATTAGTTTAATAAATACAATAAACCCAACAAATCCAACCTCGTGTTCAACAGCCCCAAACCCCATTTATTTACAAATTAAAACCTATCATCAAGACATGTAATAACTCAAGAATTCATGAGGAACAAGTCTCTAACACCCTAGCATCAATTTGAGCTAGAAAGAGAAAGTAGGGGGTTTAGTCACGTACCTATTTCGGCCAATAAAAATGAAAGAAACCGAAAACAAACCAAGGGGAAATGATCTCCTCGATGAGAGCTTTCCAACGGTGGTCTCCGATCGCGATTCCGTTGGGCGAATCGACGGGAAACAAAAACACCCACAACAGACCTACTGGCAGTGTTTCTCCATCATTTGGCTTGAAGTTGAATGAAGGATGAGTATTTATAAAGCCCAATGTTGCTGAAGATAAGGAGTAAGACTCCTAAGACTCCTCATCAGAGTCAACAATGGAGACGGCGGCGGCAACAACATCAACACGGCAGGAGGACGAAGGAGACTTGGTCAACAAAATTGGCTCTCAAGGGAGAATAATGAATTAACAATTAAACACTTAATTGTTACTTTGGTCAGCCGATCAAAGGAGGGAATGATCAAAGGAGGGAATGGGGTTCGGCCCAACAAAATTGCTGGGCTTATTGAATTCTAAGTAGGCTGCCCAACCATACATTACGGTGATTTTCAAACGGCTCAGTTTGAACACGTTCGCCGAAACAAGCTGGCGTGATTTCTTCTCGACACTCTGTAAATATCTAAAGTAAAAGCCTTTAAAATCTCAAACCAAATAAAAATCTTTCGAGGGTTCCTTGATCAAAACAACTCAGTTGTGTACCAAAATCGGTCTGTACTACCCAGTTGACTTAATTATTGAACTCCAAATTAACTCCATAAAGTGAAATACAATACCACAAAAATATTTCTAACACGTAGAGACTAATATATTATTCCTTCAATTAATAGTTTAACTGTTATACGAATTAACCATGTAGGTCAATTAAAAATAAAAAGCTGCTTTATATTTAAAATAATAATTTCTTATTATTATATATAAATTTAAATAAGGGTATAATCATCCCATAAATAAATTACAAACCTCAAAGGAGTCAGTTACACTACTCCGTAATTTTGGGTACAAAGTAAGCCTCCAACACGTACAACACCCCTACGGAGTCGAAATTAAAAACAGATAAATATTCTATAACAAATCGGGTTTGTAAGTCAAAATTTTGAACTCACAAATGGTGGATTATGGCTGAATATCAAGTAAGGGAGGTAAATGGGCTCAAAGCCTAATGGGCCAAAAGTGACCAAAGCCCAAATGCTATCCAATAATTTCAGTCAACTTCAAAGACGAGCCTAGGGTGATATATAAGGCAAAATTACAAATAAGGTATGGTTAGAAAGATCTCAAAGTCTAACTTCTTGCACCAAAGCGGATCTCAGTGGAGTTGTCTACACAAGCGTGGTTGTTAAACTACAGGTTGTATCTAGCATGCGTGAATGCGGCTAAGCGATCTCAAGCGTGTGCAATGCTACACAAAATTCAACTCAAAACCATTCCAAGTTAATCCTAAGGAATCAGGATGTTACAACGAAATCAAACGATGCCAACACGAATCAAACTAGGACAATAATGAGCATGAACAAGGATGATTTAAACATGAAAGAACTAGTATTATTGGTTTTGAAATCAAACCACATGAACAACAAGTAACATGAACAATTCACGAAGGCAAAGGAAGGCATTCTTGCAACCTAGGTTCCAAATGATCAAATACAAGCAAGAAAGGTTTCAACTCCAAAGTTAAACACCCAATGGTCTATATAATGGCCAAGAAACATGTAGCAATGATACTAAGATCTAATAAGACTTAGTTAAGTGCTAAGGAGGCTAAGGCGATACTTAAAGCAACCACAAAGCATGCAAAGTATTTAAGGCATACTGAAACTATGATCATCGTCAACCTAATGCAATCATGATTTTAACAATATGAACTAATTAGCATGTTAAGGCACATAATGAGCATGTTACAATGATGTTATACAAGTAATGAGTTTGGGTTTTCAGTACACAAGGGAAGCGTAGGTCCCTAACTAAAAGCGAACTAGAAGTAATGTGCGGTCAAAACTAAAACAAACTAGCTAGCCAACCACTGTCCACCATTTTACAAAATCAATTAAAATAGGAAAATGCTGCTAATTAGTTACATGTTCAAAACAACTAATTTTTTATCCGAACATGCTTAAGGTAGGGCTTTCAATTTTCCCACAATAAAAAAGCCTATATATTTTCAATGAAAATATCAGATTGCTGATAAGTAATTGACTTACTATTGGAAGAAATTTTATGTACCTCTTTGTTTTTCGCGTAGGTGTGCCGTTAATAATCATATAAATGGTTGTATGCGACACGGCCACAATCATATCTCCCCATCAGAGCGAGGTTGATAAAGAGGCCCGACAAGACAATCAATTCACACAAAAAATAGCTTTTCTTTTTTTATTTTTTTAACTGGGTTAATTCATCATTGAAGTTCAAGAATATTTTAAAGTAGATTTAGTGGAAGCTCGTCCATGGGGTTGACAAAAGAAAACTATTGTTACAACAACAAAGAAAAGACTTTTGATACACTTGTTTAAAGAAAAATAAAATAAAAAATCCATGCAAAAGAAAGTATATGGTACTAAAGGTGAGATGATACATCCACAAGTCTAGATAAAGTAATTTACTGTCAATAAAACTTATGAAGTAGAATAGCTGCCAAATTACTCGAAGAATGAGAATCGCGGCTAAACAAAAAATACAAATAAATACATCTACCATTCAACCAGGTAGAGGTTATGAATCCTAGACATATACATAAACACCTATGGACTATATCTAACTTAGATTCAGATAAATGAGCAATCATCATTGTTTTTAGCTTTGTTATTGATATGGTTGAACATCTTCATCCTTTTCTTTAGTCATTTAAGTGTACGAAGCTAGATGAGGATGGTTAATTAGGGTTGTTTTGGAACACTAGAATCAAAAGGGAGGAATACAATGGAAGGCAAAGTGTTTCCCTAGAGCGGCGTCGCATGTGACGCCAAGTGCTTTCCCGTTTGGGAAGCGGCCGCCAAGTGCTTTCCCGTTAGGGAAAGTGGCGTCGCATATGATCTCCTAGTGCTTTTTAGTTAGAGAAGCACCTAGAACGAATTCCTCATTTGTTCCACATCCTTCATAAGCCTAAGAGCAATTAAGGAAGAGATAAAAGTTAGAACACAAACAAATCCGCATAAAAGCACAATAGTGAAATGAAAATAGGCTTGAATCGCAATTTTGTCACCCTAGTTTGACGGATTATTCATTAAGCTCACTCTACTATTTTTTTCTCCCTTTATTCACTATCGGCCTTACTTTTCATGGTCATCTCTCCATCCAGTTTTTTGGATGGAAAGCTTAACGTTTTTAAAAGTAGGGTGACCAAATTGTGATTTAAGCCAATTGATAATAATAGTACAAAACTTATTTGCACAAGCATTATGCTTCAAAATAACAAAATACAGAAAAATAATTATAAAGTATAAATTTCATAAATGATTATGTTGTCCTTTTAAAAAAAAATTAGAAAGTACTCTTACTGAACAATCCACCCTTATCCGTAATATGTTCTCTCTCATCGCTGCTTTGTTTATTTTCCTCGTTCCCGACATCAAAGCATCCACTATAACATTTTATGTCTAATTAGACTCGTGTAAAAGTGTCCTCGAGGCATTTACAATGTCACTTGAAACCTCAATAGTGAGGCTATTTCTAGTGCTATAACCCGACTACCACTTTATGAGACACATGTAAAAGCCTCAATATAATTTCTATAGTGTCACTTACAAGTGTCCCGTAAAGTAATTTAAAATTTGAAAAGTAAACTATTGTGACTCTTACAAGTGTCACATTAGAAAAATCAAGATGTTTTAACTACCATTAAATGCCTCAATAAAAGTATTAAAGCGACAAGTTCCTCGATATTTAATCTGTAGATGTTGTTCTATGGTTTGGTATTAAGGTGCTTCAAAACGCACCATTAGTTAATCTATAATGGTTGTTTTGACACTTGCTACTATTGCACTTCAAAAGGCTTTATTTAGTAATATTCAAACAATTTAAAAGAGCCCTTAAAGGGTAATAACATCCTGCTCAATTTATTTTCATGCTACTATAGTTCTATCTATAAACAAGATATGAAAAATAAAATAGTAAAAAGTATAACAACAAACACGTGCGTAATCATCAAAAAGCTATCATAAGATTAATCAACGACACTTTAATTACATTGTCGGACTAAGTTATTCGACAATTTAAGCATATTAAATTAAAACTAACCATATATAGTAATTGTATTACAAGAATAGAAATAATATACCACATTAATAAAGCTACTTAACTCCTTTGTACGATACATGAAAATAAAAAGGCAAAGGCGATAAAATAAAATGAAAAACAAAATAGGTGACAAATTTTTTTCCCAGATCCATATTTCCCATTTATACAAACACACATTACTCCCGCTCTTTTATCGATTCCCTGGCTTGTTGACGGTTTCTCACCGCTTCTTATGGCAAATTTCATAACCATTTTATTTCAAATTAACAGCTCAATACTTCGTATTTCACCGGAATTGGACGGTTGAAACCAGTTTCTGATAACAAAGTGTTGATCCTCTCAAGTTATAGATTTGGTTGAGTTATCTTCTAATTCTATTATTAAAATTTAGGGACCATTTAGGGAAGATTTTTAAGAGCAGCCCATTTAAGTGCTTCTTCGTCGTCTTCTTCTTCTTCCCTTGTAGATCATGAAACACATCCATATTCCCCTATATCGAACTCCCCGATTGAAAATTCCCCCGTATACTACTACTAGCTCTGTATATATCCGTCCCCTCCATGCCTACTAGTCAAGAAATTTTTTGTTTCCACCACCACTATAGTCTGTCTATATATACATATACATGTGTGTGCGTGTGTGTGTGTCTATATATATATATACATACATACACATAGATTTGGTTACAATACTTAGAGGCTCAATTTGACCTTTTTTTTTCTCTTAAATAAGAATCTGAGCTCAACTATATCACCAAGGAATGCTACAACCTGGGTTGATATTTATGTTGAGGTCCACTTTTTGTTTTTTTCTTTTGGCCAAAAAAGAAGTGTCGCGTCCCCGAGGTGATGTACTACATGCATTGGACTCTCCTACCAATACCGGAGCCCTACAGTCGAAACTGGCGTTATTCTTTGAAGATTGGCTTTGCTAGATCACCTCTTCTTATGGAGTTTTTTTTATCTCTTCCGCTTGGCATCTTTTGAGTCAAGAGGTCATTTGCAGTTAGTCTCTTCTGATGCTTAACTCTTTTCTTCGGATTTGACACTCCGCTCTGCGTACATATAGACTTTTCTTAGTTTGAAAGAAGCGAGAGACTGGACAAGCCTCATTTATAATAGAATGAAATTCCATCAGTAGCAAAAGCAAATGAGGGCTGATGGGCAGGAGAGAGATGATCCTAGTTGTTCAAACGGAAGGTTGCTAGAATATCGACATAGGTGAGGATATTTAGATTGACTTCCCCCCTCGTTAAGTCAATCACTTTCTTCCCAGATAGTGTTATCATGAAGCTTTCCAATAATCTAGGATCTTTTTCTTCCCAACTATGTGTTCAGACTTTAGAATCTAAGATTGATGGAAATTTGGGGATTTAAATGGAGATGGGTTGAAATTGGGGTAAAGAGAGAAAGATGTCGGCTGCCATTGTTGGAGTGGAGTGGATGAGTTTGCTCTGGTTGGGGTGGGGGTGGGTGAAGGAAAAAATATTTAATTAATAAAATTAATTTTACGATTGGTCCCTATACTTTATTAAAAAATGACTATTTTATCCCTAACAATAATCACGTGATGCACGTGTGTTGACCTAACAGAACAAATTAACGAAAATGGATGGGGGGACCATTTCAGTCAAAAAATTTTGTACAAGGGCCAATAAGATTTATTTTTTTTACGACGACAAAGTTAAAAAAATGATAAAGTACATGGAAGATTTGGGTAATTCAACCTAAATTATATAATGTTTTACATTAAAAAAATATCAATTAAAGAACTCAAACTATTACTCCAATATTCAACAAGTGTATCTTCCTCTTCACTCCAATATTCAACAAGTGTATCATCCTCTTCATCTTCCATTTCATCATCCTCCTCTTCATCATGTACAATGGTAGGATCAATTACCAATATTGGCTCAATAACTTTCCTACATAATCTCGTAGTATCAACATCTTGATCCGCTTGAACAATCCTACTTATCATCCTTGAGTCCTTCTCTTGGTATACATCCATGGAGGAAGGTAATTCATCGGGATGCACAGATTCATTTTCAAGAATGACCCACAAGCGTCTATGTTGAAACTTTTGGACAACC
>CM028380.1:98883353-98912693 GCA_013146195.2 Codonopsis lanceolata | reverse complement strand
AAAATAAGGTGAGTGTACCTTGAGATCTGTCATGTAAGAAGAGTTAATCCATGAGCCAATTTCGGCCGGAGCATGAAGGGACATGGCGTGCATGGGCGACTCTATCTCGATCGGGGCATAGGAAGAAGGGACATAGATGCTTGTAAGCTTCTTTGCTCCAAGGATACCAGGCTGGCCTGTAGATCCTGATCTTGTGGAGGTGGGATAGGGGCAAGGCGGAGTGTACCATGGCTATGGTCCCCAAGCAGCCCAAGGTGGGTATTGTGCCCATGGATTAGGAGGCTGCTGCGTGCGATAAGGATGCCCAAAATAATTGTCAGTCCAAGAAGAGTTATTGCCACCATCACGTCCTTTGTCCCTGTGCCAATTTTTCTTGTCCTTGGACCGATTCATTCTTGAGGCCCGATGACCACGGCGATGGCAGAGCTGGTCTAGTAGGAGATGAGGCGAGGCGTCCGACAGATGTGTCATTCGAAGGAATAGTTACATGAAGAGCTGTAACAGCAGCAACGGCAACCGAGACAGCCTGCTTGGCCTACCTAGTTTTCTCCAGGATGAGTTTAGATCGGGCCTCATAGAGTTGAGGCAAAGGATCTCTCTGCTAAATAATGGTGGCCACGCTATCGTAGCTCTCATTGAGTCCCGCAATAAGTTGGAGAACCATACAACGATTTATGCTTAGGAGCACCAACATTTGAGAGTTGTTCGACAGCGATTTAAGCTCCTTACAATAGGCAGACATAGAAGAAACATTGTCGAGGTGAACGGCGGTGAATTGATTCTCCAAGTACGCAGCACAACTATTCTTATTGTCCTGGAAAATATTTTCCAGACAAACCCAAGCTTTGCGAGCGGTGGAGAGAGGTTCAATGATAGTGTGCAGTAAGTCGGTCGAAATGGTGCCGTAGATCCATTGCAAGACGATGGCATCTAGGCGAGATCACAGAGCATTCTTTTTAGGTGCAGCAGAAGTAGTTTCCTCAGAAGAGGACTCGGGAGGGATGATGTGGTCGATGACATCAAAGGCACGGCAGTGAATCTGAAATAATTCGGTCCAAGATGAGTAGTGACCTTGTTCCATTTCCAGCGTAAGAGAAATGAAATTCTTGACATTTGTGAATGCTAGAGCAGGGTGAAAAGAGGTTTTCTCGGTCATTGAAGAAAGGGAGATGGCAGGAGAAAGAAGAAGAAAAGAAAGACTAATGGCTTGGGATCAGAGGCTCTGATACCATGAAGATTGTCAAATCGTGCTTCTGTTACTCATCCATTTACAATATATAGAGATACATTCCTATAAGTATGGTAACAACCTTAATCTAGCTAAATCAAATATTCAAATGCTGAAGATAAGGCTAAATAAAATATTCACAAATTATCCCAAAAGATATGGAGATATCTTTTGCTAAGGCCACAGCTATTAAGAATTAATAGTAAAGTTCACGTGTGTTGCACATGATGAACGCACATTGTGTTAATAATTTTTTAAATTGATTTTCTAATTCCTTCCTTTTTAGTTTACTTTTAACTATTGGATTTTTTTGTGCTTTAATCTTTACCGTTTTTTTAAACTTATAAATTGTATTGTTGTGTGTTAAACTTTTATGATACTTTGTTTGTTGGTCATTTATAATTTATGTTTTTAGTAATTGTATAACAACTTATCCTACATATTTATCTTTTTTGTTGTTTATTTTTAAAACTATTTTTTTAATACCAAATATAAATTCATTCACTTTTATTAGTGTAATTGAAAACAATTCAATCTTACTATTTTAGATAAACACATTATTGTTGGAAACATTGCTTATGTCGTTTCTGGAATTTAGGACTCTCTTTAGAAAATAATATATTGTGTTAGAAAAATCAAACATTCAACCTCAAAGTATATACTTACACTAAAAAATACAAAATTCCCTAAACGTATCTATAAAGTCTCACTTTACCACCCAATCTAACTTTTGTGTCATTTTCATATCTCATTTTATAACCTTTTTCTAGTTTGCCCCCTAGCCACAAAAAGGTTACCAATATGACGTTAAAGTCCACAAGGTATTTCACGCGTAGGGCATTTTGATCATTTTTGACAACGTTTTTGTCTTCTTTTATTACCCAAAGAGAAGCTTATTTTTCTTCTTCTAGGAATACGATTTCTCTGTTTCTCCTCCAGCAATAACCTCTTATGTAAATTTTAAGTAAGATAAAACTCAATAGTGTATGAATCTTTTCTTCAAATGTGTATATAGAAAAAATAAATAAAAATATAGCAGAATCATATTATAGATCTGGGAGATAGAACTCAAGATCATAGAATCACACTTAGTTGTCAGGGTCGTCACGAATAAGAATCCACCAAAAATTAAAGTCGTCACAGCCACCGATGTTGAACAACCAAATTCCATAATTCATTTCACCTTTTTTTATCTCGTACAACACAATACACAAGCATAGACTATGAATTTTAAAACTCATATTTGAACCAATCACAGATGTATATAACAATGATGAGGCACGCTATGGTTCAATCCGTCTTCATCGTCCTTAGCTTCAACTCCAAAAAAATTATCATCGGCACTGTTGATATTATTGTGGTTTGATTGAAACAAATTCTCGATTTTAAATATTATTTGCCACCATGTCTATCACTACGATTACCAGACGTGATATCCCAATGACCAAATTTGACATGGAATATGGAAATGCTACAAAATTTCGTTGAGTGCCAAAGTTAATTTGGTGGATGCTTTACGGTGGAAATTTGTATTTTATACTAATTTCGATGGTGCTAAAATATGATTAGCTCTCAAAATTTCACACTAAATCTCACATTGCACCCCAAACTACGAAGTGTCTCACTTTCATAACTTATTTTTCTATTTGTCATACTTTGCCCTCTCCCGTGTAAACGTGTTAAAAATAGTAACGGAAAATGGTATGTACATGCTAAATGAAGATTATTTTGGTCATTTTACTTGGGATGCAGAGATTTGGTTATAACTTCATTATATAGTTAATCATTTAGTATTTAAAATATGTTTTTAAATAAAAATAAGAAATAAGTGTTTCAATTATCCAAAAATAATTATATGGCCAAATTACAATTTCCCCCCTAACGTATCCACCAAATTGCATAATGCACCCCAAGCATAATGTTTGTCCCATAATGGTATATATATGATGTTACATTTAGGGATAATCACTTTTGGTACCCTAACTTTACCCGGTTTTCACTTTTGATACCCATTGTATCAAGCAAATCAAAGTCCAAACTCAATATTTCACAAATTAATCACCTTTGATACTTTTCGTTTAATACCCCTCAAACACTAACGTCTAACCTACTATATATCTGGTTTGGAAACCGGCTTGGCCTTCGCACATGAGCCCTTTCATTTTTCCCAATTTTCTCTTTTAATTCCAACCCTAATTTCTTACCCATTTTATTCCCCCTTCTTATTCCAGCACTAATTTCTTACCCAATTTCCAACAACATCATAGAGCCAATTTCCAGCAACATCATAAAGCCAACTTCCATGTAGATTGATTTTTTTAGCCCAAAAACACACCTAGAATTCTAAATAAAATTCTATTCAAATAAGCTTTTCCACACTTCACAACTCAAAATGGATAACTATATAGAAACCATATGTCATTTTCCTTATCTGGTTAAGTAGTAAATGTATTAAAAGTAAAAACCATAATCTCACACCCTCTCCTTCTCTTTTCTCCTGGAGCAAGTACCCATATCTGGCTCCACCATAATAGTTGTCATCTCTGACTCCACGATAATCGTTGTCATCTCCAACTCCACCATAGTAGCTACCATTTGCAGCCCAAACCCTTCCCATTCCGGTCACGTCTATCACAGCTCTGGCATCGTCCTCCTTCAATTCTAGCCAAACTCCATCTCTGATCTCCCTCATTCTCTCCACTGCAAAAAAAAAAAAAAACCCTAAAGTATAATCTATAGAGTATACTTACTAAAAATCCTTGTAAAAACATACAATTAACAGAAAAATCATAACTCTTATCGACAAATTCATCAAAAAAGATACGGGCTTAAATGAAGAGACTTTTTAATTGTGGGAGAAAATTGGGCATACCGCCAGCATGCATATGGCTTAAAACAAAGTATCAGAATTGAGAATATGTTGAAGAAGCTTTGGCTCTAGATGGTTTCAACTTCTAAATAGCTTCCATGGCAATTGAGTTAGATTACTTAAAGAATTATAAGAAAGAAAATAAATGTAAAGTCATGTAAGAGGATGACGGGGGCAATGAGAAATTGATTGATTTCAGTGGTGGTTGGGTTTCACTGGAGAAGGTGGGTGGATCCTATTTCATACAGGAAATTGGAGATGGAGATGGATAACTATGAGTAAGAGTTTTTATATCTTTTGTTTACTTTGTTTTCATTATTAAGATAACAAAATTAATAATGAAATGGAAATGTATATCAATCTTCTGGGTTAAGCGAGAGAAATTTGGAGGAAGTGGACAAAACACCCGGATCAGGTTCTAGGGTAATTTTTGTTTTGGTAGTGAAGATCGAAAAAAAAAATGGTGGGTATTTTCTCTAAATTTTCTTTCAGCAAGAAAAAATGGAATGGTGGACCTCACTCCATTTTTTTAACATTTTAACTTTCCACACACATTTATATAAATTTTTTAGAAAATTATATTTTATTTCTTAATTTTTATTAGGATAATTTACATTTAGCACCACAAAGTTTACACCAAATTCTTATATTTCCCTCGAGTTAACGCCCACAAGGAAATGTAAAAAAAATAATGCCCCACATGTGGAAGACCACGTGTTACTTGACATGAATTTAACGACTGTCGGGCTAGGACGGAAAATAAGAAAAAATATAACGTCAGATGCCAACAATTATGGAACAAACCTTAGGTTGGGGTGCACTTTGTCTTTTGGTGGATACTTTGGGGGGAATTGTAATTTGACATAATTATAAACAAATGGAGATTCTTACAACTAATTATACTACTTTCTTTACAATTAAGCTTTGAAGATGTTCAAAGTTGTTTTGGACAAAGACATTTATACCTTTTTTTCAAGGCTTAGTTGTAAGAAAAATTATAAAATAATTAGTTGTAAGGCTAGCAATATTGTAATTATAATTTGTGTCATATTTAAATTTATATGTTAAAAAATTCATTACTCCCAAAAATAAAAGTTTAGAATTTGTTTAATATAGTTTGTTTTCCTTCACTTTCTTCCATCAGCACCATCATTCATAGACTCACCTCTATCGTCACCACTGACCACCTCAAATAACACTATTAACCCAAAAATCAAAATTTCATTTTATTTTATTTCTTTGTCTAATTTGTTACTCTTTCATTCAAGTTAACCTATATGCAAAACTCATAATTTGATGATTTGAAACTCAAACCTAAAATTTGATGATTTGAAAGTCTAATTAAATCGCCACTGACATTCTGACAATTGCCCCCACCACAACCCCTAACCACCACCACCAGCATACCTCCAATCGCCAAGAAACAGAAAAATAAAATATCTTTAGCTTCCGTTAAGCCGGAAAATGATGAGTTTAATATCTCGATACTTACAATTTTTCATATACCTCTAATAATATCTTTCCCAACCTATGATGTCTCACTTTCATACACGATTTTATAGTAATGGAAAATCATGCACATGAGTATTATTTTGGTCATAATATTGCTTGTGCCGCAAAATGGGATTTGGTTATAACTTCATCATTTAATTTACCATTTGGTATTTAAAATATTTTTTTAATCAAAAAAATAAATAATTATTTCAATAATCAAAAAATAGTTATACATTGTCTCATATTTAAATTTCAAGTTAAAAAAATGCATTGCTCCACAAAATAAAATTAAGATTTTATTTAATTTATCTTTTTTATTGTTCACTTTCTTCCGTCAACCTTATCATTCATAGACTCACCACAACTACCACCTCAATTTTCACCATTCACCCAAAACTTAATTTTGATTTTCTTTTCTTTTGTTTTCTAATTCCTTACCGCTTCATTCAAGGTAACCAATTTGCAAAACTCATCAATTATAGACACATCACCACCATAACCTTAAGTTTCACTTTTTACAAACTCAAATTCAATTTGTTGAATTTTTTGAATTTTCAAATTGGAACCGAAACCCTTCTGGATATTTGAAAATGTGATAATTTAGAAATCTCACAACGATGTATTTCATCAAAACCACCATTGCCATCCCTCTAATCTCCGCCACCGCCGCCCCTAAAACCACCATCTCCACCATCAAGAAACGCATTCACCTCGTCTTGCTCAAATGGAGACATAGAATCTCATTAGCTTCCAATTACTTAGTCATACTTCTTTTTTCAAACGTCACTCATTTCTTAGTTCCTATCAACTTTCGGTATCAAATTATTAAGCATGAAGAAAATCTATTTTTAGGATGAAGTTATTCGAAAGAATATCAGTTTGTGACAGTCTCTTTCAATTAAAGCAGAGTTGCGGTAAAAGAAAAGAATGTCGATAGCCCGGGGAGGAGAATAAAGAGATTCTCACATGTAATTACCCCGGATCCTATGAAGAGGAGCAAGAAAGTTCAGATCAAAAGAGGTTAGTTGTTAGAGGCTTGTAACCTAGTTATGTAAATAAGCAAAATATTTTGAAACCAGTTATTTGTTATTACTTTGTTTGTAATATCTATAAATTGTTGGAATACTAGTGTTTTTAAGTGAAGTAAATTAGGGCTTGGAAAAAGAATTTGTGCATTGCATGACTTCCACATTTGAAATGAGCATGGTAGGAGAATTGACATATTTCTTAGGCATTCAGATCAAACAATCACATGAAGGGATGTTCATTTCTCAAGCCAAGTACTCTCTAAACTTGGTGAAGAAATTCGATCTTGAGAATGGAAAACATAAAAAAACCCCTATTGGTACATCCGATAAACTTAATAAAGATGAAAAATCAGAAAGTGTTGATCCTACCTTGTATAGAAGTATGATAGGGAGTTTGCTGTATTTAACTGCCACTCGTCCAGATATCATGTACAGTGTGTGTTTGTGTGCAAGGTATCAAGCAAACCCCAAAGTTTCTCACCTAAAAGTTGTCAAAAGAATAATTCGATATGTTGGTGAAACCTTTGGCATGGGTTTGTGGTATACTAAGCATACGAACACCAATCTGGTTGGGTTCAGTGATCTTTGGCGATATTGATGACATGAGGAGTACATCTGGAGGATGTTTTTATCTAGGAAACAATCTGATTTCGTGGTTTAGCAAGAAACAAAATTGTGTCGCCCTATCAACAGCTGAATCTGAATATATAGCTGCTGGTAGTGGATGTACACAACTTTTGTGGATGAAACAAATGATTCAAGATTATGGATTGCACAGCAATATCTTAACCATGTATTGTGACAACACAAGTGCAATAAGCATAGCTAAAAATCCTGTTCAACACTCAAGAACAAAGCACATAGATATAAGACACCATTTTATTAGAGACTTAGTTGAACAAGACATTGTGTGCATTGAACATGTTGAGTAGAAAACCAATTGGGCGATATCTTTACTAAAGTCTAGATTTTGAGAGATTCATAAATCTTAGGAAATCTCTCGGTATGTGTGCCATGTAACCCCTCACATAAAAAAAAAATTTTTTAGGCATATTGCATTTGTTATCTAGGGGGGCACACTAGATCAAATCTGGTTGTATTAAGTACCTTTGTGCATGAGTAATGATTCATTCAAAATTACTGTGATTCTATTGTTCAAGTTCTTCTCACCATCTCCCAAGAAAGTTGTTGTGTTTGAGAGAAATTCTTTTTAAACCACAAAGGAAAGAGCTACCTTTCAAAAGTTTTAGGATGCTGCAATTTGTCAATGTACTATGAAGTTTCGACTTGCATGGGTTGATCTTGACTAAATTGACTCCTCTGATTTGAGAAAGTGTGAAAGCTACCTAACGGAAAAGAGCTACCTATGAACAAGGTTGTGGCTTCTTTCTTTTGGGACTATGGATTTTCGAATTCCATGGGTTGATCAATAAGTTAAGTTGCTACCCTTGGTAAATAGTGTGAAAGGTTCCTAGTGGTGCATTAGCTTGAAATAAAGTAAAGCTATTTTCATAGGGAAATAAAGTACCTATGATATTTCTGGGAGTAATTGTGGTTATTTGGTGAAAGTAAAATGAGATTCTGAACATAAAATCACAGATTTTTTGGTGAATGTGATTTCCATTGTTGCAACATTGGGAACTGCAATCAGTTGATCTAGACATATCACTTGTGTGTATCTGCATTCCTTCATTTGTTTTTTCTCCTTTGCATATTTTAGACATACTGTTTAGGACATATAGGTGCAGGATATCAGCCTTCTTAGTTTCTGTCCTTCAAATTTAATGCCTGTTTTGATTCTTGTTCTCAAAGTCATTATTTTATGTGGCTGTCTACACTACTGTGTTTTCATGATCAGAACTGGGCTGAGTATCTGTGTTTATATATCTTGTGCAGTCTCAATTTTGGTTAAGTATGTTTTTTGTGTATTCCTAAAATTCCTGATCAATTAAAAGAATGTGTTTTGAAATCAGATTGTGGCTCTATTTGTTCTCATAACTCTCATGTCTCGAACAGCAGACTCATGTCTAACTTTTATCAGGTTGGTTAGCATGTGCAGTTTGAATTTTGAGTGCCTGGTGATGTGTGCGACGGTTCATTATACCTTATTAATTGCCAACGACTAATTACATTAGTGGTAGGATTAGTGGTTTCTTTCTGCAGGAAAAGTACGCCATTATTCACAGCACTTCTCCTCACAATTCTCCGGCGACTTGCTCAGATCTTCGTTCACTTTCAAAATTTCTGTCTCCATCTTCCTAAGTTCTTCACTCATTTCGACTTCAATGGCATCCTCCTCAAAAAGCCCCAAACTCACAAAGTCCAATGTCACAACAATGAACCCATCATTGAGCCCCAATTCCTCCGTAGATGGTTTCTCGATGGCAATGGTTGTCTATCAACCAGTTCCTGAACCACTCACAGTGATTCTCCCTGGGGAAAAAGGGAATGCAATTGATGTTGATAATCCTGGCGACTTGTCCGGTCTTCCTTCCATCGGCAACCCTAGTACTCGCAGGTCCAAACGCCAAAGAGGAATTCCGGCCAATTATGATGACCCTTCTGTTGCCGATGTTCAAGCCGCAAAGAAAAACAAGGTTGATGTTGAATTCTTCAAGGAATCAGTCCTTGTTGAAAGCGACTCTGATGATGAGGATTTCGTTCCTCCCGCCGGATCAATTCCCCCTGCTCACGAGCGTTCTTTGTCACCAGCCTCTCCTCCCCTTTCTCATGTACAAGAGCCGGTTGAAGATGATGATTACCCTATTCCATCTCCAAGGGTTGTCTTCCCTTCTGAATCCTCTCCTCCACAAAGGCCATCATCAAAGGCTTCTCGTTCCTTCTCTGATGATGAAGTTGCACAGAATTTAATTCGGCTGCGGCAAGCTCATGCTTCTTCGTCTGGTCCTTCACCCGCTGGTCATCCTCCGACCATAACTGGCTCGTCATCTTCCTCGGAGTTTGACGATAGTTCCGACCAGAACTATGATGCTACGAAAGGAACCCCTGCCGTTAGCGAAGAATCGGATGAGACTCCGGTACGCTTCACAAGGAGCAGCTCTGCGCGCCTCAATGTTGCTTCCATTGTTGCAACATCCAGAAGATTGAAACCCCTTGGTACTCCCTTCTCCTCTTCATTTATATCTAAAGCCGCTTCTCGTAGGTATAATATTTCACGAAATATCATAGATGAACGCAATGTTTTAAGTTCTGTGTTAGATTCCTATAATCTGTCATCTTATTTTTCTGATCGCCATCTTGTGACAACAATCTCCCTTGCTGCCCCATACTTTCGAGAAATCATTCATGAGTTTTACGCCAATATTGAGAAGAGGATATCTGATTCTGTTGATTCTAGCTTTGAGAAAGTTTTTGTGAGAGGTCGATGGTATTCGTTTTCACCAACAGTCATCAATTCTGTTCTTGGTACTCATCCCTCCGGTGTTCTTGATTTCTGTGTAGACCTGAATTCTTGTATTTGTGAATTATCGGGTGGCAGAATTTCAGTGTGGCCAGCCAAAGGTACTCCTGTTAGTACATCCCAATTGTCTTCCCTGTATGCCTTTTTGCACAAAATCTGTTGTGCAAATTGGTCTCCTTCCAAGAATACAAATGTTATAACCGAGGAACATGCTAAAATCCTGTATCTTCTTGGCATTCAAAGACCTTTTGATTTTGGACTGTATGTCTTTAGGAAAGTATCCTCCATGGCTGAAACTGGAGGTGACAAACGGTCTCTCATCTTTCCCTCTCTCATATACAAGATTCTACTCTCTCAAGGGTACAAACCATCTTCTTCCACACGTCTCTCACCTGTTCTTGAGCCTCTCCATTTCTCTTCAAAACTATTAAAAGGAGATAGGCTCGTAAATTTGCCTCTCACTTCAGCTCCAGATACTACTGCTTCTCCCTCAGTCCCAGCTTCACAAAATGATCCCTCCATTGTTACTCCTACTGTTGCATCATCCAGTACTACATCCTTTCTGTTTGCATCCCCTACTGCTCCCATGTCAGTCTCTTTTGTCAAAGAGCAACTGCAGCTGATCCAGAAACAGCTATCTCACATTGCTGCACAACAATCCTTTCTCACTACTTTGGCTACTCACTACTCCTCATGGCTGGGACACCATTCTGGTCAAATAGGGGGTGAAGCTGCAAGGGTTGGTAGTGATGAAGTTCCTGAAACTGCGACCACTGAAGCAGCTACTGAAAATGTGCCAAAAGTTCCTGAAAGTTGATGGTTGATGATGGTTGATGTAATTCTGATATGTGTCTCTTGTATAATGTGATGGTTGTTGGTTGGTTAAACACTTACTTCATTTGGGTCTGTAATAATTAGATTCGGATTTTGAGACACATGTAATATGTAGTTAATTGTGATTGATCATGTCTCTCTCCTATGTTTCTGACCTTCATTTCAGGGGATGTTCATTATAATCTTCTTGCAGGTCTTAAGTGGATTTGACCAAGAATGCTCGAACAAAGGGGGTGATTGTAAGGGTAAATTAGGCATCGCCTAATTTATTTTGTTTTCACTTTCTTGGTCAAAGTAGGAATTAATTGTTGTTAAAGATTTATTAGGTGATAGGATTTAATTAGGATTCTCTTATTAGATTTAGGTGATACACTTTAGGTAACTAAATCTCTGCATAAATATTTAGTTATTAAATGTATCATATTAGGAAACATAATCTTGCTTGATTTTCAGCTAAATCTCTTTCCTAGTAGGGTTTGCTGCTTTGCCGTGTGTTTGCAGGATTCTTTGGAGTTTTTGTTTACAGAATTTGCAGTCTATAAAAAGACCAGAAGTCGGGCAGTTTGAAAAAAGCAGACAGAGAGCTTGGTATATGCTGAGAGAGCCTAGAATCAGATCCTATTCAGAAAGCAGTAGTTGTAAGAGAGATTCAATCCAGAAGTCTTGTGTGCCGAGCTTGTGAGAAGAAATCAACATCTCATACACGAAGACCATTCTGCATAACAATAATTCTCATACCTGCTGCTGCTGCTGTGTAAAGCTTCAGGAACACAGCCTTGTGTTTCCTGAAGTTTTGTATTGTGCTTCCAGTCAGTGTGTTGTTTTGGAAGCTGTTCTTGTTTGATTCTTTCTTCCCACGTTTGTTCTAGTAGTTTATGTGGGTTTTTCGGTTCTCCAAGATTCTATATCTTGTGAGAATTTTGTGTTAATTGTTAAGGATTAAAAACAGTGTTGGTTTTAATATATTGTGTTGCCTTGAGGCTTGATCTACAAGTTTGATACTTGTAGATTGTTTTTGTGTTATTTTCTGTCTTCCAAAGTCTACTTGGTTTAATATCTGAAAACAAAACTTCCGCTGCTATTTTCTGTGATATAATTTCTGTTATCATTGTCACTGTCATTGTTGCAACATTCACTGCAACATTGACAATAACATCGTTTCATATTGAGACTCCGTGGCATCACGTTCTTTCAAAAATCACTCTCATGGATCAGTTCATGAGAGAAAAACATTGTCATGCATAGGGAAAAAAATAATATCTCCACCTTTGGAGAGTCGAGGGTCAAATACATCCAAAGAGCTTAAACTAAGTCAAAGACTTCTATCCCACAGCTTAGACTCAGAGATAATGCTTACACTTGTACATTTTAGTTTGATGTATTTTCAAGGAAATGCAATGTGAAGCACAGCTAGCATTTAGTAAGCCATGGATTAGGATGAAATTGCATACATGTTGATCTACCTTAAAACAGTAAGAAAAATCAAATTAAAACTACTGGATCCACAAATATCCCTTCCTAGTCTTTGTTTTTCATCAAATACTCACTTGAATGAAACAATTTCAGATCTTATATGCTAACAAAATTCATTAAAAGATATCACAAAGTACAGATAGCTACCAAACTTCAACTTTGATTGCATTGATTCACATTTTTTCAACTCATAAACAAATGCTATTGCATTGATTCACATTTTTCAACTTTAACAGCCTAGATGAGGTTCTTTCTTGCAGCCATTCATGGCCCACATTAATAAGCTTCAATCTCATGCACTTATCCATTTTAACTCCCAAACTGTCATATCTAAAAGATAAAAAGCTCTAGTCATGTTCAGTTTGTAGTTGTCTTCCACAGTTTTGATGTTTTTTTCTTTATCAAATGTATATACAAACATATATATATATATATATATATATATATATATATATATATATATATATATATATATATATATATATATATATATTTCCATGTCTGCAAAGAGGACTTGTGTTCAATGGTATGGGACAAGTATTCAATCTACCTCAATTTAAATATGAACATGTGTGAGGGATGTGATCACAATTACTACCATTAGGAATCACAATTCAAGCTTGTGCTCCAAGCCTAAGTAGCTCTGTTTTCCGTAAGCCAAAATGTACCCCTAATGTTTTGCTATATTTATGTATTTTGTGAGCTGATCGCAAACAAGCTACCATCTGCCTGCAATTTCAACAGAAACTAGATTATAGATGAGCTGATCAGGAACAATTTACCATCCATCTACTGCACTTTCAACCGAAAAATTAGTTTCTCGGTTATGACAATTATGAAAGAACTAGAACTATAATTCCCAGTATTCTACATCCATTTTGAAAATGGAGAAAATAGTTCAATTAGCTGGAAAATATAAAGATTACAAGTTCCCATTCCACATTACAAATTACTTGCAAGCCAACTGGTATTATAGATGAACTATAGAAGAGCTCTTATGTTTTTTGCTTTCAGCTTGTTGCAAATAGATATATTAATGTTTATACTCAGATTCAGTAAAGAGCAGATTACCCAAAACAATTATTATACACCTTAATCATCTAAGCTATCTTCAGCAGGGAACAGGGCATTACCAAGTATGATGATGAGCTCTGTCAGTCATCATATGGCAGAACATTGCTCCTCCCTGATGCATCTTCTAGTAAGAAAGAAGAAACATTGATCCACTCCATCTTGATTGACCAGAAGGTACCGTGGTTATTCTTTTCATATCACCCAGAAATGTAATTATGCCATGCGTATACTAGGAGAGAAAACTGTTTGATATGGTATCAACACATAAAACGTAGACCACTAAGGGCACCATTTAGGAAGTTTAAGTAGCATGGACAACCCGACTAGAGGTAGGGAAAGACTAAAACTAACATGGACAACTTTAGTAAAGGAGGATATGACTGATTGTGGCTTGTGAGATGACCTTGCATTAGACCTAACCTACTCGCAAAAAATAGTTACTAACCCCAAGTAATTGGCACAAAGGTTGAGTTCAGTTTAGTTGTATTTCCGCCATTAATTGTCTTCTTTTGAGTTTTTATCAAGACATAATTTATTGCAGGAGCTTGAGGATGAACTTTGCAAGTATGGTATGTGGATCAGAGAACATGAACAGAAAATGTGCTTGCTTCAGATTCAACATAGTGTAATTGAGCAAGACTTGTCTGAATTGCAAGGTTTAAAGCCTGTCTTCTTGATTTTTTTTTAAGTTTGACATTGACTCCTTTTTACTGATATCCCTTCCCATTTTCGAAATCGAACTGTTCTGTTGATGTCTCGTTGGTAGGCTGTTACATTTGTTCGTGTCATGCTTGTTAATAAGAGTGTGGATCTCAAGAAGCCAAAAGTTTTATGAATGATTTTTGTCAAACCTTACTACTCTTTAATCATTTTTCAAAGGTGCCTGTTTCAATGGCTTCTTCCTTTTTCTGTCACACTTGACGTGTTAGAGGCTGGAGTACTATAGAAAATTTTGTTACTACAAGAGACAAGCTAGACTATTAGCACAAATTCCGCAGTCCGTTGTTAGTCAAAGTGACTCAATAGGACTCTTGTTACTCATGAAACTATTAATGCAAGATAGCTTTGGGAATTTCGTTAACATTTTCATGTTATGAATATCTTAGGCTTTTTATTAGTTTTGTTTCATAATCATTTTTTTATTGGCAAATAAGGTTTAGGATTTTATGTTACTAGCACAATTACAGGGGTTTATCCTTCCTGATTAATGTGTATGTGCTTCTTTCAGTTGCAAAAAATTGGATTCTATCTTGTTTGTTTAACATGAAATGAGGATTGATATTCATTCGAATATGTTTTGATTTTTGTTCCTAAATCTTTTAGGAGGAGTCTTTTTTCTCTACAATAAATACATCCACTATATTTATCTAGAGTTGAGCTTATTTAGATGAAAAAGGTGGAGAGAAATAGGCTTGTATTTCATATTCTTCTGTACAATAACAGCTCTAAATTTACAAAGATCATCTCCACATTAAAAAAAATTGGCAATTTCTCGACCTATATATTTCCGTTACATCAGTTAACTTTCATTTACAAGCGAGAGAAGGTCAGAGAGAACGAGGGGTATGAAGGCATTATCTAGTTGTGTCATGTATGCCTGCAACAAACCACTTATTTTCACAGCAAGAAGAAGAGAGAACTAGTGCTGCACAAATTTGCAGAATAGATGTTACAGAAAGAACCAACTGATAAATAACTTTCTTCTGTTAAATTTGGGTATCATTTTTGACATTTTTGTTTTCTTATGTAACAGTTAATGGTCGTTGCTGTTAAGGATTTGACTCTTTTTTTTATAGCTTCAGATTATGCTCTTTTCCTCCTCACCAATTGTTCCAATTTGTTTACCCATCCTCTTTCGTGACAGACAGACCCAATAGCCAGACAACCACCAAAATGCCTCTCCTGTTATCTTCATCGACTCCCATGGCTAGTTTTTCTAGTCTTAACCAGTTTTAGGTAAAACCCTTAACTAATTACAAAAGGGACAGGTATTTGAATACTAGGTATTTGAGAAACAAAGAGTATGGAAAACATCAAAGTAAAACCAACAGAGCCTCATATTGAAATATATCGAAAGCCCTAAAAGGGAGACAGAGAGGGAGGGAGAAATCGAAGATGAGGGAATACCAGTGAGAAATCGGAGAAGAGGGAAACCTCGCAATTGTAGCGTCGACTACTGGAGCGAACCTTCAATCGATTGGAACTGGGTTGGAGTTTTACAATTCGCGTAGGTTGCTAGGTGAGAGTGAGACTGGTGAGGGGATTGAGAATGATGAGGGACTGCTGTTTCTTCCCACCAATTTTTCGTCCAAAATTGAATGTCAATTTTTTTAGTTTCAAAATATAAAAATCTTATATTAATAAATGCAACTGAATTTGAAATGGAAGCTCATCTGTTTCAAAAACCATTGCAAAATTAGACGACATTGAAACTGATTTCAATTCTGTTGCAAAATTCCGTTTCAATATTTGACATCATTTTTCCCTCCAACATTTCCCCCCTAAAAAAGGACGCGGCTAATGGGTTTCCTCGTTAAAAATTCTTTGTCCACTCATATTGTAACTGAATTCAATTTTGTTGCAATATTCTGTTGCAGTTGCCCTGTTTTCTTGTAGTGCACTACAAGAAAACAGGGCAACAGAAACGGAAAATTCTGTTGCAAAAAATAAAAATCCGTTACAATTAGACGATTGAAACGGAAAAAGGTTGTTACAAATTCGGTTTGGAAAACCCTCGTTGCAAATTTTATGCAATCGTATGTATTCCGTTGCATGATATTGCAACGAAAACCGAGCGTTGCAATTTCAAAATTTTCGGTTGCAAATGTGTTTCCAAGGACATTTGACGTCTGTTGCAAATAGCAACTAATTTTTTCTGTTGCATTCTTGCAACATACTTTTTTTGTTGCATTCGTGCAACATATTTTTTTTGTTGCTTTCTTTTCACAGACTTTTTCATTGCATTTTTTGTTGCATTTTTGTAACAGACTTTTTCGTTGCATTTTTTGTTGCATTTTTGTAATAGACTTTTTCGTTGCATTTTTTGTTACATTCTTGCAACAAACTTTTTCGTTGCAATATATATATATATATATATATATATATATCGTACCTGATTGAACATTTCATATTTCACATTTTACAAAAAAAAAAATTAAATCTAAAATCAAACATTTAAAACAACTCAAGTTTAAACATTTCATTTAAAAGTCATTGTCGAAGTGTCAGATTACATGAAAGTATATAGAATGTTGAGATCCTCCAAGTGATTAACAAAAAACATTGTCTAACTGTCAAACTACATAGACGTTGGTGGAGGTTGTTGGGCTCTAAGTGACCGAAGTTCCTCTTGCATTAGATTGAAATCAACTTTGATTTTTTCCATTTCCGCAGCATTGTCAGCTTGTATTTGTTTTTGAATATCTTCCCTCACTTGTTCTACTCTTTCACAAAGCTTATCTTGAAATTGTTAGGTTTATGTGAAATCTTCCTTTACACTTCCATGTGACAAATAACTTGCGTTGCCACTGCCACTCAAGATCTTTGATGCAGGAACCAACGAACCAAAGTCATACAAACGATTTTTGGCAACACCACTAGATGCATCAACCCAAGCTGTAGGATCGAAATCTATACCTTTCTTTCGAGCAGTATAATCCTCTGACACGCGAGCATTAAAATTTTACAAACATAACAATAGTCAATTTTACATATGCAGAATATTGGCACAAACTTTCCCAAAGACACTGGAAAAAGATTGAGTGAGCATAAAAGATTTGCTTGCTCAAATGAAAGTAGCTATAGAATGAACACAAGAATGGACTCAGCTTCTTTCTAAGTCAAAAAAAGTATGACTAGTATACTGCTGTAAGAGTATTGTGAGGAATGATACTAATAGTGATGAAACTTAATTCTATACAAGAAATTATTTAAGATACATGTGACTCGCAAAGACGAACGTTCACAAGTTTTGTTACGGGTTTCTTGTCAATATACCAATGCAAGTGACTTAATTGGCAGTGCACAAGATTGAAGAAGTCTCACCCATTTTCACAGTGAAAAAGAGATGGTACTTGTAAGCAAATGGGACAAATGATGAAACTTAATGTTGCAGATGAAAATGGTTGAGATTCATGTGACTCGCACAATGACTTTCCACAAGATTCAAGAAAAATAGCATATAAAGTTATGAGTTTTACTTTCCTAATCAGATTCCTCCCAATCAGAAGTCCACTGTCCGTATACCGTGTCCTTACTCATGCTTTTCAACCTATGCCTCTGAATTAAGAACCTCCTCCATACATCTAAATACACACTAACCCTTCTACTACTCTCAACAGGCAATGACAACAGGCATAGCTAAATTCTCAACAGGCAATGACATTAAAATTCCCACCTACTAACCATGGCTAAGTAAGCTGCTCTGAAAAGTCTACTAGATCAGCCCATAAATTTTGTCCAACCTCTGCCAAATTCGCCGACAACCGTCATGATTATTACACCATGTATATATACTACCATCAAGCATAACAATAGTCATGACATTTTACTGGTTTTTCTGTCATAAGTAGAAGCTTGTAAAAGCGAAAGAACTTTTACTGATAATATCGATAGATAGTGAGCTGCTTGCCTCATAAGGATGCATTTCCATGACTGCTTTGTCCGGGTTTGTTCTAATATTTCATTCTCAATATTAGTTTCAACCATTTAATGTCATATTGTTGTTTCTGATTATTGTATGTGCTTAGTTCAGGGCTGTGATGCTTCAGTGCTCTTAGACTCAATACCAGGAGTACAAGCTGAAAAAGATCATCCTGCCAACAAAGGAAGCTTACGAGGTTTTGAGGTTATCGACAGTGCAGCTCGTGATAGCTCATACAAAGTAGGAAAAATAAACTACCAAGTCCCAGCTGGGCGCCGCGATGGTCGTGTCTCTCTCTTCAATGATATTGTAGCAAATCTACCAACTAAGGATGCATTTCTGATGAGGCCAGCAGCTAGTCCGTCGATATGGCAAGATTGAAGGAAAAAATGTATTTTACTGGTTTCAAAATCACAAAGCTAGAGAACGCCAAAAACGAAGGTGACAACTTGAGACAATTCCAGAAAGAAAAGATTCAGGTAATTGATTATTTGCCTAACAATCTTTTGTAGCTATTTTTGTTTTAACGTTTAGATAACCTGCTCTAAAGCACATGCGCCCTAACAACACTGGACCATCTATTATAGTTACTAATTGTGAATGTGATGGTGGAGACAAAAATTACTATAAATAAGTGCCTAACTATATCTTTATGGCAAAAACTTGAGAAATAGTATGTTACGGGTCTTACATGAAAGACTGATCTCACATGAGATTTACTCTATATTTATTGTTTCAGAAAGTGAGAGAAGTAGATAGAATGAGCATTTCAACAAGGACTTCCCTATTTAGAAAATTATGTCAAAAGGAGTAGATATTGACTATATTAGATGTTCCATCCTAAAACCAAAACCAATACCGTAATAGATCAACTTCTTTCAACAACTGGACCAAGAGGATCAGTGAAATTAAGTACCTGCAGCAATTAACATTACACGTAGAAACATTTGTTCCTGAATACTAAGAATATTTAAGTTCAAAAGGAAATAACTGAAAACTGATACGACGTGCAGCCATCCGGAGATTAAAACTTACTGGGAAAGAACATGTGCAATAGCAGCACTACTAACTCCCAAATGACAGGCAAAGATAAGAATGGGATCCAAAATTATATTTGCAACATCACCTGCCACTGTATGTGTAAGTTTAAGAGTGGTTAGCCGAACAGCTCGACTGTAACATCTGAAAGCTTAATGGAAAAGTGTATACAACGTCTTTACCAGTGGCATATAAGGGTGTTCGGGTATCCTTAAAACCACGGAAGACCCCTTGCATAGCCAAGGAGAGAAGAACAGCAGGGGCACCAAGTGATCGTAATGTTAGATACTTTAAAGCTGGCATTAGCATAGGAGAGCCCTGTTTAAGAGAGAAAAGGACATTACTAGCTAAACTCTTGTTATATGGAAGTGTTACATGATAATGCTTGTTATAAGGGATACCATAAACTACCAACGAAAATACATGATAGTCGAAGAAGAATAGAAGCAGGGGTAATTTAAACTGCCGGATTTAGTATGAAGAGATACTTACAGATTTCACACCCATCAAGCCCAAAAGCGGTTTTGCAAGACATATGAGAAACATGGTTTCTAGCATACCAAGCACCGCAGCAATTATCAAAGTTGTTGATGCTGAAGGGATATTTCTTTTTTCACTTTTAGACTTCATGGAGATGTTGCCTATGGCACTTGGAGATATGCACGTAACTTTCTGGAAATCTGATGAATAATAAAAGCTATGATGTATTGTTGACCAATAATGTGAAAAATCATGTCAATATATAGTAATCTTCACGCTTAATCTGCTGTAAACCAAGAAGATAGAGAGCATACCATCATCTGGAGGCAGCTTGCTATCTGCTGCTGAACCTTTCTCTGAATTCTCGAGCGCAACAGAATCCACAATCGAGTTTTCTATGTCATTAACTTTGGCTGAACCCTTCTCCAGAATCTCACCTTTTGCAGCTTCACTGGTCATTCTTCCAATAGTCTCTTCCTCGGCGACAAATGAGGTTGTAATACTGACAAGTGGGTATATGGCCACTTTTGAGACTTGATTAAAAAGAGCAATAGAAACTCCCACAGCTGCAATCTACACTGCACCTACACAAAAAATAGTATCGAATTTCAAAGACCACAAATGTCAGAAAAAAAACCATTACTCAAGATACTTGCTAATCATTCATAGCCCAAGAAGATGGACAAGGGTGAAATTCTTAACGCAGAACTTGGAAAATGCTATAAAAGCATACCTATTAACAGTAGTAAAATCTGACAAACTACTCGAGAAAAAAGCAATATATATATAATATGAAGGCACATACCTAAACGGCCTATGAACGCAGTGTCTATTAGAGAAGCGATAGGGTCAGCAGCTAAGGCCATCGCAGCAGGTATTGCAATAGCTAGTATCTCCCGTCCAAGTGAGTCCACTTTGAAGACTCGGCTAGAACCCAATTTAGAATCAATATATACATGAACGCAAAGTAAGATCATAAATCACTAACCATAACACTGCGAATGGTAAGGAGGGAATGTATAATACTAAAAGACGATGATACCTAAAATCTTTGAAGAAAACAAGGATTGGCATTCTCCGCTTACTCTCAGCGGGAGGCACAACTCCAACCTCAGTCATGATAACTTTTAAGCGGAATTAACAATTGTAGTTCAGATGACTGACAACGAGGGGGAATTCAAGATCTCACAATGCAGATGCGTTCACCAAGCCGTTTTGTTATTTCCCTAAAACAAGTAGCTCTCGCTGACTAAGATTCAATATCCTGCAGTGTATAATGGTTTAATAATGCAGAAGTGTGACAATGTAGTTTCAATATTAGATTAGAACAAGTTACTAACGATAATTTCTTTTTTCCTGAAGGGACTGCACTAATTCTTTCCAATATTAATAAACTAGTCACCATTATAACAAATTGTTGTTAGTGAAATCCAACGTGTGCTATCCAATAGTTGGACTTTTTGAATTTGGCATTTCATGAATTCTCATAAAACATACGGCGCCAATTCTTGACATGGCCTATTAGATTAGAAAGAATTTTTTTTAACACAATTCTTGAATAAGATTTATGAACCGACTGGACCTCCTTTAGTTCTTACACTATGATTCACTTGATGCTCCACTTACATACTCCCATCTATCCCGCTTGCAAAGAGACATTTTGTGCATGCAGTCTCATCATCTTTGCCAATATGTGTTGAGCGAATTGGCCATATTAACCGGACCCATGCTGACTATGTCCACCTTAAAACCATCATCTCGGATTCTTATTAGGATCGACTGATAAAAAATATCATAACTTGAGATATAAATTAAGTTCTTTAATTGTATTTACATGGAAATGTGTAGTTAATTTTCTCGTGACACCTCTGGTGTAAACGGGAGGGTGCGGTTTTCCCTGTCTGGATCTCTACCACAACCTACGTGGGGTCACCCAACAATCTGCAAGCGCGGGGTTGTTTTGACAAACAAAGAAAACTACGTACAGGACATTGAGTTTGGTGTTGTTTCGAAGAACATAGTTAAGGGGACTACTTCAAAGGAAAGTCTCGGCTGTGGGGAGAATATGGAAGAAGGCAGCGGACTTAGGTGTGATAAAGCGGAATGGGAACATAAGAAACGAGACGACAAGAACGAAGTGGGTAATTTTGATACAAGCTTAGTCACGAATACTTCTTCAGTCCAGAATTGCTATTATAATGGGTTTGGGTTAAAACTCAATCAATGCATGATCCTAAGCACAGAAGAGGTGATGGAACAGGCAGAATTTCTCATCAACTTCTCTTTGTTCATTAAACACAATGGTAAAATGGAAGGGAAACAGGAAGGTACAGATTACTTGACCAAGGTGTTTTTAAAGTCGACAAGGATCAAGGCCGAAACATTGGGTTGTGAATTAACTTGGGTCTTCAATGAGTTTAAACAACCTTGGGGAGGTGAATTGAAGGACAAGGAAAAAGGAGTCAAGTTCAGACATGTTTTAAGTAAAGAAAACGATCGTGGCGTGGTTACGAATACAAACCAAGAGGGATGTCTAAAGCAAGTCGTGGATAGCAAGGGTGAGAAACTTGACACTAGTACTAACAACATAGAAGCATGCCAGCTCAGAAGAATTTCAACTATTCTTAAAGACAAGATACCAATGATCGACTGAGGGATTCAATGAGGTTAAACTATATATTAACTAAAAAGTGTAATAATCATGGATTAGTCTTTCGAAATATTTAAATAAGTACACTCTTCATTGTTGTTGTTGAACATCATCTTTAAAAATAATGATCAAACCAACTTGATTAACCAAGTCCAAACCTGAAGTTTTTTTGCAAGATCATCATGACTTTGCAAGCCAAAAACTTTATTAGTCGTTTCGATGGCATTAGTCAGCCTCTTAGTAACCTCTTCCTGTACAAAGAGACAAGGAAACACAAACATCCATGAAAGCCAATTATGAGAACATATCCATACTCCAACAGGACATAATCGAATTCCTATTTAGTGTGACATTCCAAACCTTCATAGACTTATCAAATCTCTGTAAAATCAATGAAAGAGTTAAGACTTGATATGAGAAAAAGTATACCATGCATTGATCACAGACACGAACTGGTAGACTATGGTCATCGGCAGTGAGAGCGATTCTACCTTGGGTGCACTTGTCACAGAAAATATCACCACAGTTCCAACAATGATGCTAAAAAATATAACAAAAGAAATCAATCAAGAAAATCAAAAACCAATAGAAGTCATTCAGTCTTCTAAATTTCGTGCAATGAAAATAATAAATAAATGCTTACCCTTCACAAAAAAAGCTCCAAAATCAGTCCTGCAAGCTGTGCACTTGGTTTTAGAAGAGAGCCCATTATGGAAGTATCCTGCACTATGCACCTTAGGATGGAAGATTGATGATATATGGGGATCCCTCCAAGCAAGAGGACCATGATGATGACCCCCATGATGGTGCTTTGGTGCTGTCTGTAGTAAGTATTTACATCTGTAGCAAAAGGGAGCCCATACCCATTTGTGACCCACCCATTTAGACCTATCTTGTTAAAAATAATTGATAAGTGTATCTTGTTAATTAGGCATTCATTCACCCCTGCCCTATTGCCACCTTTACTTTAAGCTAATGCGCAATAGTGGATTTTTGCAGTTCCGGGACAAGCTATGAAAAACAATCAAGACGGAATGATTATGTATCAAATATATTTGCTTGTTTGTGTTTGCATGTAGCTTTTTTTCTCTTCTTTCTCTTATTTTATTATTATTATATTTCTTTCTTTCTTTCTTTTTTGGGTGTGTGTGTGTGGAAGAAAAGGGACAAAGTCCACAGCCAACTTCTAGCAAGAGTAGCAACAAATGAGAAGCATTAACAAACAAGTAAAATTGTAAGGGTAAATTAGGCATCGCCTAATTTATTTTATTTTCACTTTCTTGGTCAAAGTAGGAATTAATTGTTGTTAAAGATTTATTAGGTGATAGGATTTAATTAGGATTCTCTTATTAGATTTAGGTGATACACTTTAGGTAACTAAATCTCTGCATAAATATTTAGTTATTAAATGTATCATATTAGGAAACATAATCTTGCTTGATTTTCAGCTAAATCTCTTTCCTAGTAGGGTTTGTTGCTTTGCCGTGTGTTTGCAGGATTCTTTGGAGTTTTGTTTACGTGCATTTGCGCCTATAAAAAGACCAGAAGTCGGGCAGTTTGAAAAAAGCAGAGAGCTTGGTATATGCTGAGAGAGCCTAGAATCAGATCCTATTCAGAAAGCAGTAGTTGTAAGAGAGATTCAATCCAGAAGTCTTGTGTGCCGAGCTTGTGAGAAGAAATCAACATCTCATACGAAGACCATTCGCATAACAATAATTCTCATACGCTGCTTCTGTAAAACTTGAGAACACGACCTTGTGTTTCTGAAGTTTTGTATTGTGCTTTCTTCGGTGTGTTGTTTTGAAGAAGTTCTTGTTTGATTCTTTCTTCCCACGTTTGTTCTAGTAGTTTATGTGGGTTTTTTCGGTTCTCCAAGATTCTATATCTTGTGAGAATTTTGTGTTAACTGTTAAGGATTAAAAACAGTGTTGGTTTTAATATATTGTGTTGCCTTGAGGCTTGATCTACAAGTTTGATACTTGTAGATTGTTTTTGTGTTATTTTCTGTCTTCCAAAGTCTACTTGGTTTAATATCTGAAAACAAAACTTCATTGCTATTTTCGTGATATACTTTCATTATCATTGTCACTGTCATTGTTGCAACATTCACTGCAACATTGACAATAACATCGTTTCATATTGAGACTCCGTGGCATCACGTTCTTTCAATTGGTATCAGAGCCTTCTCTTGATATCACTAAGAGTCGATTCTGTTTAAAGACGTGATGGATTCTCGGTATGAGAAGCGTGGTTCGATCCTCCTACTCTCACAAATGCTAATTATTCTATATGGAAAGTCAAGATGCGCATCTTCATCAAATCCATTGATGAAAGAGCGTGGCTTCTTGTTTTAAATGGTTGGAGTCCTCCAAAGCGTAGATTCGATGGTGATGTCAAGATCACCAAAGAATCTGAGTGGACCAATGATGATAGGAACACGGCTTCTTTTAACTCGAAAGCCTTGTCTGCAATTTATAAGGCCTTAGATGCAAATACTTTTAGGGTGATAGCAAATTATGAATCTGCCAAAGATGTGTGGGAGGCCCTTCAAACC
This sequence comes from Codonopsis lanceolata, assembly GCA_013146195.2. Classification (NCBI taxonomy): domain Eukaryota; kingdom Viridiplantae; phylum Streptophyta; class Magnoliopsida; order Asterales; family Campanulaceae; genus Codonopsis; species Codonopsis lanceolata. The sequence continues at coordinate 98,887,908 of CM028380.1, read as the reverse complement.
TTGTGTGAAGGACCTGCCAGTGTTCGCTCTTCCAAGTTAAGAATGCTAACCACTCAGTTTGAAAACACTAGGATGCAAGAGTCTGAGGACATAATGACATATTATGGAAGACTCCTTGATTTGTCCAATTCTGCTCTAGCCTTAGGAGATCCTATTACTAATGAGCGCCTTGTCAGCAAGATGATGAGGACTTTGCCTGAAAGGTTCAATGTCAAGATATGTGCTATTGAAGAAGCACATGATATTGACAAGATGAGTTTTGAAAGACTGGCTGGAATTCTTCAAAACTTTGAATTGAATCTAAACGATCAAATGAAACAGAAAGGCAAAGGAGTCTCATCATCTTCCACACCCACTGTGAAAAATATTGCTATGCCTGCACCAATTAATCTCTCATGTGATTTGCTTGAAATTCAAAAGGACATTGATGAGTCTGATTTTGGAGAAGAATCAATTGCTCTATTGACTACTAAATTCAAAAAAATTTAAAAATAAAAGTCAAAATAGAACTCCATCATCAAGCTCGAAAAATAATTTCAAACCTGATTCTGGGAAATTTGTTCCCAAAGAAAATTCTTTCCAAACTCCTGAAAAACCTTTCACAAATCCTTTTGCTTCTAAGTCATCCTACAATGGTAAGAATCTTGATTCTATCCAATGTAGAGAATGTCAAGGTTATGGACACTATGCTAACCAATGTGCTAACACATTAAGAAAGAAAGGATTGAATTTTTCAAAGAACCTTGAGTGATAGTGATGGAGAAGATCCGGGTGATCTTATCACCTTGAATCTGTCTATGATTCTCGATTCGAAAATACAGTTGGTTCAAGAATGTGTCACCCGATGTTGCAACATCGGAGTAACATCGGGAGAAACATTGTGCGTAAACAGAACGATTTTTTCTGTTTTAATTCCACAGTTGCAGAAGATGATGGACACTCAGATTCAGAGCTGCTGGAAGGGTACAAGGAGCTGTACAAGGATTGGGAGAAAAGAGCTCACCAAGTTACACTACTTGGTAAGGCGAATGAACTGCTGAAAAAGGCTAATGAGGATCAAAAGGAATGCATAATAAGGCTGGAAGGTGTCCTAAGTAGAAAGGATGTGGAGATTGAGCAGTTAAAAGAACAACTTGCTCAAGCAGAAGCGACTCTGACCAAGTGGAACTCTAGCAAACAGAAAGTTGATGATCTGCTAAATTCTGGTAACTCATCCGCATCGTATTGGTTTTGTCCCTAAGGTGTTTGTGAAAGAAGGAGAAGGAACATCTGAACTAAACAAACCGATGAAAGCTTTCGAAAGCTCGTGAAAAACCAAGAGTAAGAAGGAAAAATTATGTTTGTCACTTCTGCCATAAGCCTGGTCACATACAACCTTTTTGCTTTCTGAAAAAGGCAATGTATGAGAATGAAATGAGGCAAGATTTCTTTGGAAAAGCTCATTGGCGTAACAGATGAAGCGCCAATCGCCCGGCCAATGCAAAGAACATTGGCGTAAACATTGGAAGCCTCATTCAAAGACAAATCATAATTTTTTCAAAAACACCAACCCAAACAATCAAACAAATGTGGGTTCCCAAACCGTGTGATGAAAAATGTAGAGCCAAATACTGTGAGCCTTTTGATATCTGCCCTGGCGCTTCCATGTCACATGATGAAGAATGTAATGTCACTTTTACTTCCTTAAAATCTCATGTTGCTGGATCGTGGTATTTTGATAGTGGTTGTTCTAGACATATGACAGGTGCAGCTGAGAATTTGAAGGAATATGTGAGTATTAATGGTGGATCAGTGACCTATGGTGGTGGTGCCAAAGGGAAAATTGTAGGTAAAGGAACATTGAACGTTGAAGGTCTTCCAAACCTCAAAAACGTTTACCATGTGGAAGGTCTTAAGACAAACCTGATCAGCATAAGTCAGTTGTGTGATGATGATCTTCAGGTAAGGTTTGACAAACATTCTTGTGAAGTTCTTGATCATAATAACAAATGTCTTCTCGACGTTTAAGATCGCCTCGATAACCGTTACTTGTTCAACAATACCCATTCGTGTCAAAAAGCAAGTCTTGATGTAATGCATCTCCGGCACCGTAAACTTGGTCACATGAGTTTGAAGCTCGATGAGCTTGTGAGGCATGATGCTGTTAAAGGATTACCAAATTTGGAAAGGAATTACTCAAAGGTATGTGGATCGTGTCAAAAAGGTAAACAAACCAAGGCTTCACATCTTCCCATAACACAATGTTCCACTTCTAGATGTTTGGAGATGATTCACACTGACCTTATGGGTCCCATTGAAGTAGAAAGCCTAGGTAAGAAAAAGTATACCTTTGTTTGTGTAGATGACTTCTCTAGATATACTTGGGTAATATTTTTAAGAGAGAAGTCTGAAACTTTTGAGGCTTTCAAAATTTGGTACACCTGTAATGAACTTGTATGATCTAAAACTTGTTAGATTAGATCGGATCATGGCACTAATATGAAAATGCATCCTTTTCTAATTATTGTGCCTCCAATGGTATTTCTCATGAATTCTCGCTCCCAAAACTCCACAACAAAATGGAGTGGCGGAGAGAAAGAACAGACATTACAAGAAATGGCTAGTGGTGATGTTACATTCAAAAAATTTGGCTAAAAGATTTTGGGCTGAAGCATTGAACACTGCTTGTCACATTGGAAATAGGGTCTTCTTGAGACCAGGTAGCACAATGACACCTTACGAAATTTTTCTTGGGAAGAAACCTACCTTGAAATATTTTCATGTGTTTGGGTGCGTGTGTTATCTCAAGCTCAATGATAGAGATCAACTTTCCAAGTTTGACTCTAAGAGTGATAAATGTGTTTTTATGGGATATTCCACAAATAGTCGAGCATATAGAGTTTTTAATCTTGAACTAAGACTATTATGGAATCCATGAACATTGTTTTGATGATTTAACTAGTCTTGGTCACAAAACTTACGAGGAAGATGTTTGAGGATTTTGGATTTCGGAGACTTTGATCTGAATTAGGCCGAATCCAGAGTTCGGAGAGAGCGATGCAGCAATTCAGGCGGATCAGATGCAGTGGTTCGAGTGGAAAAATTCGAGAATGTTTCACCCAATGTTATTCGGATGTTGTTCGGATGTTGCAACATCGGAAGAAACATTGACCACTGAAGCTGGCGGGAGAGAAGAAGGCGCTGGAGCAGATTCAAATCAGGAAGATGATCGATCGATTGGTGATCAGGAAATGACATTCAAGCAAGATTGAAGAACCATCCTCTCACTCAAGTTATAGGTAATGTACAAGATGGAATGGCAACAAGAAAGAAAGGTAAAGTGGACTACAAGAAACTAGCATGCATGACCACCCTTGAATTTGATGATATACATGCCTCGTGTTTTGTTTCCACTGTTGAACCTAAAAATGTGCAAGAGGCCCTTAAAGATGAAAGCTGGATAAATGTCATGCAAGAGGAACTAGATCAATTCACAAAAAATGATGTTTGGTATCTAGTTCCCAGACCCTTCAATAAATGTTATTGGAACTAAATGGATTTTCAAAAACAAAACGAATGAAGTGGGAGAAAATAATAAGGAATAAAGCTAGATTGGTAGCTCAAGGGTATACACAGGTTGAGGGGTGGATTTTGATGAAACCTTTGCACCTGAGCGCATTGAGTCTATCCAGTCTACTTCGGCAATTGCTTGTTTCCTTGACATCACTCTTCAACAAATGGATGTGAAGAGTGCATTTTTGAATGGGATTCTTGAGGAAGAAGTATTTGTGGAACAACCAAAAGGGTTTGAGGACCCCCATAAACCCAATCATGTGTTTAAGTTGAAAAAGGCTTTGTATGGCCTCAAACAAGCTCCTAGAGCTTGGTATGGTGAAGCTTGACGCATCACCTTTTACAAAGTGGGTTTAAAAGGGAGAGGTGGATAAAACAACACTGCTTCATTCAAAAACAAGATAAACATATTTTGATTGCTCAAATTTATGTTGATGACATCGTGTTTGGATCCACCTCCAAATCCTTGGAAAAAGAATTTGTGCATTGCATGACTTCCACATTTGAAATGAGCATGGTAGGAGAATTGACATATTTCTTAGGCATTCAGATCAAACAATCACATGAAGGGATGTTCATTTCTCAAGCCAAGTACTCTCTAAACTTGGTGAAGAAATTCGATCTTGAGAATGGAAAACATAAAAAAAACCCTATGGGTACATCCGATAAACTTAATAAAGATGAAAAATCAGAAAGTGTTGATCCTACCTTGTATAGAAGTATGATAGGGAGTTTCTTTGTATTTAGCGCCACTCGTCGATATATCATGTACGGTGTGTGTTTGTGTGCAAGGTATCAAGCAAACCCCAAAGTTTCTCACAAAAGGTGTCAAAGAATAATTCGATATGTTGGTGAAACCTTTGGCATGGGTTTGTGGTATACTAAACATCTGAACACCAATCGGTTAGGTTCGATGATCTTGGCTGGTGGCATATTGATGACATGAGGTATACGGAGGATGTTTTTATCTAAGGCAATCGATTTCTTGGTTTAGCAAAACAAA
>CM028380.1:98853310-98883253 GCA_013146195.2 Codonopsis lanceolata | reverse complement strand
AAAAGCTTCCTTTCACATTTATTGTAGTGCTAATTGGCTTGGTTATTTATGAATTTTTGTCACCCAAGATTTTGTGTGGATCGAATCCCATGTTTGTTTTATTTGTAAAGCATCCTTTCTTATAAAAAAACATGACATACACAACTATTCTCGCCGTTATTTTGTTCAATTATTCTGCTTTCCTTCATAAGAAAAATGATGAAAACGAAGCAAGGAATTAACCATATGCCAACTGCTTGATTATTGCTCGCCATTATCTCTCTTTATATGAATTTTCAATTATTCTTTCTAGTAATTTGTTTGGTCCATTGTTTATTATCATGAATGCAAGAAGCTATGTTGAAGGAAGAGCTTGAACATGGAAAGAATGCGAGGGAAGGAGTGGATCTCGACAAATCTTTAAAATGTCATAGTAAAGCTTCTTGAAACAAGGTTTTTGCATAGAATTTTAATAAATTTGTTTTCATGTACTCATGTTCTCTTGCCTCCAATCTTTTACTACGAATATTGAATGTTTCCTTATTAATATTGTTGTAAATTTCCGGGGTTAGGTGAAGTCAGCTCATAATTGTGAAGTTGCCATGCTTCTTCCTGTTTCACCCTAAAGAGGTGAATAACTTACTTTTTAGTTTTCTACCTGATTGTCTTTAGCTCCCTGCTCCTCTTTGTGACACGCAGCTAAACCCTGTAGGATAATTTTTGATTAGTACTAACCAAATTGGCTATAGAGATTATTTGCTAGAATGGTGGTCTCAGCCTCGATATAGAAAGAGCTTGTCGCTATATTTTTAAGTCAACAAATATTGTTCTTGTATCATGTGAAATGCATATGGCATTTTTCTCTGTTTGTCTGACATTTTAGATTAGGAGGTTGAACTGCTAACCTCCTAATCTACAATATGGACATTTTAGATTATGCATTTCTTTTTAATAGACGTAAATTAATTTCAAGGCACACTTGATGTGGAAGTGGAAGCAAGAATAAACATAGGAAGATCGACATTCAAAGAAAAGTTAAACGAATAATCGGAACGCCAAGTTAAACACTTGAACAATCGAACACAAAACAATTAAAGTGAAAAACTAAATCTCTATGTCAACGCCCTGCATAGTGAGTCAAAATTACTCTACAACACATCATTTGTTACTTAGAGATTAATTTTATTAAGTAAAAGATCTCCATGACAAGGTTCACCTCTATTGTAGCAACAGCTGGTACTTTGGAGGCTTTACAAGCCCTGTACAAATAGATATGCACCGATGTGTGATTAAACTACTGAAATCCAGATTAATTCTCCAACTCTACTTATGTCCAAGAACGAACTGAACCCACACATATACGCATGCACATACTCACATAATTACGCGATTGTTTATGCATTTATACTAGGAAAACTATTTCTAACAAAGCTTCGAAATTGCAATTTACCTATAGAAAGCTATCTTGCAAACAACTTTTGCCTTGGTGATTCTTCTTCCCCTATCCAATGTACATCTTTGGCATATCCTCGTGAGGAGGAACACTTTGAGCTTTCATTCTCGATTATACTTTATTATTGCAAGCAAGTGTCTTGTACATGTACATTTGAAATTAATAGGCATAAAAAATTCATAGGAAAATAAAAAAGGAAAAAAGCACAAATTTTGTGAGATATGAACTTCTCAGTTTTTTCGGATGGTAAAATTTAAACAAAATATAATAATCAATTCACCAATAGTTTATGCAATTAAGTTACCAGGTATTAGGGACAATCAGATAACCAATGAGTGGTTTTATTAATTTGATTTTACTAGCTCGTTACATGATTGACGTAAGGTGTAAGCTCGGGACCTTATTAGACAATAAGGTGAAGGAAGGCATAGCTCAAGTTGAAATAGTTGAAGATTTACAACCCTTTGTGTCATGCAACTTAGTGTATGACCAGACCTGTGTGTGGCAGGAGCACTTGTGACAAGAATAGAAAGAAAGTTATCTCCTTAAAGGAAACTTTACATCAGGTTCTATACGGATCAGGATTGGGACAAATCTTCGAGTCTTTGTAATAGCTTGAGTTTGCCAAATTAGTGAGGATAAGCTAACTAATAAAGTAAGGCAAGCTATTGGTCTATGCTTGTCATTCTGTTACTTGTTTGTACTATGGTTGTGTGCTAATTGGAGAGATTGCTTAAGGCTGTGTGCAGAATGGGTTAATTTTACATAAGACCTTTAAAGAGTGGAGACAATGTTCACAACATTGGTTACTACATTATTTATAGTATTATCATTTACTATTTTGTTTATCTTATTTGCCTGGTTCTCCTATTTCTTGGCACATTTGTCTTCTGGAATTTCTATTTTTTAGATGTCCATTTATTCTTTAACCCCAATGACGCCATAGGTGTTATTCGAACCTTAGTGGGTATGAAGACTATTTTTATCATTCCTTCAAAGCTTCAACTCTTTTCTATGACGTTGTCATGTTCCTTAACCATATTCTTTTTTAGATTTTATTTGGAGGGCAAAGATTCCTCCTAAGATCCGTATGCTTATTTGGTCCCTTATTCTTAGTAGACTTATGGTTGCAGGCAAAGCATGGTCATTCAAAGACTTAAGCCAAGTTGTCTAGTAAGATATTCATGTTTTGCTTTTCAACCCCCCCAACCTCGAAATGTCCTATGCTTATTTTAGGTTAATTGTCGGTTATGCGCTTCCATAGTTTCTAACATACTTGAGGATTTTGGTACTAAATCAGAACTGGGATGCCACTTGCGGATAACACAAGGATAAATTGCTACGTCAGCTTTGTGAAATGGCCAAGTTGGAACCTAACCTGGATGATGGAAAAGACTGAACTGAACTCCTTGGTGATTATCAAGTCGTACATCAACAGAACTTCCAATTACATAATTCAGAGGCACCAATATATTTGTCACATGAGGTATGGCTTATTTCTATCCTTTTGCCTCGATTAGTAAGTTATTGTCTTTCTTCCAGCTTGCCATCTCTTTGCCCTCTTTGATCTATAATTGAGTACACAACAAAGTTCTCTATGTACTGATAAAATGAACTAGAATAAAGTGATAGGTATGAAATTTCTGATACTTACGAAGTTCTCTCTAGTAAGTAGATGATTTATTTTGGTTAGCTTGGATGAGAACCTTTACTTGATGTAATGTTGCTATAATTTAAGTTGTTATACTTGTAAGAAAGTGAATTTAGGGAGAGAATATAGAGTAAACCATTCTATAAGGTTAATGGAGACTTCAAATAATTGATCAGAGCCTACTTGATGATAAGAGGATCCACCAGATTAGGGTCCTAACTCCTGATCAAGCTTGTGTTGGATCAGCACCTTGCTTGGGTGTGGAGGATATGGAATGAGGTCCAAGTCAAAGAGAGTCGTTGTATGGCCTAAAAATCTTACGGTGATAGTGATATCGCTCTCGCAATACGCTTAAGCTTTAGCCCTAAGAGTAAACATTTTATGTTTGCGCTGAATATCATTTGGATGGACAGCTCACACATCAAAGCAAATCAATTAGAATAAAGTTATAATCATAAAACTGAACACCTATGACTATTTTGAAAATTGATGGGATTCAAATTCACCTTTGTATCTTCCCCGTATGTCTTGATCGGCAACTTATGGACCACATGAATCTACAATAAAAAAATTAAGATGTACATCTCAAAAATATTTATCACATGTTTATCTATCAACAAAAAATAACTTATGAGATGTATTATGTTCCTATGTTCATGTTTGCGTAGATATGTTTATTAACTAATCGCTTGAAATACTTCTCCTTCAACTTGCATGGGATACGCATAATGCATGTAGGAGTAATAAAAATATATGTATGGAAATGAAGAGGAATTTGTATTCAGTAAAATGGGAGAGCTTTTGTAGGAGTATTAGAGAAATTTGTGATTGTCAAGTTTATCAAAAAAAAGGCTGCTAAACATAACCGGATCATTGGATCAAAGGAGTCCATGTACTAATTTCTTAGGATAATTTAAGTGGATAATTTGTTATATATATGCAAGTTATGGATAATTTAACATTACACCTTTTGTGTGCAGATTGTTTGTATGACTTTGGTTCTGTGGTCCCTGCATAAAAGATTGAATCAAAAACAAATATAAGCTGACAATGCTGCGGAAATGGAGAAAATCAAAGCTGATTTCAAGTTAATGCAAGAGGAAATTCGGCCACTTAGAGCCCAACAACCTCCACCAACGCCCGTAGTTTGACGTTAGACAATGCCTTTTGTTAATCACTTGGAGACTCTTAACATTCTCTACACTTTCATGTAATCAGACACATCGACAATGACTTTTGAATGAAATGCTTAAACTTGAGTTGTTTTAAATGTTTGATTTTAGATTTAATTTTTTTTGTAAAATGTGAAATATGAAATGTTCAATCAGGTACGATTATATATATATATATAATAGAAAAGTTTGTTGTAAAAATGCAACGAAAAATCCGTTGCAAAAATGTAATAAAAATGCAACGAAAAAGTGCATTACAAGAATGCAACAAAAAATACAACGATAAAAATCTGTTGCAAGAATGCAACGGAAAAAGTTTGTTGCAAGAATGCAACGGAAAAAGTTTTTTGCAAGAATGCAACAGAAAAAATTAGTTGCTATTTGCAACAGACGTCAACTACCCTTAGAAACACATTTGCAACAGAAAAAATTGAAATTGCAACGCTCGATTTTCGTTGCAATATCATGCAACGAATACATTCGGTTGCATAAAATTTAACGAGGGTTTTCCAAACGGAATTTGCAACGAACTTTTTCCGTTTCAATCGTCTAATTGTAACGGAATTTCATTTTTTGCAACAGAATTTTCCGTTGCTGTTGCCCTGTTTTCTTGTAGTGTTAGAAAATCATGACGTACTTGCCTGCCCTATTTCTTGGTTGAGAGGTCTTGCGATCTTATGGATCTTATCCATAAAACAAATTTATTTATATTAAATGAGTTAAAATTTAAAAGTCTTAACGCAATCCTTAGTTTTTGTCAATTACAGTGTCATCTTTCATGTTTATAAATGAAAAATGTCACTTTTAATATTAAAAGTGTCACTTTTTAGAATAAAATATGTCACCACTAACCCTAGAAATATCAGCTTGCATTTATAATGAAAATTATCATTTTTTTCCTTAAAAAACGGTTACTTTTTTGGCTTTAATTGCGTCATTTTTAAACATGAATGTGTAACATTTATTTTGAAAATTGTCAATTTTCATTAAAAATGAAAGCCATGCTTTTTATGTTAACGTGTCACTTTATAACATTAAATATGTCACTTATGGCCATTAAAGTCACTTTGCATTATGAATAAAAATCGTCACTGTTCACCTTAAAGTCCAAAAATAATGACAAAACATCATATTCATGCAAAACAAGGAATTACAACCACACATATCTTAGAAAATCATGTCGTACTTGCCTGCCCTATTTCTGGGTTGAGAGGCCTTGCGATCTTATGGATCTTATCCATAAAACATATTTATTTATATTAAATGAGTTAAAATTTAAAAGTCTTAACGCAATCCTTAGTTTTTGTCAATTACAGTGTCATCTTTCATGTTTATAAATGAAAAGTGTCACTTTTTAATATTAAAAGTGTCACCTTTTAGAATAAAATATGTCACCACTGACCCTAGAAATATCAGCTTGCATTTATAATGAAAATTATCATTTTTTCCTTTTAAAACGGTTACTTTTTGGCTTTAATTGCGTCATTTTTTGCCATGAATGTGTAACATTTTTTTTAAAAAAATGTCAATTTTCATTAAAAATGAAAGCCATGCTTTTTATGTTAACGTGTCACTTTATAACATTAAATATGTCACTTATGGCCATTAAAGTAACTTTGCATTATGAATAAAAATCGTCACCGTTCACCTTAAAGTCCAAAAATAATGACACAACATCATATTCATGCAAAACAAGGAATTACAACCATACATATCTTAGAAAATCATGTCGTACTTGTCTGCCCTACTTCTTGGTTGAGAGGTCTTGCGATCTTATGGATCTTATCCATAAAACAGATTTATTTATATTAAATGAGTTAAAATGTAAAAGTCTTAACGCAATCCTTAGTTTTTTGTCAATTACAGTGTCATCTTTCATGTTTATAAATGAAAGTGTCACTTTTTAATATTAAAAGTGTCACTTTTTAGAATAAAATATGTTACCATTGACTCTAGAAATATCAGCTTGCATTTATAATGAAAATTATAATTATTTTTCCTTTAAAAACAGTTACTTTTTGGCTTTAATTGCGTAATTTTTTGCCATGAATGTGTAACATTTATTTTGAAAATTGTCAATTTTCATTAAAAGTGAAAGTCATGCTTTTTATGTTAACGTGTCACTTTATAACATTAAATATGTCACTTATGGCCATTAAAGTCACTTTGCATTATGAATAAAAATCGTCACTGTTCACCTCAAATTGTCACTTTTTATTATTAAAAGTGTCATTTTTTACCATTAAAAGTGTCACTTTTTACCATTAAAAGTGTCACTTTCGATCATAAAAGTATCACTTTGTCAACAATTTGGTTGCGGCGGCCAAAGTGATAGCGGTGTCTGTCGATTACCGTCGAGCACCGGAGAATCCCCTTCTGGTAGCCTATAATGATGCCTGGATTGCAATTCAGTAGGTGGCGATTCATGCTAAGTCAGGTGGTGGGACGGAGGAGTGGTTCAAGGATAACATCGACTTTGATCGGGTGTTTATTGGAGGAGACGATCTTTGGTGTAAATATTGCACACCACACTAATGTATGGGTCGAGTTACGGGTCAAAACGTTGGGTTATAGATTATTTGTATGATCTCAATTCATTCGTACTTTTGGGGGTCGGATCCTATAGGGGCACCATAAACGGATATGTTTTGCAAGTCAGGGGGTGACATTAGTCAAATATGGTCATTTTGACCCAGTTGATGAACATATATAACCTTTAACCATAAACCACTTGTGGTCGACCTGATAAACCAGTTGTCGACCAAGTAATTTGCACTGATTTATTGATAAACCAATTAATTGTCAACCAAGTGGTTTACACTGGTTTATCAATAAATCAGTTGTCAAGCAAGTGGTTTACACTGGTTCATCAATAAACTAGTGTAAACCACTTGGTCGACAACTTGATAAATAAGCGATTTCAGATATTGAGGGGTGCATTTTTACTGATTTACCGATAAACCAGACCCGTTTTCAGATGGATCAAATGATATTTCGGGTTTGGGGTGTGATCGGGTCATGATTTGTGTAGCTGAGAAGGATATACTGAGGGAAAGAGGGAAGTTTTACTATGAGTCACTGGTGAAGAGCAACTGGAGAGGGAAGGCAGAGTTGGTAGACACAGTTGGGGAAGACCATGTTTTCCATATCTATAATCCCAATCGTGAAAAGGCTGTAAACTTGATTAAGGCCTTCGCAGCTTTCATAAACCAAGCATGATTATGATCAATCTGGCCCGTCTTAGGGTATGGTCGTTTGGAAAATGGTCGGTTTATTTCTTTTCGGATCGAATTTGTGTAAAAGTTGGTTGAAAATTATTATAACTACGAACGTTTTTCTTGAATCCCATAGTATCTGAATTAATTAAGGCCCAAATTCTCGCTCTTGTTTTCAGGTTTCCTCAAGTGGTCGGCTATTAATCTCCCTGTATGTCATGTTTTTCGGGTTGTTAATTGGAATAATTACTAGTCGTTACACTTTTGTAAAATTGAAACCGTCTCACTCCCCTATAATTCAATTGATAAAGTATTTTTTCATAAATGTGTTCTAAAATACCCTCATCTAACAACAAGAAAACAGAGCAATTGAAACAGAAAATTTTGTTGCAAAAAATGAAAATCCGTTACAATTAGACGATTGAAACGGAAAAAGTTTGTTGCAAATTCTGTTTGGAAAACCCTCGTTGCAAATTTTGTGCAACCGAATGTATTTCGTTGCATGATATTGTAACGAAAATCGAGCGTTGCAATTTCAAATTTTTCTGTTGCAAATGTGTTTCTAAGGGTAGTTGACGTCTGTTGCAAAAAGCAACTAATTTTTTCTATTGCATTCTTGCAACAAACTTTTTCCATTGCATTCTTGCAACAGACTTTTTTTGTTGCATTCGTGCGACATATTTTTTCGTTACATTTTTTGTTGCATTTTTGTAACATACTTTTTCGTTGCATTTTTTGTTGCATTCTTGTAACATATTTTTTCGTTGCATTTTTTATTATATTTTTGCAACGGACTTTTTCGTTGCATTTTTGCAACAAACTTTTCCATTATATATATATATATATATATATATATATATATATATATATATATATATATATATATATATATATATTAATATATTATCGTACCTGATTGAACATTTCATATTTCACATTTTACAAAAAAAAGTTAAATCTAAAATCAAACATTTAAAACAACTCAAATTTAAGCATTTCATTCAAAAGTCATTGTCGATGTATCTGATTACATGAAAGTGTAGAGAATGTTAAGAGCCTCCAAGTGATTAACAAAAGACATTGTCTAACTGTCAAACTACACAGACGTTGGTGAAGGTTGTTGGGCTCTAAGTGACCGAATTTCGTCTTGCATTAGCTTGAAATCAACTTTGATTTTCTCCATTTCCGTAGCATTGTCAGCTTGTATTTGTTTTTGAATATCTTCCCTCACTTGTTCTACTCTTTCACAAGGAAACTTGACACCATCGTCATGCGGAGGAACTACCAACCCGAAAGGAAATTAGATTATCTTACTATGACAGAAGAAGAAGGAAGGAAGAGTCACTTGAGGTGGACAGATGGCTGAACCAAACTCTCCAAAGCAGCCCAAAAACAGCCACAAAAAACTCACAAATTAAACTCACACATGAAGATTACTTACGGGATGGAAATTATGATAGTTTATTCTGCAAAATTCAAACTAACAACTAAACTGTCCAAAGTAAATTCAAACAACAACAGTTGTCCCGAAGACACTCAAACAGCCCCAAAAACGAAACTAAAAACAAATGGATACTCAAAAATGTCATGCTATAACGTGAGCACAAGTACTAGTACACACAACACATGGTCAAGGAGAAATAAAGCTTACCTTAGAATTTCCATTGGGAAGGCTTTGAATCATGGACCCAGAAGGGTCCAAGAGCGAGTATAGGGAGTATCTTGGATATATTTAATGCAATCGACTGATGCATCCACTATTACCCAAGTTCTTGGATCTACATGTTGAAAATAATGAAGAAACAAGAACTCTTGAGATGCCATAAGAGGTGACAGAATATGCATTTTTTTCATACATCTGGGTAGGTGCAATTCAATTTAGCCAACTAAATTCACAACAAATTCTATGAAGCAAGCAGAAAAATTTGGTTTAAGGTTATTCACCAAATGCAAAGATCCACCAAGGCTCCCAGTATCTTGTGTTTCCACTATCCTTGCCTTCGTGACTATTGTTGGAAAAAAGATCTACCTGCTTATTCTGCAGATTGTTGTAAATCAACATGAACAATACATTAGGAGGGAAACGAGAACATAAAAGTAATAAATATGGGGGAAAATATTTGCCACAAGTGAAACAAAGAGTTAACTGTTTGCCATATTCATATATATTTCAACTAACTCTAAAGCATTCACTGGCACCACAGTCAAGTCTTTTGATGATTCCACATGAGCACTCGACCTCATCAACCATCTAGACTTGGGAAACATCTTCGTGTATATTTTATGATTAAGAACATATTTCCCATCGATATGGGACTAGGCCCAAAGAGGCTCATTGACTTGCAATAGCTCTACCAGTTTATATATAGCTCGTTGGCATTCCCCGCAAGGATTGATTTATCCATTTCGCCTATCCCATCTTGTTTGATCCATAAGGTAATGTTGGGTTTCAAAGATTTCTAAAAACAGTGTCAGGATCAACGAAAGGACTTCCATTTCCTTGAGAAAAGAGGTTTTCTGGTGGTGAATGCAAAGAATATCCAAGAGATCCAAGAAGAAGTGAAATTGGTTTTCCAGTTTTACTTGTAATAAAGTTTGAAAGCTTCTCACGCTGCAGAGAGATCAATATTTAGCATCAACGAAATAAAGATACCAATATACCATTAAAAAAAGAAAATGCCAAGAATTAAATAGCCTTAACCAATAAATTGTATCCTTAAACTTTCATATCTAACATGTTCTTTTAGTCAAAACAATTCCATCCAAAGTTTCTGCAAACTGAGTTGTTTCTCTTCTTCCCCCAATGGGGAATGAGAGCACGAGAGGCTGCACAAATCACATTCTAGAACACCTCTCCAAATGCCAGGTTTTGATAACAAATTCTTTCTTTATCTGCACGAAGAGCATTATTATCTGCACGCTCATTTTGAGCCTAAAACATATTCCAAGTGTGTAAGAAAATTACGTGCCATGAATGAAGCAAGAAAATGACCTTACTTAAAAAGAGTTTATGAGAAACATAATTAGAAGTGCAGGACCTAGAGCAATTTTGTTTGAATCATCTTGCTTTGAAACCAAGACTTGATCTGCTTTGCCTCGAGCCCTAACTTCCTGCTAAGTTACCAGCGTTAGTTATCGTCTGGAAGGGGGCATTTCTTGAAAAACCTACAGTTTTGTCATCAGGAAAACTCCATCACAATCAAACATTCATAGTTTTTGATGCGAAAGAATTTCATTAAATTACAAGAGATTATACAGCAATTACCTTTAGCAGAACAAAGAAGGGAGTCATTAAGAAGGCTTGCAATAAGTTATCGAGAAAGGCTGGCGCATGCCTCTGCGTGTTTTGATTTAATTAGAGGTGTTTACGAGCATAATTATGTGTGATTTCTTTGTTATAGCTTTGTAAATGACAAAATTATCTACCTCAAATGTGCCATGGCCTATAAACTTCCCTTTCCAACAAACCAACTGAACCACTAGAACAACTTGAAATGAATTTATATCAGGAAAAAACAAGAATCGAACAATCAAGGAATATCAGATGAAGCTGCATCTTAGCAAGTAGCATAGGACAACAAAAGAAACATTGATGTGGAACATAAGAAATCAAGTATCATACTCATTATCCAGTAAAATAAAAACAGCAATCCTGTAAGTGCACTATATTTTGGCTGGTAATATATATACTCCATATGCTTTAGGATATGCACTACTTTTGAAAGGATTGCAGTACTAATTTCTTTAAAAAAAACTATACAATTTTTCTCTAGGTTGTAGAATTGTATTTTACTTCTATTTTTTTTTTATCAATTAAGAAAGTTGAGTTCAATAATGAAAGGTAAAGAAAAGAAAAGTCTCTAGTTTCCATTTTATGGCTCTAATAGAAACTTTCTTTTGCTTACCAAAACTAAGAACATTATCGGAAAGGGATACCACAACCATGTAGATAGCTGCCAAAAGAATATTGTGGAGATCACTTTGCACCATGGAAATCAAGACATAAGAAGGCCAAGGACTATTATCAAATAAAGCCCTGTTTCGGTTTTCCAAAGATTCCAAAGAATCAAGGAGGGCAAGAGAAATCTACTAATGGAGCTTCGACCCAGCCACCTGATAAAGCAACGCTGCTGAATGGAAGAAACATGCATGTGAATATCATAAGTCTAGCGAAAGAAAGACCAGATCACACAAATAGTATCGCTAGACCGAAAAAAGTGCATGAAGTCCGCAACATGATTATGGAAACAAGGACACCTACAAACAAGATTAAAACCTTTGCGCAAGAGGCCTTCATCAAGCAGCAACTTCTTACAAAATAGCCTCCACATGAAGACACTAATTGGACGAGGCAAAAGATAAAGAAGTAGAATGAGCAGCCCTAATAAGTGAACTGACCGAGCTAACAGAAAAAAGACCACTGTAATTTAAATCCCAACGAGACTTAACGTCTAAGTAGGAAAGATGAATATTAGAAGAGATCATCGTTTGAATAACCTGGGGAGCAGGATATATTTAGCAAAAAGATATATCAGGTAACATGTCTGCACTTGTTCATTTATGCAAGTTTGGACCTGCAGAGTGATGGTTCACATGAGATCAGTTTAACATCCCGGGTCAAACATCTGCAGGGCTTGGCAGCATTTTGGGGAAGAGCATTTTGAGCCTGACAGAAGACTAGATGTCAACAGAGATTTGGGTTGTTAGAAGCAACCTCCACCAACCTAAACTATACTGAAATTATCATCAACAATATCATAAGCAGAGACATTCTTCTGTGTTTGGAAATTATAGATAGCAAAACATATACTCCAACTAACTAGTTCAAATTTCCTATGAACTAGATTTGTACCTGAAAATTTCCTTCCTTAGTGAGACCAAAACTTACAACCCATTAAGATCTTATGCTAACAGCTAACCAAACCTCTAGCAACTTAAATTACTTAGTGTTCTTAAGATGTTTTGGCATTTTTGCCATACCTTCTAAACCAGACACAAGCAAACCAATTAAGCATATCAAGAACTATTTCTTTTCCACTCCTTTCATCGTCAAACTGATAATTTTTAAGTGAACATAATAGTAGCTAGGTACAACTTGACCGGGCGCTTCTGTGACCACTCAGACTCACATAAGATCAGTTTAACATCCCGGGCCAAACATCTGCAGGGTTTGGCAGCATTTTGGGGAAGAGCATTTTGAGCCTGACATAAGACTAGATGTCAACAGAGATTTGGGCTGTTAGAAGCAACCTCCACCAAACTAAACTATACTGAAATTATTATCAACAATATCATAAGCAGAGACATTCTTCTGTGTTTGGAAATTATAACCACTCCAGTCCTCTTCGTAAAAGAACTAGAATCTCTAAAGCTCATTGAGCAAAATACAAAAGCCTACATTCTTCTGTGTTTGGAAAAAAATACTTATGGCTCAAAAGATTGAAGGATTGAAGAAATATAGCAGTTGGGCTTTCCGAAGAGTATCTACATACCCTTTAATGTCAGGGCATTACCGCATTAGACTTCTCAGTATTATTTTTTTATTCCAACATTGTTACAACATAAAGGGAACCGGAAAAATGATCAGGAGAAGAAACATCATTCTCATATGTTGCATCTATGGTAGTACATATTACAGTACCCAAAATGGATCAAAAAGTGGAACATTGAGGAAATCCAAAATTCGCGGACAATAAAAACCTAACTAGAAACAAGGGAATGCTTAAGAACATTCAAAAACTCGGAGTTCCTTTTGAAAGGAAAAATCTTAATGCAGTAGTGAGATATGCTTAGAAACAAGAATGTCAGGTCATTTAATTGAGTCTCAAATTGATATAAACTATGAAAACACAGAGTAACTGATGAAATTGTTATCCACATAAACGGTAACGACTGTGAGAAGAAAAGCATTTACCAAACTTTGGCGAAAGGACCTAATTATCTTTACAAGTAATAACACCAACAGGACAAATGCATTATAACTCATCTATTTCCTAGTCTAACCTAAATTCCTAGTTATCTTTTAGAACTGCATTGTATCTCTTCTTCTTTTTCTTTCTTGGCATTGAGCTGTGATACAAATCTTTTAGACAGCTAGTATAGGATGCAGGGGGTGGGGGTCTTTTCAGCAAGGAAATAGATAACAGAGAGTCAAAAGTTTCTACCACATTATGAATGGGCCCTCGGAAGAGAGACAAAATATAATAAACGCAGACAAGTAAAGGATACCAAACCTGAACTTCCAGAGTTCTAGAGCTTTGTAGTGAATCCACAATAAACGGTATGTCATGTCATGTCATGGCATATATGTAATAGAATACACAAAATCTAAGTACACCAGCATGATGCAATTAACCTTAAATCTGTCGGAGGCACATAATTTGCAATACATTTTGCAAATTTCAAAAGTTTGAAAAACAAATTTTGTTCTTTCTGTTTTCCAGTTGTTTATGCTTGCTTTTGTGCAAGTGTGTGTGTTTCATTTACGTCCGTTCACTACATTTCCCTTATGTAACTGAAATAAAATGAAAAGAAAAAAAATGTGACAAAATCAGACTCGAGAATCTTCCGTTATTAACCAATGTTTGCCTAGAACAAGTTTAAGCCCACATAGCATATGTGGATGCTTAAAGAATGATTCCATTGGAACCAAACTTTGAGGAAAAAGCTTTTAATTAATTGATGTTACTTGTTTGCGACATAAAACTATGGTTCAAACACCCTACTGCACTGCCAAAAAACATCAGTCATCAAACGAAACCAAGCACTCAAGCTAAGCCTCATTGGCTAATATTAGAAAGAAAGTTTAGCAAAAAAGAATAAAACACAATAGGTAAACCATCACCTTGGTGTTTCTATGCAGGCTGGAAGCGATGCAGGGGAACAATATTATGAACAAAGCTGATGCAGCGTACAAGATTGTTTATACCCTGTTTCAGGTGGAATAATGATCAAACCAACTTGATTAACCAAGTCCAAACCTGAAGTTTTTTTGCAAGATCATCGTGACTTTGCAAGCCAAAAACTTTATTAGTTGTTTCGATGGCATTAGTCAGCCTCTTATAGTAACCTCTTCCTGTGCAAAGAGACAAGGAAACACAAACATCCATGAAAGCCAATTATGAGATCATATCCATACTCCAACAGGACATAATCGAATTCCTATTTAGTGTGACATTCCAAGCCTTCATAGACTTATCAAATCTCTGTAAAATCAATGAAAGAGTTAAGACTTGATATGAGAAAAAATATACCATGCATTGATCACAGACACGAACTGGTAGACCATGGTCATCGGCAGTGAGAGCGATTCTAGCTTGGGTGCACTTGTCACAGAAAATATCACCACAGTTCCAACAATGATGCTGAAAAATATAACAAAAGAAATCAATCAAGAAAATCAAAAACCAATAGAAGTCATTCAGTCTTCTAAATTTCGTGCAATGAAAATAATAAATAAATGCTTACCCTTCACAAAAAAAAGCTCCAAAATTAGTCCTGCAAGCTGTGCACTTGGTTTTAGAAGAGAGCCCATTATGGAAGTATCCTGCACTATGCACCTTAGGATGGAAGATTGATGATATATGGGGATCCCTCCAAGAGATTTACAACTCATAAACAAATGCTATTGCATTGATTCACATTTTTCAACTTTAACAGCCTAGATGAGGTTCTTTCTTGCAGCCATTCATGGCCCACATTAATAAGTTTCAATGGTATGGGACAAGTATTCAATCTACCTCAATTTAAGTATGAACATGTATGAGGGATGTGATCACAATTACTACCATTAGGAATCATAATTCAAGCTTGTGCTCCAAGCCTAAGTAGCTCTGTTTTCCGTAAGCCAAAATGTACCCCTAGTGTTTAGCAATATTTCTGTATTTTGTGAGCTGATCGCAAACAAGCTACCATCTACCTGCAATTTCAACAGAAACTAGATTATAGATGAGCTGATCAGGAACAAGTTACCATCCATCTACTGCACTTTCAACCGAAAAATTAGTTTCTCGGTTATGACAATTATGAAAGAACTAGAACTATAATTCCCAGTATTCTACATCCATTTTGCAAATGGAGAAAATAGTTCAATTAGATTGAAAATATAAAGATTACAAGTTCCCATTCCACATTACAAATTACTTGCAAGCCAACTGGTATTATAGATGAACTATAGAAGAGCTCTTATGTTTTTTGCTTTCAGCTTGTTGCAAATAGATATATTAATGTTTATACTCAGATTCAGTAAAGAGCAGATTACCCAAAACAATTATACACCTTAATCATCTAAGCTATCTTCAGCAGGGAATAGGGCATTACCAAGTATGATGATGAGCCCTGTCAGTCCTCATATGGCAGAACTTTGCTCCTCCCTGATGCATCTTCTAGTAAGAAGGAAGAAACATTGATCCACTCCATCTTGATTGTCCAGAAGGTACCGTGGTTATTCTTTTCATATCACCCAGAAATGTAATTATGCCATGCGTATACTAGGAGAGAAAATTGTTTGATAAGGTTTGAACACATAAAACGTAGACCA
Organism: Codonopsis lanceolata; assembly: GCA_013146195.2. Taxonomy (NCBI): domain Eukaryota; kingdom Viridiplantae; phylum Streptophyta; class Magnoliopsida; order Asterales; family Campanulaceae; genus Codonopsis; species Codonopsis lanceolata. The sequence goes on along the minus strand of CM028380.1, from coordinate 98,867,244 downwards.
CTAAGGGAACAAAGGTAGAGGTAGGGAAAGACTAAAACTAACATGGACAACTTTAGTAAAGGAGGATATGACTGATTGTGGCTTGTGAGATGACCTTGCATTAGACCTAACCTACTCGCAAAAAATAGATGCTAACCACAAGTAATTGGCACAAAGGTTGAGTTCAGTTTAGTTGTATTTCCGCCATTAATTGTCTTCTTTTAAGTTTTTATCAAGACATAATTTATTGCAGGAGCTTGAGGATGAACTTTGCAAGTATGGTGTGTGGATCAGAGAACATGAACAAAAAATGCGCTTGCTTCAGATTCAACATAGTGTAATTGAGCAAGACTTGTCTGAATTGCAAGGTTTACAGCCTGTCTTCTTGATTTTTTTTAAGTTTGACATTGACTCCTTTTTGCTGATATCCCTTCCCATTTTCCAAATCGAACTGTTCTGTTGATGTCTCGTTGGTAGGCTGTTACATTTGTTCGTGTCATGCTTTAATCATTTTTCAAAGGTGCTTGTTTCAATGGCTTCTTCCTTTTTCTGTCACACTTGACGTGTTAGAGGCTGGAGTACTATAGAAAATTTTGTTACTACAAGAGACAAGCTAGACTATTAGCACAAATTCTGCAATCCGTTGTTAGTCAAAGTGACTCAATAGGACTCTTGTTACTCATGAAACTATTAATGCAAGATAGCTTTGGGAATTTCGTTAACATTTTCGTGTTATGAATATCTTAGGCTTTTTATTAGTTTTGTTTCATAATCCCTTTTTTATTGGCAAATAAGGTTTAGTATTTTACGTTACTAGCACAATTACAGGGGTTTATCCTTCCTGATTAATGTGTATGTGCTTCTTTCAGTTGCAAAAAATTGGATTCTATCTTGTTTGTTTAACATGAAATGAGGATTGATATTCATTCGAATATGTTTTGCTTTTTGTTGTTCCTAAATCATTTAGGAGGAGTCTTTTTTCTCTACAATAAATACATCCACTATATTTATCTAGAGTTGAGCTTATTTAGATGAAAAAGGTGGAGAGAAATAGGCTTGTATTTCATATTCTTCTGTACAATAACAGCTCTAAATTTACAAAGATCATCTCCACATTAAAAAAATTGGCAATTTCTCGACCTATATATTTCCGTTACATCAGTTAACTTTCATTTACAAGCAGAGAAGGCTGTAGAGAACGAGGGGTATGAAGGCATTATCTAGTTGTGTCATGTATGCCTGCAACAAACCACTTATTTTCACAGCAAGAAGAAGAGAGAACTAGTGCTGCACAAATTTGCAGAATAGATGTTACAGAAAGAACCAACTAATAAATAACTGTGAGAACCCAAACCCTACTTGTGTAACATGCCTTCTATACTTGATTAATATGTTCATTATGTGCCTTAACATGTTTTAAAGTCCATATTGTTCATACCATGCTCGCATTAGGTCAACCATGATCGTAGTTGCTTGTATGTCTTCTATACGTTGCATGCTTTGTTATAACTACTTCGTGTATCATCTTAGTACTTAACTAAGTCCTACCAGAGCCTTAGTACCCTTATAACATGCTTAACGTATGCCTTAACATATTAGAAACTTCATTATGTTCATGTTATGCTTGCATTAGAGTTGTTACGTTCATAGTCACTTGAATGTCTTCTATGTGTTGCATACCTTGCCGTTTGTGCTTTGAGTGTTCACCTTAGCATGTTAGCACTTAACCAAGTCTTGTTGGAGTGCTATTACCTTGCATAAATGACTTAAAACATTCATCTTGATCATAGTAGTCTTGGTTGAGAGTTTAGAAGCATTGTTGCTTCGTTTGAGTCTTAGGGTTTCTCGGGATTGCCTTTGTTGCTCGTATTGTTTGTGATTTAAACTTGCGAGAATTTCATTTGAGTTCTAGACCAAGTGTACTAGTATTTATCATTCTTGCACAATCATTGTTCATAGACTTGTTGCATTTGGTTATGAGATGACCAATTTATTCCTTCACAGACCAGTCATGTTTTTGGGCAAACTTCGGGAAAATTCTGGTACTAATCCACTGAATAGAATTTTCTAAAAATTTAGTATGTTTTACCTTCATATGTTAGGATACTCTCTGTAAAATTTGGTAATTTTCCAAGGTGTCTAAGTACCTCAATTAGGTCTTGACTTACGGCTGTGCCAGAATTCAGTTTTCAAGAAAACAACTTCTGCACTTGATTTTGTAGTAACCTTATTTTGATGAATATAAGTCCAAATGGAGTAATTTAAAATTCTAAAATATAGTTTAATGAGTCTACTTTCAGAAAAATTAATAATCATCTCATTTGGAGTTGTGAGCGATTTATGGTCGATTTTACAAGATTGACTATCTAGTAACTTATCAAAAAATGGACATAAGCTGGAAATAGGGCCAGGCGCCCGCCTGGCCATATGTGAGGCGCCTCCCTCAAGAACTGGTTGCGCCTACGGGATTTTTCTCTTACAATCTGATTGTGCATTAGACCCTTAACCCCCATCCTAATTGACCCTAAACCATCCTATTAGACCCTAAGTAAGTTGGATTAAGCCTAAGCACAATCATCCTCCACTTGACAAGTGGATTTCCATGCATTCTCCTTGTGACATGTGGAGTTCCACCCACATTTGCATGCCACATATAAACCTCCCATTTTGTGATCAGCCATTAAACCCACCATATCTGAAAATTCTCTCTCTCTCTTCCCAAGCTTTTGTGTGTGATTGGTGAGGGGAGATTAGTGTGTGTTTCTTCCATAACTTGAGCTCCCGACCTCCGATTGCCAAACCGAGACCACCAAAGTGAAGCTATCGACGAGGAGCTCGATTCCATCCGATTAGTTTGTGCTCATCCCATATTTTTCTTTGGTGTAAGGTAAGCTATTGATTCCCCTTAGGATGTATGCTAGAATTGCCATGTCCCCCTCTTCTTATGATTCCCATGCTTCTACCATGTCTAAGCCATGTTTGATGATGATTTGATCTTATGAGATTTTTGAATGACATGTTCATCTTGTTGATTTAGTCCTATGCCTAGAATTAAATGTGTTCTATGCCTCCTTAGGAACAACTATTGTTCTTGGACTAATGAATTTTGACAACTCTTAGAGATTGTGATTTTTAGGGTTTCATAAGCCATGAATTGTTCATCCTATTGATTTGGTCCTATGCTTAGAATTAAATGTGTTCTATGTCTCCCTAGGAATAATTAATGTTCTTGGACAAATGACTTTTAATAACTTTTAGAAATAATGATTCTAAGGTTCCCATGAATTTGAATTAATGATAATTCTTGACTATGGTTGTTAAGTGGATTAATGGCCTAGTCTATCCTATACGAGAACTTAGAAAAGGGTTTAGGATGCATTTAGCATTTAAACTCTATTGGATGAATTTTTAGAGACGACTCAACGGAGTCAAAAATAGTGAGCCATTGAACAATACCGGCTCAATGATCAATCCCTACGACGTTCTAAACACGTTTTCACTAAGAATAATAATTCTAGACTCTTGAATTTGGATTGATTACCATGCTTGATTTTCGATATCATATAATAGAATGCCTATTTGACATGTTGAGTTCGCTCTTGTCGAACTCAATCCTACTTGATTATTGATGAGAATAATTTACTTGTCATGAACGAGATCGCTCTTGCCGACCTCGTTCACTACTTGAGAATTTGTTAAGTAAACACTACTTGGAATTTCCATGAGTCCAGCTGGCATACCCGTCTTTGTTCACACACGCCTCCACTGTGGCCACAGTGGGGAAGTAGCCCCCTTGCTGTAATCATTAAGAGCATCATTGGTGTGTCTATCCCGGGCATCTCCTCGGAAGGTCGATGTACTTACACACATCCGACACCTCACATTCCAGATAACGCTTGTATGCAGGAACTACGTAGCGGCCCGGCTCTCCATATATCCTTATCCTATGTGATTTAATTACGAGCACCTATGTGAAACAATGTGCATCTTGGATATATGATCTCTATGCTTATGTGATGATATCTTGCCTTGTATGTTGCATATTGCCATGACATGCATGATTGATAGCTTACAAGTCTTTATGACTTACCCATTCGCCTTTACTGCTTTAGATCCTAGCAAAACAGGTCCTTCCCGTTGAGGCTTGCGGTGTTCGTGCCTTGTTCCTCTTTTGGTCCGACGTTGCAGTTGAAGAGGTGGTTTAGATGTCCTCTTCCTTCCTTTTATATTTTGCAAGGACGATGGGTTAAAGCAAGTCAATTAGACTATGCTTGGGAATTTGTATAGAACTTGAACTTGTTACTTTTATTAGCTACTTGTAGTTTAACACTTGTAGTACTTGTAACCCCTTTAATGCCGGCATTATGTAAGCCGAGCTTTGGTTATCATGTTTAGTAGTTCACTACGTATAAGTTTTCCGCTGAGCATCCTATTAGCTCTTATTTAATTCATGTCCATAAATTGTTAGCTTGGGTTCCGGCATGTAGTGTCGCCGATGACTTGGTTTAATTTCTTAACTGTTATATCAGGTTTGAAAAGTTTTAAAAATACCGACCTTTTGGTGCCGAGGCGTGCTACGTCTCTAATGTTGCGTCACGTCGTTTTCTTTAATTGAGTCCTTGCATGTTATATGTTTACTTGTTTCCCTCCTATTTGGACGGTCCGACCCGCGGTTCCACCTCGGGTCCGGGTCGGGTCGCCACAATAACTTTCTTCTGTTAAATTTGGGTATCATTTTTGACATTTTAGTTTTCTTATGTAACAGTTAATGGTCGTTGCTGTTAAGGATTTGACTTTTTTTTTATAGCTTCAGATTCTGCTCTTCTCCTCCTCACCAATTGTTCCAATTTCACATCTTTTTTAGCTGTTCGTTTGCACAATTGAATCCTGTTTACCCATCCTCTTTCGTGACAGACAGACCCATTAGCCAGACAACCACCAAAATGCCTCTCCTGTTATCTTCATCGACTCCCATGGCTTGTTTTTTATAGTCTTAACCAGTTTTAGGTAAAACCCTTAACTAATTACAAAAGGGACAGGTATTTGAAAACTAGGTATTTGAGAAACAAAGAGTATGGAAAACATCAAAGTAAAACCAACAGAGCCTCATATTGAAATATATCGAAAGCCCTAAAAGGGAGACAGAGAGGGAGGGAGAAATCAAAGATGAGGGAATACCAGTGAGAAATCGGAGAAGAGGGAAACCTCGCAATTGTAGCGTCGACTACTGGAGCGAACCTTCAATCGATTGGAACTGGGTTGGAGTTTTACAATTCGCGCAGGTTGCTACTGATGCAATGGAGAAAAGAGAAGGGTTTTGAGCGAGTCGTACGTTTTGGGTGAGAGTGAGACTGGTGAGGGGATGGAGACTGACGAGGGAGTAGGGACTGCTGTTTCTTCCCACAAATTTTTCGTCCAAAATTGAATGACAATTTTTTTAGTTTCAAAATATATAATTTTTATATTAATAAATGCAACTGAACTTGAAACGGAAGGTCATCTGTTTCAAAAACCATTGCAAAATTAGACGACATTGAAACTGATTTCAATTCTGTTTCAAAATTTCGTATCAATATTTGACATCATTTTTCCCTCCCATATTTCCCCCCCAAAAAAGGACGCGTCTAATGGGTTTCCTCGTTAAAAATTCTTTATCCACTCATATTGTAACTGAATTTAATTCTGTTGCAATATTCTGTTGCAGTTGCCCTGCTTTCTTGTGATCTCTACCATTTCTGCACTTTCTCTCTCCATTCCTCGAAATTAATTATTTGAAATTCAAGGCCAAAGATTCGCAGGACACTAAGGGCTCGTTTGGTGCAGCGTTTTGAAAACGCAGCTTTTTTAAAATGCAGCGTTTTCAAAACGCAGTTTTATTTTTATAAATGCGTTTGGAAAATTATTTCAAAACGCTATTTTTCATAAACAGACTAGTTGAAAATGTAGCATATTTTTAAAACGCTACAAATTGGAGCGTTTTAAAACGCTCCACATTTTTAAAACGCTGCGTTTTAACACTTTTAAAACGCTGCGTTTTTTACCAGCGTTTTGACCAAAACGCTCTACCAAACAAGCACTAAGACTTGATTTTTTCTTAGACTGCTTGATGAGTTTCCAGCTCATACAAATCCAAGGTACTGCAACGAGTACTTATTGTAACGCCTCGAGTTCGAAAACTCACCCGGTTCGTTACGTGTAGTTCACACACTAGCTCACTGAACGCACGTCAACTTGGGTTATTAAGCCCATCACAAGTCGATTCAAAAGTACATTGATAATGTTGATGCCCTGTAGTAGAACGTGGCTACCTTATAAATTGTACACAATTCCCACACCTAGTACTTGATGTGAGATGGAGAATTACACTTGTATAAACATAAGAAAGAGCATAACCTTTGAAGTTAATAATATAACAATTGATCTATATTTTTCTCTCCTTCCCTGACTTGCTTTACTTTTTCATCATGAAGGTGCTAGGAATAAGAAGCTTTTACTTTCATTGACAAGCTACACAAGAGAAATAATAGTTAAGCATGTTACGTAATTGTATTCCTTCTTCCCCATACTTCTCCAATGACTTCAAATATGAACATGTACTTTCTGTATTCGGTCACATTTTGATTCTCGCAATTTAGGCATCGTAAGTTTCAATGACCGTAATTTAGACGTCGTAAGTTCTGAGGCCCTGCAATTTAGTCATCGTAAGTTTTGAAGCCCCGCAATTTAGCATTATAAGTTCCGACGACGCCTGCAATTTAGGCATCGTAAGTTTCCACCAGAATGTGCGATGTAAGCATTTGAATGAATGATTGAGATTCGATGACCCGGTCGGCATGGTAGTTCACTAGATAGATTCGGTGGTGAAAGTCTTTCATGATATACGTGGTTTTGTAGCCGATGGATTTGATGACTCTTTAGACAAGTGTCTTCTTAATTGAGGATCACCTTCTACAAGGACCTGGAAACCTTGGTCGTTGCCTTTTCCGCTTTAGACATACGGGTGTCGTCACAGAATTGTAGCTAGATCCTTCATTGCAAAAAAGCTCTTAAGAGAATCAAAGTACGGAGAAGGTTGGAAAGTCATACACTCATTGATAAAGAGCGGTATTTCAGGATCGAATTGACATCTCTAAATAAAGTCTCTAGAAATCCACCGATGGCTGATCTTGCTTTGCCGGATTTTGCCTTTGGCAACAAAGTAGCATGAATGAGATTAATGGAATAGAGGAAAATAATTAATGAGAGAGAGATATTGGCTGGAAGAAGAAAATGATTTGTCATTCCCAAGTTGACTGGTGAAAGAAAGTAAGACACCTTTTCCCATTCCCAAAGTATAATATTTACTTCGATGCCCAACTTTTCTATTGCGATGCCTAATTTTGGGCTCCGATGCCCATATTTTGCATTGCGAAACCCAATTTTAAACAGGGGCTTTGTGTACGTGTTTTTATTCATTAAGGATATCTTCGACATTTTACCCCAAAAAATTTACTTTACCGGTTGAATAAAAAGAAAGTGGACTAGAGAGGTTATAATTTTCCAAAAGAGACAGACCCGGTTATCACCCTTGTTAATAGTTATTAGAGTTCGCATTTAACATAAAATTACATAGGAAAAATTGCGGGTCGTACCTTTTGAGAGATATTCAATCGCTTAAGCACCTTTTTTTTAAATTCCAAGAGTCCATTATCGTTAAATTCTTCCTTAAATGCCGCTCCTCCTCCTACCGTCCTTCATTCTCTAAAACTTTATAGCCATTCCATACCATTTCTGCTTTATCACTCGTCTTTGCTTTACACTGTGATCGACTGATTTGGCATGTTTTGGTTAAGTAGTGGAACCCTATAATGAATAAAAACAATTTCAAGTAATTAAATTTCAAGTAATCAAAATATATCTTCTTTTATTAGTTTAGTAAAAGTCATTTATCTAAATACTTTTTAAACCAACATCAATTTTCCACTAATGTTTGTTAAATCACTTTTATTGATAATTATAGTAGAGATGCATCTTACATTAGTTATAAATTAATGTTAATTTTTGAAATCGTTAAAATACTCACCTAATATTTGTTGAAAAATTAATGTTTTTAGTGAAAGAAATTGTGCAACTTGAGACACGAAATTCTTTACGTGTCATTTATTTGTTGGCAAAGATAATTGTGCAAATGTGTTCTACTCGGTGAGAGCATCAAAATGATATACTTATTTGTCCTAATCAAGTTTTGGATGAATAAGATATCAAGGTTTAAAGTATGATTTTAGAAGTGGGTTATTAATGTAAAATATTTAGTTAATGTCAATCTAATAATATTATCCCACATTGGTTAAAAAATGACGTTGGTAGCAAAAGTTTTTTTTATATAAGCTTCCACTGTTATTAACAACAGAAGAGATTAATTATAAATGATTAATATTACAATATCATATTAACTATTATTAACTATTATTTTTAACTAATGGCTAGAAAATGAAAATTTTCAAGTCAAGTGATGTGGAGGCTTGATGATTCAACAATATCAAAAATTAGATGATGTGACACAATAATAATACTCATGACCAACTATATATATATATATATATATATATATATTTGACAAAGTAAACGATGACTAGGTCAACCAAAGAAATATAAAATAACTGAGAATGAAAACTAATACTAAAATGCACTAAACTTTGACAAGGAAGGTTACCAAACAACTCATGCACAAATTTTTTTTACGTGTTATTTGTTTATTGTCGAAGGTAATTGTGTAAATATACATGTTCTACTTGATGAGAGTATCGGAATAATATATATTTATTTGTCTAAATCGAGTTTTAGATGAATAAGATATCAAGACTTAAAGTATAATACTTATTAAAAAATTAATGTTTTTTGTGAAAGAAATTATGTAACTTGAGGCACAAATTTCTTTTTGTGTAATTTGTTTGTTGACAAAAGTAATTATGCAAATATGTTCTACTCGGCAAGAATATCGAAATGATATATTTATTTGTCAAAATCAAGTTTTGGATGAATAAGATATCAAAGCTTAAAGTATTGTGTTATAAGCAAGTTATTAGAAGTAATATCTCACCTTGAAGTAATGTTGATCGTAAAAGTTTTTTAAATATAAGTGTTCTATTATTGATAATAGAAGAAGTTATATATACTATGTATTATTATTAGCCAATAGCTAGAAAATCAAAAGTTTTTAAAGCTTCCACATGTATGGTTTAAAATAAAGATTTATTCAAAGATGTTAAGGTGACACAATTATAGTATTTCACACCAACTTTAAATATTTAGATTTGACAAAGTAAACAATGACTAAGTCAACCAAAGAAATACTCCCTTCGTTCCTAATTAATCGTCTTAGTTGACCCGGCGCACAGTTTAAGAAAAAACAATTGACTTGATTATTTAGATTGGTTTGATGTGTAATTTCCCTTAAAGCCCATGTGTATGTGGCTCATAGTTAAAGTAGAGTGAAAAAGTAAGAGTAAATTGGTAAAAGTGATGTTCTAAAAAGGTAAGTTTCAAACTGAACAATTATTTTGAGACGGACGAAAAAGGAAAGGAGGACGATAATTTAGGGACGGAGGGAGTATCAAATAACTGAGAATGAAAATAAGTAAATACTCCCTCCGTCCCTTAATAATCGTCCTTGTTTGACCCGACGCATCGTTTAAGAAAAAATAATTGACTTGATTATTTATATTGGTTTAATGTGTAGTTTCCTTTAAAGTCCATGTGTTTGTGGCCCATAATTAAAATAAAGTGAAAAAATAAGAGTAAAATGATAAAAATGATATTCTAAAATGATAAATTTTAAATTGAATAATTATTTTGAGACGGATAAAAAAAGAAAGAAGGACTATAATTTAGGGACGGAAGGAGGGAGTACTAAAATGCACTGAACTTTGACAAGGAAGGTTACCAAACGTCTCATTTGATCACGTGAAGTTTCATGTCTCTGTCGTGCGGTCCCTTCCAGCAAACAGTGGAGACTATGGTCTGTGGAGTTTCATATCTTCAACCCTTTCTCATTTCAAAAACAACTTCTCAATAGAACAATTTTTTTAAAAATGGAGAACAACCAACGAGAATTAGTTACCGATCTACCACCTTGGCTTAAGGTGTACAAAGATGGAACCATCGATAGACTTTGGGGTTACGAAGTAGTCCCTGCAACCTTTGATTCTGAAACAAGTGTCACGTCCAAGGACGTTGTAATTTCGCCGGAAACTGGTGTTTCCGTTAGGCTTTACTGTCCTAGTCTCTCACCCACCACCACCAAGAAACTCCCACTCTTGGTCTACTTCCACGGCGGTGCATTTTGTGTTGGATCTACGGCCGACCCCAAATACCATAACTTTGTCAACAATTTGGTTGCGGCGGCCAATGTGATAGCGGTGTCTGTCGATTACCGTCGGGCACCGGAATATCCCCTTCCGGTAGCCTATAATGATGCCTGGACTGCACTTCAGTGGGTGGCGGTTCATGCTAAGTCAGGTGGTGGGACGGAGGAGTGGCTCAAGGATAGCGTCGACTTTGATCGGGTGTTTATTGGAGGAGACAGTGCTGGTGCAAATATTGCACACCATACTGCTATGCAGGCCGGGTTACCGGTCAAAACGTTGGGTTAAAGATTATGGGTATGATCTCAATTCATCCGTACTTTTGGGGTCGGATCCTATAGGGGTACCAGAGACGGTACGTTCGCAAGTCGAGGTGAACAAGTGGGTGGAATTTGTTTTTAAAGGATTAGATGATCCGTTTATCAACCTGTTTTCAGACGGATCAAATGATATTTCGGGTCTAGGGTGTGATCGGGTCATGGTTTGTGTAGCTGAGAAGGATATACTAAGGGAAAGAGGGAAGTTTTACTATGAGTCACTGGTGAAGAGCAACTGGAAAGGGAAGGCAGAGTTGGTAGACACAGTTGGGGAAGACTGTAAGGGTAAAATAGGTTATTAACCTATTTTAGTCTTGTTTTCACCTTTCTTGGTCAAAGTAGGTTTTTTTATTAGTTAATGTTAATTTATGATTTAGTATATTTTATTAGATTTAGTTTAGTTATTTTTGGTAACAAAATATTTAATTAGATTTTGTTTTTCCTTGGTCCTTAAGGTTTTATCATTTTTGGAAACATAATTTTCCTAAAGATTTTTGGTTTTCTTGGTCCTAAAGTCTACGAGTCATTTTTGGTAACAAAATATTTTATTAGATTTAGTTTTGGTATTTTTTGGTAGCATAATCTTTTTGTAGATTTTAAGTGCACATATTTGGTAACTAAATCTTTGTATAAATCCTAGTCTAACCATGATTCTTGACCAATTTCATATTTGGTAATCAAATCTCATAAGTTTGGTAAGTTGTTGATTTTTTTCCTTAAATACTAATCCTTGTCATTGTTGGAGTTGGATTCCTTTATGTGTGTAAGAGATCTTGGCATTATATAAGGAGGAGCTTGGACATGGCTGGAGGGACACGCCTTGGGCACATAATTCTGGGAAAGCAGATCAAAAAGAGTGCAGAAAATTCAGAAGCTGATTTCATAATTCCAGCAGTGCAGCAGATTTGAATGTGCTTCCGGATGTTGCAACATTGGAAGCAACATTGGGCGTTTTTGCTGTTTTTGACTTCCTAGCTGATTTTAGGAAGCTATTTCTTTCTTCCCACGTTTTCTATACCTGTTTTTATGTGGGTGTTTTGCTCTCCAAGATTTGTTGTCTTGTGAGAGTGTTTTGTTTTGTGATTTCACATAGTTTTTTGTAAAACAATTCATCCTTTTTAGTGAAATCTTTTTGGCCATGAGGCTAGATCTACAAGTATAGACTTGTAGATTGTTTGGTAAATTTTTGTGATTAATTTCGTGCTTTATTTTTAAGTCTTCCACTGTTTTGTTATTTTTCTGATTTTTTTGAGAATCCTAGCTACTTACGTTCTTTCAATTGGTATCAGAGTCTTCTCTTGACATCACTAAGAGTTGATTCTGGTAGTAGCCGTGATGGATTCTCAGTATGAGAATGTCGTTCGTCCTCCTATTTTGACTAGTGCAAATTATTCTATTTGGAAAGTCAAGATGCGTATCTTCATCAAATCAATTGATGAGAGCGTGGCTTCTTTGTTCTAAGTGGTTGGTCTCCTCCCAAAACTACTGATGATGATGGTGATGTAAAGATCACCAAAGAAGCAGATTGGTCTAATAATGATAGAAACATTGCTTCCTTTAACTCAAAAGCCTTGTCTGCTATTTATAAAGCCTTAGATGCTAATACTTTTAGGGTGATAGCAAATTATGAATCTGCTTAAAGATGTGTGTGGAGGCCCTTCAAACCTTGTGTGAAGGACCTTCCGGTTCGTGCTTCTAAGTTTAGATTGCTTACCACTCAATTTGAAAACACAAGGATGAATGAAGATGAAGATATTATGTCTTACTATGCTAGATTACTTGATTTGTCTAACTCTGCTCTTGCTTTGGGTGATCCTATCACCAATGATCGACTTGTTAGCAAGATGATGCGAACCTTGCCTGAAAGGTTTAATGTGAAAATTTGTGCTATTGAGGAAGCTCATGACATTAACAAAATTAGTTTTGAAAGACTAGCTGGTATTCTTCAAAATTTTGAGCTAAACCTCAATGAGCAAATTAAGAACAAAGGCAAAGGTGTGTCATCTTCTACTCCTTCTGATGATAGTATTGCTTTTCCTTCTGTTGTTGATATCTCTCCTGAATTTCTTGAATTGCATAAGGAGATTGAGGAATCTGATTTTGGTGAAGAGTCAATGGATTTTTTAACAACAAAGTTTAAAAAGTATTTTGAAAGCAAAGGGGCAAACAGATCTCCATCTTCTATCACCAAAAAGTTTTCAAAAATGAGCTTAGCAAATTTCCTCCCAAAGAAAGTTTTTTTCAAACCCCTGAAAAATCGTTTACCAATCCTTTTGCTAAGCAACCTACATCTAGAAGTAAAAATATTGATTCTATTCAATGTAGGGCTTGTCAAGGGTTTGGGCATTATGCTAATCAATGTGCAAACACCTTAAGGAAAAAAGGTTTGAATTTCTCAGCATCCTTGAGTGATAGTGATGGAGAAGATCCAGGTGATCTTATCACCTTGAATGCTGTTTGTGATTCTGATTCTGAAAATGCAGATGTTTCAGCCAATGTGTCACCCGATGTTGCAACATCAGGAGCAACATTGGGAGAAACATTGAGCAGAAACAGTGAACGATTTCTTCTGTTTTAATTCCACAATTGCAGAAGATGATGGAGAGACAGATTCAGACCTGCTGGAAGGGTACAAGGAGTTGTACAAGGATTGGGAAAAGAGAGCTCATCAAGTTATAGTGCTTGGGAAGGCAAACGAACTGCTAAAAAAGGCTAATGAAGAACAAAAGGAGTGTCTTACAAGGTTGGAGAGTCTCTTGAGTAAGAAAGATGTGGAGATTGAAGATCTGAAAGAAAAGCTCATCCTAGCCAATGAAACCATGGCTAAATGGAACTCAAGCCAACAAAAAATGGATGAGATGTTGAATTTCGAGCACTGTAAGTCCGTATTGGATTTAGGCCCAAGATGTTTGTGAAAGAAGGTGAAGGTATATGTCTACTGAACAAAACCACCCACACACAATTTTCAAGAAACTGCCTTCTTTGAAAAACCGAGAACAAGAAAGAAAAATTTTGTTTGTCACTTTTGCCATAAGCCTGGTCACATACAACCCTTTTGTTTTCTGAAAAAGGCTATGTATGAGGATGAAATAAGACAGGCCTTCTTGGGAAAATCTCAGATGCAGAATCGTATGAAGCAGCCAATGCGACAGCCAATGCAGCAACATTGGCAGTCACATTGGAAGTCTCATCAGAAATTTTTTCTCAAAACCACCAACCCAAATTTTTAAACAAATGTGGGTTCCTAAGGGTAGTAATGACAAAGGCAAGTCCAAATATTGTGAACCCTAGCAAT
>CM028380.1:98795981-98853210 GCA_013146195.2 Codonopsis lanceolata | reverse complement strand
AGTCGATCTCGAGTCTTTCCTCTAAATTCTACTGGGAAATTGAAGCTATATGCTTCATAACCCAACCTAGGTCACTTCTAAGTTCAACAAGGGTATAAATTCACCTAAAACATTTTAATGTAATTCATGTTCTTCATGTAGTCCAATATTGAGGATACAACACATACCAATTTCACATATATCACATAGGCATAATTTAGGGCATTCCCAAATAATGACACTTTCATCAACAAACATACTATATTTCTAACATGTTCAAGACCTCAATTAACATAATAAAGAGTAATTTCAACTCCCAAAGGCAAGAAATCCACATGCCTCTAAAATCATACATTTAAAATTCAAATGGAAAGCATAGGAAGCATATGTGTCCTCATTGACCTCACACATCATAAACTTTGTTTCCTTAGGGTCAATGAGAACTAAAATGAAGAAGAGTAACTTACCTAGCTTGAGTGAAAACTCAAGAGAATCCAAATCTAAACGGTGAAGTCGTTTTCATGCACTGGCCAAGAATCCAAGGTTTGGCGGCGATCGAACGGTGGAATCTTTGTGGATCGAGGAAGAAGATGAACTAGGGCTCAAAACTCGCCCCAACTCACTCTCTCTCTAACTGTAAGAATAGGATGAACAAATGAGAGACTTTAATGAAAATTGGTCAAGGCTTGGTATTTATACCTCTAACAAGAGAAGGGTACAAGAGGAATTTCTCAAGTGCAATTAGTGGAAATTAGGGAGTGATCAAACACTAAACCAACCTAAATTAACTTCTAATTAGTGTTAGGACTTGATTAGGACTAAGTGGGTGGTTAGGAAGGGTTTAGAGGGGGTTTAATGAGGGTAGGATAGGCATTTCACGTCACAACTCAAAACAGGGGAAAAAACGTCAGACAGATCAGCCAGTGAGGCGGCGCTCACCCAAGCCCATGCGGCCGCCTCACTGCAGAGGCTACTCCCAAGTTCACCACTTTGCAATTATTCCCAGATCCGAGGCGGGCGCTCACAAGGTGCCATGCGGCCGCCTCGGCTCCGTAACCTCTAAAACTTGATCTAAACTTGATCTAAATGGTCCCAAACTTTTGGGCAACCATTCTAAGGTCTAACCCTACTCAAAACAAGTCGGAAACACCCCGAACAACTCCCTAACCAAGATAGAACAAGGCGCGAACCACGCCACGAATGATCAACTAATCAAACTACAATCAAACACCATTCAAACGAGGATATCTTGGACATGAAAAGACTTGTTTAAACATGCTTAAGACCTGAATATAAAGCCAAGAACTCAATGAACACTTCAGTGCGACAAAATAGAAGCAAATACGAGCAACGAGGGAATCGCTAAGGCCAAAATCAAAACATCGAATCCGGCGATTCAACAAACAAACTTACGTGATTCTAAACATGTTAAGAACTCCAAGAATGATCTATGAAAGATTCTAAGACGTTTATAACTAAGTAAACACGCTCACAATCAACAAGAAAACAAGAAGACAAGCATACAAAAGCACATGCAAGAATACGGGCGTTACACTCTCCCCTCCTTTAGAATTTAGTCCCTAAATTCTTACCAAGTTCATCAAACAAATGTGATGCTTCGCGCGATCTCCACTGCCTCCAAGTCGCTTCTTCAATGTTGTGGTTTCTCCAAAGAACTTTAACTAAGGGAATTTTCTTGGTTCGTAGCACTTGCTCTTTAGTCCAAAATTCACGGCTTTTCAACATAAGACATATCCGGCTCAAACGTTATCTCTTCATACTCAAGCACACGGGTATCATCCTTCAAATACTTTCGAACATGGAAACATGGAATACATTATGAGTCTCCGAAAGTGAAGGTGGCAATGCAATGCGATACGCTAAAGACCCAACTCTCTCAAGAATCTCGAATGGGCCAATGTACCGGTGTAAGCCTTTTCTTGCCGAATCTCTGCACTCTCCTCGGTGTCACCTTCAAGAACACGTAGTCTTCCCACTTGGAACTCAAGATCTCGCCTTCGATTGTCCGCATAACTCTTTGTCGACTTTTGAGCGTGCGCAAACGATCTCTAATCAACTTCACGCCTCAACCGATCAGTTGCACTAACTTCGAACCCCAAAGTTTCTTCCAACTTCATCCCAACAAATTGGTGATCTACACTTACGCCCATACAAAGCTTCATACGGCGCCATCTTGATACTCGACCGTAGTGTTATTATACGCAAACTCGGCTAAAGGTAAGTGAGAATCCCAAATTTCCTTGAAATCCACTTAGCACAAGCTCGAAGCATGTCCTCCAAAATCAATCAATCGCTTCTGACCGACCATCCGTTGCTGGATGAAAAGAGTATCAAGTCTAATTTGGTCCCCAAAGCTTCCTCGCAACGCTTGCCAAAATCGATGTGAACCTCGGATCTCTATCGGATACAATACTCACCGGTACGCCATGAAGTCTCACTTCCATCTCCTCGATGTACAAAGTCGCTAACCGAGTCAACGAATAAGTGATAGCTATCGAATGAAAGTGCATTTTAGTCAATCACTTCGATATAACCCAAACCGCATTAAACCTCTCAAGCGCCGCAACCCCGTCACAAAATCCATGGTAATGAACTCCCATTTCCATTCAGAATCTCCAAAGTGGTTGTAGAAATCCCGCAGCCTCGATGCTCACTTTAACCCGCCGACAAGTCAAACACTGACACATACTCCGCAATTTCTTCTTCATGCCTTTCCACCAAAATTGTCTTTTCAAGTCTAAGTACATCTTCGTGCTCCCTGTGAATGGTATACCTCGATTTATGAGCCTCATCAAGAACCAACCTCTTCAAGTCATCATTAGAAGGAACACAAATTCGACCTCGAAATGTCAAAGCACCCTCACTATTAGTCACAAAATCAGCGATACATTTCACCAACCCATCAATAATTTTCTTCAATTCCTGATCATTCCTCATGCTTCTTTAATCTTTCCAAACAAAACCGTGTAGCACCTAACATTCGCGAAAATCACACCTTATCATAAACACTAGACCCCAATCTCGCAAGTCCTCCAACATCTTCCATTCTCTAACCATCATACACGACATGTGAACCTTCCTACTCAAGGCATCCGCTACTACATTTGCCTTCCCCGGATGATATAAAATAGTGCAATCGTGGTCTTTTAATTTCTCCATCCATCTTCTTTGCCTCATGTTCAACTCCTTTGGGAAAACAAGTACTTCAAACTTTTGTGGTCGGTGAAGATCTCAAATTTAGCCCCATACAAGTAGTGTTTCCATTTATGCAACGCGAAGATAATCGCAGCCAACTCCAAATCGTGTCGGGTAATTGCTCATGAATAGACAACTTCCTCGACGCATAGGCGATAACTCTACCATTCTTGCATCAACACACAACCCAAACCTTCCTTAGAAGCATCACTATAAATCACAAAATTATCTCTCCACTAGGCAAAGCCAAAATAGGTGCCGACGCCAACCGCTTCTTAAGCTCTTGAAAACTAACCTCACATTTCTCGCCCAAACAAAAGCACATTCTTTTGCGCCAATCTGGCCATAGGAGTCACAATCCGAGAAAATCCTCAATAAATCTCCCAGTAATAACCCGCTAGACCCAAGAAACTCCGAACCTCGAACCGAACTAGGTCTCTTCCAATTGCCACCGCTTCAACCTTAGAAGGATCAACGGCTACCCGGCGCTAGAAATGATATGCCCCAAAAGGATACTTCCTCAAGCCAAAAGGCACATTTACTAAACTTCGCATAAAGTCAAGCTTTCTCCCGAAGAATAGACAAGACATCCTCAAGTGTTTTCATGCTCCTCCCGAGATTTCGAATACACTAAGATATCATCAATGAAGACTACCACGAAACAATCGAGATAACTATGAAAGACACGGTTCATCAAGTCCATAAACACAATTGGCGCATTCGCAACCCAAACGGCATCACCACGAATTCAAATGCCCATATCTAGTGCGAAAAGTCGTTTTCTGAATGTCTTCCTCCCTAACCTTCAATTGATAGTAACCCCATCTCAAATCAAGCTTAGAATAGACGATAGACCCTTGCAATTGGTCAAAAAGATCATCAATGTGGGGTAGAGGATACTTATTCTTAATGGTCACCTTATTCAATTCGCGATAATCTATGCATAACCGCAAACTCCCATCTTTCTTCCTCACAATAGACCGGTGCGCCCCAAGCGACACACTCGGTTTAATAAAACCAATCTCTAGGAGTTCTTGCAACTGAGTTTTCAACTCTCTAAGCTCCGCGGGCGCCATCCTATACGGTGCCTTAGAAATCGGTGAAGTCCCCGGAATAAGCTCAATACAAAACTCTAGTTCTCTATCGGGCGGCATAGCATGGTCGGTAGAAAACACATCGGGAAACTCACATACTACCGGAACCTCTTCTAAATTCGACGAAGACCTCTTCTTATCAACAACGCAGCAAGATAACCCGCACACCCTTGAGACAACAATTTTCTAGCCCTTAGTGCAGAAATAAATGCAAGTCACTGCATGATCACCCACAAAAGTAAATTCAGCACACCCTAAGATATAAAAGTAACCCTCTTTCTATGGCAAATAACTATAGCATGATAAGCACATAACCAGTCCATGCCAAGAATCACATCAAAATCACGTATAGGGAGAACTACCAAGTCCGCATGCAAAGTGTGGTCACCCACCAAAACATCACAAGATCTAAACACTTCAGACGCGAGCATATATTCCCCGAGCGGGGTAGACACTTCAAGCAAGTATGGCAAAGGTTGAGGCAATACGCAAAATTCTCAACAAAGTGCGAAGCAACATAAGAATGCGAAGACCCTGGATCTATGAGAACTCGAGCCTTATGATCAAATATAGAAAGAGTACCTCCTATCACTGCCGTAGACCCCTGAACCTCGCGCTGATCAAGCGCAAACACACGGCCCTGAACCTTCGGTTTACCATCCCCATCTCTCTTAGCCCCAGATTGTTGACCGGCGCTACCCGACTGATTGGCCTTAAACTTCGGACAATCTCTCTTCATGTGAGTCCCGTCTCCACAAATGTAACACTTCCCAGTCTTTCCCCAGCACCTATCAGCTGTGTGCCCAGACTTCTGGCAATACGAACAAATCATAGTCTCATTGCGAGACCCTTGCTGCCCCTGAGTAGAAGAAGTATTGTTACCTTGCTTCCCTGTCTGTGGCCTACCTTGGCCTCCACCTCTCCTATCACGGTTCCCTTGGTATCCCCTTCTGCTACCTGAATTATTCCCTTGATTAGTGTTCTGAGTAGTCTGTCGTGCATTACCCGAATTACTCTTGACTCGGTGCTCCTCAATATCTTGCTCAACCTCATAAGCTCTATCAACTGCAGTCCGATAATCAGTGAGCTTAAGTGCTAGAATCTGCTTCCTAAATTCAGTCCTCAACCCTTTAACAAACTTATGTGTTCTCCGAGCCTCCGTAGGAATCAAATACGTGCAATAACGGCTCATGAACTTCGCAGAATACTCCGCCACAGTCATGGTACCTTGCTCAAGATTATAGAATTCTTTCTCCCTTTGGTTGCGAACCACATCCGGTACGTATTCCTCCTTAAATTCCCTCTGAAAATTAGCCCAAGTGATAGGGACTTGTTGCATCTCCCAACTTTCCTTCAATACATTCCACCAATGTTCGGCGGCTCCCTTAAACTTAAACGTTGCTAGTCTGACTCTCTCTTCATCGGTACACTCCAACATAGATAATATTTTGATCATCTCTTCCATCCACAACTCAGCCTCCCTCGGGTTTGGCTCCCCAAGAAATGCACTAGGCTTCAACTTAAGGAATCTCTAGAGAGTGTTGTCACCCCTCTGGTCTCCTGGTGGTGCAACTTCCTCCCGTCGAGGTGGTGGTGGTACTCCCCAGCCTGACCTCCCCGGCCTGCCCCGAAAAGCCATCAACCTACTGTAATTCCGCCATATCCCACCCACCGGATCCTCCGGCGGTACCTCAACTCGTGTTCGGCCGACCTCTCCTGGGCCTACCTCTACCGTGGCCATTTCCATTCCTATGGTTATCCATCGAACCCCTACAAGAATTCACTCGACGTTAGAATCATCACACAAATAACCAACCCACCTAGGCCATGGAACCTATCCTGGCCGATACGCCTAACCTATAGCTCGATACCAACCGTGATTTAATCTCGACCCGGACCCCAATGCGAGATCCCGAATCGCGCCGTCCAAATAATCAAGTTAAACACATAAGCATGCACAAGTAGGATTATAAAATTCATGTGGCGCAACATTGCATACAAATAACAACTCGGCTACACTTGGCCGGAAAAACAACTTAAATTAAACAAGTCATCGACGACGCATACCGAACCCAACAACTACTCCTACAATTAACACATGCTTATAAAACCTCAACGGCCACAACATGCCGGAGACAACAACAATAATAATACTTTAAACAAGCTTTAGCGGAAGAAGAAACCGTGATGAACCATACACATATAAACAAGCTCGACTTATAGCTCATACCAAAAGATTACAAGTACAAATATTTAAGTTACTACAACAACAAAACCCCAAGCCAAGTCTACATGACTTGCTTCCCAACGCCCTTTCCAAAATAAAAGATTAACCAGCTAAAGTCCAAAAGAGCAACCTCGCCACAACGCCCAAGCGAATACGTGAGTCTAGCGTGGGACGTCTCCTCGGCTTTGATCTAAGGAAAACAAAGCAAACAAATAGGGTAAGTCGAAAGACTTAGTAAGTTACTAAAATATGCATGTTCATGTTATGGCATGACATTTATCACAATTATGGCATGTTATCATCATTTAACACTTAGCACATTATCATCATATGGCACTTAGCATATTGTTCACATAAGTGCGTAAAGTAAATCATACAAGTAGGATATGATAGTCACGCCGCTCAGAGCTCCCCGCAAAACATTCTCATATCGGTTCGTGCCATCGATGTTATGTGAATTCATCGACTTTCATCGAGTCTTACTCGATCTCATTAGCAAGCCAATGCGGCACTTAACTGATACGGCAAAGGGGCTACTTCCACCGCGCCCACAAGGGAGGTGTGTGAGTCCCTGTGCGGCGATCCATAGCGAGCACGAATCCCATAATTCGTGAAGGCGATGCATCGCCCCACCCCGACTTGATAAACAAACCATTTAATGCCAGCTGGACTCAATGCAATGCACAAGTAGATATTTACTTGACTTAAACCAATTAAGGACCGAATTCGACAAGAGCGAACTCGACCCACCAAGTAGGGGTTAATCTCTACCATAATCATGTGAAGGCAATTAACTGCTCAAACCAATGTTTCATAACAATTTTGCAAATACTTCCATCAAGCTCATATTTGAGTAAACTTAATCAAACGGTATCCAAACTTCGTAGGGATTGAAATTAGAGTTTAACATGTTCAATTCTTCCCTAGAGTCGACTCCGTTGAGTCTTTCCTCTAAATTCCCAATTTCGGGGAAATTGAAGCTATATGCTTCATAACCCAACCTAGGTCACTTCTAAGTTCAACAAGGGTATAAATTCACCTAAAGCATTTTAATGTAATTCATATTCTTCATGTAGTCCAATGTTGAGGATACAACACATAACAATTTTCACACATACCACATAGGCATAATTTAGGGCATTCCCAAATAATATCACTTTCATCAACAAACATACTACATATTTCTAACATGTTCAAGACCTCAATTAACATGATAAAAGAGTAATTTAAACTCCCAAAGGCAAGAAATCCACCTAGACATGCTCCTAGCAAAATCATACATTTAAAATTCAAATGGAAAGCATAGGAAGCAATTATGTGTCCTCATTGACCTCACACATCATAAACTTTGTTTCCTTAGGGTCAATGAGAACTAAAATGAAGAAGAGTAACTTACCTAGCTTGAGTGAAAACTCAAGAGAATCCAAATCTAAACGGTGAAGTCGTTCCTTTCGTTGCACTCGTCAAGAATCCAAGGTTTGGCGGCGATCGAACGGTGGAATCCTTGTGGATCGGAGGAAGAAGATGAACTAGGGCTCAAAACTCAAGCCCCCAACTCACTCTCTCTCTAACTTGTAAGAATAGGATGAACAAATGAGAGACTTTACTGAAAATTGGTCAAGGCTTGGTATTTATACCTCTAACAAGAGAAGGGTACAAGAGGAATTTCTCAAGTGCAATTAGTGGAAATTAGGGAGTGATCAAACACTAAACCAACCTAAATTAACTTCTAATTAGTGTTAGGACTTGATTAGGACTAAGTGTGGGTGGTTAGGAAGGGTTTAGAGGGGGTTTAATGAGGGTAGGATAGGCATTTCACGTCACAACTCAAAACAGGGGGAAAAAATCCGTAACAGAGGCGGTGAGGCGCCTCACCCAAGCCCATGCGGCCGCCTCAACTACTGAGAGGCTACTCCCAAGTTCAGACCACTTTGCAATTACTCCCAAAGATCGAGGCGGGCGCCTCACAAGGTGCCATGCGGCCGCCTCGGCTCCAGAACCTCTAAAACTTGATCTAAACTTGATCTAAATGGTCCCAAACTTTTGGGCAACCATTCTAAGTTCTAACCATACTCAAAACAAGTCGGAAACGCTCCCGAACAACTCCCGGAACCAGATAGAACAAGGCGCGAACCACGCGACGAATGATCAACGAATCAAACTACAATCAAACACCATTCAAACGAGGATATCTTGGACATGAAAAAGACTTGTTTAAACATGCTTAAGACCTGAATATAAAGCCAAGAACTCAATGAACACTTCGTACGACAAAATAGAAGCAAATACGAGCAACGAGGGGAATCGCTAAGGCCAAAATCAAAACAATCGAACCGGCGATTCAACAAACAAACTTACGTGATTCTAAACATGTTAAGAACTCCAAGAATGATCTATGAAAGATTCTAAGACGTTTATAACTAAGTAAACACGCTCACAATCAACAAGAAAACAAGAAGACAAGCATACAAAAGCACATGCAAGAATACGGGGCGTTACAGGTCGGATGTACAGAGCTGGTGGCATAGCGGGTCCATGGGTCATGGGTGGTGGCCTTGATAGGAGCCAGTCGTCCCGAGCACATTAGCTTTGGATGCCTGCAATTATTAGTCTCTCTTTTTTTTTTTCAAAAGAAACCTGTACAGACATTTATTATATAATGTGATATAATTGTACATGATGCAAAATATTACACATGTAGACTTAAATACACACAAGAAATAAAGTTATACCAAATATCTAAATGTAATGGCACGCTTTATTTTTAGCAAAAGGAGTTTGTAAGAATACACCTTCGGATTGGAGTGGGCTTTTCTGATGATACGGAAATGGAAAGACAGCCGCCTTCCTCTGTTTCCTCGGCGTATTATGGCTATTGAGCCCGTGGCCATAGCCCTCATTTCTAGCTTTTTCACTTTCTTGCGATCAGACGCAGCAGCAGTTGATGGTCGGGACGGATAAACCAGGATACCAGACATATTTTTCAGGTATAGTGGAGGGCACCTGGCGCGGCCAAATGGAGGGCTTGGTGCGGCACCACGACGGGCTTATGGTGGCGCCATAAGTTTCTCCTGTGCAGCCACTATTCACCACTATTCATGCACTGTGTTCAGAAATGTCCGTTTCTTTGATTTTTTGGTATAAAAAAGGACGGAGACTGGCATGCCTCTTCACAGACTCATCTGTTCTTTCTTCTCTCAACTCTTAAGCTTTCTTCTACTCAGTCGTTGCCCCCCTTTTTCCTTATAATCCTTTGCATCTCTTTTACAAATGGCCGCACGTATTCATACGGCATTAGAAATAGAACTTTACGAGAATGCCCTAGATTTTTGGATTTTCTCCCTGCGATCAGACGAGCGGGATTGGTTTGATCATATATTTGGTTTCAGGTGCCTATTGTCCTGGAGGAATGTCATCATAAACTGGTACATGCTGAGGGGAGCCTCCAGGTTTTGGTCTCCTCAAGACCATCTTTTTAATTTTGGCATGAACGAAATGTGCCCCACATTTGAAGAATTCTGTGCAATGCTGGGAGTGGCACCTTCTCACCAGATCGCAGTGCCTGCTTATAAGAGGCGTCCATACATGGCCATCCGGGAGCTATTCCGCAATACCCGCAATGCTACTCCATGTTTCTTTGATGGAGTAACTTTCGATCTAACTGTCCTCCCTGGGGCCTTCACATAATTTAGGGAGGATGATGTAGATTATCTGCGGCGTAGGCTGTCAGCGCTCTTCCTTTGCCTGGTAGGGAGATATTTGTTGGTGGGTCAACCCGGATTCATTGATGTGCGGGTCGTTGACCTTGCATTGCAGGCTCGAGATTGTCGGTTGAATATTGTTCCGGTGATTCTGGCAGAGACCTTCGCGGGCCTGAATGCTTTTGCCGGCAGCGAAGAATTGTTCCCTACCGGCAGCCCCATTTTGATCCATATGTGGTTGGAAGAGCATTTTCTCTAGGTGATGGCTCCCGTGCCACATGGAGCACCGTATGACCCGGTATTTTACGGTCTTCGCGGTCACTTTTCTCAGACCAATTACTCATAATTTGATTGGGCTGAACATTTTTTCCGCAGAGGCTCCATGGATATAATCTGGGTGATTCATCATTGGTAGATCCGACATTTTCTTCTGCATTCCTCTGAGTATAGTCAAGTGGTCATACTGGGCATTGGGCAGACCTCCTTTTATAGGCCTGACCGGATCTTACGCCAATTTGGGAGAGAGCAGCTGATCCCGGACTCGACTCGTCCTGAGTATTTAGCGGTGGAGAATACTGACGAGGGCTTGGGTGCCACTATTCAGGGGATATGGCAACGGGATTTTGAGAGACTGGAGGTAGCCTATCCATTTGCTGATTACATTCTTCTTTCCCATGGGTACCTGGCATGGATCATGGTGGCTGCCGAGGGGCCGTCCCGCATTATCAGGCGCGGACTAAGGAACTTGCTGGGCCGTCATGTTACTAACGGGATAGATGGTCGTCTGATGGAGATAGGCGATGATATTGACAGTTCGGGGTTAGTTGTTCCTCAGGCTTTGGAGGCGGAGTTCAGGTGGGTTCATGGTCTTGGCGCCCGAACAGCCCCTGGACCAAGTACTGCGAGTACCAGCAGTGCACCCCGCAGATTAAGCAATGCTAGCAGGCAGCACAACCCATGGGAACTAGAAGTAGCTGCTCCCCCTCCCCAGACTGGATGGGGCACGACTATCAGAGCTGGCGGCAATGAGCCTCCCCGGCTGAGCATCGCGAGCAGGCAAGACAATCCGCGGGAACCAGAGGAGACTGCCCCTCCTCCTCCGCCTGGATGGGGTACTGCTTTTAGGAATGATGGAGCTGGTCCGAGCAATGCAGCTACCCAGGAGAACGGGCATGCAGATGATGAAGAGGAGGATACCTCTAGTGGCTCACATGCGGGCGAGACTAGAGTTTCTTCTATGCCTTGCAGGAGGAGTTTATGGGCCCGGCTGGGCGGACGACGCATACATTGATGGACCATCCTGGGGCTTAAGCTGTAAAAGAGGGGATAGTTTCTGGGAAAACAAGGGGGGTACAGGCAATAGATAGATATGTACATGCAATTAATGTATAATTTAAATGTCTTAATAAATATTCGTAAATTGCACCGTAGGACCTGTAGAATATTATATTTTAGTGTTTTATTGTGAGCTTTTCGTCGTGGTTTTCCTTTTCTTGTCAGTCGAGCTTCCCATATGCTGAAGACCGGAGGTATCATGCCGAGGATTTAAAAAGTGCCTTCCTCTCCTTTATCTCCTTTTGTTTATATATATATATATATATATATATATATATATATATATATATATATATATATATATGCTCTAACTTTTGCACTGGGCCGCCCTTTCAGGTTTTCAGTCTAGCGAGCCCTTATTTCTTCTTTTATATATATATATTTTTTCATGCTCTAACTTTTACCTAGGCCGCCCTTTCAGGTTTTCAGCCTAGCGAGCTGGAGAGGGAAGCAACTACTGGATAGATTAGCTCAGGCATAGTATCTTTTAAGCTTGTCGAGGTTGAAGGGCTGGACAAGGTCTTCTCCCTCCTGGTTTGTGAGAAGCACGGCACCTCATGACCGGATCTCATTGACATTATACGGTCCCATCCATGGAGACTTCTATTTTCCCCTAGTATCAACATAACTAGGGGGTTTTTCTCGGAGCACAAGGTCTCCGACTTGGATGTCGCGGCCTCTGACTTTTTTATTGAAAGCCCGGGCGATGCGCCTTTGATAGGCCCATGTGTGCTCTAGGGCTAGTAGGCGTCGTTCGTCAATTAGGGCCAATTCTTCGAATCGCCCTTTGACCTAGTCAACTTCCGCTATGTCTGCTTCCATCATCACTCTTAGTGATGGAATTTCAACCTCCATCGGCAGTACTGCCTCCATGCCATATGCTAGAGAATAGGGGGTAGCCCCAGTGGGTGTGCGGACTGAGGTGCGATAGCCCCAAAGGGCTAGGGGCAATTTTTCTAGCCAGTCTCTTCCTGTGTCAGCCATTTTTCTGATGATGTTTTCAAGTGTTTTGTTGGCTGCTTCAATGGCACCATTGGCTTACGGCCGATAGAGGGAGGATTTATGTCTTTGGATCTTGAACTCGTCGAGTAGATGGTTCACGTCCCCTTCGAAATGTGAGCCGTTGTCGGAGATTATCTCGAAAGGTACCCCATAGCGGTATATAATATTGGTCCGGATGAATTCGGACACCTTTCGAGCATTTAGAATTTTATAGGAAGAGGCTTCCACCCACTTTGTAAAGTAATCGACAGCTACCAAGACGTACTCATGGCCATTGGATCCCTTCGGGTGAATTTGGCCTATGACATCGATTCCCCATGTTGACAAGGGCCAGGGGGCTGTGGAGTTATATAAGACATGTGGGGGCACATGCTTTGCAAAGCGGCATTTGTCGCAATGTCGCACCCACCGAATCTGATCGTTTCGGCGTACTCAATAGTACCCCTGTCGAATAATTTTCTTGGACAGCATATGGCCATTCATGTGGGGCCCGCAGGTACCACCATGCAGTTGATCCATGATTTGCTCAGCTTTGGCCTGATCGACACATAATAAGTTGAGGCCTTGATAGTGCCTCTTATACAGGCTGCCACAACTGAGTACAAATTGTGAGGCCCACCTTCGCAGGGAGACTCTTCCTCTTTTATCTAGGTCGGGAGGATAGAGACCTCTCTGAAGCAGATTTAGGATATCAGCGTACCAGGGCTCGTGATCTGCTTCAAGGGCTATATTAATTTTGAAACAGTATGCCGGAGTGACCTTCTTCCCGACTACGAATGGCCGAACATTAGTTTCTGCGGGAATTTGGACCAGCGATGCCAGAGTGGCTAAGGCATCGGCGAATTGATTTCTATCTCGTGGTAGATAATGGAACTAGATAGAGTCAAATCGAGCAGCAAGTGCTGTTAGTTTGGCATGATAGAAGTGCAGCCGTGGATCTTGGGTTTTCCATCTTCCTTCGACTTGATTTATGATTAGGGCAGATTCTTCGTAGACTTCGAGATCTTTGGCTCCCCTTTTGAGAGCTTCTTCTAGGCCTGCAATACAGGATTCATATTCCGCCGTATTATTTAAACATTCGAACTCCAACCTTATAGCCAGCGGAGTATGAGAATCAGCCGGGTCGATGAGCAAGATTCCTATGCCAAAGCCTCTTTTGTTTGCGGCTCCGTCAAAGAACATCTGCCAGTTGGTGTCATGGTCAGTGATTTCTAAGACACCTTCATCTGGGAAGCCAGGCTCAGTTGCATCTTCGGCCTTCAAGGGTAGATCGGCTAAGTGGTCTGTGATTATGCCTCCTTTGATGGATTTGAGTGTGACATAAGTTATGTCATACTCGTTGAGAAGAAAGGACCACTTGGCCAGTCGGCTGGACAGTGATGGCTTACCAAAGATGTACTTGATAGGGTCCATTATGGATATGAGTTTGATGGACCGTCCTTGGAGATAGGTTTTGAGCCTTTGAATGGCCTAGACTAGGCCGGTGCAGCTTTTCTCCAGTGCTGCATAGTTTAGCTCGCTTCCTTGCAGCTTCCTACTCATGAAGTATATAGCATTTTCAATGTAGGAATCTTCTTTCTCTTGGGCGAGCATAGCCCCTACTGACGTGTTTGTGATGGTTAAATATATGAGAAGAGGTTTATGTGTATGGGGTGGAGCTAGCACAGGGGGATTGGTGAGATAGGCTTTTATTTTTTCGAAGGCTAGCTGGCACTTCTCGTCCCAGACTTGGTCAGTATTCTTTTTTAGGAGTTTGAAGAGGGGCTCACATGTGGTTGTCAGCTGCCGGATGAAGCGGCTAATATACTGCAATCAGCCTAGGAAGCCTTTGATTTCAGTTGGAGTTTTTGGCCGTGGCATCTAGGATGGCTTGATCTTTGTTGGCTCGATCTCGATGCCCTACTCGGTCACTAAGAATCCTAGGACCTTGCCTTTCGTAACCCCAAATGTGCATTTGGTGGGGTTAAGCTTCATTTGGTGCTTCCTTAACCTTTCAAAGAATTTTTGAAGGTCTTTGATATGGGCACCGTTGGCGTCACTGGAATGCACGATCATATCATCAACATGGACCTCCATTTCTTTATGGATCATGTCGTGGAAGAGGGTGGTGGCGGCCCTTTGATAAGTAGCCCCGGCATTTTTCAACCTAAATAGCATGACAGTATAGCAATAAGTACCCCAGGGAGTAGTAAATGAGGTCTTCTCCTGGTCCTCTGCTGCCATTTTGATTTGATTATAGCTCAGCATGCCGTCGACGAAGGATCAGACTTTGTGAGCAGCGACAGCGTCTACCACAATATCAATATTGGGCAGAGGGAAGTCATCTTTGGGCGATGCCTTGTTGAGGTCCCGGAAATCTACACAGATCCGGACTTTCCCGTTGGGCTTGGGAACGGTCACTATGTTGGACAACCAGATCGGGTATTCAACTACCCGAATGAAATTGACACGCAGCTGCTTCATAATTTCTTCCATGACTTGTAGTGACCATTCCGGCTTGATGCGGCGGAGCTTCTGCTTGACTGGCCGAGCATCCGGATGTATGAGGATCCGGTGTTCGACTATGGCTGGGTCTAGCCTCGGCATATCTTCGTAGGACCAGGCAAATATGTCCACGAACTCTTTGAGGAGATCAATGAGTGCTACCCTTTCAGAGCCTTGCAAGTAGCTGCCGATTTTGACTTCCTTTCTTTCATTGTCCAGCCCCAAATTGATGGTGCGCAAGTCTTCAGTTGCTACTGATGAATGGTGATGTTCCTGGTTCTCAACTGACTTTACAAGCTCAAGGAAATAATTTTTATCTTTTGGGTCCATTTCATTAAATGACTCATTATAATAATAATTATTATTTAATGTGTCTTTCAATGTAGGTGCAACTAAGGAATAAACAAAGACATTCAAATTATTATTAAAAGCAAACTGTACCAGGTTTATTACATTATTGAGGATCTGGGGTTTAAGATCCTTAACCTTAGGTAGCGGATCGGTAGATGACCAATCCGTAAAGCTAGGGGAAGGAATAGGGATAGTATATCCAAAGCGGTCCACCAGATCTACAGCCGTCAGGAGCGGGCCGGTCGTGGTGTACCAGTTCTGCAGAGGCTTATCAGCGATAAGCTCAAACTCAGCATGGAGCTCTTTATAATAAGTGCCTCCATCTACCATACCCTGGAAACTGTCTCCTCCAAACATTTATTAGAAACTCCTTTATTGATCGGCATATTTTATAGCACCTTTATTCTTGGCTAATTAGACTAACTTGCCCTTTTTAGACCTCCTTGGGTTCGTCTGTTTCAAAAATTTTTGTGCCTGCCACCGTAATTACCTCGTTGTCAATAATGTCCTGAATCGCGTTTCTGAGTAAGTGGCATTTATCGGTGAGATGACCACTGCATCAATGATACTCGCAGTACTGGACGTGATTCCAGGTAACAGGTAACGGTTTGGTTGGTCGGTAATTATCAATGGGTTTCAGTATCCCATGGGCCCACAGTGTTTGGAGTATTTCAGATCTTGGGGCAGGCAGGTCATCATAATGCCTTGGAATTGTTTCTTTTCGGCTTCTTGGCTTGGGCAAATGGCCAGATTGGAATTTGGTCAAGCAACTGGGTGGGGTTTTCTCTCTTGGATAATATTGTACTGGAATGGGGTTGCCTGGACCTTGGTCCAATAGGGATTCTTTTTCTGGTATACAAATGATTCTCTTTAGATTCCCTGGGGTCGTTTGCTGAAAATAGGTATCTGAGGGATCAAGAGGGAGATAATTCTTTTGGTCGTAATAGCAGGCATTCAGGTGAGGGAGATCAGAGTTGATTTCTGGAGGATATGGATTAGAATTATGGGCACCGGAAATCATATTATTTTGGGCAAGGAAGTCATTATTTGGCTGGTGGCTGGCACTGGGTGACTTTCTGGAGGCTTGGAAAAGGATATGTTCTGAGGTATCTGGGCAATTTATTTCTGGAAAGTGGGAAGTATTAGGGACGTGTTTTGGGATCTTGGCTTTTTGGGAAAAAACGACAAGAGTTTCGGAAAAACCTGCCGGAAGATCATTTACTATTCGATTTGTTATTCTTTCTGCATGGGCATCCAGTTTCTTTCTTAGCCAAGCCTCAAGCCCAGGAGGAGGTGCATACACAAGAGTTTCTTTTTCTAGTTCCCAACTGTTCCAGTTGTCGCTAGCCCCCGTCATAGCTTGTTTATTTTTCGCTGCCATACTTGCTGGACTGCACCTCTGCATCGATTCGCCCTTATGTCGATTTGATCTTGATACCCTCGATTTGATTTACGCACTTATTTCCCAGTATCAACCGGCCAGCATCTATCTCGCCTTTCCAAATTCGGGCCAGGTTTCTGAGGAAAATGGGTTTGGAGGTATCAGAAGGCTGGCTGAACGCTTTCTGGGCTTGGAGTACAGCGTGCCTTTATTAGTATATTTTATTATTATTTATTGTTTTCCCTACAATTGACCGGATAAGCACCTGCTTTATTTTGACGGTCTCAGAACTTTTCCTGGAACAGTGGATTTTTCTCCAGAGTATAGGACCAACGTATTCCACCTGCATTTCGACTCCCCAGGATCGGACTAATCCCAGGCGAAGGGCCTATACTTTTTCCAAGATCTACCATTCGAAATGGTCTAGGTCGAGCATCAGAGAATAATAAATCAGCCCCTGTTTATTATTTTTATTTTTTGTGTGCACTTTATATATATTTTTTTTTTTTTTGCGCATTATTATTATCTTTTTTTTTTTTACTATATATATATATATATATATATTTTTTTTTTACTTCTTTTTTTTATCATTTATTTTTTTGACGGGGGCTGATTCACGATTCAAAGATGCAAAAACCGGTCGGTCATTGAAGTGTCCTGAGAATCTATATGCATTCTAACGTTGGCTTATGCAGGGGGTAGGCTGACCATGGTGTAGGGTAACAATTCGGAATATTCCTATATGCGTGCACGTGTGTGCGGTATCTAAAAAGCAGTAAAGTCTTTATTATTTTCAGATATATATATATAAACAGAAAATAAAACAAATATAGTCTGTCTTGCTGTTACGCGTGGATTTTCTCGGCTTTTTAGTTTGAGTGCAAGCCAGCAAGCACACCACATTAAAAAATAAAAAGAAAAGCGGAGAATCTATCTATTCCTATTATTTACAAATATTGTCCTATGCCCCCAAAATAAAATGACAGTATGAATGGAAATATATACAAATGTAGCAGAATAATAAAAATGAGTAATAGACAAAAAGAAATAATAAAACAGAGCTAGAAATAAAGCAATATTAAAAATATAGCCCCGGCCCGTTTATTGTGCTGCCCGGAATTTATTTGTAAACATATATATGACATATATATATATATATAAATATTTTTTTTGAAACTTTTTCAAAATCTTTTTTTCTTTTTCGAATTTTTTTTATTTTGATTTTTTTAAAAAAAGAAGAAAAAAGAATATTTTTAAATATACATGTAACAGTTATCGGAACGAAACTGCTGCAAGATGGATGATCATATCCACAAATATAGGCACGGATGTATAGGAATGTAATATTCAAATGCATAAATTAATATAACAAGCATACTTTTAGCCAGAAACAAAGAAAAACAAAAAAAAAATTATTTTATGAGTTTGGCCCTCCATTTTATTTAAAATAAAACGATCTCCCCAACAGAGTCGCCACTGTGGGTTCCCAGGAACGTGCGCCCGCGCCCCGCGCGCCCTTGGATAGGGGTGCGCGTACGTGCGGATGCGGGACACCACTGCTCTCGTTCCACCCTCCCATTTTTAGGGGAAGGCGAAATCAAAAGTGCGAGAGGAGTGCTGTCTAAGATAGCGCGTTGGAAAGCGTCTCGGTTGCCTTTAGTGGATTTTTTATCCAATATGGGAATTTTGGGTTTTCCACATCAAGTTATCCCTTTTTTAGGGGATACCAGGATATGGGAATGTATCACCCTTTCATTCTCATTTTCCTTTTTTTAGGGGAAAACGGAAAAGTGCAAAAAAGGATGTTGCGGCACCGCCACTATAGATTTTATAAAAATAGCCTTATGACCTATTTCGGGTCACTATGGGAGCTTTGGGTTTCCCGCATCAAGTTATCCCTTGTTTAGAGGATACTAGGATATGGGAATACATCACTCTTCCATTCCCATTTTCCTTTTTTTAGGGGAAAGCAGAAAAGTGCAAGGAAGGAGTGTTGCGAGGCCCCACTGGATCCAAAATGTTTTAGATTCGCTATCTTTATTTTAAGGCAAAAAAAAAAAAACCAGAGATAGAAAACGGGTTCGGAGGCTAAGTTACGAGTTCGGAAGGTGCTAAGCACCCAACTCGCCCTTTCGGTCTCAAAAATAGTTTTTGGCTAAAGTATGTTTTTTGTTATATTTATTTTTATTTTTTATTTTTTTTTAAAGGTTGGAGGGGACATAGACCTTACTCCAACCCTTACTTTTTATTAATATTTTAATGCCTTGAAAGGCTACAATTATAGATATATGATGCCTTTGATGTGGCTAGAACAAATAGTGCCTCTAGTGAGGTTTTGAACACCCGACCTCTTGGTTGAGAGTAGTGATGTACCAGGGTACCAATGGTGGAGCTTGAACACTAGACTTCTCCGTTAAGATAAACGAGTAGAGCTAAATGGGGCCTTTGGGTAAGGCTTGAACAACAACGTTGCCTCTAAAGAGGCTTGAACACTCGACCTTTCTATTGAAAGTTGTAAAGTCCAGGGAGTCGCTAGAGGGACTTGAACACCCGACCTCTCCGTTAGGAGAAGTGAGCAGTACCAGTTGATCTAGAGCTCGTTGGTTTTTTTGTTATATTTATCTAGCAAATAAATAAAGCACTTAAAGACAGGAAAATAAAACCAAATACATCCGTGACTACATTATTTAAGGACTTGCAGCCATTTCCTTACAATAATTACAAATATATTTAAAATTATTTGGCCATTATAACGGCTCTTTTACATAATATTTCCTAACTAAATCCGGGCAGTACAACGGCTTATATTTGCTACATTGGGCCGGATTTAAAGAATAACTTTATAAAAAATAGCGCCCTTAAAGGCTATTACCTTTTTTTGCGCGGTGTGCTCACTCTGTCCTTCAGGGAGAGGGAGTCTTTTTTGTTGTTGTGGTGTTGTTGTTGTTGTGATTTGGGCAGAGTGACTGCTTATTTCGGATGGTTTTGGCTCGTTCACTCGGGCAGAATGACGGCTTATTTCGAATGGTTTTGGCTCGTTCACTTGGGCAGAATGACGGCGTATTTCGGATGGTTTTGGACTTTTTGGTTGGGCGGAATAACATCTTATTTGGGGTGTTTTTCAGCCTATTACTCGGGCAGAGTAACGGCTTGCTTTATGGATTTTGGGCCGGGGAAGTGGGGTGGATACCTAACTAAGAGGCTAGGGATCACTTTTAACCAGTGAGTTTTTGTTTTGGCGGAGTTTGGACGGGGTTTCGAGGCTTTGGTGGGCTAGACACTCCCTATCTCACTTCTCTCGCTACTCTTGGCGTTATAAGAACGCATAGGATTTTCCTTCAGCGTTTCTTCGCGATCGATTCTCTCTCTGCGAAGTGAGCCCCAGCACTCTTATTTATAGCTGGACGAAGGGACTGATCGGGGATTAAAAACTCCCTCAGCGCATATCAAATCGTTGTACATCGGCCTTCGTCCCTTGCACAATGCGTTAACTTTCAGCGGGACTGTAGCATATGGGGCGCGGACTACACCTTGGCATGGCGCAGCGCCAATCCAGCCTCTTGGCCGTGCCATGGCCCTATTCCAACTTAATTTTTGGCACTTTCATCCCTCGTATTTTACTGTTTTGCGCATCCTGCTTTGCCTTTCGCATTTTGACTCCTATAAGACATTTGTTAATTTTAAACAGTTCTTGGTATCACATGTCAGAGTCACATATCAGGGGTACGAAATTGAGGTGTCTACACCTAATAACTAACTATTGAACTGCCTCTACATCTTAGCTATTAAGACACTTGGAAGTGTTGCTTCAATAGTTTTATTGAGGCATTTGATGGTAGTTAAAATAGTTTGAATTGTTTTAAAGGGACACTTTAAAGTGTCACAAAAGTTAATTTTACACATTTTAAATTACTTTACGGGACACATTAAAGTGACACTACAGAAAATATATTGAGGCTTTTACATGAGCCTCATTATGTTGTAGTATGTTAAAGCTCTTGAAAAAGACTCAATAGCCTATCGGGGCTTCAAAACAGGCGACACTTGGACCAAGTGCCCCTAGGTTCAAAAAGCGTCAATAGGGTACCTATCGAGGCACTTTTAAGAGCCTCGAAAGACATAATTTGTTGTAGTGTTGATGATTCTATGAAAGATTTGATGTGTATATATATAAATATGCACACTTATACTTAATGATTCTATGAACAGTTTGATTAGTATATATATAATTATATATACTTGTATATGATGTTTTTATGGGAACTACGTTCTAATTCATTTGATTTGTGTTTGAACCGAGAATTACACCCTGGTTCATTTGGACGGTTTAGTAAGTAAGATGAAATTATTATTCTTGTGGAGTATCAAAACGATACGACGCCTCTTCACAGGTTTTCTGTCATTTGTAAAATGACACCATGATTATTTTTATGTTACTTAATTATATGTTACATATCTCTTGTAGTAGCGTACTGGGTCATTATGACTCATTCCGTACTTTGTTTTCTAGTTGCAATAATTTGGTAGCCGCGTTAAAGCTGAGTAGATCGTGACTGTAGTAGAGCTCAGTTGATCGTAGATCGAGATTAGATCGTGTGGTTCGTGCTAGTTGCAGCAGACTTCCTCGAGTAGTAGCTTGTGGAGTTCTATTTCTTTTTAGCATCATCACAAATATTATGTACTTTGCTATTCTTGTGAGATCGATCTTGTAAAGGTATATAGACTTTACGGTCGGGTAGATACTTTGGTATTTGTATTGGTTCTTTCTTGGACCGACGTGTTGTGTCGTGCCTTGTTCGTGGTTTTAGTATTTATTTCAGTTGTCTCCCGGGCACCCAGTAGCTTTGGGGCTTTTCTTTATTCTAAATTGTCATAGTTGTTTGTTAACCCCGGTATGCTTTAGCCGTGGGTAATTGTTATATCAGGTTGGTTCTTTGTTGAAACACCGGCCTGGAGTGCCGATGGTTTGTTCAACGTCTGCAATGCTGCAACACGCAAGTTTTGTTTTTCCCCTTTTGAGAGATAATGTCTATCTTGGTTTCTTTGTCTTTGGTTTCGAGCTTCATAGCTCGAGACTTCATTTCCTTATTGCTTCCGCTAATTCGATTTTTGAAATCCCATATTTTTGTAGAGCTTTATGTTCTTGTTTAGAGCTTGTTAGCTCGACTGTTCGACTTGCACTACTATTTAACAAGTGTTTGTCCTCTTCTTTTGTTAGTTTCAGCGACACGACCTTGGGATTTTGTGTTGGAATCCGGGTCGGGTCGTGACAGTTGGTATCAGAGCTTATGTTAGTTATGAGCCAGGATAGGTTTCATGGCATAGGTTGGGTTTGGGTTATCGTCGAGTATTTACCGTCGAGTGTTGTGTATTGTGCCTTGGTGGTATTTCTTTTGTAAAAGTGTAGGACTTGGAGTACTAAGTTCAGTTGGTCTAGATTTTCGTGAGTGCAAGTTTGTGTCTATGAGTATTATATTCCTCCCATGTCGCTTTTAAGTTGCAGTTATACCAAGAGCGTGTACTGCAATTCTCTAGAGCCATTGTTCGTAGTCCGTTGTTAAGATCGGATAAGTTGAGATTATCAGTCCCAAGAGTGATTGTCGTGGTGTTAATTAGATACATTGTTCGTTGTTTTACGTTTCGAGAGTGGAGTGGCTAAGCCTCCCGGCCGTAGTACTTAGTATATTCTGTGATTTCTATATAAGTATATATAGTTATTGTAGGTGTGTGCTCGTGTTACCTAGTGACTTGGAGACGTTGGTTTGCTTTGATTTAAACCTAATACATTGATGAAAGTATTAGTATTGTATATTTGCATAGTAGATTAATATAGTGTGTACATGATATTGATTGACATGCCTATATATGACTAGATTATGTGTGTATGAGATCGTGATAAAGGATGCTTTTATGTGATTCACGAGCACCCCGCATCCTATACGACGAAAGCTTTTGAAGTCACTTCAGAGGGCCCTGACTTGATTATCAAGAGGTCTTCATCAGAGAACTAGAATGGTATGATAAAAGATAGGAATTGACTGAACTCATTACCAAAATGGAATTGAACAGGAAATGGTGTAATGCTATACTTGTGGAAATATGTACATTATGTATATGAAAGTTGTACTATGAATGTGATGTCTTGCTTTAAGCAATCCTTACGTGTGTAGTTTGTAATAGTTGAAATTTACAATGCTTGTTCTGAATAAGTAATTTGACGTGGTAAATGCTCTTAATAATAAATGAGTATTGTCCTGAGCTGAATGTTAATTTCATGATCAAGTACATGTTTAATATGTGAGAATATGATAAACTATAGAGATTCGTTTATAACAGGAGTATTAGGTTAAACCCAAGAAAATTTGGTTTGGAAGTAATATTTTTGTCAACAGTCAAACATGGCACGACATAGATATTTGATTGAGATAACATTTGAGAGTTACACCCAAGGAAACACACCATAAATGTCACCTCGATTATGACAGTAGGTCGAGTGTCTATATTTTCGCTCGATTTACGGAATATTGAATTCGAGGACGAATTCGTTTAAGGAGGAGAGGATGTAAGACCCCGAATCCTTAAGTACTTGACTCGGTAGAACGTTTACGTACTTCGTTCTTTATCGCGACCTTTGAGAGATCATAGGTATTTGTGTACTTGCTCGGATGTATTTACATTCATAATAACCATGTTTAAAAGTTTACATGTGGCCACGACGTTCATAGTAGTTGTCGTCGTAAGTTTGATTCCCCGATTCGCGATTTTAGTTATCGTGTTGTCGTACGAGTTCGTATCGTTGTGTTTATTGCCGTATTACTAGGTTAGTATTATTTTGACCCTAGGTTTGGCCTTGGATGACTAGGGGGACATTAGGTATTAACTTGGTATTATTTTGGTTTGGTCGTGTTTAAGTTTGAACACGCTCGTGTTTAATTTTCGGTGTGACTTGTATATTCGCCTCAACCATGAAAGGTCTGTAGTAATATGGCCATAGTTTTCTGTAGACAACTCTGAATTGAGATCCGTTTGATGCGTTAGAAACTAGACTTCAAAATATTTTTAATCATACATTTTTCGTAATTTTTGGATTTGTATTTCAGTATATACGCATTTTTAAAATTGACTGAATAATTTGTTCTCGGTATTTCCAGAAATTTGAGTTTTGCCTTGTTTGTTGGATTTACTTGAAGACCCTTGATTAATTTCACTAAAACTGACTTGAGACCTTAATTAGACCTTAATTAGAGTGGATTAAGCCTAAGTGAAAATTTTAGCACTAAGTCCTCAATTAGGGACTTAATCTCGCTTAAAAATTGACCTATAAGAGCTTGACACCTGCCCCGCTCACTCTCTCACCTCTTAGTGTACCATGTCTGTAGAACTCCACTCATTGCACCTCCTATTATCAGATATTTGTGTTCAATAATGGTGGAGCTTGAGTGTGGGTGATTGGAGGTGAGATTAGTGTGTATTGCTTGATTTCCCGGAGATCCGGCCACCCAATTTTGGATTCGAGACCACCCAATCGTAGCTATCGACGAGGAGACTACTAATCCTTACTTTGTTTTCATTTTTCTTATGCTTTTCTAGGCTTAAGGTATGCTTCCAATCTCAGAAAATTTGTATGTTCAATATAATGACATACTCCCTTCATAATAGTTGTAGTATCTATGCTTAGGAAGACTTATTGTGAAGTAGAAATCTTGATTTCAACAACTTATAAATCTGGAATTTATGGGGCTGATTTGTTAAGTCATTAATTTGGGTTTGGGTACCGCATGAATGTGGTTCTAATTGCGCTTAGGAGTAATTCTTGTGAAGGAATTCATTGCAATTGTTAACTTTAAAGAATTTTTCATGTTATGGTTAAATTCTAGAAATTTTGGGGCTGCCCTCTAGACTTAAATAATTGGGTTTGTGTGCAAATTTAAAAGTGTTATAAACATAATTTGGAACAACTAATGTTCATGGAATTGTTGCATTTGGAAACTTCAATGAGATCACTAATTTAGGATTTCACCAATTAGGAAGAAACCTCACAGATTCAGTAATATATGTTGCCTAAAAATAAATATATGTTGGTCATGTGTATGTTGAGTAACGCTCTGTAACGTTTCATAAATTTTCGAGTTCGGGAAGTATTTTTAATGAATCACGAACCATGGCTGCGATAGTGAGTCTGAACAAGGGAAACTGGTTATTAACATGATCTTCATGTGATGATAAACTGATGAATACAAATCCAATTAGAGTGTTTTAAAATGGTAAACTCTAGCTCAAAGAGTCTAGTTTCTGTAAATATAAAATATGTGTCATTTGGATCAACAGGTAATTTTTGGTAAATATTTTATGATAGACATGCAAAATAAGTCATAACAGAAAACCAGATTTTTAACATGATTTGAGGTGATTGTATCCTAAAGAATACAAGTCCAAATTTAGTGCTTTAAAGTGCTAAATTATAGTTATAAGAGTCTAATTTCTGAATATATAAAATTCACGAAATTTGGAGTTGTGTGAAATTAATGGTCGAATTTATAAGTTGACTATACAGAATAATCATAACAGAAAAATTGATTATTAGCTTGATCTTGATATGATCATAGATTGATGAATACAAGTCCGAATGACGTGATTTAAAAGGCTAAGTTATACTTTAAAGAGCGTACCTTCTAAATAAGTAAGATTCAGTACATTTGGAGTTGAGAATAATTTTTAATACAATTTGTAAAATTGCTGCATAGAGTGATTTGTAATATTTGAACTTGTTAAGGATAGTTTTGTTTAATTCATGGACTACGATAAATTTTGGACAATGAGATGAATTATCATTTTAGGATGCATTTATTATTTATAATCTAAATGATTTACTGACCTAGACTAACATAGTAGTCTTGGATAATATGTGATTTGGTATTTGTTTAGTTAAAAACTTAACTTGGATGTATGCTATAAATAAACATATATACTTATTAGATATTATGACTTATGAAAGCATAATTGTGATACTTGTTAAGGATTGATTCTCCATACTTGATGAATATGACTTATAAAACATATAGTGTTTTTTGCCTTCATGCATGTTCAACTATTGGGTTGTTAACTTGCAATGAAATTTGGATTCCACTAATAGGTGGGATTATGAACTCGATCTAGATCTGAGTGGTTGAGATCGATTTGATATTTTACGAATATAGGGTGGGCAAACAGATTTCGATTACATTTGTATCTCGACCGACCCGACCAGCTAAAACCCAATTGAATCACATATTTTTTCAAAATTTCGTTTAGCGGGTTACCCTAACTCGAACCTCAATCAATTTGTTCATGACACTGCATCAATTTGAATCATGATACACAAATGGATTTGTGATACAGCAAATCCCGATGCAGAAATTAATTACATTCCTGACACACAAATTGGACCATCAAACGTAAACCACTTTACGGTTACTTTATTACTCCTCGATTTTTAAATAATTTTCTAAATATTACTTCCATGTTTCTAAAAAAATTGTCCTATGTCTAAGCTTTTAATTTTACGAAAATATTTTCACCGCTTTACAGTAACTTTTTCTTAATTTGAACCGGGAAGTATTGCTCTTCTTTTTTCTCCCGCCAATCTCACCGGGCCAAACATGAAACCTAAATCCCAACTCGACATAATATGGGGTGGGCTAGTATTGCTCTTCTTATGCATCACACACACATACTTTAATTTATTAAATTAAATTAAAGATAAAAACTATAAATTGAAAGTATAAATTAAGAAAAAAAATCAAATAAAACTATTTTGTTTATTTAAAAAATTAAATTCTAGATAAACAAAAACAATTTAAACTGTGTTGTATTTATAAGCTGATAACTAAAAAAAC
Organism: Codonopsis lanceolata; assembly: GCA_013146195.2. Taxonomy (NCBI): domain Eukaryota; kingdom Viridiplantae; phylum Streptophyta; class Magnoliopsida; order Asterales; family Campanulaceae; genus Codonopsis; species Codonopsis lanceolata. Next base: position 98,826,565 of record CM028380.1, on the reverse strand, counting down.
TAAAAAAACCCAAGGTATAAATAGCAATCTAAAGAAACATGAGTAATTAATAATTTACCTACAAAATAAAATATTATTTATTTGTTTCAAAGACAATATAAATTGAATTACCATCAAAATACAAATAAAACAAAAACAAAAAAAACTGTAGATCATAACTTAAACCTAAAGGGCTTGTTTGGTAGTCGGACAAGGATAAACAGTATTATTAATCTCATTACTATTAGTGTCCTCGCTATTAATCCTCACTTGTATATCGGGGGTAGTTTTGAGATTACAAATGTTAATCCCAATTTTTTTTACTGATGGCGCTAATAATACCACCCTCCCCCTAGGTATTAATAGTAAGGGGATAATGACTTTATCCGGATAACTCGTGCTATTAGTTCCGACTACCTGTTGCGTACCAAACATCATGCAACTCGGCTTGTTAATCATATCCGACCTTAATCCTGACTACCAAACGGCACCAAAATGTGTCTCATCTAAATGCAGCATCTACGCCTCTCTCTCTCTCTCTCAAAATTCTTTCGATCGTCTCTCGCCATCGCCACCTCCCTCCACCGCTTGCTACCTGCTCACCGCCACCCTCGCCATCACCGACACCCACTCTAGCCGGGTCTGTCTCTCACTCACTCTCTCCCTCATCTTCTTACGGCCGCCATCTGTTGCGCCACCGCCACCACTACTACCAAATCAGGTGAGTTAACTTCCTCTTTTACTTTTTTTTTGGTTGCCTTTTTCGTAATTATTTTGTGATTTTATGTATTGGTTTGCTATTTAATCGATTAACTTTGTTTTCTATCCTCCATCTCCACCCACAATCGCCTTCAAAATGTAAGCTGCAGTGTTATGGTTTTATTTAGGATGGATTTGTTGTTTGACCTTGACCTAGTTTGTTTATTTTAAATGTGGATGACTTAAACAGAGTATGAGTTTACTCTGTTTAAGGTATTTTTTGGCTGTTAAACAGATAGAGCCTAGAGGAGGATGCCTTTTCTTGACTAGTTGATAATGGCCTTTACCCGTCACCCAGGATGAGCAAAACATGATATTTCAAAATTTCATAGTTTACTGAATTATTGGTCTAGTGGTCTAGTAATCAGTACACTTTTCATTATACTTGTAAGGACAAAATAGGCATGACATATTTTGGTCCTAAAGTTTAGGTGTATATTTGAAAACAAAATCTTGATAATATTTTGTTTTTTTGTCCTAAAGTTTAGTTATTTTTGGAAATCAAAATATTCATAGGACTTTAGCTTTCTTCGTCCTAAAGTTTAAGAGTATATTACTAATTCCAATCTTTTTCCATGTTGGAATTTGTTTCTTAATTCATGTGTAGGTCTCCTCCTCATATAAATAAAGGACATGGCTCAAGGCAGTAGCTAGACGAACAGAGAGAGTGCAGAGTATAGAAGGGCAATATATTCAGATCATAATAGAGTTTTCAGAAATCCAGATTTGATGAAAGTGAATGCAGTTCCGAATGCAGCAATTGGAGAAGCTACATCCGGAGCTACATTGAAACTGTTGGTTGTTGTTTGCTTTCCTAGTTTCTAGGAAGCTTGTTTTTTAATCTCACGTTTTCTTTACCTCTGTTTCTGTGAGTTTTGCTCTCCAAGACTTGTTGTCTTGTGAGAGTATTTGGTTTGGTGATTTCACATTCTATTTTGTAAAACAATTCATTTTTTTAGTGAAATTTTTTTGGCCATAAGGATGGATCTACAATTTTGAAACTTGTAGATTGTTTGGTAAACGTCTCTGTTTATTTTTACTTTAAATTAAAAAGTCTTCCGCTGTTATTAATTTTTCTGACCAATACACCTTCCAGTATACCTTCTGTGCAAAGCTACATTGTAAATTGTATTGACAGTTTTGTAAATCCTAGCTACTATTGATCTTACGATACTAATATATCATAATTGCAACAAGTATTGGAAACATATCAAAGTTTCAATAGGTACAATGCTTTCAAACATGATGTAAATCAAATTTCTTAATTTGGCTGGTCAAGTGATGTAGCATTACTCTTTAGTCTTCCTCAATAGTTTCTATCAGGTTGTTTCTTTTTTCTTAGTGATTTTATTTTTATATTAGTAAATTTTGTAGATTTCGATGGTGGTGTTGACGGTGAGCGTTTTATATTTTGTCAAAGTGGGCCGATTCGTTTGAATCCGTCGGACATTTTGACCCGTTTTATATTTGGGTCATAATGGGTCACGACCCGTTTCGACCTGATCCAACTCATTCAATTGTCAGCTCTAGTGGTGGGTGATACTTAATTATGTGAGTTGAAGGTTGGTTAGTGAGGGAAGAGGGTTTTATTAGGATAAACTGTTCTGTTTATTCGAAATTAGTATCGTAAACCTTAAATTGCTAAAACTAAAACTAGGAACTGTTTTTTTTCTTGGAAGATTTAGGTAATAGCATTAAATACCAATTTGAAACTGTTGAATTTAATGGTGTGATTAATAAGAATAAATTAATATTAAATTTCTTGATATAATTTTATATCAATATTTTACCCCAAGACCAAGTATTGCTAACAACATGAGAGATGGCTATTTTTGTCCCCGGGGGCATGGTCGAGTGGTAAAAGGAGGGGGACATAAGATTCTAGAGGCATGTAGCGTGGGTTCGATATTTGGTGGAAGCAATTTGCTTTTTTCTGAGGTTGGATCTTGTATGTTTTATTAGTTGACATATTCTCAAACCATGTATCATTCGGGCACATCCCGCGATTTTCCTGATAGTAGCAATGAGGGACCGAAACTACTACCCCAGGATTCAACTTAGTTAAAAAAAAAAAAAGCGATGGCTATTTCCACTTGAGCAAGCCATAAATTAAACCTTAAATTAATTATGTTTTTTTAATTAAAAAAAAACACTCTAATCATCCCTTTACATGGGTATTATTCCATTGTTCTGTTTTGGCCTGTAATGAGAAATATTTCACGCTCTGTAGCGGGACTTTAAGGTGGCTTGCTGATAAGTGGTGACACCGTTAATGGATTTTTCATATTGTCGTGTAGATATTTTTATTAAATTACTAGTATCATGAATCTGATACTGGTCTTGGATTCTTTTTGTTTGCTTTTATTGAGTGAGATATATAATGGAATTGTTTGATATATATTATATGATCAGGATATATTATAGGTGATGTGTGTATTTTATAAATGGAAAGAAAAAAGGTTGCAATACAATTATGAATTCAAGTAAGGTTGCAATTAAATTCTTGAAAAATGTTCCAGGTTCAGAGTCAATCCTCCAAATGAACGGACCATTACTTCTCTGCTAGATATTGAATGAGACATAAACCATAAACCTTAAACTTAAATCGTAACGTTAACCTTAAACCTAAATCATAACACTAAACCTAAACCATAACACTTAACCTAAATCATAATACTAACCTTAAACCTAAACCTAAACCCCAAACCTAAACCTCAACCCCAAACATAAACCTAAATCTAAACAACCTAAACTTAAACCTAACAAACCCTAACCTTTAAATTAACCGTAACCCTAAACTTTAAAACTAACCTAAACCTAAACTGAAACCTTAACCCCGAATAATATTAAATCGAAAACCTTAATTACCCTTAACCTTAAATAAACCAAACTCCGTCACCTAACCCTAATTTTTGCCTAATTACTCCGTTAGTGATTAGGAATATGAATAATATGATGAACGTGTTATATAACATGTTAGCAAGTTCGGACGAGTGTCGTTTCATTGTCTAACATGGCAATATATTCTAATGTCGGTTCTCATGCATTTTTGGTCACTCCATCTCAATTGCATTTATAAACCACTCCTGAATAAACTTAAAAGCTTAGAAACCCGTTCGAGAACCCTTAATTGGTGTTGCGGTTCAACATGTGCTTGAAGTTCGTGTTGTGGCCAACATCTATTATAGGTTCTTGAATTGTCCGTTTGGACAGTTTGGAAACGTATAGTGTGTGTACTTTAAAATATTATTGTCTTTTATAAATGTTAATGTATTTGATATCTTAGATATTTTGGTCGTATTTTCCATTGTTCTCTGGGTGTATACTAGACGTGGGTTATAACGACTCTGTCTATTTTGTGTACTTGGAGAGCCATGCGGAAGTGCTGCCGAAATTATCTTGGGTATCTTGCAATAACATATAGACAATAATGTTATTAAAGTACATACTATCGTGAGTTTCTGAATGGCATAGAAGCCTGACCTGAAATCAATTAATTAACATTCCAGCTTTGTGTCATCTTAGCATCTCAAGCACAACAGGTATACATGACACCCTACCCTCGTCGGCGATCCGAGTTAAGCGGATGGTGGGCTGTCTGGAAGACTAAGGCTAGAAGCATGATTGAGGAACATACAACTACGGAGTCGACATTAGAAACACCCTTTCAAGAGGATGAAATGTCAGTACCACCTAACGTTTCATCAGCTAATCATCCATTGGATGAGGCCACTCATATTCCTCAAAATGTTGATGAACCTGAGGAGTATTTCTTACCAGTGAATTTGCCACCTCCTCTGCCTCGTTCAGGTCATCTCGCGCATATTGATGAATCAGAAGAAAAGGAAGAGGAACCAGAGTTTGATTCATAAGAGTCCGAAGAAGTTGATGAAGAAGAACTTGAGTTTTGTAGTAATTCAGTCTGGTGATGAGGATGAGGAAGAAGATTCATAATAGTTTAACATCTCAAAATATGTACTTAACAATGATCATACTCTTATAATTTATGTATTAGTTAATCGACAAGTTAACTATATTGTGATTGCTTTAGATTTTGAGAGCTTTAAATATATGTGTTCGAGCATTGTAAGAAGATCTGTTAATGCATTGTTTTCTATTGCTTAAGTTTTATATTTTTATTGTATTTAGAGATGAGTTCGTCTTGACCTTCCAGAGCGGGTAAGAAGACCCGCCCTTTATATTCCTTGTTCACTGGGATGCAACTGTCCCGCTCTGTTCAATCCGGTTGAGACATGCATACAAGCTCCTTCTCCGAAGCAGGTAGTACAACTTCTAGTCGATTCGATTCCAAGGGGAGGATATATGTCTATTTATCTCCGAATTACGATCAGTAAGTAACTATTCATTAATTTGATATAATTTGGTTCCTTTTTATTTCATATAAAATTCATTAACATTTAAGTTAATTGTATAAATATACTTGGCAGGTTCGTAGGTGCATACCCTACGCCCGGTAAATGGATTGGGGAGTATTGGCAGCGTCGAGTACTCCGTTGGTTTTGGCCCTCGTTTTCAAAGTTGCACATCGAGGAGAAGGAAAATATTTGGGAGACCTTCAAGGTAATGTGTTAATATTTTTTATTTTTATTAAATGTTAGTTATTAAAATGGTATAATTCTATTTTTATATTGTAGTTGAAATATAATGGACGGAGGTCTATGAGGAGGCCACGATAAAGACTGTTTTCATGTATCACTGCAGCAGTCGGTTTAGGGATCATATCGGTAACACATTTATCTATCCTTGTCTTAATATTATAATGTTATCATTATATGTTTATGAGATAATTATATTTTTAATAGGTAACATAATTATCTATCCTTAGCTTAATTTTATAATGTTATCATTATATATTTATGAGATGATTATATTTTTAATAGGTAACACAAAGAAAGAATGCTGGAAGAATAAGGTCCCTCTCGTGAAACCGAGGTGGATGATCGAGGATGTGTTTGTTGAGTTTTGCACTTATTGGGGGATGGAAAAGACGACTGCAATCGCCAAGCAGACTGTGCAAAATAGGTTGAGCTCGTCGGAGAGTGGCACGAAGCATACGATGGGGACGATAAATGTAGCTGAGCATCATATGCGTATGGTATGTATGCTAGTGTAAATTTAGTGTATTAATGTTTAAATATCGATTTTTGTACGTTTGTTAGCTGGGTAGCCATATTGATGCTATAAAATCCATGTCTTTAGTTTATTTGACTTTGAAGCCGAACAAGATAACTGTATGTACGTTGGGGGTGTTAATGTAAATAATAAGAAATAAAAGGGGTATCAGTGTAAATTTAGTGTATTAATGCTTAAACATCGATTTATGTACCTTTGTTAGCTGGGTAGCCATGTTGATGCTATGAAATCCATGGTTTTAGTTTAATTGACTTTGAAACCGAATAAGATAAATGTATGTACGTTGAGGGTGTTAGTGTAAGCGGAACGAAATAAATGGGTGTTAGTGTATTAATGCTTAAACATCGATTTATGTACATTTGTTAGCTGAATAGCCATGTTGATGCTATGAAATCCATGGTTTTAGTTTAATTGACTTTGAAACCGAATAAGATAAATGTATGTACGTTGGGGGGTGTTAGTGTAAATGAAAAGAAATAAAGGGGTGTTAGTGTAAATTTAGTGTATTAATGCTTAAACATCAATTTATGTACGTTTGTTAGCTGGGTAGCCATGTCGATGCTATGAAATCTATGGTTTTAGTTTAACTAACTTTAAAACCAAACAAGATAACGGTATGTATGTTGCGGGTGTTATTTAAATGGTAATTAAGAAATAAAGGAAGTGTTAGTGTAAATTTAGTGTATTATTAATGGTTAAACATCGATTTATGTACGTTTGTTAGCTGGGTAGCCATGTTGATGCTATGAAATCCATGGTTTTAGTTTAATTGACTTCGAAACCAAACATGGTGTGTTCGTGTAAATGCTATGAAATTATATTATTTGGTTTAACTAAAGTAATTATAATGATTATAGGAAAGGGAATATGGCGTCGTTAGTTTTCTTGATGTGTTTGTTAGCACACATACTAGGCCTGGTACCTCCGTCGATGACCCTCCGCAATGGGTTAATGATAGATCAGCATCTACATTTGTAAGTAAACTGTAATTGAAACACTTTGTTTTGAATATGTAAATTTATTTATGTATATTGTGTATATGATAATATTTGTTTGTTTTATTGACAGTCTGGATATAAGACAACGGTATTGGAGGAAGATGCTGATCCTACCCAACCCCCTACCCAGCCCATTTCATTCAATCCTTAGGTTTGGAAAGAAATCACCCTTGAAGGACGGAAAAAGGGGGGAGATTTTAGAATGGGGGACCATGGGCTGCAATGTTCATCGTCGGGTACAATGATTTGCAAAAATGATGGCGATGATGCAAAACATGGTACAACAGATGCATGAGTCTTCGAACACTCCCTCTAGTAGTATCGGGTCCCCTTTTCATGCCAAAAATCTCTTCCAAGATCAGCCCCCCTCCCCCACTTTGATTATTGGTACTACTTTAAGTTGAAACATTGATATTTGGTATTGTTTGATTTTGCATGATTTTGTATGTATATATATTTGGTACTTTGCTGTAATAACATTTAAAGTTTGAGGTTTTTAAATTGGTTTTATAGTATTGTTTATTTCGTATCTTCAATTTCGTATTAATTGTTATATTATCAGGTACAAAAAATTATAATGATGGTATTTTTTTTATTTTTTTTCATTATTAGCGACGGAATTTCCGTCGCTAAAGGTTAATTTCAAATACGGGATTCTCCGTCGCTGAAATTCACCCTTTAGTTACGAAATTTTCGGTAGTTGAAATTAAATTTTAATTAACTTTTAAAAACCTTTAGCGACGGAAAATCCCGTCTCTGAAATTCACCCTTTAGCGACGGAAAATTTTGTCGCTGAAATTAACATTTAACGACGGAAATGGGCCCGTCGGACATCTGCGACGCATGATTACCGACGGCCCATCGACGAAAAATTCTGTCGCTGGGAAGCCATTAGCGATGAAAAATTCTGTTGCTAAAGACCATTTTTCTAATAGTGTTGGGACTTAACCAGGAGTTTCATTATCCTGAGTTTTACCCAAGTTTCTAGCCTTATGTTTGTCATACGAATTGCTTTAACAAAGCTACATCCTTGTTACGTCCAATAACAAGGGAAAGACCTATGCAACGACCTGTAGCGATCACGAGATTTAAATCTCGTAAAGACTACTATCGTCCCATTGTCGACACAACCATATATGCCAGCTGGACTCAATGCGATGCACAAGTAGATGTTTACTAGCTAATAAATACAACTGTCGAGTCCCAAAGTAGGGGAGATCAACACACGTAACAAGCATGCTTATTTGTCTGTAAATAAACACTTAAGCATTTATTTGCTTACACACAAATACAAAGGTATGTAATATTTTATATATAATAAACTACACTAAAGTATTCCTCCATTATCGTAGGAATCGAGCACGTCACTCGTTGTATTTTATTGTCCCTAAATCTACTCCGTTGAGTCATTCATTTAATATTTATAAATTTCGGGCATCACCACGATTTGCAGGATTCAACCCAACACAATATCACCGACGTTTTGTTCGACATAATAATGGTTTAAAACCAATTAACACATTAATCAGAAAAAATTAATAATAACTCGTAACTAAATTATTTATACTACATATTCAAAACAAATCATATGTGAGTAGCCCACAGTTCATGGATGCTTTTATTACATACAAAGGAAAGATAATAGTAACTTATCTCTTCTAAAAAATATCGGTAAAATATGTAGTATTCAGGTATAAACGTAGCCCTCAACACATAGAACATCCTTGCAGAATCGAAATTTAAAACAAACAATATTTCATTAACAAATCAAACCAAAAAGCTAAATCCTCAATAACTCACGTCTGACGCTCGATACGGGAGACAACGAAGAAGTTTAGGAAAATGAGAGAAACTCTTATTCACTCAAATTAAATTTAAAAAAAAAAACGGAGGGAGGGCCACCAACCGCCCAAAATGGTCAAACCAAACAAAGGAAACAAAACAAATCAAACTTGTTAAATTGGAGAAGTCATGCGGCCTGGGCAAAAAAATTTGGTCAAGTTGACTAATCACAAAATAACATATTTATATGTAGTTAGTTATTTTAAAATGTCAATCTTATTGATGGGTCAAAAATCAAACCAATTAATCACTAATTAAATACTAATTAATAATTATAAATTAGTTAATTTTAAAATAAAAATATATTTTAACAATATAAAAGATACATATAACGTACGATACACTTCGGGTCAATCTAGCTTAAAATAATTATTTTTCTACCTTTAACGTGTTACTTCTTATTCCAACGTTATAAATCATAACTAACATAACCAAAGTTCAATATGGACTTTAAATACGTCAAACATCAAACCCGACACATCTTGAGTTCAAATGAACTCTCGTATGACAATTACTCAAGTCCACCACACAAAACACATAAATACATTAAATATAACTCGAAGCAAGTAATTATTCATGCTAATACACCCTAATGCACAATTAATAAAATATGTAATTTCAAGGTGTTACACTGTGCACATGTGTTGAGCATCTCCCTGCAGGCGAATATGAATAACCATGCTATTGTGAATTGAGAATGAGCCAAAAAGATTTTATATGTTGCTTTAGTAGTTAGTGTTAATTTTTAATTGTTTTTGTATTTAATCGTTTTTATATTTATCTGCATAGTCGAAAGTCTCCTTGAGTTTGTGGGTTTCTAGAGGAGTGTAAATAGTGTCATTCTCCGAAAAGATTTTTAATTTTTGTAACTTTATGGCTTTTGTAATTATTAGTTTTGTAGTTTACTCGTGGACGAGCAAGGTCTAAATTTTGGGGTATTTGATAGATCTATTTAATACGCATCTATGAGGTACTTATTCAACTTAGAAATAACAATTTCACGAGGCTTTTGGCTTCTAATATGTGTTTTGGAGCTTATTTATGAGTTTCACAGTTTTAGATGAATTTATGAGATTTTTGAAGGTTTTTAGTTCAGAATTGAAGAAGCGTGTAAAGTGCAAAGGCTAAAAAGAAGAAGGATAAAAAAGTAAAGTAGACCTTGCGACCGCATGCCATAGGAACCTTGCCCCTGCAAGGTTCCTAGAATGTCACCGCCGGAGAACTAAAACCCTTGCGGCCGCATGCCTCCTTGACCTTGCGACCGCAAGGTAGCCGATTTGCTGAAGACGAGAATTTCAGTTTAATTGTAATTCTTGCCTTGAAAACTCTAGTATAAATACAAACTTTATAGCCCTAAGCAAAAAGTCTTCTCTAGTCTGAAATTTAGCCTTATTATACAGTTGTTATTAGTTGTGATCATAGTTGTAGAAGGTTGTTCATGCCTTCATCCATCCCATCGATTGGTTCATCATTGATGACGAACTAACCACACATATCTAAGAATTAGAGGTAACTTGTATTACCAAATGCACGATGGCCTTGTCTGCTGAACCAAAATGCCTCAACACTCACCCTAAATGAGTCCTCACTCAACCCCAAACAACCTAGGTTGAATCCTCACTCAAATTGCGTCCGAAACTCACTCAAGTAAACATGCATGATTATAATCATGTCAAAGTAATGGTTGAAACAATGATTAATCAAGTAAACATGCATGATTATAATCATGTCAAATGTCTCATGAAAGGTCTAGAATGCATGTACATGTTAGATCAAGACATTAATGAAATCAAAACGTTAAAAGACGTAGTGTGCACAAAGTATGATTTCATGCAACGCAATAAAAATGAATGCTATCCTCAAAGCATCAAAGACATTAATAGACTAAAGGAACACCTCCAACTTGAAGTTTAACAAGTCTAAGTATGACCATAACAACCATGGAAATACCTAAGACTTAACTAAGGTGACGTACACAAACAACTAAGGAACATATATTAATAGTGTTTTGGTCTTATGTGGGTACTCACACACATCTAGACTCTCTCACAAATCAAACCATGCAACATCAAAGAAAGAAATACGAACATAGCACACAAATAAAGCTTACGATGAATCGGGGTATTACAATAACATTGGATGGCAATATGGGGAAAAAATTAGGTTGGTGTGCACTTTGAGATTGAGTGGATACTTTAGAGGTCTATTTATATTTTGATTTTTAACAACAATAAACAGAAGGGGGCAAAGTGAGGTAAATAAGAAAATCATTTATGAAAGTGAGACACTTCGTAGGTTGGGGTGCAATGTGAGATTTAATGTGTTATTTTGGGAGCATCGTATTTTGGCCCCATAAAAACTAAACCAAAATACAAATTTTCCCCCACAGTATCTACCAAATTCATTTTTATCCCCAACGTAATTTTGTATCATTTGCAAATTCAATGTTACACTCCCCCCCCTAATTTTCCACCTAGCCACGACTGACGTTAGAAAGATAAAAAAAATTGACATAGTTCCCAATTTGTTGAGGTTATGTCAAATTTGGTGATAGGTTGGGGATGTCATGTCTGGTAATTGCAGTGGTAGATATGGTGACAAAGATGTTTAAGGTCAACAATTTGCTCAAATCAAACCACCAACGATACCAACGGTGCCGACGAGAAATTTGTTAGAGTTGAAGCTAATGATGATGAAAACGTATTGAACCAAGTCGTGGCTCATCGATCATCGTCGTATACACCTTCGAGGGATTCAAATATGGATTTTAATTTTTGATCGAATTTTACATTTTGATTTGGTATTGAATGGTTTATTTAAAGTGAAATTCATTATGTATGCTTGTCTATTGTGTTGTATGAGAGAAAGGGATAAATGGAATGTGGAGTTTGGTCATTCAGTATCAACTACTGTGACAGCTTTAATTTTTGGTAGGTTCTTATCCGTGTCGGCCTTGACAACCTAAGTGTGATTCTCTGATTTTGAGTTATATCTCTCTTGATCTTTGATATGATTCCCCATCAAATTTTATTTGTTTATCGATATAAAAATTTGAATAAAACATTCACACAGTTTTGAGTTTTATCTATCTTAAAATTTACATAAGAGGTCATTATTAGAGAAGACGCAAAGAAAGCGTTGTCAGAGAAGAATAAAAGGAAGTTTCGCTTTAGGAAACAAAAGTAGAGAAAGTGTTGACCAAATGTCATGTGCACGTGAAATGCCATGTGTAACTTAATGTCAAATTGGGAACGTTCGTCCTTGTTAGTGGGGCTAGGGGTAAAATTGGAAAAAAGTTGTAAAATGTGATATAAAAATATTGAAATCTTGTGTAGGACGGTTACGGATCCTAAATCTATAAGACGGAGCCCCAAAAATAATATAAAAAGCATGATGGAATGGGTAATCCATCAACAAAGACCGCAGGTTACACAGTAAAAAAATAGGTCAAAATATGAGAGAAAATAGGTAAAAAAAATTTACAAATGGGGCTGAAACCCATGAATCGACTCGGATCCGTCAACATAAACATGTGGGTCACACAAGGAGGGGAGGGACACGTGTCGGTTCGGTAAGCTAGCCAGCACATTAATTAAATATTTGTCAAACCGAAATTTTTCTTCTTCCCAAGTCTTGCAGTTTCATCCTTTGTCATTTCGTTAGCCTCATTTGCCTTGGGAGGCTTGGCAGACCCTAACGGACTTTGACGAAATGATAAATGACACATTTAAAGGCAAATGTGACACATTTAAAAGATAAAATTAACACATTTTAAGGTCAAAAGTGACACTATAAAGGGAAAAAATGATTATAATTTTCATTAAAATGCAAAGTAGCACTCTTAATACTAAAAAGTGACATTCTTAATAATAAAAAGTGATACATTTAATACTAAAAAGTTACATTTTAAAACCAAAAGTGACTGTCAAAAGTGACACATTTAATATTAAAATGTAACACTTTCAATGCTATATAGTGACACTTTCACCGTTTCACGCCAAAAAGTGACGGTTTTTATTTATAGTGCAAAGTAGCACTTTTTAAAACAAAAGTGACACATTTAAGATCAAAAGTAACATATTTAAAACTAAAAAGTAACACATTTATGACTAAAAAGTTACATGTTTTAAAGAAAAACAATTGATATTTTTTATTAAAAATGCAAAGTTACACATTTTATACTGAAAAGTGAAGCAGTTTATAGTAAAATATGATACTTTTAATACGAAAGTGATATTTTTCATTTATACACATAAAGGGTGACGCTTTAATTTTTAAAAGTCGAAGGGTTGTACTGAAATTACTGTATCTTGGTCCATTTAATATTTATAGGTCCGTCGTACCGATTATGATTCGTAAGACCATCTTACATGAGACCTACTCTATAAAAATGACACGAAACTTTGGTCGGCAAAGTGGGATTTTATAAATATTTTGAGGGAATTTGTTAGATTTTTTTAGCGTAAATATATACTTTTTTAGGTTGCGAGTTTGATTTCTCTAAGACAATATATTATTTTCTAGAGAGAGTCACAAATTTCAGAAACGACATAAATAAAGTCTCCAACAACAATGTGTTTATCTAAGATCGCTTAGTTTGAATTGTATTCAATTCACACAATAATAAAAACGAATTAATTCATGTTTGATATTAAAAAAAGAGAAAATAAAAATAAACAACAAAAAATACCAAGGTGTAGGATCATTATTCATATAGTTGCGTATTTAAAAAGAAATTACAATGACAAAAAAAAAACATTGAATGAACCCAACTCAACATTGAATGAAAGTATGAAACACTAAACTGAAGCAAAGAAAGAAAGAAAGCAAAAAAAAAACATGAATTCTTAGGCATCATTCCTTGGGAAGAGATGTGGTAGTGACAGTCTCTGACTGTATAGTTGAATTTAAGGCTTTAATGTCGGGATGACCTTCGAATTTAAGCATATATGTTACAGTCAAGCCTACAATTGCTTCAATTCCGTTGCCACATTTAGTGTCCTTCAAAACAACTACTTTTATTGGTAAATGACTACCAAACCTAGTCGGCGTCCCCCAACCAAAGTCAATATCATAAAACGGTAACTTACACCAGCTTGTCAACAGGTACATGTCTTCTTCTTTATTGTTCCATGCAGAAAGTGATTCAGTTATAAGTTTAACAACCAGTGAAGTAATTTCTTCTTGTGTTGAAGCTTTTGAAAAATCCAAAATTATTGTTTGTATTGTCTCCCCTACCAGTCCCACTAGATCATGTAACTTAACATCAGCAGTCTTGTTTGCCGGAAACCTGATCGTAATGGGAGCATAGCAGTTTCCAAAAGAATTCTTAGGTATTTGAACGGGAGACGATGTCCTACCTCGTAAGTTGAATGAGAGTATTAATACGGAAGGCCTCAAGTACCCGTGTTTGGCTTGAGAAATCGATATAAAAGCTTTCCAAATAGAAGCGGTAACAACCGCCACTCGCGAAGGGTGGTAGTACTTCTTGACACCCCAATCACTACTTGCGACAACATTGGCTTTTATAACTGAAATTGCGTCGCCATTGAAGACAAACACCTTGCCGACTATATTCTCTGCATCAATCAGGGGTGATGCCTTTCGAGGCATCAACCTGGATGTATTCGTTGGAAAGAGTTGAGGCAAGTGAAAATCTTGGAGGGTTAGATTACCTGCATAGTTCCCAGGTAATCGAGTAATCGTTGCCCAGTGACTTATGAAGGTAGTCCCCGAAGTCCCGTCGGTTAAAGCGTGGGAAAGATATATGGCCAAAGCTAGCCCACCGTATACGAACCTGGTGGCTTGTACAGCTAAAACTGGGGCATCAACGGACGTAGTCCTGCAATTCTTGGAAAAGACCTGTGGGAGAAAAGCATCAAGAAGGCTCAGATCCTTGTGTACATTGGTGAGAGACTCATCAAGGTTGCCATTCGCTTGAGCTTCGACAAATAGAACCCCTTGATCTTGACAACTAACAGATAGACCGTCTTCTTTGAGCCTTCCGGCCATTGGAGAATATAGACTTAAGGTCTCCGATAACGATTTCTTCAAGACTTCTTGGATACAAGTACTAGAACTACTGGAATTGAACGGGTAGAAACAAATGTATGGCACATAAATTTGAGGTGCAAGCATATCAAAGAAGCTTAAGTTATACGTTTGATGTTCTTGTGGAGTTTGAACCGATGGTTTTACAAACATCTTGGACAAGATTTGAACCTCGGCCATGGCTCTGCTGCTTAACTCCAAGAATTTTTGGTTGTTTAATTTGATTGTTGTAAGGGCAAAATAGGCATGACCTATTTTTGTCTTGTTTCACCTTTCTTGGTCAAAATATGATTTTTGATAAGTTTGTGTTAATTTAGGACTTAGTATATTTTATTAGATTTAGTTTAGTTATTTTTGGTAGCATAATCTTTTTGTAGATTTCAAGTGCACATATTTGGTAACAAAATCTTAGCATAAATCCTAGTCTAACCATGATTCTTGACCACTTTCATATTTGGTAATTAAATCTCATCCTAGTCTAACCATGATTGTTGACCACATTCATATATGGTAACAAAATCCGATTAGTTTGGTAAGTTGTTGATTTTTTCCTTAAAAACTAATCATTTTCCTTGTAGTAGACGGATTGTTTTTGGGTGTGTGTAGGAGACGCATACTATATATTCAGGAGCTGGGATTCGGCCTTCATACAGAGCTCCAGAAATAGAACAAAAACCATAGAGGGTGTGAGCTGCTCCGAGGAGTTTCGCAGCTTTTGAACCTTCAGTCAATGTGTTATCCATTGTTGCAACATTGGCGTACACATCGATTCTGAACCGCTTTTTTTGTGCTTCCTGTTTTGTTTAAAGGAAGTTGTTTTTGTTTCTTCCCACGTTTTGTTTAACCTATTTATGTGGGTTTTTGTTCTCCAAGATTTATTATCTTGTGAGAATATTTTTTGTGATTTCACATAGTTTTTTTTTTTGTAAAACAATTCATCGTTTTTTAGTGAAATCTTTTTGGCCATGAGGCTAGATCTACAAGTATAAGCTTGTAGATTGTTTGGTAAACCTTTGTGATTAATTTCGTGCTTTAGTATTAAGTCTTCCGCTGTTTTTATTTTTTCTGTCTATTGTGACTTCAATTGTAGCTTTTTCACAAGCTACATTAAATCTTTGAGAATCCTAGCTACTCGCGTTCTTTCAATTGGTATCAGAGCCTTCTCTTGATATCACTAAGAGTCGATTCTGTTTAAAGTCGTGATGGATTCTCAGTATGAGAACGTGGTTCGCCCTCCTACTCTTACAAATGCCAATTATTCTATTTGGAAAGTCAAGATGCGCATTTTCATCAAATCCATTGATGAAAGAGCGTGGCTTGCTGTTCTAAATGGTTGGACTCCTCCCAAAACTACTGATGATGATGGTGATATAAAGATCACCAAAGAAGCAGATTGGTCTAATAATGATAGAAACATTGCATCTTTTAATTCTAAAGCCTTGTCGGCCATATACAAAGCTCTTGATGCAAACACCTTTAGGGTTATAGGCAATTATGAGTCTGCTAAAGATGTATGGGAGGCCCTTCAAACCTTGTGTGAAGGACCTTCCGGTGCTTCTAAGTTAAGATTGCTTACCACTCAATTTGAAAACACAAGGATGAATGAAGATGAAGATATTATGTCTTACTATGCTAGATTACTTGATTTGTCTAACTCTGCTCTTGCTTTGGGTGATCCTATCACCAATGATCGACTTGTTAGCAAGATGATGCGAACCTTGCCTGAAAGGTTTAATGTGAAAATTTGTGCTATTGAGAAAGCTCATGACATTGACAAAATTAGTTTTGAAAGACTAGCTGGTATTCTTCAAAATTTTGAGCTAAACCTCAATGAGCAAATTAAGAACAAAGGCAAAGGTGTGTCATCTTCTACTCCTTCTGATTATAGTATTGCTTTTCCTTCTGTTGTTGATATTAGGGGTGGCAATTCGTATTATCGTGTCGTTGTCGTGCCTCATTATCGTGTTTTAATATTATCTATCTTATTTGATCATAAATACAACAATAAATATTAATTTGAATATATTAACAATTTCGTGTCTTTCGTGTCGTGTTTTTGGTAATAGGTGTCGTCTTTGGGCTTATCGTGTCATTTGTCTCTGTAATCGTGTTTTATAATCGTGCCTTATTGGTTCGTGCTAACGTGTCGTGCCAGGCATTGCCACCCCTAGTTGATATCTCTCCTGAATTTCTTGAATTGCATAAGGAGATTGAGGAATCTGATTTTGGTGAAGAGTCAATGGATTTTTTAACAACAAAGTTTAAAAATATTTTGAAAGCAAAGGGGCAAAACAAATCTCCATCTTCTATCACCAAAACAGTTTTCAAAACTGAGCCTAGAAAATTTGTTCCCAAAGAAAATTCTTTCCAAACTCCAGAAAAACCCTTCACAAATCCTTTTGCATCAAAGTCATCCTACAATGGTAAGAACATTGATTCTATCCAATGTAGAGAATGTCAAGGTTATGACCACTATGCTAACCAATGTGCAAACACATTAAGAAAGAAAGGCTTGAATTTTTCAGCAACCTTGAGTGATAGTGATGGAGAAGATCCAGGTGATCTTATCACCTTGAATGCTGTTTGTGATTCTGATTCTGAAAATGCAGATGTTTCAGCCAATGTGTCACCCGATGTTGCAACATCAGGAGCAACATTGGGAGAGACATTGAGCAGAAACAGGAACGATTTCTTCTGTTTTAATTCCACAATTGCAGAAGATGATGGAGAGACAGATTCAGACCTGCTGGAAGGGTACAAGGAGCTGTACAAGGATTGGGAAAAGAGAGCTCATCAAGTTATAGTGCTTGGAAAGGCAAACGAACTGCTAAAAAAGGCTAATGAAGAACAAAAGGAGTGTCTTACAAGGTTGGAGAGTCTCTTGAGTAAGAAAGATGTGGAGATTGAAGATCTGAAAGAAAAGCTCATCCTAGCCAATGAAACCATGGCTAAATGGAACTCAAGCCAACAAAAAATGGATGAGATGTTGAATTCTGATAATTATGGTAAGTCTGGTATTGGATTCAGGCACAATATGTTTGTGAAAGAAGGTGAAGGTATGTCTACTGAATCAAAACATCCCACACACAATTTTCAAGAAACTACCTTCTTTGAAAAACCAAGAACAAGAAAGAAAATTTTTGTGTGTCATTTTTGTCATAAGCCTGGACATATACAACCTTTTTGTTTTCTGAAAAAGGCTATATATGAGGATGATGTTAGGCAGGCTTTCTTGGCAAAAACTCAGATGAAGAATCGTATGAATGCCATGCGCAAAGCGGCAACATTGGCAGTCACATTGGAAGTCTCATCAGAAAAATTTTTCTCAAAACCACCAACCCAAAATTTTTAAACAAATGTGGGTTCCTAAGGGTAGTAATGACAAAGGCAAGTCCAAATATTGTGAACCCTTTGATATATGTCCTGGTGCTAAGCGATTCTATGAAACCATTGATGAATACCATGATGAATCTCCTCCAAAATCTTCAGAACCAAAGATCGAAACCGGTAAATCTGACATGATCGATGAACTTGCATATTACGAAAGTTCAGCCAATGTGATTCACAATGTTTCACCCAATGTGTCACCCAATGTTGCAACATCGGCGGACACATTGGACGTAAATCTTGGCGATTTAGAAGCAGTCCCGAACTTTGAATCAGGTCTGAACATTCGAAAATCAGTCAAATTTGAATGGTTGCAGCCATGACATTCCTAGCCGTATTCAGAAAAACCATTCAATCTCTCAAGTGATAGGTGATATTCATGATGGCATATACACAAGGAGAAGAAGTAGGGTTGAATCTCAAAAATTTGCATGATTATCAAAATATTTTTGAGAGAAGCCTTAAATCTTTTATGGATGCTTCAAATGATCAAAGATTATGTGTTCACATTGATGTGTTAACCTTGTTTTTTGATAACACCTATGCATTTTGCTTAGCACAAAAATCCAGTTCATTATTCTCTAACAAAACACATTAATTTAAGACACCACTTTTTTAGAGACTTGATTAAATATGGAAATTGTTTGCATTGTACATGTTGGGACTGAAAATCATTTTGCTGATATATTTGTCAAGTGTCTTGTTTTTGAGAGATTTTTCAATTTTTGGAAATCTCTTGTGTTTTGTGTGCCATATGATTTTACACTTAGTTAATTATTAAAAAAAAAAATTAGGCATGATTGCATTTTGTCTTTAGAGGGCACTCTAGATCAATTGACTCACATGTATGTGCCTCTTGTGGTTGCTTGGGAATTTCATTCAAAATCTGTTGCGATTTCATTATGATTCTCTCTCTCTCCCAGTTCTTGAGTATGTTTAAAGTCCACAAAGGAAAGAGCTACCTTTTGAAATTTTTGGGATGCTGCAATTTGTCAAGGTACTATGGAACTTAGGTTCTCATGGGTTGATCTTGAGTAAATTGACTCCCTTTAATTGAAAAAGTGTGAAAGCTACCTAATGGAAAAGAGCTACCTATGAACAAGGTTGTGGCACCTTTCTTTTGGGACTATGAATCTTCGGATTTCATGGGTTGATCAAAATGCAAAATTGCTTCCCTTGGTAAATAGTGTGAAAGGTTCCAAGTGGCATGTTTTTATAGCTTGAAATAAAGTAGAGCTATTTTTCTAGGGAAATAAAGTACCTATGAATTTTTGTTGTAAAAAATTTATGATCTTGGGAGAGAAATCTGGTTGAGAAATTAAAAAAAAATGCAAAATTGAAAATAAAATCACAATTTTGGCGAATGCATCTCCTATTGCAACTACATTAGGAACTACATCCTTTGATCTGGTCTTTATCACTTGTGTGTGATTGCATTTTTTTATTTTCTTTTGCCTAGCTTTTTGTCATCATGTTTTTAGACATAAAATTTTAGGACATGCATTGTTGGCAATGATATCAGCTTGGTGAAATTTTGTCCTGATATAAACTATGCAAATCAATTTCCAAAAATCTCCATGTTGAAAAATATTTAGTGGTTGCCTAATTTTTGTGTGGTACTAAGAGGTTTTGAATTTGGATATGATGTGCTCAGTTATTGCTAATGGTGTGATCAAATCTTGGTGAACACTTCATTGTGTTTTTCAAAATCTTGGATTTTTGAGAGTTCCAAAAAGATTGTTTATCCCTCTTCCTTTTCCGGTCAAATAGGGGGAGAGAGATCAAGTGTTTCTTGTGATTGTGATGATTTCTGATTTGTGCTCCTTGCAAAAATTCAGGGGGAGATGTGATTTTCTAACATATGCAGGTTAGATGGTTTGATTGGTGTTGAATAAACACTTGTCTTTTGATTTGACCAGAAAAGTTCAACAAAGGGGGAGATTGTAAGGGCAAAATAGGCATGACCTATTTTTGTCTTGTTTCACCTTTCGTGGTCAAAATAGGATTTTTGATAAGTTTGTGTTAATTTAGGACTTAGTATATTTTATTAGATTTATTTTAGTTATTTTTGGTAGCATAATCTTTTTGTAGATTTCAAGTGCACATATTTGGTAACAAAATCTTAGCATAAATCCTAGTCTAACCATGATTCTTGACCACTTTCATATTTGGTAATTAAATCCCATCCTAGTCTAACCATGATTGTTGACCACATTCATATATGGTAACAAAATCCCATTAGTTTGGTAAGTTGTTGATTTTTTCCTTAAAAACTAATCATTTTCCTTGTAGTAGACGGATTGTTTTTGGGTGTGTGTAGGAGACGCATACTATATATTCAGTAGCTGGGATTCGGCCTTCATACAGAGCTCCAGAAATAGAACAAAAACCATAGAGGGTGTGAGCTGATCCGAGGAGTTTATGCAGCAGTTTTACAGACCCGAAGTTCAGCAGTCCGAATGTGTTATCCATTGTTGCAACATTGGCAGACACATCAGCAGTTCTGAAACTGTTTTGTGCTTCCTGTTTTGTTTAAAGGAAGTTGTTTTTGTTTCTTCCCACGTTTTGTTTAACCTATTTATGTGGGTTTTTGTTCTCCAAGATTTATTATCTTGTGAGAATATTTTTTGTGATTTCACATAGTTTTTTTTTTGTAAAACAATTCATCGTTTTTTAGTGAAATCTTTTTGGCCATGAGGCTAGATCTACAAATATAAGCTTGTAGATTGTTTGGTAAACCTTTGTGATTAATTTCGTGCTTTAGTATTAAGTCTTCCGCTGTTTTTATTTTTTCTGTCTATTGTGACTTCAATTGTAGCTTTTTCACAAGCTACATTAAATCTTTGAGAATCCTAGCTACTCGCGTTCTTTCAATTGTTAGGGAAGATATAATTGATCGAATTGGTTCGGTTAGATCCATGCATGGTTCTCTTGTGGGCTTATAATATTATGATTATAACATTAAGTTATTAACGTGGCAACTGGCAAGTGGCAGCCATTTAAATATTGAACACCTCTTACAAGAAGCTCATTTTTTAAATAGACGGGTGCGTAACTCGTGAGTAGTATTATTATTTTTTCCTCACTAAATTTATTAAATATGGTGCATACCTATTTTATACCCCACCCTCGGTTACAGATAAAGAGCATATTATACAATTTTATAGTGTTCCATTTTAAAAATTTACTTTAAAAAATATTTGTTTATCATCTCTATAACATTTTAACTTTACTCTATACATATGATATTAACATATTATTTATGCTAAACTTTTTTTAGTAGTCCCTCCGTTTTCAAATTATCATCCTCCTTTCTTTTTTCGTTCGTTCTTAAATGATTGTCATCTTTCAAAACTTTCAATTTTAGGAAACACGTTTACCACTTTACCCTTACCTTTTCTACATACTTTAATTATGAGAACATAATCAATGATATTAAAGGAAACCACACATTTCTTCAATATTTACAAGACAGTCAATTACTTGTTCTTAAACGTTATACAGGGTCAAAGATGACAATATTTTGAAAACCGAGGAAGTAATTATTATCAGCTATAATGATAGATATATACTCCCTTCATCCCCCTTGGGAACAGACTTACATTTTTCGATATATTTTTCGCCTTCAGGAAGTTGGGCAGTTCTCGTTCAGTCATTGTTATAGAGAAGCAAACAAGGTTACTGATAGTCTGGCTAATTTGGCGTGTGACTCCTCTTCAGATTCTTTTTTCTCTTCTGTTTCAAATGTTAGTCCTTTGATTCGTGGTCTTATTCATCTGGATGCTTCTCAAACCCCTTACCTCCGTATATCTTAATTCTTTGCATTGTATTTTCTCTTTCGAGGTCAGGCTCCTCCGTCCTCCCATTTATAAGGGCAAGGCTGGTTGTCCCCCTCAAGTTTGTACCTTTATTTTTATTCTAATAAAATTTCACAGGGTGCCGCCCCTGTTTCCTTAAAAAAAAAAAAAAAAAACTCCCTTCATCCCAAAATTATCGTCTGGGTTGACTTGACACACGGTTTAAGAAAACACATTTGTCTGGATTATTAATATTAGTTTGATGTGTAGTTTATTTTAACGTTCATTTGTATGTGGCTCATAATTAAAGTGAGATGAAAAAGTAAGGATAAAATGGTAAAAGTATTGCTCTAAAAAGAAAAGTTTCAAATAAGATAATTATTTTGGGACGGACGAAAAATGAAAACAAGACAATAATTTTATAACAGATGGAGTATCTTTTCATAATTCCCGCCATCATCATCATCATAACTCCATATGATTCCCTCAATATATTTTATGGTGTTAAAATCACCCTAAACTTATATAGTCAATCGATTTCTCCTTGGTCCCCTACCATCAGGTCATGTCCCCCGTTGGATGACAGCTTTGTGTTTGATCTCTCCCAGGTTCGGGAGTAAAGCCGTCAAAACGGACCAGCGGGGCGGACCAACCCGCAAAATGACGGGGCGGGGGGAACCAACCCGCAAAAGTGGCGGACTGGGAGGACATTGGCCCAACCCAACCCACCTTGGGTTGCAGGGTGGAGCGGACCAAGCCATCCAAAAAATAATTTTTTTTGTCCAAGTGTTGGAGTGAGTGACGAAGATGGTGAACCGTTTCATTCGGTTTAAAAAAACACAGAATTGAGTGGTTTCTCAATGCTTAAGCCTGACCACAAGGGAAGATTTATTTATAGAACAAGAGGACTGATTTACAGGACCAATTTACAGAACTAATTTATAGCCCTTAATTACAGCAGAGAGAATCAGGGAGATACAGTGAAAATAAAATTAATTAAGAGCAGAGATCTCATTTATCCTTATCATGCCCCCTCAATGCAAGCGGGTGATCTTGAATTGTAAGCTTGCAGTAGAAAAAATGGAAACTGTCTTTGTTGAAACTCTTAGTGAACACATAAGCCACACAGTCTTTGGAAGAAACAAAACAGACATCGAGCAATTTCTATTGAACATGTTCCCGAACAAAATGATAGTCAATTTCAATGTGTTTTGTTCGTCCATGGAACACGGGGTTCATGGTGAGATATGTGGCACTGAGGTTGTCACACCATTGAACAGGTGGAAACTGAATTGGAGCATGAAGTTCACGCAGCGTGTTTTCAATCCACATAAGTTCAGTTGTGGCAATGGCAAGGCTCCTATATTCTAATTCTGTGCTTGAGCGAGAGACGATTCGCTGTTTACGAGAGCTCCATGAGATTATATTTGGACCTAAGAAGACACTATATCCACTTGTGGAGCGATGATAAGTAAAGTCTTCGGCCCAATTGACATCGGTATAAGCTGTGAAATTGATGTTCATAGAGGGTGCTGGTCGAAGGAAAATGCCATATGAAGTGGTGTTTTGAAGATAACGCAGAATCCGTTTAACAAGGAGAAGATGACTAGTAGTTGGACGATGCATAAATTGACATACTTTGTTAATGGAGAAGGCTATTTCTGGTCTGGTGAGAAGAAGATATTGTAGGCCATCGACAATGCTACGGTACTATGTGGGGTCTGGTAACAGAGAGCCGTGTTCAGGATTTAAATCACTGGATGTGCTGAGCGGAGTAGAACACGGCTTTGCACCATGCATGTTGGCACGACGAAGCAAATCTTCAATATATCGACGTTGTGAGAGAAAGAGGCCAGTAGGTAAACGAGTTGCCTCAACACCCAAAAAGAAGGATAGTGGACCAAGATCTTTTAGGGCAAACTCCTTTTGTAATGTGTCAATAAGAGCATGTAGGCATGCCATGCTAGATCCCGTAAGAATGATGTCATCCACATAGACTAAAAGATAGATAACACCATCAGGAGTGCGGCGAATAAATAAAAAGGAGTCACAACATGAAGTAATAAATCCCATTTTTTTTGCAGAAAGAGACTCAACCGATGGTACCAAGCTCGTGGAGCTTGTTTTAAGCCATAAAGTGAGTGATGAAGTTTGCATACATGGTTGGGAAAATTGGAGTCAATGTAGCCTGGTGGTTGCTTCATATAAATATCCTCCATGAGATAGCCATTTAAAAAGGCATTGTGAATGTCCAGTTGATGAATAGGCCAGGAATAAGAGAGAGCAAGTGTAAGAACCACTCGAATAGTGCAAGGTTTAATGATTGGATTGAATGTTACGCCATAGTCGATACCTTCTTGCTGATTGAATCCCTTAGCAACTAGTCGAGCCTTATAATTATATCGTTGTATACTGCCATCAACCTTTCTTTTGATGCAAAAAACCCATTTACAGCCAATGAGATTCATTTGAGGGGAGGAAGGAACTAAAGACCATGTGTCATTCTTTAAAAGAGCGTGATATTTAGCATCCAGAGCCTCACGCCAATTCGGATTAGTTTTAGCCTGGGAGTGACAACTTGGTTCAAACAGATCATCAGTAATTTTAACATGTTTTAAAACAAGTAACACTTTGGGTTTGTAAATGCCATCTTTGGCACGAGTAGCCATGGGGTGAGCATTGGAAGTGAGTGGTGTAAGTGGTGTAAAAATAATTGGGTTGGGGTTCGGTCAACGAGGAAGCGTTGATCGATCGATGGGCCCGAGGGATTTTGGTGGGAATGAGAAGAGAAGGGGTGGGTAATTGTGAGTGACTAGATATAGGGGATGGTGGAATGGGTTCCTCGGAGTGACGGGTCGATTTGCTAGGAGGAGTTGTAGGAACTAATGGGAGGGGGTGAGAGTTTGGGCAAGAAGTGGGAGTAGGATTTGGGAGAGGTGGTGCAGGTGGGATACTGAAAGAAGCAAGAGGAGGAGAAGAGATAGTAGGGAGGGGGGAGGTAGCATGAGAAGAAGTTGTTACCTGTGATGATGGCGAATTGAAGGAGAGGGAAGCACACCGGGAGCAATAGCAAAAGGGAAGGACTCTTCTACACAAGTGACATGTCGAGACCAGTATACACGTTTCGTGGGTATATGATAACATTTATAACCTTTCCGAGAGGAGTCATAACCTTGGAAGACACAAACAGATGAGCGAGGTTAAAGTTTAGTAGAATTATATGCCCTTAGATGAGGAAAACATAGACACCCAAAAGTTCGAAGGG
This sequence comes from Codonopsis lanceolata, assembly GCA_013146195.2. Classification (NCBI taxonomy): domain Eukaryota; kingdom Viridiplantae; phylum Streptophyta; class Magnoliopsida; order Asterales; family Campanulaceae; genus Codonopsis; species Codonopsis lanceolata. The sequence continues at coordinate 98,801,333 of CM028380.1, read as the reverse complement.
ACAGATAATCAGGAGTTTTATGAAACATGAGTTCATATGGCGACTTGACACCAGTTGGAGAGGAAGGAATTCGGTTCATAAGGAAGCATGCAGTTGAAAAGGCGTCATACCAAAAGGATGATGGAATGTTAGCCATAGACAATAATGTAAGACCAGTTTCAACAATATTTATATGTCTACGTTCTATCAAACCGTTTTGGGAAGGTGTGTAGGGATATGTAAAATGGTGATGGGTGCCACGATGTTGAAGAACTTTGGTGAACAGACGATATTACCCTCCATTGTCACTTTGAAAGATTTTGATTTTGGTGTTGAAAAGATTTTCAACATGTTTAGAGAAAATCATAAAGATGGGAAGTGCCTCATCTTTATTAGACATAGGATATATCCATGTAAATCGACTGGAAGCATCAATAAAGATAATATAGTAATGAAAGCCTACATTAGATAAGATAGGGGAAGGGCCCCAAACATCAAACACAGTTAAGTCCAAAGGATGTTCATAAACTGTGGTACTTGGAGGAAAAGGAAATTTATGACTTTTATTTTCTAGACATTCTGAACAGAAAGTAAATTTAGAATTTGAAATTGGAAGATGATTATGGACACAACGGTCTGACAGTCAATCCGCATCATAGGATGGCCTAATCTATGGTTGCCAAGATTGTAAACTTGTTCTTTCTCCTACTAGAGCTGTGATAGGAGGGAAGAAGAAGGATGAAGTGTATAGAGTCCATCCTCAAGTGTGCCCCGAAGTACCGCTCGCTCCGTTTGCCGATCATTCACAACACAACCAGTATCAAAAAATTCAAAAGATACATTATTATCCTGACAGAATTTGGAAACGGATAAAAGATTTTGATCAAGATGTGGAACATATAGAACATTAGAGAGAAGGAACTTACGGCTAGGGGTGGGTAAAAAGGCAGAACCTGTGTGGGAGATGGGCATGGAGGAACCACTAGTAGCTTTGACTTGATCATGACCTATGTACATAGTTTGGTTATACGGATTGGTAATGGAATGAGTCATGTGGTTGGTTGCACCCCGCCGGGGAGCCAATCATAGGCATAAAAGAATCAGACCGTGTGGCATAAGTAGTGGGTGGTGTTGATGGCTCTTGTGATCGAGACCCCTTCCGTGGTGGCTATTTGCGGGGAGGTTTGAATGTTCTATCAAACCGTTTACAACAATCTTGAGATCAGTAATATGGTTTGTCACAAAGCTGGCATGTGGTGACTGGATTACCATTGGTGGTGGCAGAGTGCTCACGACCATGAGAAGTAAAAATTTTAGTAGCATGTGCTTGAGGCTGAGATAAAATAGACTTATTAACTGCATCAAGGTGACGCTCATAAGTGAGTAACTAGGAGTCAAAATCAGCAATAGACCAAGAAGACATAGTAGCAGTTAATGTAGCATAAGCAGATTCATAAGAGGAATTCAATCCATCTAAAATCAATGACGGTGTGAAATTCCATGTCGAAATCGGATGTCCAAGAGAAAGAAAAAGAATCAAAGCAAGTTGTTTAGCGTTATCAAGAAAGTCACTAATAGCTTGGTTACCCTTCTTGATATCTTTGGAGTTCACGCTTTATATGGAGGATATTAGATTCGGTTTGGAAGCAAAGGTTTGCTCCAAAACACACCAAAGCAATTTGTCGAAGATTGACATTGCAACCTGAGGGAAGATAGGCAAGAATACCCCACTATGGTGAGGAAGATAGAATCCACCCCACTCCCACTAAAAGTTTATCCAAAAGGATCCGGTGTGAGCCATCGGTGAGCAAAGTTGTCACGGTGGACAAAGACAAGATCGGAAGTTGTCAAGGTTCAAGGTTGTATCCTTGCAAATATAACTTGCGAAGGTTGTATCCTTGCCTTCCATAGAAGAAATTGGATCGATCCAGTTTAACTGTGATTGTATTATGAAATTGATCAAAAAAGGATGGAGGTAGGAGATGAGATATCAGCGGTGTTCATGGTGGTGGAAGATGAGGTAATAGTGGTGGGTGTCTGAGTTTCGACCGCCATGAGAGAGAAGGGAAGATAGGAAAAAATTTGGATACCTTAAAATGGTACTTTCGCTCTAATACCATAAAAACAATGAATTGAGTGGTTTCTCGTACATGTTTAAGAATGACCACAAGGGAAGATTTATTTATAGAACAAAGGACGATTTATAGGACCAATTTATAAAACTAATTTACAACCCTTAATTACAGGAAAGAGAATCAGGGAGATATGGTGAAAATAAAATTAATTAAGAATAGAGATCTCGTTTATCCTTATCACAGTTCAACAAGACAGTAATGGCCACATATCAGTTATCTCTTCGATGGTTGGATCGAAAGTAAATTCAAATTCCTCCATCTCATAATCATCCAGCCAACGCCATGTTCGATCCGGCTTCACGCTCAACGACAAAACCGACACCGCTTTCACTTTCCTCCTCTCTTCATTGCCGTAGTCATCGTCATCATCATCACGTAGTCACCGTCGGCCTCTTCATAATCTTCGTCTTCGTGGGCGTTGGAAGAGGTAAACTGCTTTCCTTGACTTTTAATGACCGGAGAAGTTCTATTAGTGGTAGCGGCGGTGGCGAGAGGGAGATACATGAGAGGTTTTAAAAGAAGGGAAGCAATTGAGAAGAAGGTAATAGTTGTCGGTATCGGTACTCGGTAGTCCGTCTTGGAAGACTTAGTTCCATTCTAGTTTCTGGACAGCTTATTAGTGTTGTCGTTCCATCCTCCTGCAAAGACTCGATCGGAGACTGAGATAGATGAGATATTTTCATATTGAATTATTGAGTTTGATTTTTGAGTGAATGAGGGAGTGGGTGTGGGAGTCTTGGAAGTTGGAACTTGGTTGGGTTATACTTATTTTATTGTCTTATTGGTTTATATATTTTAAGACTAAATACTAGTAATAACTAATTGCATATTTTCAATTTTCAAATTTCAATTTCAAGTGGTTACTTGCCCCCCGCCCACCTTGGCTCGTGACATGCGTAGCCCAAACTATTAGGTCCTCATAGGATCAATGATTTGCCAACCCAACCCTCCATAATATGGCTTGGCGGACCACCCAACAGGTTTGGTCCATTTTACGCCTAATCGAAATCTTAGAGCATCACCATTGTACCAAATTCACCTTTTTCTTATGCATCTTCTTATTAAGAAGACAAAAGATGACAATGGTGATAGTCTTCTTAATATTGTTATGTAGGAGAGAGGTAAGTTTTTCTTCTAATTTAGGAAGAAAACCAACTGCCAAGAAGAATTGTTGATGAAGATGGCTGTGTGGTGCACGACACTCTCACAGCTGGCATGTGCACCACACGCACGGGGGGAGGAGAGGGGCGTGGAGTGGGACCCGCTTTGAAAAACCAACCATTTCGTTATAATTCCTTTAAACACTTTAAAACCTTTAATTCCAACCATTTGGAAAAGATTTTGATTGGGGGCGTCATGTTGTGTGTGTGTGTGGGGGTGGGTTTTAATTTTTTCATCTGATTTTTTTTTTACGTAATCCTTTTCTTCTCCCCTATAAATATGTTCAAAATTCTCAATGTTCATCTACTCCCCAATACCTGCCTAATTTTTTTCTAACAATCCAAATGTTCCAATTATCTAAATTTCTACATGCCACAAAATTTTCCAAATTTCCCGCTTAATAATGTTCCTTTTCCTTAGAATTATTAACAACCTATGGGAAACCAATTTTTCATGCCGCAAGGTCTGCCTCGTGTATTTTCTTCATTTTATATATTTTCGAATGACTCACGTCGAACAAGTGTAGATGCAACTTCGTCCGGTAATTTGTCAGGAATGCCATCATCGGTTCTCGAGGCGCAAATCAATTTAGAAAGGGTATGAACACGGATGAGTCCGGTACAGTTTGTCATGTATCAACGCGGATGTGAGCAAGTAAAGGTGCAATTGAGGAAGAAAGAGTATGAATTTTAGTGCTCGTTGTTTAATGTAACTCTACTTTTAATATTAAAATGTTTTTTATGTAAGTTTCATTATTAAATTTTTTTATGTAACTTTTAATATTTGAATGTTTTTATGCAATTTTCATTTTTTTTTATGTAACTTTCAATATTAAAATGTTTTTATTTAACTTTCATTATTAATGTTTTTAACGTAACTAGTTGTTGTAAACTATTATATATAGATGAGAAAGTGTCTTATTCTTCTACCAATAGCTACAAACGTTCAACATATAAACCCTTGTCATTGTACTACATTTTACCACTAAAGATGTCTTCTTCTTCTTTTATTAATAGCTCTAACACAAGCAAATCATACCGAAGAATCCAACCATCTAATCCAACAAGTCCAAGGTGAAAAAATTGTTTTGCAGATGATTGAATTACAACAACCGATGATTGAAATGGAGAGAGCCAACATCAAGAGGCGTCATGAACGGAAAAAAGAAGAGATATATAAATCGAAATCGTAGCGGAAATACTCAACTTGTCAATGACTACTTTTCATCTCGGCCATTGTATCCCGATCATATATTTCGCAAAGCTTCCTAATGAATAGAAACTTATTCATTCAGATAGTTAATGCATTGGAGAATCATTCAAGTTATTTTCGACAGAGGCCTGATGCATACGGAAAAGTAGGTCTCTCACCATTTCAAAAATGAACGGTAGCTATCTGTCAATTGGCTTATGGAGTTCCGGCCGATCATCTCTACGAGTACCTTCGATTAGCAGAAACAACTGTCATCGAGTGCATGTTCAACTTCTGTTGATGTATTATTGAATTGTTCGGAGGTCAATACTTAAGAAGGCCAAATGCTAATGATACGCGTCTGCTTCAAATGCTCGAGCAAAGGCAGAGATTTCCAGGTATGTTAGGAAGTCTTGATTGTATGCACTCGGAATGGAAAAATTGTCCAGTCGCTTGGCAAAGTCAATATGCAAGAGGTCATGGGAAGCCAACAATTGTGCTCGGCGCGCGCTTGCGATTTAGGATATGACATGCATTTTTTATGGTCGCGATTCTCGTAATGATCTTAATGTGCTATATGAATCACCTTTGTTCAATAACGTTCTGAGGGAAATGCACCACCGTGCAATTTCAAAATGAATGTCACACACTATACAAAAGGATACTGCCTAACAGATGAGATTTATCTGGATTGGGCTTTTATTTTGAAGAGTTTTCTTGTTCGTCGGATGCTAAGCGAAAGAAATTTAAAGAGATGCAAGAGGCTACAAGAAAAGATGTCGAACGAGTATTTGAAGTGCTTCAATCAAGATAGACAATTATCAAAAGTCCTAGCAGGTTTTTGTATAAAGATAACTTGAAAAAAATAATGCTCACATGCATTATT
>CM028380.1:98759146-98795881 GCA_013146195.2 Codonopsis lanceolata | reverse complement strand
ATTCAACACGAAATCCCAGGTTGTGCCCTGGAACTAACTTAAGAAGAGGACAAGCACTTGACATTAGTGCTAGTCAAGCCGGTCGAGCAAACTCGCTCTAAACATGAACATAACACGCACTAAAATACGGTATTTCAAAAATCGAATCAACGGAAGCAATATAAGAAAGAAGTCCCAAGCTATGAAGCTCGAAACCAACGACAATGAAACCAAGAGACATTATCTCTCAAAGGAGGCAAAACTTCGCGTGCGCAACATTGCGAGCGCTAATCAAACCATGGCACTCCGGCGTTTCAACAAAGAACCAACGATATAACAAATACCCAACTCTAAAGCATAATTTGTCACCAACAACTATAAAAATTAGAATAAGGAAATTTCCCAAAACTCACTGCGTGCCAGGAGACAAGCGGAATAAATACTAAAACCACAAACAAGGCACGACACAACATCGGCCCAAGAATATCAATACAAATACCCAAGTATTCTACCCATTGTAAAGTCTAAATAACTTTACAAAATTTCGATCTACAGAAATAGCAAAGTACATGAAATCAAAGACAATGCTAAAAAGGGAACAAGACTCCACAAGCTGCTACTCAGGAAAGTTGGCTGCTACAACCACGAACCACACGATCTAACCTCGGTCTATCGACCAGCTGCGCCATGCTACAGTCACGATCTACTCGACCTCAGTGCAGCGATCGATTCTTTGCAACTAAAAATGCAGGGATGAGTCATAATGACCCGATGCGCTCCCACAATATATATGCAACATATAATTATGTAACATAAACATAACCATGGTGTCATTTATAAATGACGAGAAAAACCCGTGAAGAGCGTCGTATCGTTCGATACTCCACAAGATATCTACTCCTTCTTACTTACTAAACCGTCCAAATGAACTAGGGTGTAATTCCCTATTCACACACAAATCAAATGAATTAGAAGGTAGTTCCCACAAAACATCATATGCAAGTATACATATCATTATATATACGAATCAAGTTATTCCACTTGTTACCACGTGTAAGGGTGCATGTTTATATATATACACCTATATCGGAGTATGTATATCTCTAAATATACATATCAAATCTCCCATAAAATCATCATGCATAAGTGTGCATATCTATATATATACACATCAAGTCTTTCATATATATATCTCATATACAAGTATGCATATCTCTATATATACATATCAAATCTCTCATATATCATCGGACAATACAAACATGGTCAATAAGATCTCATGTTCAACTAACACTTTGTTATCACATAAGTGCCCATAGGAAGCCACATAAAGGGATAGGAGATACCAAATCACTTGTCGTCGTATTGCTCACTGCAATCACAAGCTGTTAATCATATCGTGCCGGTGATACCCGTGTTCGGGTATCAAAGTACCGAGCTCTCTTCTCAGTGCGAGATCTCTTCTCGGAGAAAATAGCACTAGCCAATGTGCTCAATTGGTTCACGACAAGGGGGCTACTTCCCCATTTGTAGCTAGCGGTGGAGGTGTGTGTGAAACCGAATCCGATGCGGCGATACATTACAATCACGAATCCCATAATTCGTGAAGGCAATGCATCGTCCCACCATCATCATGAAAACTCAAGTAATGCCGGCTGGACTTATATGCAATGCACAAGTAGATGTTTACTTGCTAATTCTCAAGTAGATATAATGACCTACTAAACTCATACGATTATGCACATTGTTACATAAATCACAAAACCACAATAGGAACTCATTTGAGTCTCTAAATCATAAGTGCCAAGTTTGTTCACTCTATTCAATTCAAGTCCCAAAAGCTAGTAATCTAGTCAAGCTGGAATATAATTGTCATAGGATCTCACCACGATCCACGTAAGGTTCAATTGTTCCTTAACTCGACTCTGTTGAGTCTTTACTACAATTCCAACCAAATAGAGTTTGAACACTATATGTGTCCCAAGACTCTTTTCTATGTTCTCGTTTGAGGCATAGCAAGGTTCTCATTCCATTTAGGAATCTTAGTTCAAGTCCCAAGTCAATTATATAAGGGAAGCCCAAGTTGATTATTGTGAAATCAAGCTTAGTTCAATTTTGATTCATAATTCCACTTAATAGTAGAATCCAAGTTCACCACAATTCATTAAGCTGTAGAGCGGATCGGGCACGAAGGCAAATACATTCAATATGCTCATAAGTCATATCATAGAAACGCATAGAAGAATCAATTCTTGACAAGGTAGGAAATCATGCATTTAGTCATAATATAAAATATACACAGTATTCCATATTCACCTATGAAATTCAACAAAGTCACAACTTAACCATCAGTCCATTAAGTACTATCCAAGACTACTCCGTTAGTCTCGGATCATGAAGCCATTTACTAAACTCTTCCTAGAGTAGTAACCTCATTCAATAACACAAAGTCGATGGTAGTCAAAGACTTAAGCAACACTAGAGCGGTAATAACCCGTAAGGTCAAACCATACCGGTGAGTCTTAGATAACAACATGGTCATCCTAGCGACTTATACAAGTAGACTCCATATATAGAGTACTAAGAAAGCCCCAATCCAAATCTTCTCATAGAATAGTCCTCAAATTCATTATTCAACAAGTAGGTGTTTTTACTCATTAAAGAATCAAGTAGGAATTCGACAAGAGTGAATTCAACCTGTCAAGTAGATACATCATTCTACAACATGCTCTCAATTGTGCATTTGCTTCACACAATCACATAGACCACATAAGAACTCTATTGAGTCTTATAATCACTCATATCAAACATGCCCTTCAATCCATCCCAAAGTCACGTAAGCTAATATATTAGTCTAGCACTACAAAGCGTCATAGGGATTGAATGTGGAGTCGGTATTGTTCAATAACTCCCTAATCTCAACTCAGGTGGTTTTACTAAAATTCAACCAAATAGAGCATTGATACCATATGCATCACATTGCCCTTTCCTAAGTTCTCCTTTCATTTAGAACTCGATAACTAGGCCGTTCATGATCTTAAACTAGCCTTAAACACAATCCCGAGTTTCAAACCCTAGAATCTGAGATTTTGTTAAACCTTGAATTGAAACATAATCTTTCACAAGAGTTGTTCCTAAACTCATTATAAACAACATTCATGCTTTGCATAAAGTCAAAATCACAACTTCAATAAGAATTCATAAAATCCTACTCATATTTCTTAGGTTGAATTGGAGGATTTGTCTTCACAAAAGATGTTCATAATCATCAATAGAGCAACTATAATGAAGGGGTCATGTCATTTTATTGAACATGAAAATCTCCGGGAATTGTCAACGTACCTTAGTCCTAAGATTAATGGAGGAAAGGATGATCAAAGCAAGAATTGTTGTAGAGAAGATCAAGGGCATCGATTTGGCGGTCTCGGATCACCGGAACTCTGGGAAATGGTCTCTCAAGCTAGGGTGACCTCCATGGACGAAAATGGTGGTCTATGCTCTGAATCTCTGGTTGTTGTCGATCAACAATGGCTGGAATGGCTGAAAGTTATGTTTATATACTTACCATTTAGACCCTAATCCAAGTGAAGGGGGTTATAAGCCTTTCTATTGGCTAAGGGAGGATGGCCTTTGATAAGGGTTGATCCAAGGGCTTAGAAGGGTTTGACTAAAGTCAAAAATGGTGTTCTAGGCTGAAATGGTCGGACTTTGGACAAGGGGCAAGGGGCAAGGGGGTCTTCAACCAAAACAAGTCAAAAACCCAAAATCTGGAAAACAGACAGTCAATCTTGTAAAATCTACTATAAATATATCTCACCTCCAAATGATGTGATTATTGATTTTTATGAAACTAGACTCTTTAAACTATAGTTTAGACTTTTAAATTACTCAATTTGGACTTATATTCATCAAAATATGGCTACTACAAGTTCAAGTACAGAAGCTGATTTCCTGAAAACATAATTCTGGCACAGTCGTAAGTCAAGACCTAAATGAGGTACTTATACACCTTTGAAAAATACCATATTATACAGGGAGTATCCTAACATATGTAGGTAAAACATACTAAATTTTTAGAAAATTCTCTTTAGTAGATTGGTACCAGAATTTTCCCGAAGTTCGCCCAAAAACAGGACTGAATCTGTGAAGTGATATGTTGGTCATCTTATTTCCAAATGCAACAAATCTATGAACATTGATTGTGCAAGCATGAGAAATACTAGTACACTTGGTCTAGAACTTAAATGAACTTCTCGCAAGTTAAAAGCACAAACAATACAAGCAACGAAGGCAAACACGAGAAACCCTAAGACTCAAACGAAGCAACAAAGCTTCTAAACTTTCAACCAAACATACTATGATCAAGATGAACATTATAAGTCATATATGCAAGGTACTAAGACTCCAATGAGACCTATTTAAGTGCTAACATGCTAAGACGAACACTCAACGCATTAACAACAAAGCATGCAACACGAGAAAGTCAAATACACGAAGGTTCGGGGTCTTACACCATGTCCTTGATTTCATTTTCTAACGGTACGTTTGCACTTTCCTCCTTCAATACCTATACACATAAAGTGAAAAGCACTTAATTAACTGCAAATTAACTAAAAATATGTAAGGAACCTTTATAAGTAATGTGAGTGTTTGTATATTTTACAATTACCTCAGTTTTGAACCACGAAGGGAACTCTTTAATATGGAGACGTTGACGTTCATGAATTGAAGCTCGAGGGGCTGACTTTTGGAGGAATTGAAGATGTCTTCTAAGAATATTAAGAGTAACATAAAGATAGATTAATATAATCAATCTTTTCGTAGTAATAAATTGGAGAAAACATTAATTCTATGAAAATAGTATTACTTACTCTCTATATGGGCTAATGGCATCACAAGTAGCTAGCAGATAACGATTTGCTTGCTCCATTGAAATATGATCAAGGAAAAAAGAATTTTTCCTGGCCAAAGTGACGACCCACGTTATCTTCACCAGAATCATTTCGATCTGGTCTAGTAGACTTAGTTTCTATGTCGTTTAGATATCTTGCACAGAAGGTCATGCACTCTTCCATTAAAGCCCTTTTGCAATCGAAGCTTCGGGACAGCGATTCACGAACATAAAGTTTTAATGTCAATAAGTACCTATATATAAAAGAAATTCAATGAGTTCTAAAGTTAAATGATGAATTTGATAAGGGTTAAAATATATGATTACAAGGGTGCCTAACCTCTCAATTGGGTACATCCACCGATATTGTACCCAAGCAATGCCTCTTCGGCCGTGTATAGGCAAGTGCTCCATTATATCAAAGAAGGATGGTGGAAAAATCTTTTCAAGATGGCAAAGTGTAAGTGCAATACGATCATGAAGATACTCTAGATCAGATTTTGAATTAACTTTTGAGCGAGTATCCTAAAAAGTTTGACAACTCAATCAAGGCTTCAACAACGTGTTTTGGCAATATTTTACGGACAGCAAGGGAAGTAGGCTGGCGTAAAATAATATGATTGTCATGACTCTTTAAACCCCAAATGGTACGCTCTTTGAGATTGATGCATCGTGAAATATTGGAAGCATAACCATCGGGCACTTTCACATCCTTCAATAATTTCAAAAACATGTCTTTTTCATCTTTTCCGAGTGTGAAACATGCAGGGGGAAGTATCTTTTTACCATAACCATTATCTTTAGGGTGCAATGGCTCCCTAATTTTCATTTCTTTAAGATCAAGTCGAGCATTCAAGTGATCTTTTTGTTTTCCGAGAGTTCCCAAGAGAGTATGCAATACATTATCACACACATTTTTTTCTATGTGCATGACATCAAGCATGTGACGTATTGGTAAAGACTCCCAATAAGGCAATTCAAAAAGATACTCTTTTTCTTCCAACTATCTTCTTTTGCATTTCCAACATTCTCACTTTCTTTCGTTTTTCCTTTTCTTCCATTTCTTTCTTTCCCTTTCTGATTATTTTTATGTTTCTCTTTGTGTTTCTCTCTTCTTATAGCAGCCTTTCTCTCCTTCTCCTTCTCTTTTTCTAATTGTTCTCTTTTCCTCTTTCCAAGGACATCTTCCTTTTTATATATAGTCTCAACATCTTTCAAGCTGTTCTAGTATTTCGAACGGATAATAACTTTGGTTTCGGTTCTAACTCGTTCTCCATGAAAAGCGGCTTTATCTCTTCGTAATTTATGACTTTCTTTTAGCCAACGCCTATGTCCCGAATAACAACACTTACGACTATGTTTTAGCGAAAAGATCTAGTTTTTTGTTACAACAAGGACAAGCAAATTTACCTTTTGTACTCCAACGACAAATTAGCATATCTTGCCGGAAGTCATTGATTGTCCACATGAGTGATGCACGTAACTTGAACATACTTTTGGTTGATGCATCATATGTATTCATACCATCGTACCATAATTCCTTCATCTCTTCAATAAGTGGCTGCAAATATACATCAATCTTGTCCCCAGGTGCTTTTGGGCCATCAATTAGCATAGAAAGAATAAAGGATGGTTGTTTCATGCACAACCATGGTGGTAGGTTGTATGGAATGAGAACAACTGGCCAAGTGCTATGTGAAATGTTCATAGACCTAAAAGGATTGACTCCATCAGATGCTAATGCAAGTCGAACATTACGACCCTCACAAGCAAAGTCCGGTTACAACTTGTCAAAAGTTTTCCAAATAGGACTATCAGCCGGATGACGCATCACACCATCATAAACACGCTCTTTAGAATGCCATGTCATTAGTGATGCAGTGTAAGGTGACATGAACAACCTTTTCAGCCTTGGCTTTAATGGAAAATAGCGTACTTGTTTAGCAGCAATTTTTTTCCTCTTTATCACACTATCATCAACGGTTTGCTCGTCATTGCCAAACTTCTTATACCTAGAAGCTCCACAAATATCACAATTTTCAAAAGACTTTGCATCACCTTGAAACAACATTCAATCATTTGGGCATGCATCCCACGTCTCGTAAGTAAGCCCCAAATCAGACACTATCTTGTTCGCTTCATAATAAGATTAAGACAAGGCAACATCCCCTATTTCTTCAAGCACCTCATGAAATAATTCTAGAGCCATTGTCCATGATTTATTCGACCAACCACCAAGTACTTTTAAGTGCAAAAGTCGAGTAAGGAATGAAAGTGAAGTGAACTTTTTGCTACTCCTAAATAAAGGTCGTTGCCCTTCTTCTAGCATCTTATAAATTTTTGCCGTCTCATCATCTATTGTTTCTGTGTTTGGATCCAAAGTTTGTCCTTCATTCAAACTGTCTCTCACAATTGGAACTCTGGTTGGAACTCCAATGGCATCATGTATCATGCCAACAATGTCATCTCCCGCATCGTAATTGCTTCGGAGATCTTCGTTTCGACCTCCATCGCCAAGAGAGGAAATATCAAAATTATGTTGAAATGACCATGGCAAGTAATTTTCCATAAAACCATTCACGATAAGATCATCCCTGACTGTATCTCTTGTTTTATAAAAATGACCATAACACCTTGAACATGGACACTTTTTACATCCATTTGACCCCACGTCCGAATATATCAACTCTTTAAAATTTTCAACACCATCCCTAAATTGTGGTAATGTCCTGTCTCTTAAATGCATCCAGCTTGTATCCATTGTTAATCTGAAAACAATAAAAAGGAAAAAAGAATACTTAATCAGACTTGTTATAAGAAAATAAATTATTTGAAGCCTTGGAGAAGGCAAGTTGTCTTGACAAAGTGGTTCTTGATATATGACTACTAGAAAAATTCAAGTATTTTCATTTGTTTTCTGAAGTTTTGGATATTAAGCGCTGATGGTATGGCACAGTGTGTTTGCCTGGTTGATGCATTGGGCAATCGTACAATGCGACCCTACCTCTCTGCTGCTATTATAGTTCAGGTGCCTCCTACTTTTATCATATCTAAGCTGAATCATTTACGATTCTTCTAAGCTGAATCATGAGGAAAGTGCACTGCCTAATCGCATTTAATCTTAGCAGCTACATCGTGAATGTGGTTATCTGCTTTGCTAGTTGTTATCTGTCCATTGTTTTAGATAGATCTGTTAAAAGCCAAATCAATGCAAATTTGGTTAGAAGTTCTTGTTCTTTTGGGAAAGTGTGAAGTTTTTATTTGGGTTTTTGTTATCGTTCTTCTGACCCAAACTAGGTCTATTTGAGATGAACTAATATTAGATCAAAGGATGAGAATTGAATCTGAAGATCTTGTCTCTTTCTTTGGTTTTGGAGAAACGATATCTTCGAGCAATTATAAGAACCTAATAGATGAGCAGGGGGTGAAGATACACTGAGAAAACCTAATAGAAACCCCATTTGACGGATGGTCCATCATTACAGCATATTGCATAATAGTAGCCTGCAAAAAAGCTAGACCTTAATAGCAGACTAACATTTTTTTGGGGTGCTAAACCAAATGATTAATTGAATCAAGACCAGATCAACTTTTAGAATACCTAATGCACTGAATACGACAATTCTGACCCTCGTCTCTCCTCTCTCTCTCTCTCTCTCTCTCTCTATATATATATATATATATATATATATATATATATATATATATATATATATATATATATATATAATTTTATTTTTGATACGTAATAATAATGAAATAAGCAAAGAAAGAAAGCGGGCCTTCTTATTTTTTAAAGTCAAAGACAATATATTGAAAAGATATAATAATGTAAAAGGTTGATAAGAAATCGACAAATGAACAAATAACCCAAGGCAATACATAAGACCGAAACGACCTTCTAATATTTCATAAATCAAAGCGTGATTCCCCATATAGCACCCATGGCGAGAAGACAATAAGGAAGCCAAATAAGCAAACCCTATTTAGTAGATGAATAGGCAGATACTAATCTCTAAAATTCCTAGAATACCAGCCTTCTAAATTCTCCATATCACTGAAAAACTAATACACATCCATATAATCTGATTATTTTAGTCACCAGCACCAGACAGAAGACAATAACCCCATAAGCCTTGCCCCTTAGTTCTACAAACTGCTGCATTCTACAAAATATGACTTAGTTATAAGTGTGACAATGACTTTCTGAGCGTGACCTGAATGCATATTCTTTAATTGACTGTAAACTAGGAAACAAAAGATAAATTAGACAAATTTGGAATCAATTTATGAAGGGACGCAAGATTTCAGTAATAACTCTCATGAAAGGTTTTAGGGGCGTTTGGTAGCCTGAATGGCATCATTAACCACTTGTTTGGGTTTTAAACACATTTTTTTACTCATCTCTTACTTGAATCCTAATTTGATGATATCTACTACGTAACTAAATCAGGAAGTAGATGCAAGAACTAGCTAATTGGTCTAACAAGTGACCAAGCCAGAAATTGGGACTTATACTTGGTTGTAATTTTGTTAGTGGCTCTACTTCACACTCACATCTCCATGTAATATCTCTCCTTGGAGTCAATAAGGCTGGCAAAGCAGGCTGACTAATGTGACTATAGCTAGGTTGAATGTGACCCTTCCTCAGCAACTGCACAGATGTTATCCTGAATTAATATCGAGAGGTAGCTCCATGTTATGCACAGATTTTATCCTGTTTGCGATGTTGACAGAAACCTTCGGAGATAATTATGACAGAGCAACTGCAACATACATAAATACAGCGAAAGAAATATTTTTGATTTTTAGATTGATCATAAGCAATTTGAGCTCAAAATACAAGTGAAAGCATGGTATAAGCCGAGTTCTTAATTATGTCAAATTCGGCATCGAAAGAGGAACATCGGTATTGTTGAGAAACCAAGTAGTGCGGTGCAGTAGTTCCTTTTCCATTTTCTCATGTTGTACCTTGATTTTTTGTTTATAATACTCTGATATTTCTTGATATCAAGTTCATATTTTACGTGACGTACACATCCATTAGCTCAAAAGGAACCTTGGCTGAATTTCAAAAATATTTTGTTAAGTGGGATCTGCATGGTTTGGTCCATACTACAAATATCAACTGAAATTAATATCTTGTATTAGTTTAGGAAAGTGCTTACCTGGTTGCTTGAACTTTTCTCATTATATATATATATATACTAATATTAGTGTTTGGTAGCAGCATCCCTTGTAAGAATTGTTCTCATTCATCAAAGTTTCCACTTTCTCTTTTTCTTTTTCTGTTTATTATCAGGTGGTCCATCTGGAATAATCTGTCTCTCTTTCTCTTTTTCTTTCAATAAAGCTCATATTTATAAATTTCAACGCTTGTTTGGTCTTTCTCATTCCTAGGCAAGGTTCATACGCGTATTCATATTGGACAGGAAACCAATTCTCAAGTCGAGTAGCATCCTTTCTATAAGAAACAGTTCACTAATTCACAGGGTCGTAAAGTTTCTTGAGCTGGAGCATCGATCATTCACTGTTCTAGCTTTCTTTACTGATCTAACACAAACGCATCATCGTGTTTTGAGCCGAGTGTTGACTTGAAATAGTACTCTCTCATCGTTTCTCCATATGGCACTGGTATGAAAATGAAAGTAAAACAAGTATGCGTATTTGGATAATTTTTCCTTGGACGGGTGTCTCAAAATTAGGTCTGTGGCGGCCAAGAAAATTATTTGTGTAGATGATGAAAAGTAGGTGCAACCATTGCAATACTTTTAAGCAAAAATTTCTTCTGATAATAAATAATCAGGTCAATACATGAGTCATCAAAAATACCAGGTTATCCCAGTGGTTTGGAAGCTAAATAATAAAGACAGTTAAACAACCAATTTCAAAACCATATAACTGAAAAAATTCAGTCCCAAATTCCTAATACTACTGTTGATTTCTCTTATCCAAAGTCAGCATGGTATAATGAATCCCTTTTTTTTTTATAGTTTTCCAAGGTATTCCCGGGCCGGGAAGGACCACAAGATTGGTCGTCCTCGGCTTATACGTAGAATGAATCTGTCAGGGAGAGCTAAGCCTACTAGATGAATTCTAAGACAGTTGGTTCAACTGCACCTGCTCTTTTCTTTTTCTTTTTAAAAATATCCCCACAACCCGATCCTTTCCTACGGATGAAACCAAACCATTTATTTTCTCTCTTTTTATTATTTTAAAGATCAAGAATGGGTTATACGTAGATGACAGTTATAAAGGACGAGAACTATCAAGAAAATATCAAGAAACAGAAAAGTACCATAATATTAATAGAAAGATTCCGAATCCCCCTTATAGACAAACTTAATATCTAAAGAAATGGATTTTGTATTTGCCATAACAGTTCACATGATATGGAGTAATTAATCAGATGTTTATCATAAGTTTTGTCATATCCAAACTTAATTAAGACTGCAATTATATAAAGATGACAGACATAAATGACAACAAAAGAACAGATTATATATTTCTCAATAAAATTCAATTCTTACATTTGAAAATCACTCAATAAGAATATCATGTCATTTACACTTTGATTTACCATTATCAAGCCCCAAACACAAAAATCACACTCGAAAAAGGAAAGCATTTTAAGGAAAGGAACAGTTCAAAAAGTTAAGAGAGCTTAAGAGAGCTGTAGCGATGACAAGAGAGGGGTAGACGATGACTGAAAATTGAGGGGATGTAGCGATGACCAGAGAGAACGGTATTGGTATGCTGCAATTATGTACGAAGGAGAATGAAATTGATGAGGGACAAACAAGAAATAGGGAGAGAGAGAGAGAGAGAGAGAGATACCTGTGTGGAGAGAAGCAACGAGAGACGGGATTCGCTTCACCACTCTGTAGCAAACAAGGAACAACAGAGAGACAACGAGAGAGAACGAGAGAGCGCCATAGTCGAGACTAAATTTGGGGGAAAACTAGCATTGGGAATTTGGGGAAACCCTATATACGATGGTGGAAATTTTGGGGGAAATCGCGGGAGAGGAACGCGGGAGAGGAAAACTAGCAGGGGGAATTGGTATGCTGCAATCGCGGGAAATTTTGGGGGAAATCGGGGGAAATATATTTAATTAATATATTAATATATTAATATAATGAGACCGGAACCAAAGAGGAAATTTAGCACGGGGGTTGCACAAGCGTCCCAAAACAACAGGTATTTGGGAAGGCTATTTCACAACAGTCCCAAATACTAAGTATTTGTGACCGTTTTTTAGCCTTCCCAAATAACAGGGGTCACAAATAGTCACTTTTCTTGTAGTGCCCTCTTGCATTGTCGCCGAAAATCACTGTGGGACCTTTGGCTTCAGCTATATCAGAGAGTAGACATCTGTTCCCCGTCATGTGTCTTGAGCAGCCACTATCCAGGTACCAGATATCTTTATCTTCTGTATATATAGCCATGAAGCAGACCTGAAAGATATCAAAGAAACAAGGTCCCCTTTATTTTCTTTTGGGTCCTGAGGATTAGCAACCTTTTGGAACCCTTACCTGCCTAACCTTGAGAGAACTGGGTCTCTCAGATTTTGGTGTAAACCTTAGCAGGCATTATGGGGCCAGATGGCCTAAGCAATTGCAAGAATGACAAAGTTGAAAGTTCCATAGAGGACGGCCAGTAGACTTAGCTGAAGAGTGCTTGTGATTATCCTTATTCTTAACAACAGTCCTTGGTTCAGCTGGCTTATTGACGGTAGACTTAATTGGTTTCTGTTGGACCTTCCTAGGTATGTTACCGGTAGACTTGCCTTGGCTGGTCTGTTGATAACCCTTTTAGGAGGATTTGGTAGATTACCTTTAAGTTTACTTTCAACAGTTTTAGGTGCCTTTCCCATTTCATAGACAAACTTGATAGGAACCGGCAGAAATTTCGTAGGTCTATCGTCAGTAGACTTTGCCTTGGCAGAGTTGTTGCCGGTAGACTTTGGTTTCTCTGCCGTTCTTTTCTCAAGCTTCTCATTAGAAACAGTCATCTTGGTTTTCCCTTTCTGAGCCTTAGGGTAAACGTACGGTACACTTGTATAACCAAGTCCTTGTTTACCCTTGTTTCCAAATGTCTGTTTAGAGAAGGAGATATCATTAGCAGTCTCGGAGGTTTCATCTTTCTCCGTGAAAGAAGAGTGTGTCGAACTGGGCTCATCTGAATATCCTAAGCCAGATTTATCTTTACTTGACTTTTGGCTTGAAAGGATTACTTCAAAGGTATCCTTGGAGTTGTTCCAGGAGTCGAT
The DNA here is from genome assembly GCA_013146195.2 of Codonopsis lanceolata. Taxonomy (NCBI): domain Eukaryota; kingdom Viridiplantae; phylum Streptophyta; class Magnoliopsida; order Asterales; family Campanulaceae; genus Codonopsis; species Codonopsis lanceolata. The sequence goes on along the minus strand of CM028380.1, from coordinate 98,782,739 downwards.
TGTCTTTTGCAAGGCAATTTTTCTCCAGGTCAAGTCCTTTGATGTGCTCAGTGAGACATTCGACTTTGTCACAAAGGAATTTGTTTTCTCCTTTAAGCTTGATACTTTCTTGTTGACAGCTAATGAGTGTTTGAATCTCAGCTGCCAGCAGAGATTTCTCAGCAGCAAGCTTCTCACAGTTCTTGGCGAGTTTCACATAGGTTACTTTAAAGGAATTGAACTCTTCAAGTATTTCTTGATTATCTTTAAGAAGTTCTTCCTTACTGAAGTTCTCACAGTTGATCTCACTTTTTTCGAAAGGACTAGGTGAGACTTCGACTTCATGTTCAGAGTCATAGGTGGGACTTGAATCATGAGCTATTAAGCATATGTTAGCTTGCTCACAATCGTCCTCTTCCTCTTCTGAATCAGTCTCAAACCGAGGGCCAGCCCAAGGGGGAGGATGAGTAAGCTAGGGCTTTAGGCCTCACCTAATAAGAGGCCTCAAAAAAAATACTGTTACTACTAGGTTTCCACTTTCCAAAGTTTCCTAAACTAAATTTATTCCTTAATTATCTCCAATCCTTAATTATCTCATTAACTCCTTCTCCAAGATACGCACTTGACGGCAGTAACAGCACTAAGCCACAAATACAATCCGTTATATGTGAATCTGACTTATATTATCAATGTTACAACTTACAATTTATCAATCATCAATGATACAGAGATTAGATATTATCAATTCACACAATCATATACAAGCATACAACTATTAGTATGTTACTCATTTTACTGTACTTCTTCCACTTGGACCACTTCCAGTCTTCCATAATTCCATTAGTTCCATAGACAACTAGACATAGTCCGTTGATAGTTGACTCCGTTCCGTCTTCTTCCATTCTTCGGGACACTTTGGTTACTGGTAGACGGTAGGTTGGCTCTTCCCTAATCCCTTCATGAATGAGTTCATGGCTTCCTGAAGAGGAGGATCGAGAATTTGAGATCAACTTGTGACTTGTGAGGCCGGCAGGCCGCGATCGATCCCCCGTCCCGACCAGGTTTCTTTGTTCTAACTTATAAGTTCTAACTGTTTTTTTCTTCTTTTCTTATGCCCTTGGCTTGAAGTTGATTTGATTTATATTTTACAGTCATTTAATTTAATTTTGTGAAATTACGTTACTTTTTTATTTGAACTTATAAGTTATAGAATTAGTCTATTAGATTATAAGTATAAATAAGAAATGTCAACTAGAAAATTTGAATCTGGTTATTCGAAACTAAAGAAAAAGAAAAAAAAATATAAGCTTTAATCGAATCACAAAAAGGGGCCATCGAGAAATTTTTCAATACAAATAAGAAAATTGAAAGTAGCTCGTCGAATGAAAAAAATAATAATGTAGATGTAGACACAGATGAAAATGAAAATAGAGAAGAAATTAATAATGTAGACAATGACATGGATGAAAATGAAAATGAAAATAGAGAAGAAATTAATAATGTAGTCACGGATGAAAATGAAAATGAAAATAGAGAAGAAATTAATAATGTAGTCACGGATGAAAATGAAAATAGGGAAGAAATATTAGTTAATGAACAAGAAAGAAATGTTAATGAAGCAGAAAAATCCACTACTAAAAATATAACAATTTTAATAATAAATTATTATTTACTTTAAAAATGCCTCATTCTATAATTCGCTTTAGGCCTCCATAACGACTTGGTTGGCCCTGCTCAAACCATGTAGCAACATATTTTTCTTCTATGTCTTTAGCCAGCATACCTTTATGTTTTTTAAATTTCTTATAAGTAGGCTTTCGGTATGCTTCAAATTTTGGCTTTGGACATTTGGAGGCGAAGTCACCAGGTTTTCTACAATTGTAACACACCAGCTCTTCGTTAGATGAGCTTTCACCAGTTTTTCTAAAAGGCTGCTGGTGTATGTCCTTCCTTCCATACTTTGCAAAATTTTTGAAATGTTTTACGAACATAGCAAATTGTTCGTCTGAAAGAAAATCATTTTCATTGGAGGAAGTGGAAGGTTTATTTTCAACTGTGGTCTCTTCTAGTGCCATGGCGGGCAAGGACACAATTCTGAACTGTTTGTCATGCTCTAGAGCTTGATTTACTTCGAGCTCATAAACCTTCAAACTTGCGTAAAGACTGCGGAGAGTCATTTCGTTCAAGTTTTTAGATTCTTTCATGGCAGTGGTCTTAACATGCCACAGACTACCTAGAGAGCCTAGAAACCTCATATTCATTTCTTTCTTGTCATAGGTTTTACCAAGAGAAAAGTAACTATTAATTACCTCACTGAAGCGATCATATGCTTGTCTCAGGGTTTCCTCGGGATCTTTCTTGAAGGTGTCAAACTGCTGGATGAATGTGTATTTTCTGTTGTCTCTTGTGTCTTGGTCTCCTTCCAAGTATTCTACAAGAGCTTCCCACATCTCTTTAGCAGTGGTACACCGGATCACTTGTTGGTAAGTGTTGGTGTCCAGAGAGCTAGTTATGATGTTGATTGCTTTGCGGTCTAGCTCTACTAGAAGGTTGGCCTTCATTGTTACATGTCGTCCTGCTTGTACGCACTTCCATAACCTGTTGTCAATAGAATTCATAAAACGCATTACCTTATCCTTCCAAACATCAAAATGGCCTTCGTCCAATATTGGGACGTGGTTCGCATTTAATGTAGGCAGCATGTAGTGTGTTTGTGCCATTGGATCGAATCTCTCAAGAGTTTAATCTAGGAAAAACTTGTTTTCAAAGAGTTACGCTTTGATACCAATTGTTAGTCCCAAAGGGCACAATAATAAGCTAGAATGGGGGGTTTGAATAGCTTATTAGACACTTAAAAAACTTTTCGTATTAGTTCCTAAAACAAGCACTTGCAATCTATTAAGGAGATTGAAGTAGCGGAAGTCTTGTAAGGAAGACAGTTCAAGTCTGCCGATTAAGGACTACCGGTAGACTTGACTGAATACTCAAGTATGCTGTTGAAGATATAAGTACAGGAAATAAGAAACAGTTCAAAGCCGTAATCAACAGTTAAAGGAAGAACACGAGTATTTGAGATGGTTCACACTATAAAGAGTGCTACATCCACCACCAAGGCAGTCAACCTTGGATTTAAAATATGCACTATGTTTTCCACTAGTTCTATTACAAGGAATATATCCACTGGATCGTGTACAAAAATATTTGACTTGTATTTGGGGGTTTGGGAATTGAATATCTGGATAAACAAGATATTTTATTGTGCAGAAGAATAGTTTAAGGGGAACAACAATAAGAAGCTTAAGATAAATGTTGATGCAGATCTTCTTGATTGTTGTTGAAGATTTCTTGATCAGTTTATGATCTCTTGAATGCACTGAATGTAAAGACTTTGAGTTGTTGGAGAATTTCAGAGCAAATCGAGGAAGTGTATTCTTTAGTCTCTAATGGCAGTATTTATAGCTGGAGCATTCTTGAGATCCGTTGGAGAAGACGAAGTGTAACAGCTCTATTAGGTTTAGTGCATTAAATGAATGGAGCTGTCTTGTAGATTTCGTCCTCACTGATACTGAGTAGGGAGTGGTGCAGAGTTGTTTGCAGGAGTTGGTAGGTGAACAATCAGAATTTCAGACCTGCAATAGTTGGTAAAGACTGTAAGTGTCGATGTTCACTGCTCACATCGCTTCGGTGGCGAAAGTCTTCCTGCTTTTCGGAAAGCTGTTCAGGCGTGTCTGAGAAGTTAGAGGATGTTTGAATTCAAATTCAAACTGATAAAGGATAAATTTGAATTAATCCACTAAGTTTTGGTGTCTGGACACGTCATGCTTCAACACGTGCACACAAGGTCTGCCACTGGATACCTAAGAAGGTCTTCTGGTAAAGCATGGTTGAAGTCTTCTACTGAACCTGTGAAGCCTATAAACAAACTATTCTATGGCAAAGTTCTATACACAGTTGCCACGCTAATTGATACGCAACCCAATTAGCCACTAATGTATAAAACTAATGTAATGTATGAACAGATGTAAATCAAAATACAAATGAGAAACAACAGTAACAATTCAATTTGAGCTTTCATTTGAGCTATTTGAGTTTGAGTATCTGGACTTTCTTGGACTTGAAACAAACTTCTACTTTTTCATCTTATACTTTTCTGTTGAGAATTTGCACTTAACATCTCAAACAAATTTTCTAACTCAGCTGGTGTCATTCTATTAATAGAAACACCGGCTGCACTATCAACCATAGTTTGAAAAGCAGGCGAAAGAGCATGATAAAACTAAGTTACTAACACATCTTGAGATAGATTATGATGGGGACACATGATAAGTAAATTTTTAAATCTATCCCATGCTTCATGGAATGCCTCTCCCGGTTCTGTTTGAAAAGACATAATTTGCTTCCTATATTCTGACAGAGATGCTTGTTGATAAAATTTACCCATAAACAGATCATAAAGTTGAGCCCATGTATAAACAATTCTAGGTGCTAGATTCATAAATCATCTTCTCGCCGCATCTTTTAATACATATTGGAAATATCTAATTTTTATCTGATCTTCTGTCAGGCCTCCTAATGGAAAATTATGAGTCATAAAACCATATTCTTTCACAAAAGTTACTGGATCTTTAGATGGAAATCCATGAAATGAAGGCAACATGTTATAAAAATGACCTTTAAGTTCAAAGTTTCTTACCGCTTCGAGTAAAACTAGACATGATGGTGTTGCATTCAACATGGGACGACCATAATCATTAATAGTTCTTTGATTGATTATTACTTCCATATTTCCATCAGCGGGTTCTTCCCTTATTTGATTTAGATTCACCGGAGGAACCAGATTTTCAGGATTATGATTAGTGATGTTATCCATTGGAGGATCAACCAGAGGACCCTCACGATTTAACTGTTCTTGATTAACAAATTGGTTCTCCAAATTATCAGGACCTTCCTGATTCTTACCAAGATTATTTATATTTTGATTTAACTCAGCCAGCTTAGAATTTAGAGATCTACGACCGTGCATAAAATATCAAAAGCAAATAAAAATTTAAAACTAGAAATAATTTTTTTTTTTTTTTATTTTTTCTTTTTATAAAAATTGAATTTAAAAAAGCTACCAACAAACTAACTAAGCAAGCTAGCTTGTCCTAGGAAACGACGCCAAAAACTTGATCGTGTCTTAAATTTATACCTTGCAAGTGCACAAAACTATTGTAGAATAGCTTAGGAAGCCAGGGTCGAACCACAGAGACAAGAAGAATACTACTAGCAGGTATATCGGTAGCAATTAAACTAAGAGGGGTTTTTATGTTGTTTTAATCTAAATTATTCTACTAACACAGGAAACCTAATTAACAAACTAAGCAGCACTCACAGTTGTAAAGATCTGTATGGAGGAGGGAAATCTAGGATTAGGGTTTTACTTGCATCTACTCTATTGCTTATTTAAATAAAGTATCATTCAATACCTTGGGTTTGTTCACAAAAGATAGATATAGATTGTAAAATTATAATTCAGTCTCCATCCTAAATAATTCATCTAATCTATATCCTAAGAATAAGAACATATGAATCCTATCTGTCACTTAGGTCATATATATGAACCTGACCCTAACTTATCACTCTCGTACATCGATAAGGTCAATTTATCACAATGGTGAGTCAGTCTACGACATATGCATTTGGCCGTGCAGCTATCCGCACCTCTAGGCCTTTAATGTTTGCGATTCCATTCATTTGGTCAAAGCTAGACAATAAAGGGGTTAATAAACATCATGATCAACAATAATTGAATGAATAAAAATATATTAAGCAATAGATTAGATACAAGTTACCTCCCAATTCCTATATTAATGAATGGTTAGTTCATCCTTGACGATGAACAAAACAGCGGGATGAAGGAATACATGAATCGATCTTCAAAACTATAATTACAATTACTAAACTATGTATTACAAACAAAAATCGGTGTTAGAACCGTCTCCTAATTATTTATGGACGTCATTTTGTTTTGGCTACCGTCTTCTATATATACCAAGGTGTTTTAGGGAGATTAGGAGGTTCAATCTGAGTGAAACACCCGTAAGTCGGCTTCTGGGGACCTTGCGGCCGCAAGGTGTGTATACCTTTCGTCCGCAAGGGTCTTGATTAGGAAGGGCTGCACGTTGGAGACCTTGCGGGGGCAAGGTCTTGGACCCCTTGCATCCGTAAGGTGTCCAGAACTTTCTTCTGTCTTCTTTTCAATTGTTGCACTTTGCACCCTTCCTCGAAATCTTCAATAAAAGCCTTGTAAATCCCATATTTTCACCTAAAACCCTGAAACTCACAATATATCTCAAAAACACATATTAGTAACCAAAAGTCTCGTGGAATTTGTAAGACCCTGGACCTTCGTGTGTTTGACTTCCTTGTTTTGCATTTCAAATGGCCATAACATTCTTGTAGGCTTTTTGTTAGTATGAGAACCCAAACCTTGGTTAGTTACCATGATCGTTATTGTTGCTTAACATACTAGAAATAAACCTAACATGTTTATCTTGGTTCTAGTTATTTTAGTTGAGTATTGGTTGTCTTATAAGATTTCTATGTTTTGTATGCCTTTTCGTGGTAGCTTTGTGTACCGCCTTAGCTTCCTTAACTCTTAACTAAGTCTTAGAGAGTCTTGGTATGATTTTTACATGTTTATTGGTCATTACTTAGACCATTGGAAGCTTAACTTTGAGGTTGAGACCCTTCTTGCTTGTATTGGAGCATTTGGAAATTAAGATGCATGAATGCATTCCTTTGCCTTAGAGACTTGTACATGTTACTTGTGGTTCATGTGGGTTGAATTCTAGACCAACGGTACTAGTTCTTTCATGTTTAAACCATCCATGTTAGTGGACTTGTTACAATTAGAAATAAAATAACCAACTTATTACTTCACAAATTCAGTCCTATTTTTGGGAAAACTTCGGGAATATTCTGGTACCAATCTACTAAAGCGAATTGGCTTAAATTTTAGGGTTTGTTACCTACATATGTTAAGTTAATCCCTGTAAATTTTCATAACTTTCCATGGTGTTTAAGTGCCTCAAATAGGCCACGTATTATGGCTGTCTCTATGTTATGTTTTGAGAATTCATAATGTTAACATGAACTTGGAAGGACTGTATTTTGATGAATACAAGTCCTAATTGAGAAGTTTAAAATGCTAAATTGTAGTTTAAAGAGTCGAATTTAGAAAAATAAAACATCACCTCAATCGAAGTTGTGAGCCATTTATGGTAGATTTTACTAGATTGATTGTCCAGTAACTTTGCAAATAAAAAATATGTTTTCCAGATTTCGGGATTTTTGTGGTTGCAACCACTCCCCCTTGCTTCTTTGACCCAAGTCCAACCTTGACTGATCCAATTCACTTATTTTGAATCCCCTTTGACCTATCTTAAGCCCTTGATGATTTTTCATCAATGGTAGGCAAGGATTGGCCAATAAAAACACACTTAACTAATCACTTGGATTAAACCCATTTTTTTCTCCAACAATTGCAAAGGCCGAAACATCCCAGCCATTTCCATCTTCTATCACTTACGTATTCATAGAGGGAACCTAGAAGAGAGATTCAAGAGACCTCCTTCACCTTCCTTGATCATTTCCTGGAGCTCCGGCCACCCGATCGGAGAAGTTAAATTATGGATCGCAAAAATAAATTGCATAAATTTCATGGATAATCACCAAATTGTATCATTCTAGCATATATATTGCATGCATAAGCATTATAAGCAGGGTCAGGAATGCTTCAAAAGTCCAAAGCAGCACGAAAATTTAACAGATCTGAGAAATCATCCAAATGGGTTTAGAAAAAAGAAACTTACAGCAGAATTTGGAAGATTTCATACGTAAATATTCCAATCGCGACGAAGATTACTCCAATCATCCTTGGAGTAGCGGTATCTGACGTAATTCCGTGTTAAAGGAGGAAGTTCTTTCCTCCTTCCACCTGATTTCGGATGCATCGGAGCCTTTCCCTTCCGTGATGGCGAAGAAGAAGCCATCTGCTAAGAGAAACACGTAAATTGGCGGAAGAAAATTGAGAAAATGAGAGAAAATGAAGAAATAAACTTGCAAAACAGTGGCAATGTCGCAGAGGAACAAATATGAAGAAATAAAGAAGAAGTGAAGCAGTAGCTTCACTCCCTGCTTCCCGTCGCCTATTAAGGGTGGAAAAAGGGAATTTTTCCTTTTTCCCCCTCTAAAGTTTGAAGGTTCAGCACTTAAGTCCTCAAGTTTCCAAAACTGCAAAATGACCCCTGAAGCTTAACGGGAAGTTAACAAAGTTAACTTTGTTAACAAAATTTGACGGTCATCCATCCAAGAGCAAGGGAAAGTTCATATCCCCAACGAATCAGCCGCCAAATGAGTAGAAAAGCCAAAAATATCAGCGGCAAATGTAAGCATGCAAAATAAAGAAAGAAAAAAATGTGTAAAGCAAACAAATATATATATGCAAAGCATGCAATAAAAAGAGAGAGAGAGAGAGAGAGAAGAAAAATATATGCAAAGCATGCAATAAAAAAAATGCAAGCATGCAAAATAAAAATAAATGCAAGCATGCAAAAGAAAAGAAAAATGCAAGGAAAAATATATATGTGTGCAAAAAGCAAAAAGCAAGAAAAAAAAAGAGCAATGAGCAGCATAGAAAATATATGAGCAAGCAGCAAAAAGAAAAAATTTCCAGCTAAGGCCGGAAATTGCAGCAGCAAAGGAAGAAATTTCCATCTAAAGCCGGAAATGCAGCAACAAAGGAAGAAATTTCCAGCTAAAGTCGGAAGTGCAACATCAAAAGAAGAATTTTCCAGCTAAAGCCGGAAATGCAGCAGCAAAAGACGAAATTTCCAACTAAAGCCGAAAATGCAGCAGCAAAAGAAAGAATTTTTCGGCTAAAGCAGGAAATGCAGCAGCAAAAAGGGGAAAATTTCCAGCTAGAGCCGAAATGCAGCAAAAGAAAAAAAATCCCCATCATGAGTCCGCGAAAGCTGTAAAGGCAGCAAATACAACAAATGCAGAAAATGCAGCAAAGGCAGCAAAGGCAGCAAATGCAGCAAAAGCAGCAAATGCGGCAAAAGCCGCAAAATCAAAGCAATGGTAAGGAAAGGTAAAGTATTTTACCTTTTACACGCATAATGTGTTCCACCATCGCATTCGACGAAGGACTGAATTCCTGAGGATGCGATGTTTTCCTGCTTTATAGGAGTAGCATAGGATCATCTCCTCGCAGGGTGTAACCCCAAGAAGAATGATCAGCCCATGATGAGTTCCACCTGGTTGTCGGATCTTTCCCTGAAGGGGCTACAACCCCAGGTCAGAGTGAAAGTCTATCGTTCTCTGACGAAGGCTAAGTTCCTGAGGAGACGATGCATTCCGCCGTCGTGTTCGGCAAAGGGTTTCGACCCTTTGAGGATGCGACATGCATTTGTGATTCGAGTTTGGAAACTTTCCCTGAAGGGCTGCAACCCCGGGTCAGATGGAATGGCTATCGTTCTCTGACGAAGGCTGAGTTCCTGAGGAGATGATGCATTCCGCTGTCGTGTTCGACAAAGGGTTTCGACCCTTTTGAGGATACGACATGCATTTGATGTGATTTGTGTTTTGCCTTTCTCACGAAGGGGCTGCAACCCCGGGCCAGAGAGAGAGGCTATCGTTTTTCGACGAAGGATCCTGTCCTGAGGACACAATGTTTGACCTTGGCATCCCACCCAGCACTGTTTGTTTGCATTTGGGGGAACTACGTTCGGTCTGATTCCTTTGATAAGGATACGTAGGCAGCCTATTTCGGTAGGCACGACCATTACAACATGTTTGTTTCGGCTTTGGCAGAACTATGCTTGGTTTGATTCCTTTTATTAAAGGATACGTAGGCAGCCTACTTCGGTAGGTCCGACCATTAGAGCATTTAATTTGCATATCTGCTTAAAAACTACGATAACCTACTATAACCGACTAAATATGTCTAAGGATATGTGAGTTTTGGTTAGCATTATAAACTGTTGCATTATAACTGCTACCTATTGCATTTCTCCCACATTATAATTGCACGAAATTGGAGAGTCTATTTCTTATCAACGATGTTCGTCTACTCAGTAAGCTTCGGGTTACCCGTAGACTCCATCGTTGAGGGGCTCTGTAGACACCCCAATTTCATACCCCTGGTACGTAACTTTGACATGCGATATCAAGACCTGTTAAAACTTAACAAATTTCAAGTTACAGGGTGTAAAAATGTAAAAGACAAAGCAGGATGCACAAAACAGTAAAATGCAGGGGCTAAAGTGTCAAACAGAGGCTGGAATTTGGAAGGCTGGCCCTGAACCAAGGCCCCCTGGCACGGCACCCAAAAGGGTTGCACAAATTCTCAAGCACGCGGTACAAGCTGGTGAAGCACAAAGTAAAATTTGCAAATTCCAGCGGTGTCCCTCTCTCAGCTTATAAATAGAGGACCCCGGGTTCACTTTCAGTGATCGAAAAATAACACAGAAAAATTACGCAGTCCGTTGTTATTACGCTGTGAGAATAGTGAGCGATCGTGAGATAGTGAGTGCCCTCTCCTATAAAGCCTCGAAGCTCTGCCAAAACTCCTCCAAACGCAAAACCAACCGGTCAAAGTGATCCTTAGCCCCCCAGCTAGGTATCCACCCTATTTCCCGGTCCAAAAATCTCGAAAAGAGCAGTTGCTCTGCCCGAGTAAAAAGGCCAAATCCGCCAGAAACAAGTAGTTGTTCTACCCGATTTCCACCAGCAACAAGCACGCAGCAGCAAAAACGCAAACAGTTGCTCTGCCCGTTTGATGGTGCCCAAAAGCAACCTTCGGAAGCAGTCACCCTTCCCGAACCGCAGCAGCAGCAGAAAAAAAGACTCCATCTCTCGAGAAGGAAAAAGTGAGCACACCACGCTCTAAAAGATGAGCCTTTAAGGGCGTTATTTTATAAAAAGATATTTTCCATCCGGCCTAATGTAAAAATATAAGCCGTTGTGCTGCCCGGATTTATTTAGAAAATAGTATTAAAAAGAGCCATTATTATGACCAAATAAGCATAGGCCGACCCGGGACCCACCATTGCCGAACTAACCAGTGGACAGACCCAGCCATCCCGTAAGGAAGGTTCTCGACTCACCATGAGCCGAGATAATACTAGCTCGGCATGCCCGTTCACTTCCCCTCCATTAGGAAGACTAGGATCCTACCTCGGCCAATACCTCGTCAGCTCGGAGTAAAGCTGAGCTTATCACGATAATATCATTGAACTGTAGCTCTGCCCCAAAAACTGATCATATGACAAAAGTACCGCCACTCCCAGCCAATAACCCCCCTGACAGACACAGTCCCTTCACATCATTTACCTAATCCAGAGTTGGAAAAATGATGAAAGGTCGCCCTGCTCCACCAATAAAAAACCGCCACCTCGCGATCAATATCAACAGCACAAACAGCCTGAAGAAGGTATATAAGGGCCTCCATAGTTACAGAAAGGGCATGATTTTTAGGACCATCAACCAGGCTTCAAAGTTAATCTCTCTACGAAACATCACCTCAAACACCATACAGACGGGTTTGTAAAGTCATTGGAAACACATCGACCATCCAATATTTCTCTAAGCTTCTTAGTTTGAACTCTCTTGTATGATCATTGCCAGTATTAACCAGGTGCTAGAAAGGGTTTGTTAAAGTTTGGAAACTCTCTTGTATGATCATAGCCAGTATTAACCAGGCGTTAGAGATGGTTTGTTAATGTTTGAAACCTATCAGTCAGATATCCTCATTAGCTTCATTGCCTACGTGGACATACGATAGGGTCACCACACATATTGCGTGATCAATATATATATAGATTTTGTATAATATTAACACATTATTTACTACACACATATTTAGTCAAATTTGCACTATTGTGTAAGTATATATATTATATTATTTACTATCACACTGATTAAATATTTCATGTTAATTACAACATAACTCTAATTAATATTAAATAATATTTATTTCGTATTATGCCAAATAGCTATTCTCGTAATTAATAGTTGTAAAAGAGGTAATAGGCGACAATGCCGAAATCATCACCTGATTGCATATTCGTCATTATTTTCTTTAAGTGTGTAAATTGGAACCACAGAACCAAACCAAATCAGTCGGTTTAGTTCGGTTTTAGTCGAAAACGATTCGGTTTCTGTTTTAAAAATTGGAAAAACACGCGGTTCGGTTTGGCTCACGGTTTTTGGTATCACACCAAACCAACCTATATATTTTCATTTATTTATTATATTAATGTATATTATATTGCATTTGTTAACTATTCTAAACTTTTAGATCATCTTAATTTAGTCATTATATATATATATATATATATATATATATATATATATATATATATATATATATATATATATATGCATACATATACGTACTAAACCAAACAAAATCTTGATTGTTGGAGGACTATTATGTCTTTCATTGTTTGTGTTTATTTTGGAACATGTATGTAATATTTATGATAATTTTATTTTACTAGGTTATTATCTAATTTTGATGTTAATTTCAGATTAAATCTTATTTTTATTCTTATTCTTAAAGATGGTTAAGTTGATTAAAAGCAATTTACATAAACCACAAAACTGAACTGAGTGGTTCGGTTCGGTTCGTTTCCAATCTTTCTTCGATTCGGTTCGGTTTTAACTTTTTGGAACCAATTGCGGGCGGTTCGGTTCATGGTTTTGGCCTAAACCAAAGCCAGCCGAACCACTTACACCCCTAATTTTGTTCATATTCATGTTAGTTATTAATGTCACAAATTAATTCTATGTGATTAAATATGTATACATATCGTTTGTAAACTTTAATCTATGTTACACGTTAATTAATTACATATATGAGCAAATTTCGTAAAACTGGAGGTCAAGTATAGAAAGAATCCACTTGGAATAGTAAGGAACTGTTTCAAACCGGTTATGAACGGGACTGGACGAACGTGAACAAGGTCTTCAACCCTTACAATGAACTGGACCAGTTTAATTGAACAAGTTAACGGTCCGTTAGCAAAATTTGACAGAGTTTGACGAAAGTTAACAGAAAACAAAAGGGAGCTGAGTGGAACTTGAAAAAACGAGGGGGAGCTGAAAAAATTCAGGAATTTGACGTCATGGATGATGCCGGTCACCTCCAATGACGCAGACAAGGCTGGCACATTAGATCAATTTCATTGGTGCTTTCCCGGTGCGTCGGGAGGCGTGATGGACATCAGTTGCTTATGGCTCCGCATGAGGGCGCATTGATATATGTGCAGACTATCCTAATTTTTATGATGTTTTGGGCTTGTTTTGCTATTTAATATTTCATTTATCATAGCAAATTTAGTTGTTTTGGCTCAGTTTATCGCCATTTGGCCTGTTTGTGCAAATTTGGGGTATTTTGGTGAAAAGACAAGCTCAGATGGTGATTTGAAGGCAAAAAGAAAGGAATCAAGTTCAACACTGTCCGTGGGTAGGCTGTGGTTTATTTCACAGGTGGAATTTTGATGCCAAGTACAAAAAGAATGATGTTTTTCAAGCAGCGTTCACATCCTAGTTGCGATTTATTTCACCCTTGTAATTGGAGAAGCTCATGGTAATTTTACTATTTTGACCTTATTTTGTATCTAGTCAAAAACATCTTTGAGTAGGAGGAAATCAGAGGTATTTGATTAAATTATGGTGTCTCTTAGTTAGAGAAAGGAGAAAATGCCAAGGGAGGGAGCTCTCACGCACACATGTATCTCCCTCCTTTTCTCCATGTTCGGACATAGAATTCTTACCTTTCTTTCTCACCTACGATAGCTAGACATAGATACATACTTTGGAGGATTTTGATTGTAAACACAAGGCTGAAGATTTTTTTTTCATCAAATTATCATTGGAAAGCATTATGGAAACATGTTTTTTTCTCTTCCTCTCTCTAATTTTGCTATTTTGATTTCCTTGCTCCATGATGTCTGCTATGTTGTTCTTGTTGATTTCTTCAATCATGTATGAGTAGTTTTCTATTTCTTGGATTAGATTCAGCTCGCGATGAATTCATGAATAAAGTTTCGATCTTACCGTTTATTATATGAATGTTACCCATTTTAATTCGATTTTAGCTTTGTTAACAATTAGTAATTGTATGAAATTGTGGTAGTGAAGGACGAAAGGTGAAACTCCTACGCTTATGCGATAATCTCAGTTACTAAAACGAAGGACCATGGCCAAAACGTGAAGTGCAGGTAATGGAACTCTAAAATGAAACTAGAAATTCATGAGAACAATGGTTAATTGAGTTTCTAGAGGCTAATTAAATTGTAGGACATAATGGGTTAGTTTAATTTATTAAGCAAGACGTCGGATTTGAATTAATCTAGGCACGGTTTAGAGTAATTCGAGGGAATACAAGCAACTATATTTATTCAATTCGTCTTGAAAACTTGGCATTCATTGTAAATGAGAAGATCGTTACAGAGCTTATAGATTTATCGTGGTGGTGAACTGAAATCCTAAAAGCTTTTAATTATTGTTTTCAATAAAAAAAATCTAACTTTGTGTTTAATTTAGTTAATTTAGCTCATCACTACAAAAACTTTGAAAATGAATCGTTTACATAGTCTAAGTTGTGAGTCTCCGGCACTTGATTCAAATTAATGTGTGATCAACATCCTAAATAATATACGATAGACCGTGCACTTGCGGTAGGATTTAATGATTAATTTGAAAATCACACAACACACATGCATTGTCTGTCGACATCCTAAATAATATACGATAGACCGTGCACTTGCGGTAGGATTTAATGATTAATCTGAAAATCACATAACACACATGCATTGTCCGTTGTGTTCGTCAAGTAGTTTTGTCTGATTTTCGCTTGCAGCTTGGATGTGAGTCAAATCTATTGACCAAAGATTGTCGGCAAGTGACTAGGCGGTACCGCCTCCAGCAGCATTGGGTCGCACGTGTTGGAGCGTGAGAGCTTAGATGGAAATGATTTTGACGTCAATGACTTCGTCTCGCACGTACTGGTAGGTTTTATTTCCTACCATGTGTTCATTCTCTTGGTTCAGCTCACACCAAAGGTTAGCATAGCCTCCTTCATTGATCGATTCTATCACTCGATCAAAGCTCCACCATGACTAACAGAGTCAATGAGTATAAGGTAACAAAATGTAGTGGTTTCCCGGTAACAGAAAAATTTGATGATCCGATGATATGGATTTAAGAGAAAGATATACTAAGTTCATGAGATATTTAACTATAATTGTGAGGTGTCAGCCTTGTGGTGTGCTGCCCTAGTTGATTCCGCCAACTAGTGTAGGGTTTTGTAAAATATCCTTATGATCTGGGGTGCTGAAAATCGTTGTTGTACATGAAATCGTATAATAAACGAATCGATGGTGGCATCGTCATCTAAGTCAGATATTTAGTTATGTATAGGTATGCAAAATAAAACCAATGTGAGTCAGCGGGAAGGGATCCCCGCAAAAATCTTCTGACGTGTATTATCAATCCAGTGTATAAAACAACGAGAGTCTGTAGCCCCCGTGTGTGGAGTTAAAAAAAGTATATGAGAGAGCCACCTACTTACGAGCTAATAGAGGTTATTTATACCTAAGTGATTAGAGTTGGTTTGACATGAGCTAGGCCCATAGCTTTACGTAATCAAAAGTAGGAGAAATTTTGGATCAGTCCACTTTTTAAAGTTTCTAATCGCTAAAGTAGTCTCTCTATTTTTTCAAACGGAAAAAAATCACTTTTAGGTGCAAAATGATTACAATACTCTTAATGAACCATATGTGCGCTAAAGAGCTCATTATTTTTGTACAGTGATGAAACTAATTTTAAATTGCGATGAAACTATTTTTGAACCGCGATACAAAAATCATTATTTTTACATCGCGATAAAACTATTTTGAATCATGATATGAAGGTCATTATTTTTGAACCGCGATAACACTAGTTATTTCCGAGACGATGATATTTTCAGAACAATGTTTCAAAAAATGAACTTTTGAGATGAAAAAAAGAACGGTGGACTTTTGGGGTTACAAATTTTGGAAAAAGGACCGACCAAAATTTTACCCTTAATTAAAAGTATGCACTTTAGTTGTATTCTAATGCTTCTAAAGGGTGGTCCAGTGGTAGAAATGGGGCTTTACAAAGTGTATAAGGTTTCAAATTCGATTTTTTCCCACGCCTCCCTTAGGAGGAAAAAAAGTTTGTATTTGAACTTAATAGTTATATATAGGGGTGGAATTGGGACGGGACCCGTCTCAATCGATACATCTCATCTCGATCCCGTCCCGATAGAATTCGAGATTTCAATTTCCTTCCCGATCTCATTTCCGATAAGCGTCGAGATCGACGAATCGGGATCCCGACAGTTCGGAGAGATAAAAATCTCGTAATCCCGCCTATAATATTTATGAATAATATTTTTTTCTCACAAAAATATTTTTTAAATGTCTTCATCATGATTAAGATTTCAGACTGTATATTTACAAGTATACTTGAATATTTACTTAATGGTGTGTATTATTGAATCTGTCATTTGGAACAAAATGCACCACTCACTCGCAGGAGAAGAGCTTCACTAAGTGTAGAAATATGATAGACAAAAAAAACCACATCATTGTCAAAAATAAATTGAACAAACACTATTAAGTAATTTTAACAAATACAAAATAGATATTGTTTAACACTCATAATATTTATAAAAGAAGATTGGTCGGGATTCGGGAATCCCGATGGGATTGATAATTATCTTAATATCATCCCGAAATAATTCGAGACTGACAAAATCCTAACAAAATCGGGATCAGAATTTTTCGAAATCGAGAAATGTCAGAACATGATCCGGTCGAACGTTAGAACGGGTCGGGAAAAACTGGAATTTTGCCGCTATACATATGCACACACATACACAAGTACAGAAAAGTCAAATGTCTTCATTTGTTTTAGGGCTTCTCTTTTTTTCGTCATCGTGTAATTGACTGAGCGGTGTGGTAGCAATCTTTTCATTAATTTGACTACAAAATCCGAGGAAGAAAGAAACTTTCAATGCACTTGAGCTTCTTCTATAGTCTAGTAAACAATCAAGTTGTGAATCACATTATGGCTGTCAATGATCTACACCAAACACTTTCATTTATTAGATTGTATAGAAAAATGATATATTTACATCATGATCTACAAAATGTCAGAATTAATAGTTATATATATAGGGGTGGAATCGGGATGGGACCTGTGCCGATCGATACATCTCATCACGATTCCATCTCGATAAAATTTGGGATTTTAATTTTCTACTCAATCTCATTTTTGATAAGCGTCGGGACTCGACGAATTGAGATTTCGACAGTTCGGGAGATAAAAATCTCGTAATCCCGACTATAATATTTATGAACAATATTTTCTGCCACAAAAATATTTTTAAAATGTCTCCATCATGATTAAAATTTCAGACGGTATATTTACAAGTATACTTTAATATTTACTTAATGATGGGTGTTGTTGAATCTATCATTATGAACAAAGTATACCACTCACTCGCAGGAGAAGAGCCGCAATAAGTGCAGAAACGCGATAGACAAAAAAAAAACCACCACATTGTGAAAATAAATCTAACAAACACTATTAAGTAATTTTAGCAAACACAAAATAAATATTGTTTAACATTCATAATATTTTTTAATAAACATAGTCGGGATGGGTCGGGATTCTGAAATCCTGACGGGATTGATAATTATCCGAATACCATTCCGAAATAAGTCGAGATAAAAAAAATATTGACAAAATCGGGATTAAAATTTTTGGGAATCGAGAAATATCGAGACATGATCGAGTTTAAGACAGTCAGGAAAAACGTGACTTTTGCGGACTCAAGTTAGAGCATCACCATTGTTTAAAAACCCAAATTCTTACCAAACTTCCTATTAAGAATCTACCAAAATTCTCCCATTGTATAAATTCTTAGTTGACAACTAGGAGAGAGAGGGGAAAAAAATCCCCGATAAGAACTAGCAAATGGGAAGGCAACTGGGCAGGCTGTCGGCCAATGTGTGTGGGGGCGGCCGGGAGTGGGGAGGGGGAAGAGATTTTTATTTTATTTTATTTGGGTTGATGTTAAATTTTATATTTTTTATGTAAGAAGTTGTGTAAGAATAGTATACAATGAGAAGATTTATTCTTAAGTATATAAGAAGAAAAAAATATGTAGGTGGCAATGGAACCCAGTTAAAAAGTTATATAAGAAGTTGATAAAAATTTTAACATTGGAGATGCTCTTATATACATATGCACACACAAACTCACACACATAAGAAAAGTCAAATGTCTTCATTTGTGTTAGGGCCTCTCGTTTTTTGGTCATCGTGTAATTGACCGAGTGGAGTGGTGGCAATGCTGTCCATGTCCATATATTTTCATTAATTTGACTACAAAACCCGAGGAAGAATGAAACTTTCAATGCACTTGAGCTTCTTCGACAATCAAGTTGTGAATCACATTATGGCTGTCAATGATCTACACCAAACACTTTGACTTATTAGAATGTATAGAAAAATGATATATTTACATCAAGATCTACAAAATTTCAGAATTAATTATTTATAATAATATTAAAGTATTGAATTAATAGTACAACATATATTATGCATCAATGAAATATGATGCTTTAATGATTTGTGAGGTTCCAGGAAATTAATATTCCATTCGTCTTTAAATTATTGTTATATTTTATTTGTTATATAAATTAGAAAAAACCAAAAAAATTGATTGGAAATATTGAAATAATATATAGTTTCTTTTAAATCTTATATATATAAACCCACAATTAAAGTATGAAAAAAAAATAGGGGTAAAATAATAAAATGTTATCTTAAAATAAAACTTTCAAACAAGATAATTTTTATCTGAAACATACGAGAAATAAAACCAAGACAATAATTTTTGGAGGGAAGGAGTAAGATGTTTTTCAAATACAAATTCGACGTATATTTCTATATTTTTTAAACCATAAAAAATATAATTTATAATATATTATAAGGAATTACAAAATTACTTGTTTTATAATTTTTTAAAAAAACTTTGGGCATAATTTATAGCACATCATCAATTGTGTTTTTTACAATCTATATACTTTGTCAACGAGGAACATTTTTTCGGAACAAATTGACTAAATCGATATATATATAATTGGTGAGGAGCACTATGGTTGTGCCACCTCATCACTTTTGGATAAATTTTCATTCTAAAGCATCCATGTGGAAGTTTTAAATTTTTTTTTGTTTTTCTAGCTATTAGCTAAAGATAATACATAATAATAATCAATATGATAAGGAATATTAGTATTAGTATATAAAACTTCTTCTATTGTCAATAGTAGAAAACTTATATTTAAAAATTTTAAAACTAAAATTACTTCTAACCAATGTGAGATAAAACTCTTCAAGGTGAGATATTACTTCTAATGACTCACTTTTAACATCATACTTTAAGCTTTGATATCTTATTCATCCAAAACTTTATTTGGATAAATAAATATATCATTTCGATGTTCTTGCCGAGTAGAACATATTTGCACAATTAATTTTGTCAACAAATAAATGACACGTAAAGAAATTTGTGCCTCAAATTGCATAATTTCTTTCACTAAAAACACTAGTTTTTTTAATAAGTATTATATTTTAAGTCTTGATATCTTATTCATTCAAAATTCGATTTGGACAAATCAATATATCATTTCGATACTCTCACCGAGTAGAACACATTTACGCAATTACCTTCGCCAACAAACAAATGACACGTAAAGAAATTCGTGTCTCAAGTTGCACAATTTCTCTCATTAAAAACAGTAATTTTTTTAACAAGTATTATACTTTAAGTTTTGATATCATGTTATCCAAATCTCGATTTGGACAAATAAATATATCATTTTGATGCTCTCACCGAGTAGAACACATTTGCGCAATTAACTTCGTCAACAAACAAATGACACGTAAAGAAATTCATGCCTCAAGTTGCAAAATTTCTTTCACTAAAAACACTAATTTTTCAACAATAGAAGAGATATATCCCACATTGTTTAGAAATTGATGTTGGTTTTAAAAATACTATTATTAAGTACCAATAGAAGAGATGCATCATACATTGGTTGGAAAGTGATGTTCATTTTTAAAGTCATTTGATAAAAGACTTTTATCATTATTACCAATAGAAAATTTATATCTCACATTGGTTACAAAATGATGTTGAATTTAAATTATTTTATATTATTACCAATAAAAGAGATGTATAACACTTTGTTTAAAAAGAAAATGTTAGATTTTAAAGTCTTTGGAGTAGCGGTATCTGACGTATTTCCGTGTCAAAGGAGGAAGTTCTTTCCTCCTTCCGCCTGATTCCGGATGCATCGGAGCCTTTCCCTTCCGTGATGGCGAAGAAGAAGCCATCTGCTAAGAGAAACACGTAAATTGACGGAAGAAAATTGAGAAAATGAGAGAAAATGAAGAAATAAACTTGCAAAACAAAGGCAACCGCAGAGGAAGAATATGAAGAAATAAAGAAGTGGGTAGCTTCACTCCCCTGCTCTGCCTATTAAGGGTGGGTTCCTTTTTCCCCTCTAAAGTTTGAAGGTTCAAAGACTTAAGTCCTCAAGTTTTCAAACCGCAAAATGACCCCGGCTTAACGAAGTTAACAAAGTTAACTTTGTTAACAAAATTTGACGGCATCCATCCAAGAGCAAGGGAAAGTTCATATCCCCAAATCACCGCCAAATGAGTAGAAAAGCCAAAAATATCGCCGCAAATGTAAGCATTCAAAATAAAGAAGGAAAAAAATGTGTAAAGCGTAAAAATATATATATGCAAAGCATGCAATAAAAAGAGAGAGAGATGAGAGAGAGAAAAAAATATATGCAAATAAAAATAAATGCAAAAAAGAAAAAGAAAAATGCAAGGAAAAATATATATGTGTGCAAAAAGCAAAGCAAGAAAAAAAAGAGCAATGAGCAAAGATAGAAAATATATGAGCAAGTAGCAAAGAAAAAGTTCCAAATTAAGGCCGGAAATTGCAAAGAAGAAAGGAAGAAATTTCCAAATTAAAGTTTGAAATGAACAAAGGAAGAAATTTCTAGCTAAAGTCGGCAACATCATAAAGAAGAATTTTCCAATTAAAGCCGAAATGCGAAGAAAAGACTAAATTTCCTCTAAAGCCAAAATGCAAAGAAGAAAAGAAAGAATTTTTCTGCCAAATGCAAAGTTAGGGAGAAATTTAAGAGCCGAAATGCATCAGAAAAAAAAAATCCCCATCATGAGTCCGCAAAGTCGAAGCGCAAAGAATGCAACAAAAATGCAAAGAAGGCAAAGAATGCAAAGAAAGACAAGAATGTAGAATGCGCAAAAGCCGCAAAATCAAAAGCGTAATGGTTAGGAAAGGTAAAGTATTTTACCTTTACATGCATAATGTGTTCCACCATCGCAGGACGTGATGTTTTCCTCGCTTTATAGAGTAGCATAGATCATCTCCTCGCAGGTGTAACCCCCAAAAGAATGATCGCCCCCATGATGAGTTCCACTGGTTGTCGGATTTTCAAGGCTACAACCCCGGTCGAATGAAAGGCTATCGTTTTCCGACGGACCGAAGTTCCCGAGGAGATGCATTCGCCTGTCAGGTTTCGCAAAGGGTTTCGACCCTTTCGAGGATGCGACATGCATTTGTGATTCGAGTTTGGAAACTTTCCTCGAATGGGCCGCAACCCCCGGTCGATGGAATGGCTATCGCTCTCGATGAAGCCGAGTTCTCGAGATGATTCCTCGCCGTCGTGTTCGGGTTTCACCCTTTGAGGATACGACATGCATTTGATGTGATTTGTGTTTTGCCTTTCTCACGGCGGGCCGCAACCCCGGCCGTAGAGAGAGGCTACTCGAAGGCCGTATTCCTGAGGACACAATGTTTGACCTTGGCATCCCACCAAAGATCTGCTTGTTTGCATTGGGGAACCTACGCTCGTCCGATTCCTTTGATAAGGATACGTAGCACTCTATTTTCGGTAGGCACGACCATTACAACATGTTTGTTTCGGCTTTGCGTAACTACGCTTGGTTTGATTCCTTTATTAAAGGATACGTCGCCTCAGTAGGTCCGACCATTAGATCATTTAATTTGCATATCCGCTTAAAAACTACGATAACCTCACTATAACCGACTAAATATGTCTAAGGATATGTGAGTTTTGGTTAGCATTATAAACCGTTGCATTATAATCGCTACCTATTGCATTTCTCCCACATTATAATTGCAACGAAATTGGATATTTTTATCAACGATGTTCTACTCAGCTTCGCAGCCCGTAGACTCCATCGCTGGGCTCAGACACCCCAATTTCATACCCCGGTACGTAACTTTGACATATATCAAGACCGTTAAAACTTAACAAATGTCAAGTTGTGGGTAAAAATGTAAAAGACAAAGCAGATGCGCAAAACAAGAAATGCAGGGGCTAAAGTGTCAAACAGAGGTCGAATTTGAAGGTCGGGACCGATCCAAGGGTTGGCACGGCGCCCAAGTCCGGCAACAAGCATCTCCTCGTGTTAACGACAGCACAAATTCTCGCACGCGGCAAGCTTAGTGAATCACAAAGTAAAATTCGCAAATTCCAAATGTGTCCTCTCTCGCCTTATAAGAGGACTGGTTCACTTTCATGATCGAAAAATAACACAAAAATTTACGCAAATCCGTTGTTATTACGCTGGAGAATAGTGAGCGATCGTGAGATGTGAGTGCCCTCTCCTATAAAGCCTCGCTCGCCAAAACTCCTCCAAACGCAAAACCAACCTGGTCAAAGTGATCCTTATTTCCAGCCTAGGTATATCCACCTTATTTCCCCAAAAATCTTAAAAGAGCAGCTTGTTTCGAGTAAAGGCCAACCGCTAGAAACAAGTAGTTGTTCTCTACCCGATTTCCACCAAAGAAAGCAAGCATAAAGAAAACGCAAACAATTGTTTCCAAGCAACCTTCTTCCAAGAAAAAAGACTCTCTCCTCTCGAGAAGGAAAAAAAGTGAGCACACCACGCCTAAAAGGTGAGCCTTTAAGGGGTTATTTATAAAAAGATATTTTCCATCCTGCCTTAAGTCGTCGTATTTATTTAGAAAATAGTATTAAAAAGAGCCATTATTATGATCAAATATTTTAAATATATTTGTAATTATTGGAAGAAGGGCCGCAAGTCCTGTAAACATCAGAAATTTGTTTTCTCTCTCTTTAATGCTTTATTTTTTTGCTAGATAAATATAACAAAAAGCATACTTTAGCCAAAAACCCGTTTTTGAGCGCGAGAGCTGGGTGCCTAGCACCTTCCCAACTCGTAACTTAGCCTCCGAACCCGCTTTTTTGCATTCTCCGGTTTTATTTTTGGTTTTTTCTTTATTTTCTCCGTAAAAGATGACCTACAAAACATTTTGATCGCATGAGGCCTCGCAACATCATTTCTTATTATTTTATGTTTCCCCTAGAAAAGGAGAATGGGGAAATGATAAGATATTCCAAACCAAAAAGATAACCCAAAGCAGTCTCTGG
>CM028380.1:98703691-98759046 GCA_013146195.2 Codonopsis lanceolata | reverse complement strand
AGAGAGGTAAGTTTTCTTCTAATTTAGGAAGAAAACCAGCGCCAAGAAAATTGGCGATGAAGATGGCGGTGTGGTGCCACGACACTCCTTGGTAGCATGTGCACCGCTGCAGGGGGGTGAGTGAGAGGGTGAGTGGGACCCGAGCTTTGAAAAAACCAACCATTTCATTATAATTCCTTTTAAACACTTTAAAAACCTTTGATTCCAACCGTTTGAAAAGATTTTGATTGGGGAAATTTGTTTGTGTGTGTGAGGGGGTGGTGCTTTTATGTGGGTGGGTGTTTTTCATCCGATTTTTTACGTAATCCTTTCTTCTCCCTATAAATATATCACTTCAACCTTCTTCATTTACTCCATAACTTCTTCATTCTCTCTTTCATTTCTTCATCATCTCTTTTAAAAAATCACTTTCTCTATATTCTTATCTTCGAAGTGGATCAAGAGGTAATAATTTCTTTCAAAATTTACTGAATTCTTTAAATTTTGAAGAAAATCAAAATACTCAAAACACTCGTATTCCTGAGAATGTTCAAAATTCTCAATGTTCAACTACTCCCCAATAAGCATCTAATTTTTCTAACAATTCAAATGTTCCAATTAATTATCTAAATTTCTACATGCCGCAAAATTTTCCAAATTTCCCTCTTAGTAACGTTCCTTTTCCTCTTAGTAACCAATTTTTCATGCCGCAAGGTCCGCCTCGTGCATTTTCTTCATTTTATATATTTTCAAATGACTCACGTCGAACAAATGTAGATGCAACTTCGTTCGGTAATTTGTCAGGAATGCCATCATCGGTTCTCGAGACACAAATCAATTTAGAATATGAACACGGATGAGTCCGGTACAGTTTGTCATGTATCAACGCGGATGTGAGCAAGTAAAGGTGCAGTTGAGGAAGAAAGGGTATGAATTTTAGTGCTCGTTGTTTAATGTAACTCTACTTTTAATATTAAAATGTTTTTATGTAAGTTTCATTATTAATTTTTTTATGTAATTTTTAATATTAGAATTCTTTTATATAAGTTTCATTATTAATTTTTTTATGTAACTTTCAATATTAAAATGTTTTTATTTAACTTTCAATATTAATGTTTTTAACGTAACTAGTCGTTGTAAAGTAGCTATTGTAAACTAGTATATATAGATGAGAAAGTGTCTTATTCTTCTACCAATAGCTACAAACGTTCAACATATAAACCCTTGTCATTGTACTACATTTTACCACTAAAGATATCTTCTTCTTCTTTTACCAATAGCTCTAACACAAGTAGTCATACCGAAGAATCCAACGACGAATCAATAGGTCGAAAGGTGAAAAAATTGTTTTGCGATGATTGAATTACAACAATTGATGATTGAAATGGAGAGATCGAGCCAACATCAAGAGGCGTCATCAAAGGAAAAAAAAGAGATATATAAATCGAAATCGTGTAGCGGGAAATACTCAACTTATCAATGACTACTTTTCATCTCGTCATTGTATCGGTCATATATTTAAACAAGCTTCTAATAAATAGAAACTTATTCATTCAGATAGTTAATGCATTGGAGAATCATTCAAGTTATTTTCGACAAGGCCTAATGCATATGGAAAAGTAGGTCTCTCACCATTTCAAAAATGCACGAGCTTATACATCAATGGCTTATGGAGTTCCGGCCGATCATCTCTCTGAGTACCTTCGATTAGCGTAAACACGTCATTGAGTGCATGTTCAACTTCGTCGATGTATTATTGAATTGTTCGGAGGTCAATACTTGAGAAGGCCAAATGCTAATGATACCACGTTTCTTCATCTGCGAGCAAAGCGAGAGATTTCTAGGTATGTTAGGAAGTCTTGATTGTATGCACTGGGAATGGAAAAATTGTTCAGTCGCTTGCCAAGGTCAATATGCAAGAGGTCATGTGAAGCCAACAATTGTGCTCGAAGCAGTTGCGTCTGCAGATTTATGATATGACATGCATTTTTTAGGGTTGCGGATTCTCGTAATAATCTTAATGTGCTATATGAATCACCTTTATTCAATAACGTACTTGAAGGAAATGCACCACCGTGCAATTTCGAAGTGAATGTTACACAGTATACAAAAGGATACTACCTAACAAATGAGATTTATCAGGATTAGGCTTTTTTTGTGAAGAGTTTTCGTGTCCGTCGGATGCTAAGCGAAAGAAATTTAAAAGAGATGCAAGAGGCTGCAAAAAGATGTCGAGCAGTATTTGAAGTGCTCCAATCAAGATGGACAATTATCAAAAGTCCTAGCAGGTTTTTGTATAAAGATAACTTGAAAAAAATAATGCTCACATGCATTATTCTACACAACATGATTGAAGTTTGAGGGTGATCACGTTACAGTGCTAACCTGATGATGTCGTTTATGACTCTCCACAAGTGAACCATGGGTCAACACAATCATTTGTGTGTGTGTGTATATATATATATATATATATATATATATATATATATATATATATATATATATGCAGAGAAATTCAGAGATACGTGATAGAAGCACCCATCATGCTCTTCGATCCAACTTGGTTTAACATATATGGCGTCGTTATGGTGACAATTAGTGATAGAGTTTAATTATTGACGTTTTTATGTAATTCTAATTATTGAATTGTTTTGACGTAATTTTTAAGTATTTATGTTTTATGTAATTTTATCATTTTATGTATTTTTTTTCAATTTTAGCATTTTATGTAATTTTCAATTTATGTTATTTTACAAGTTATGTATAATTTTACAGATCATTTATTAATTAAATTATAAATTTCATAATTTTTAATTTAATAATTATTTTTAAATTAATTTATATCTTAATTTATAAATTAATTTATTAATACGGAAATTTAAATATGAAATATATTAAATAACGTCAAATAAATTTATTTGTTGAAAAATATAAAAATAAGATTTAAGTGTAAAGTTAATAAGGTGGCAATGAGGCCCAGCTAAGAAAATGTTAAGAATATTATATAATGGGAAGATATATTTTTAAGTGGGTAAGAAGATAAAAGTGTGTAAGTGGCAGTGTGACTCAGTTAATAAGATGAGTAAGAAGATAAAACAATGATGATGCTCTTATGCAGTCCAGATTGTGTGCCTTATAGCTGAGGTCTATTTTTTGGTCTCTTTGGTATTCTAATGTCATTTAATAATAAATTGAATTGCAAAAATCACACAATTTTACAAATTGAAGTGTAAAAGGTTGGTTAATTATGAGAATAAATGATTTTGTTCACTTTATTATTACAAGTTATAGAGCTCGTGCTCCGCATAAGTCTTTTATCTTAAAACTTTTAAAACCAACATCATTTTCTAACGAATGTGAGATACATTTATTCTATTAATAATAATAGTAGAAGTCTTTTATCTTAAAACTCTTAAAACCAACATTATTTTTTATCTAATATGGGATACATCTCTTCTATTATTAGTAAAATAATTTTATCTACCAACTTTTAAACTAAAATAATTATTTGTAACCAATGAGGAATAAATCATTTTTATTGGTAATATTTTACTTAAAAACTTTTAAAGCCAACATCAACTTCTAACAAATGTGAACATACATATCTTCTTTTGTTAGTTTAGTAAAAGTAATTTATCTAAATACATTTCAAACCAACATAAGTTTTTAATCAATGTTTGTTACATCACTTTTATTGGTAATTATAGTAGAGATCTATCTTACATTGGTTATAAATTAATATTGATTTCAGAAATCATTAAAATACTCACATAATACTTGTTGAAAAATTAGTGTTTTTAGTGAAAGAAATTGTGCAACTTGAGGTACGAATTTCTTTACATGTCATTTGTTTGTTGGCAAAGGTAATTGTGCAAATGTGTTCTACTCGGTTAAAAGCATCAAATGATATATTTATTTGTATAAATCGAGTTTTGGATGAATAAGATATCAAAGTTGAAAGTATAGTCTTAGAAGTGGATCATTATTGTAAAGTAATCATCCAATGCCAATATAATATATTAATAATATTATTCCATATTGGTTAAGAAATGATGTGGTATTAAAAGTCTTTCTATATAAAATTTCTACTATTATTAACAATAGAAAAAATCTTTCTATATAAAATTTCTACTATTATTAACAATAGAAGAGATTAATAGTAAATGATTAATATCACAATATCATATAAACTATTATTTTTAGCTAATTGTTAGAAAATGAAAAGTTTCAAGTCAAGTGATGTGGAGACATGAGAATTCAACAATATCAAAGGTTGGGTGATATGATACATCTCTTCAATTGATAATAATATAAAAATTCTTTTATTTAAAAACTTTTATAATCAATATATATTTCTAAATAATATGGGATACATCTCTTTGTAACAAATGTGAGATAGATCATCTATAAACATTTTAAAGCAATATCACTTTCTAACCAATGTGAAATACATCTTTTATATTGGTAATAAATCTTTATAAAAGACTTTTAATACATACATCACTCTCTAACTAATGTGGAATACATCTCATCATTAAGTAATAATAGTAGAAGTTTTTTATCTTAAAAAAATCTTAAACCAACATCTCTTTCTATATAATGGGATACATCTTTTCTCTTCTCTCCTATTGATGATAAAAATATATGTTTTTTTTATCTAAAGACTTTTTAAATTAACATAATTTTTTAAGCAATGTAGGATGTATCTCTTTTATTGTGAATAATAGTAATTTAAAATCAACATCAATTTATAGCAAATGTGTGATATATCTATTTTATTGCTAATAATAGTAAAAGTTTTTTTATCTAATCTAAAATAATTTAAAATCAACATCATTTTTAACCAATGTAAGATATACATCTTCTATTGGTAATAATGGTAGAAGTCTTGTATCAAAAGACTTTGAAAACCAACATCACTTTCTAACCAATGTATGATACATCTCTTATATTGGTAATAATTAAAAATAATAATATTTTTAAAACCAACATCAATTTCTAATCAATGTGAGATACATCTTTTCTATTGTTAATAATAGTAAAATATTTTGTAACCAATGTGAGATACATCTATTGTAAGAGTGAAAGCATTTAGTCTAAAAACGTTAAAATCTAACTTTTCTTTTTAAATAATGTGATATACATCTCTTTTATTGGTAATAAGAGTAGAAGTCTTTTACATAAGACTTTCAAAACTAACATTTTTTTCTAAACAATTTAAGATACATCTCTTTTATGGTGATAAGTAGAAATCTTTTATCAAACAATTTTAAAACCAACATCGATTTATAATCAATATGAAATACATATCTAATATTACCATTAGAAGAGATGTTTCTTATATTGGTTATAAATTGATGTTAGTTTTAAAGTCATTAGAAGTCTTTTATGTTAAATCATTTGAAACCAACATTAATTTCTAACGAATGTAGGATACATTTATTCTTTTAATAATAATAGTAGAAATATTTTATCTTAACAATTTTGAAACCAACATTATTTTCTATCTAATGTGAGATACATCGCTTCTATTGTTAGTAAAAGAAATTTTATCTAAAAACTTTTAAATTAAAATAATTCTTTGTACCAATGAGAAATAAATCATTTTTATTGGTAAGATTTTACCTAAGGACTTTTAAAACTAACATCAACTTCTAACAATTGTGAACATATATATTCTTTTATTAGTTTAGAAAAGTAATTTATCTAAATACTTTTAAACCAATATCAATTTTCAACTAATTTTTGTTAAATCACTTTTATTGGTAATTATAGTAGAGATGCATCTTACATTGGTTATAAATTAATGTTGATTTTAGAAATCGTTAAAGTACTCACCTAATACTTATTGAAAAATTAGTGTTTTTAGTGAAAGAAATTGTGTAATTTGAATTTCTTTACGGCATTTTTTGTTGTATTTGTTTTTTTGTGGTAAATTTTTGTGGTAAATGTAATTGTGCAAATGTATTATATTCGGTGAGAGCATCAAAATGATATATTTATTTGTCAAAATCGAGTTTTGGATGAATAAGATATCAAATTTTAAAGTATGGTGTTAGAAGTGAGTTATTAGAGTAAAGTATTCACACAATGCCAATCTAATAATATTATCCCACATTGATTAAGAAATGATGTTGGTAGTAAAAGTCTTTCTATATAAGATTGCCACTATTATTAACAATAGAAGAGATTAATAGTAAATGATTAATATCACAATATCATATTAATTATTATTAATTATTATTTTTACCTAATGACTAGAAATTGAAAAGTGTCAAGTCAAGTGATGTGGAGGCTTGAGGATTCAACAATATCAAAAGTTGGGTGAGGTGACACAACAATAGTGCTCCTCACCAACTTTATATATATATATATATATATATATATATATAGATTTTTGTAATATATATACATATAGATTTTTGTAATAATAATATAACTTTTGTATATTATCTAAAAACATTTTAAATCAATATAACTTTCCTAACTAATGTGAAATACATATTTTTTCTATTGGTATTAAGTCTTTTATAAAAAAAACTTTTAATACATACATCACTCTCTAACCAATGTGTAATGCATCTCATCATTTTGTAATAGTAGTAGAAGTTTTTTATCTAAAAAATATCTAAAACCAACATCTCTTTCTATATAATGGGATATATATCATCTCTTCTTTTTTATTAATAATAAAAGTAGAAATCTTTTTATTTAAAGACTTTTAAAATCAACATCACTTTTTAACCAATGTAAGATTTATCTCTTTTTTGGTAATAATAGTAATTTAAAACCAACATCAATTTATAACAAATGTGTGATATATATCTTCTATTGCTAATACTAGTAAGTTTTTTATATAATCTAAAATAATTAAAAATTAACATCATTTTTAACCAATGTGATATATACATCTTCTATTTGTAATAATGGTAGAAGTTTTTATCAAAAAACTTTGAAAACCAACTTCACTTTCTAGTCAATGTATGATATATATTTTCAATTAGTAATTAATAATAATATTTTTAATACAAACATCAATTTCTAACCAATGTGTGATACATCTTCTATTGGTAATAATAGTAGAATATTTTGTAACCATGTGAGATACATCTCTTGCAAAAGTGAAAGTCTTTAGTCTAAAGACTTTAAAATCTAACATTTTCTTTTTAAACAAAGTGTTATACATCTCTTTTATTGGTAATAATATAAAATAATTTAAATTCAACATCATTTTGTAACCAATGTGAGATATACATTTTCTATTGGTAATAATGATAAAAGTCTTTTATCAAATGACTTTGAAAATGAACATCACTTTCCAACCAATGTATGATACATCTCTTCTATTGGTACTTAATAATAGTATTTTTAAAATCAACATCAATTTCTAAACAATGTGGGATATATCTCTTCTTTTGTTGAAAAATTAGTGTTTTTAGTGAAAGAAATTGTGCAACTTGAGGCATGAATTTCTTTACGTGTAATTTGTTTGTTGACAAAGTTAATTGCGCAAATGTGTTTTACTCGGTGAGAGCATCAAAATGATATATTTATTTGTCCAAATCGAGATTTGGATAATATGATATCAAGACTTAAAGTATAATACTTGTTAAAAAATTATTGTTTTTAATGAGAGAAATTGTGCAACTTGAGACACGAATTTCTTTACGTGTCATTTGTTTGTTGGCGAAGGTAATTGCGTAAATGTGTTCTACTCGGTGAGAGTATCGAAATGATATATTCATTTGTCCAAATCGAATTTTGAATGAATAAGATATCAAGACTTAAAGTATAATACTTATTAAAAATTTAGTGTTTTTAGTGAAAGAAATTGTGCAATTTGAGGCACAAATTTCTTTACATATCATTTGTTTGTTGATAAAAGTAATTGTGCAAATGTATTCTACTCGGCAAGAACATCGAAATAATATATTTATTTGGCCAAATCAAGTTTTGGATGAATAAGATATCAAAGCTTAAAGTATAGTGTTAAAAGTGAGTCATTAGAAGTAATATCTCACCTTGATGAGTTTTATCTCACATTGGTTAGAAGTAATGTTAGTTGTAAAAGTTTTTAAATATAAGTCTTCTACTATTGACAATGGAAGAAGTTATATATTCTAATACTAATACTCCTTATCATATTGATTATTATTATGTATTATCTTTAGCTAATAGCTAGAAAAACAAAAAAAATTAAAACTTCCACATGGATGCTTTAGAATGAAGATTTATCCAAAGGTGGTGAGGTGACACAACCATAGTGCTTCTCACCAACTTTATATATATATATATCGATTTACTCAATTTGATCCGAAAAAATGTTTCTCGTTGACAAAGTATATAGATTGTAAAAAACACAATTGATGATGTGCTATAAATTATGCCTAAAGTTTTTTAAAAAAATTATAAAACAAGTAATTTTGTAATTCCTTATAATATATTATAAATTACATTTTTTATGGTTTAAAAAAATATACAAATATACGTCGAATTTGTATTTGAAAAACATCTTACTCCTTCCCTTCAAAAATTATTGTCTTGGTTTTATTTCTCGTATGTTTCAGAAAAAATTATCTTGTTTGAAAGTTTTATTTTAAGATAATATTTTATTATTTTATCCCTACTTTTTTTTTCATACTTTAATTGTGGGTTTATATATATAAGATTTAAAAGAAACTATATATTATTTCAATATTTCCAATCAATTTTTGTGTTTTTTCCTAATTTATGTAACAAATCAAATATAACAATAATTTAAAGACGAATTGAATATTAATTTCGTGGAACCTCACAAATCATTAAAGCATCATATTTCATTTATGCATAATATATGTTGTACTATTAATTCAATACTTTAATATTATTATAAATAATTAATTCTGATATTTTGTAGATCTTGATGTAAATATATCATTTTTCTATACATTATAATAAGTCAAAGTGTTTGGTGTAAATCATTGAGCCATAATGTGATTCACAACTTGATTGTCGAAGAAACTCAAGTGCATTGAAATTTTCATTCTTCCTCGGGTTTTGTAGTCAAATTAATGAAAATATATGGACATGGACAGCATTGCCACCACACCACTCAGTCAATTACACGATGACCAAAAAACGAGAGGCCCTAACACAAATGAAGACATTTGACTTTTCTTATGTGTGTGAGTTTGTGTGTGCATATGTATATAACTTGAGTCCGCAAATGTCTCGTTTTTCGAAACTGTCTTGACACCCGACTTGATCCTGTCTTGATATTTTTCGATCTTGAAAAATTTTGATCCCGACTTTGTTAGTACTTTTTTCATCCCGACTTATTTCAAAATGGTATTCGGATAATTATCAATCCAGTCATGATTTCAGAATCCCGACTATGTTTATTAAAAAATATTATGAATGTTAAAAAATATTTATTTTGTGTTTGCTAAAATTACTTAATAGTGTTTGTTAGATTTATTTTCACAATGTGGTGGTTTTTTTTTTTATCGCGTTTCTGCACTTATTGCGGCTCTTCTCCTGCGAGTGAGTGATGTACTTTGTTCATAATCATAGATTCAACTGTTAGAAATAATCCAGATTTTATTTATTTAACATGTGTTTATTTCATGTTTGATTGAGTCTTTTAATATTGTTAGCATAGTCCTAGTCTTTAGTTGTTAAGCTAGTTTTGTGGGAAGTTACAGAGAGTTTGTTATGTGACTTCAAAGTAGATAATTTGTTGTTCCTGTTATTAGTATAAATAGGTGGTCTAGTGTGAGCCTATTTGTGTGAGTGTTTTCTATTTCAAGTATAATAAACACAGTGAGTTCCCTCAATTGATCGAGTGTGTTTCCTTTGCTCCTGCTCTAATACTTCCTTCTTAATCTTTCTTCTACTTCCAGTAGCTGCTGTACAACAGTGGTATCAGAGCCTCTGCCATGAATGGCTCGGTCCAGCCTTCCATTCCCATTTTGGATGGGAAAAATTACAATCGGTGGAGCGTCCAGATGAGGGTGTTGTTCGATTACCATGAGATGCTGGCAATCGTGGAGAATGGATTCGCAGAACCTGCAACAACTGCGAATGATGAACAACGGACTGCCTATCGTGAGAATAAGAAAAAGGATAAGAAGGCGCTGTATTTCATTCATCAAGGCGTGAATGATGAAGTGTTTGAGAAGATAGAAGGAGAGAGAGAGCGTCCAAAGCAAGCGTGGGATACATTGGTGGCGTCATTTAAAGGAGCAGACAAGGTGAAAAAGGTGAGACTCCAAACCTTGAGGCGTCAATTTGAGCTTCTGCAGATGGAGTCGGAGGAGACGATTGCTAGTTATGTAAGTCGAGTTCTCACCTTGACAAACAAAATGAAAACATATGGAGAGGTGCACGAAGTGGCGAAGGTTGAAAAGATTTTGCGATCACTTACACCGGGTTTGAGCATATTGTGGTTGCAATAGAAGAATCTCATGATTTGTCCGAGATATATGTTGATATATTATCCAGTTCGTTGGAGGCCCATGAGGCGGATGAGCGAGCGAGATAATTAAGCTTCGGTGAGCAAGCATTTCAAAGTCAAGTTTCGATAAAGGTGCTCGGGTTAGTGGACCAAACTGAATCAAGGTGGTTCTCGTGGTAGAGGGCGAGGACGTGGCAACAACTACAACAGAGTGGCGGTGGTCGACTCGTGGGTCGGATACGAACCAATGATCAAGAGAAGTCGATTCAAATAATAAGCACAACTCAAACTTTAGAGGTCGAGGTCGGGCCGAGGTCGTGGGCGTGGTGGTAGAGGAAGGTATGATAAGTCTAATGTTGAATGTTACTCTTGTCATGGATTTGGTCACTATTCCAATGAATGTAGATATAAGGAAAATAATGAGCAAGCCCATTGCGCACAAGAAGAGGATGATGGTGAAAACCATGCTCTCCTGATGGTTACTGCAGCTAATGAAGTGCCAGAATATCACACTTGGTTCCTTGACACAGGGTGTACCAATCATATGTGTGGCAAGAAGGAGCTCTTTAGTGAGCTTGATGAATCAGTCCGCTCCACTGTAAAGTTTGCAGATGATAGTACTATTCCGGTAAAAGGAAAAGGGAGAGTTCTTATCAAGTTGAAGAA
Organism: Codonopsis lanceolata; assembly: GCA_013146195.2. Taxonomy (NCBI): domain Eukaryota; kingdom Viridiplantae; phylum Streptophyta; class Magnoliopsida; order Asterales; family Campanulaceae; genus Codonopsis; species Codonopsis lanceolata. The sequence goes on along the minus strand of CM028380.1, from coordinate 98,747,966 downwards.
TGGAGATCACCAATACATCTCAGATGTATTTTACGTGCCAAATATGAAGAGTAATACATTAAGCATGGGGCAATTGCTGGAAAAAGGGTACGTTATGCATCTTAGTGATAATCAACTCTCCATTTTTGACAAAAAAGGTACACTCATTCTCAAGTCCCCTTTGTCAAAGAATCGTATGTTTCGAGTTGATATTGCAAATGATGTTTACCCTTGTTTCAATGCGATTATAAAAGGCAGTCGTGGTTGTGGCATCTTCGTTTTGGGCACCTTAATTTTCACAGCTTGAAGTTGCTTACTCAGAAAAATATGGTGAAAGGTTTACCTAGTATACAACATCCTGAACAAGTGTGTGAAGCTTGTATACTTGGAAAACAACATCGTTTCCCTTTTACCACAGAAGGTTGTTGGCGGGCTAATGGGCCACTTGAACTCATTCACTCTGATGTATGCGGCCCGATGAATATCGTCTCTAATGGTGGGAATAGGTACTTTCTTACCTTTATTGATGATTTTACTAGAAAAATCGGGTGTATTTTTACAAAAAAGTCGAAGTTTTTGGTTATTTTAGAAAATTTAAAGCTCATGTCGAAAAACAAAGTGGAAGTTTCATTAAGATGTTACTGATGACGGAGGTGGTGAATATACTTCTAATGAGTTCACTAAGTTTTGTGAAGAACAGGAATAGATCATGAGGTAACCTTTCCTTACACTCCACAACATAATGGAGTCGCTGAGCGAAAGAATCGAACCATCCTTGACATGACAAGGAGCATGCTAAAGGCCAAAGGAGTTCCCAATTTCTTTTGGGCTGAAGGCGTATCTGCCTGTATTTCTTTGAATCGATCACCAACAAGGAGTCTTCAATCGATCACCGGAAGAAGCTTGGAGGCGGTTCTAAGCCAAGTGTAAAGCATTTGAAGGTGTTTGGATCAATAGCATATGCATGTTCCAGCGAAAGAAGAACAAAGCTTGATGATCGTGGGGAAAAGACTATCTTTGTTGGCTATCGACATGGTGGTTACAAGCTTTTCAACCCGTTGACAAAGAAGGTAACCGTGAGTAGAGATGTCATATTTCTTTGAAGATGAAAATTTGGAAATGGAGCGTGGATATACAAAATGACTCTCGAAGCCGACCTATTTCAATTTTGATGAAGAATCGATCTATTTACAACAAATAATGAGGTTCAAGACCCACGAAGAGAATAATGTTCCACAAGCCCCGTAAAACCGAAAGGCCAAGAAGAAATCGCCAACAATCGGTCACTGCGAGATTTTGAGGTAGTGCGATAATGCTATTAATGATGATGGTGAATTATTACACTTTGCAATGTTTGCAGATTGTGAACCATTAACTTTTGAGGAAGCAACACAAGACCCTAAATGGATGAATGCCATGAATGATGAAATCAAGGCGATTGAAAAGAATGGAACCTGGCAGCTCAGTGACTTACCACGAGGGCACAAGGCTATTGACGTTAAATGGGTGTTCAAGACAAAGGTGAAGCCGAGCGGTGATATAGAGATACAAAGCAAGATTGGTGGCGAAGGGATTTGAGCGGGGGTTGGGATTACTGGAGGTTTTCTCTCAGGTTGCTCGCATTGAAACAGTTAGGCTTATAATTGCTTTGGTGCCTGAGAATAATTGGAAGATCCATCAAATGGACGTGAAGTCGGCGTTTCTTAATGGGCCACTTGAAGAAGAAGTTTCACGTCAAGCAACCACACGGATTCGAGAAGGATGGGTGTGAAAGTAAAGTGTTTTTGCTGAAGAAAGCACTTTATGGCCTAAAACAAGCGCCACGATCTTGGAACAAAAGGATTGATTCATTCTTTCTTCAGAATGGATTTCAAAAATGCCCTCCGAACATGCTTTGTATATGAAGGTAAATAACTCAGGTGATGTGTTATTATGTGTCTCTACGTTGATGACTTAGTGTTCATTGGCAATAATAACAGAATGATCGAAGAGGTTTAAAAGGTCTATGATGCTTGAATTTGAGATGACGGATCTCGGTTTAATGTCATATTTCCTTGGGATAGAAGTAGATCAAAGGAAAGAAGGGATATTTATTTAGGATGTATGATTGTAATCCTGTTAGAACTCCTGTGGAGGTTGGTACAAAATTACTCAAGGAAGGTAATGATCTTCCTGTTGACTCTACCCATTTCAAGAAGATTGTCGGAAGCTTAAGATATCTTTCATGCACTAGGCCTGATATATCTTATGGAGTTGGACTGATCAGTAAGTTTATGGAAGCTCCTCGTCAAAGTCATATGCAAGTTGCTAAGCGGATTATGCGCTACATAAAGAATGCGTATGATCATGGTCTACTTTATTCTTCATCTAAGGAGCTGTTGTAGTTGGCTACTCGATAGTGGCTGGGGTGGAGATCTAGATGATCGCGAAGCTTGCCGGGTATGTATTCGACCTTGGTACAAGCTTTTCATGGTCTTCAAAGCGACCTATTGTAGCTCTTTCAACTTGCGAGGCAGTATGTAGCTGCGGCTTCTAGTGCACATCAAGCGATTTGGCTAAGGTATGTCTTGAGTCAAATTCATGTTCCAATCGAGGGCCCTACAAAGATTTTCGTTGATAATGTTTCTGCGATAAATTTGGCGAAGAATCCTGTCACCCATGGAAGAAGCAAGCATATCGACACCCGATATCATTTCCTAAGAGACCAAGTGAACAACAAAGTGATTGAGCTGAAGTATTGCAAGTCTGAAGACCAAGTTGCAGACATCTTCACCAAACCATTGAAGTATGATGCATTTCAAAATTTGAAAAATATGTTGGGAATGATCAGCTCATCGAATCAGGATTAAGGGGGGATGTTAGAAATAATCCAGATTTTATTTATTTAACATGTGTTTATTTCATGTTTGATTGAGTCTTTTAATATTGTTAGCATAGTCCTAGTCTTTAGTTGTTAAGCTAGTTTTGTGGGAAGTTACAGAGAGTTTGTTATGTGACTTCAAAGTAGATAATTTGTCGTTCTGTTATTAGTATAAATAGGTGGTGCAGTGTGAGCCTATTTGTGTGAGTGTTTTCTATTTCAAGTATAATAAACACAGTGAGTTCCCTCAATTGATCGAGTGTGTTTCCTTTGCTCCTGCTCTAATACTTCCTTCTTAATCTTTCTTCTACTTCCAGTAGCTGCTGTACAACATCAACAACACCCATTATTAAGTAAATATTCAAGTATACTTATAAATATACAGTCTGAAATCTTAATCATGATGGAGACATTTTAAAAATATTTTTGTGTGAAAAATATTGTTCATAAATATTATAATTAAGGATTACGAGATTTTTTTATCACCGAGCTGTCAAGGAATCCCAATTGTCGAGTCAGGCGGCTTAGCAGGATCGAGTACGAAATTGAAATCCCAAATTTTATCGAGATGGGATCGAGATGAGATGTATCGATTGGGACAGGTCCCGTCCCGATTCCACCCTTATATATAACTATTAATTCGGACATTTTGTAGATCATGATGTAAATATATCATTTTTCTATACATTCTAATACTCCCTCCGTTCCTAAATTATCGTCCTTTTTTTCTTTTTCGTCCGTCTCAAAATAATTGTCCACTTTGAAACTTACTTTTTTAGAACATCATTTTTACCACTTTATCCTTACTTTTTTCACCTTGCTTTAATTATGGGTCATATACATATGAACATTAAAGGAAACTACACATTAAACCAATATTAATAATCCAATCAAATAAATTTTCTTAAACGGTGCACCGGATCAATCATGACAATAAATTAGGGACGGAAGGAGTAAATGAAAGTGTTTGGTGTAGATCATTGACAGCCATAATGTGATTCACAACTTGATTGTTTACTAGACTATAGAAGAAGCTCAAGTGCATTGAAAGTTTCATTCTTCCTCGTGTAGTCAAATTAATGAAAAGATTGCTACAGATATGAACATGGACAGTATCTCCACCACAGCGCTCAGTCAATTACACGATGACCAAAAAAAGAGAGGCCCTAAAACAAATGAAGACATTTGACTTTTCTGTACTTGTGTATGTGTGTGTTTGTGTCTGCATATTTAGAGCATCACCAATGCTTTCTTCGAAAACCCTCTTCCAATTAGGAAGAAGTTATTTTGCATTGGTGAGACTTCCTAAAATCACTTCCAAAATGGCTAGTTAGGAGAGAGAAGGTATTTTCTTCCAAAATTGGAAGAAAAGATGGTGGGAGGAAGCATGAACCAATGAGGCAGCCGTGCGATGCATCTCTTTCCTTTTTCAGGCGCGTGCATCACACGCGGGTGCAAAGGGCGTGAGAAGGAGATTAAGGTGGGTCCCACGGTCTGATCAAAATCTGCAATTTGATTTCTTTTAAATTAATTTTTTTTTTAACCAGGTTGAATCCTGGGGTAGTAGTTCCGGTCCCTCATTGCTACTACCGGGGAAAATCGCGAGATGTTCACGAAATGATCTGGTTTGAGAGCAGTACAACCGATATAACACATCAAGGTCCAACCTCGGAGAAAGCAAAGTGCTTCCACCAAGTATCGAACCCACGCTGCATGCCTCCAGCATCTTATGTCCCCCTCCTTTTACCACTCGGCTATGCCTCGGGGGACTTTTTTTAAATTAATTGTTACTGTTCAGCCTTGTTTTGTGGGGACGGTTTACTTTTTTGCGTTGGGGGGGGGGGTGTTTGGCGGGTTTTAATTCACTATTTTTTTTTTAACATACTAGCAGTTTGTTTTGGTGTTTTTTTTCCCACTTTCTTATAAATATACCACCTCAATTTTATCATTATGTATTTTATTTAACGAGTTATGTATAATATGTGTTTTATAAATAATTTATTAATTAAATTATAAATTATTTAATTTATGAGTAAATTATTTTTTATAAATTAATTAATGACTTTATTTATAAAATAATTTATTTATACAGAATATTTAAATATGAAATATATTAAATAAAGTTAAATAAATTTATTTGTTTAAGAAATATAAAGATAAGATTGAAATGTAAAATTAATGAGGTGGCAGCGGGACCCAACTTAGAAGATGTATAAGAAGATTAGCATTGTGAAGATATATTCTTAAATGGAATAGGAAGAGAAAAATGTATATGTGGCAGTGGGACCCGATTAAGAAGATGAGATAAGAATGGTAGCATTGGTGATGCTCTTATAGTGGCAAAATTCCAGTTTTTCCCAACCCGTTCTAACGTTCTAACCGATCATGTCCTGACTTTTCTGGATTTCGAAAAATTCTGATCCCTTTTGTTAGGATTTTGTCGGTCTCAATTTATTTCGGGATGGTATTCAGATAATTATCAATTCCATCGAGATTCCAGAATCCCGACCAATTTTTTTTATAAATATTACGAGTGTTAAACAATGTCTATTTTGTATTTGTTAAAATTACTTAATAGTGTTTGTTCAATTTATTTTTGACAATGATGTGGTTTTTTTTGTCTATCACATTTCTGCACTTAGTGCAGCTCATCTCCTGCGAGTGAGTGGTGCATTTTGTTCATAATGACAGATTCAATAATACTCACTATTAAGTAAATATTCAAGTATACTTGTAAATTTACAGTCTGAAATCTTAATCATGATGAAGACATTTAAAAAATATAATTTGTGAGAAAAAATATTATTCATAAATATTATAATCGGGATTACGGGATTTTTATTTCTCAAACTGTCGGAATCCCGATTCGTCGGGTCCCGACGCTTATCAGAAACGGGATTGAGAAGGAAATTAAAATATCGAATTCTATCGGACGGGATCGAGATGAGATGTATCGATCGGGACGGGTCCCGTCCCGATTCCACCCCTATATATAACTATTAAGTTCAAATACAAACTTTGTTTTCCTCCTAAGGGAGGCGTGGGAAGAGATTGAATTTGAAACCTCACACTTTGTAAAGCTGCATTTCTACCATTGGGCCACCCTTTAGAAGCATTAGAATACAACTAAAGTGCATACTTTTAATTAAGGGTAAAATTTTGGTCGATCCATTTTCCAAAGTTTGTAACCCAAAAGTCCACCGTTCTTTTTTTCATCTTAAAAGTTCATTTTTTGAAACATTGTTCTGAAAATATCATCGTCTCAGAGATAACTAGTGTTATCGCGGTGTAAAAATATTGACCTTCGTATCACGATTCAAAAATAGTTTCATCGCGATTTAAAAAATAGTTTTATCGCGATGTAAAAATAATGATTTTTGTATCGCGGTTCAAAAATAGTTTCATCGCAATTTAAAATTAGTTTCATCACGGTGCAAAAATAATGAGCTCTTTAGCGCACATATGGTTCATTAAGAGTATCGTAATCATTTTGCACCTAAAAATGACTTTTTTCCGTTTGAAAAAAATAAAGAGGCTACTTTAGCGATTAGAAACTTTAAAAAGTGGACCGATCCAAAATTTCTCCTACTTTTGATTACGTAAAGCTATGGACCTAGCTCATGTCAAACCAACTCTAATTGATTAGGTATAAATAACCTCTATTAGCTCGTAAGTAGGTGGCTCTCTCATATACTTTTTTTTACTCCACACACGGGGGCTACAGACTCTCGTTGTTTTTACATTGGATTGATAAAACACGTCAGAAGATTTTTGCGGGGATCCCTTCCTGCTGACTCACATTGGTTTTATTTTGCAGACCTATACATAACTAAATATTCGACTTAGATGACGATGCCACCATCGATTCGTTTATTATACGATTTCATGTACAACAACGATTTTCAGCACCCCAGATCATAAGGATATTTTAGAAAACCCTACACTAGTTGGCGGAATCAACTAGGGCAGCACACCACAAGGCTGACACCTCACAATTATAGTTAAATATCTCACCAACTTAGTATATCTTTCTCCCAAATCCATATCATTGGATCATCAAATTTTTCTGTTGCTGGGAAACCACTACATTTTGTTCCCTTATACTCATTGACTCTGTTAGTCATGGTGGAGCTTTGATCGAGTGATAGAATCGATCAATGAAGGAGGCTATGCTAACCTTTGGTGTGAGCTGAACCAAGAGAATGAACACATGGTAGGAAATAAAACCTACCAGTAGGTGCGAGACGAAGTCATTGACGTCAAAATCATTTCCATCTAAGTTCTCACGCTCCAACACGTGCCACCCAATGCTGCTGGAGGCGGTACCGCCTCGTCACTTGCCGACAGTCTTTGGTCAATAGATTTGACTCACATCCAAGCTGCAAGCAAAAATCAGACAAAACTACTTGGTGCGTGTAGTCTAGACGAACACAACGGACAATGCATGTGTGTTATGTGATTTTCAAATTATTCATTAAATCCTACCGCAAGTGCACGGTCTATCGTATATTATTTAGGATGTTGACAGACAATGCATGTGTGTTGTGTGATTTTCAAATTAATCATTAAATCCTACCGCAAGTGCACGGTCTATCGTATATTATTTAGGATGTTGATCACACATGAATTTGAATCAAGTGCCGGAGACTCACAACTTAGACTATGCAAACGATTCATTTTCAAAGTTTTTGTAGTGATGAGCTAAATTAACTACATTAAACACAAAGTTAGATTTTTTTATTGAAAACAATAATTAAAAGCTTTTAGGATTTCAGTTCACCACCACGATAAATCTATAAGCTCTGTAACGATCTTCTCATTTACAATGAATGTCAAGTTTTGAAGACGAATTGAATAAATATAGTTGCTTGTATTCCCTCGAATTACTCTAAACCGTGCCTAGATTAATTCAAATCCGACGTCTTGCTTAATAAATTAAACTAACCCATTATGTCCTACAATTTAATTAACCTCTAGAAACTCAATTAACCATTGTTCTCATGAATTTCTAGTTTCATTTTAGAGTTCCATTACCTGCACTTCACGTTTTGGCCATGGTCCTTCGTTTTAGTAATTGAGATTATCGCAGAAGCGTAGGAGTTTCACCTTTCGGTCCTTCACTACCACAATTTTCATACAATTACTAATTGTTCACAAAGCTAAAATCGAATTAAAATGGGTAACATTAATATAATAAACGGTAAGACCGAAACTTTATTCATGAATTCATCGCGAGCTGAATCTAATTCAAGAAATAGAAAACTACTCATACATGATTGAAGAAATCAACAAGAACAACATAGCAGACATCATGGAGCAAGGAAATCAAAATAGCAAAATTAGAGAGAGGAAGAGAAAAAACATGTTTCCATAATGCTTTCCAATGATAATTTGATGAAAAAAAAATCTTCAGTCTTGTGTTTACAATCAAAATCCTCCAAAGTATGTATCTATGTCTAGCTATCGTAGGTGAGAAAGAAAGGTAAGAATATTCTATGTCCGAACATGGAGAAAAGGAGGGAGATACATGTGTGCGTGAGAGCTCCCTCCCTTGGCATTTTCTCCTTTCTCTAACTAAGAGACACCAGAATTTAATCAAATACCTCTGATTTCCTCCTACTCAAAGATGTTTTTGACTAGATACAAAATAAGGTCAAAATAGGAAAATTACCATGAGCTTCTCCAATTACAAGGGTGAAATAAATCGCAACTAGGATGTGAACGCTGCTTGAAAAACATCATTCTTTTTGTACATGACATCAAAATTCCAACTGTGAAATAAACCACAGCCTACCCATGGACAGTGTTGAATTTGATTCCTTTGTTTTTGCCTTCAAATCACCATCTAAGCTTGTCTTTTCACCAAAATACTCCAAATTTGCACAAACAGGCCAAATGGCGATAAACTGAGCCAAAACAACTGAATTTGCTATGATAAATGCAATATTAAATAGCAAAACAAGCCTAAAACATCATAAAAATATGGATAGTATGCACATATATCAATGCGCCTCACGCGAGCCATAAGCAAGACGATGTCCATCACGCCTCGGCGCCTGGGGAAAGCACCAATGAAATTGATCTAATGTGCCAGTCTTGTCTGCGTCATTGGAGGTGACCGACATCATCCATGACGTCAACTTCCTAATTTTTTTCAGCTCCCCCTGGTTTTGTCAAGTTCCACTCAGCTCCCTCTTGTTTTCTGTTAACTTTCGTCAAACTCTGTCAAATTTTGCTAACGGACCGTTAACTTGTTCAATTAAACTGGTCCAGTTCATTGTAAGGGTTGAAGACCCGGTTCACGTTAAATCCGATCCCAATCTGTTCATAACCGGTTTGAAACAGTTCCTTACTATTCCAAGTGGATTCTTTCTATACTTGACCTCCAGTTTTACGAAATTTGCTCATATATGTAATTAATTAACGTGTAACATAGATTAAAGTTTACAAACGATATGTATACATATTTAATCACTTAGAATTAATTTATGACATTAATAACTAACATGAATATGAACAAAATTAGGGGTGTAAGTGGTTGGGTTTGCTTTGGTTTAGGCCAAAACCATGAACCGAACCGCCCGCAATTGGTTCCAAAAAGTTAAAACCGAACCGAATCGAAGAAAGATTGGAAACGAACCGAACCGAACCACTCGGTTCAGTTTCGTGTATTATGTAAATTGCTTTTAATCAACTTAACCATCTTTAAGAATAAGAATAAAAATAAGATTTAATCTGAAATTAACATCAAAATTAGATAATAACCTAGTAAAATAAAATTATCATAAAGATTACATACATGTTCCAAAATAACACAAACAATGAAAGACATAATAGTCCTCCAACAATCAAGATTTTGTTTGGTTTAGTACGTATATGTGTGCATATATATATATATATATATATATATATATATATATATATATAATGACTAAATTAAGGTGATCTAAAAGTTTAGAATAGTTAACAAATGCAATATAATATACATTAATATAATAAATAAATGAAAATATATAGGTTGGTTTGGTGTGATACAAAAACCGTGAGCCGAACCGAACCGCGTGGTTTTCCAATTTTTAAAACAGAAACCGAATCGTTTTCGACTAAAACCGAACTAAACCGACTGATTTGGTTTGGTTATGTGGTTCCAATTTACACACTTAAACAAAATAATGACGAATATGCAATCAGTTGATGATTTTGGCATTGTCGCCTATTACCTCTTTTACAACTATTAATTACGAGAATAGCTATTTGGCATAATATGAAATAAATATTATTGAATATTAATTAGAGTTATGTTGTAATTAACATGAAATATTTAATTAGTGTGATAGTAAATAATATAATATATATACTTACACAATAGTGCAAATTTGACTAAATATGTGTGTAGTAAATAATGTGTTAATATTATACAAAATCTATATATATGTATATATATATATCTATATATATATATATATATATATATATATATATATATATCACACAATATGTGTGGTGACCCTGTCATATGTCCACGTAGGCAGTGAAGCTAATGAGGATATCTGACTAATAGGTTTCAAACATTAACAAACCATCTCTAACGCCTGGTTAATACTGGCTATGATCATACAAGAGAGTTTCCAAACTTTAACAAACCCTTTCTAGCACCTGTTTAATACTGGCAATGATCATACAAGAGAGTTCAAACTAAGAAGCTTAGAGAAATATTGGAGGGTCGATGTGTTTCGTGATGATGATTTAGAAGACCCGTCTGTATGCTGTTTGAGGTGATGTGTCGTAGAGAGATTAACTTTGAAGTCTGGTTGATGGTCCTAAAAACTATGGAGGCCCTTATATACCTTTTTCAGGCTGTTTGTGCTGTTGATATTGATCGTGAGGTGGCGGTTTTTTATTGGTGGAGCAGGGCGGCCTTTCATCATTGTTCCAACTCTGGATTAGGTAAATGATGTGAAGGGACTGTGTCTGTCAGGGGGTTATTGGCTGGGAGTGGCAGTACTTTTGTCATATGATCAGTCTTTAGGACAGAGCTACAATTCAACGATCTTATCGTGATAAGCTCAGCTTTACTCCAAGCTGACGGGGTATTGACCGAGGTAGGATCCTAGTCTTCCTAATAGAGGGGAAGTGAACGGGCATGCCGAGCTAGTATTGTCTCAGCTCATGGTGAGTCGAGAACCTTCCTTACGGGATGGTTGGGTCTGTCCACTGGTTAGTTCGGCAATGGTGGGTCCCGGGTCGGCCTATACTGAGTTGCCAAGTTTCTTCAATAACCCCCCTACTTCTCGGGCACGGTCGTCAATCAGAGACCGAGAAGTAAAAAAATCGGGCACTGTTACTCATGCAAATCACTTCTTTGCTTTCTTCATCTTCCGAAACAAATACCGATAATAATCACAACAATCATTAAAGCTGGAGGTAATGTTGGTGAGCTTCTCTGCCGCTACACGCGAAAAAGCAGAGTCAAGCCATTCATGTGCCCCAGTTGTGGTGAAGCTTTTACAGTAAGGGGCGATTGAGGGACTCATGAGAAGAATTGTGGGGAGCTTGGGCATTTGTGTTCGTGGCCTGATAATAGGCACAAGACTCCAAAGATCTTATCGAAACTTTCGGGCCGAGGTAAAATCCTCTCGGCCTATCTGATCTCCCTCGAGCTGGATCGATGGTTGCGAGTCGTAGGCCGTTGCCTTCTAAGTCGAACCTTACTGAGCCCCTCCCGACATCCTTGGGGTTCATGCCGAGAGGCGAAAATTTCTTCGGTTTCGGCCTTTTGATCCTCACTTTTGTCTTGGGTCGTGATTTGTTGGCTTGTTGTTTACGCGAGGGGGAGATGATAGCTCATTTTTGTTGGGAATTGGGCTGCCATGAAAACTCCTTTTTATGTCAGAGCATTAAATGTTGGGTGTCTCTTCAAATTTCAAATCCACTGTGGGGCTGCCTTTTTGGAAAGCGAACCATTTGGGCGAGAAACGAGGAGACACTCTTAAATGCGTCAAGGAAGCTTTCGCAGGTTAAACCGTTTTTGTTGGAGGATCCAGGCTCAGAACGATGTCACTTCGAATCAGGTATTTATACTCATTCAGTTTTTTCTTTTTACTTTTACCGCTTCCCGCCTTCACCGTTCTTTCTTCTCTTGCATTTAGGTGATTTCCGTTGGCTTTCTCCAGTAATTCGTGCCTTCTTCTGTTCCTTGACCCAGTAGGTGAGTCTACTTTCTTTACTTTCCTCCTTTTTCCCTTGTATTGGTTAGGTTTCTATGGTGAGTAGCCTTTTTTCCCTTTCTAACTATTTTTCCGATAGCTTTGTGTGTTTTCTGGGGAAATCTCAGGTTTGCTTCGATTGCCGTCAGTGATTCAGACCGTTCCTTTCCGTGTATTACGGTAAATTCTTTGGTTTATTGATCTTGCTCTCTTTTCCCTTCGTTCTTGTTTCCTATTTGCCTAAAATGTTTTGTCGCAATTGGCCTCCTTGCTATATTCTTGATTCTTCTACTTCTAGTAGTTCTTCGAGTTCTGATGATATGTCGGACGAGGTGAGATCGTTAATGATTAGGAGCCCCCTTCCTGGTAATGTTGAGACCTCTTTCGACCCGTATTACCATGCCCTAGGGGAATTTGTTAGGCCCTTGGCAATTAGGAGCCCTTCGCATAAAATTCCTAAGGTTTCTACCGACTCGTGTCCATTACCTGAGACGGTATCGGAGCATTCTCCCCGTACCGAGGCGGAAGCTAGTCCCTCGGTGGTTTTTGTCAACTTATCTTCCCCGATGGAAGATATTGCCGAGCCGTCTGCTTGAGCCGAGGTAGATAGTAGGGCCGAAGGGGAAGCTTCGGGGTCCGTACATATGGGTGTCAGCTATAGTGTGTTTCACGGCGAGGAGTGCATAGTTGACCCTACCATTCGGGTTGAAAGCACCATCGATCCGTCGAGTTCGGGTAATTCCTCCACTACTTCTGTTTCTTCCATTGAGTATGGTGAGGACGTTTCCTTCTTGGAGTCCGTCTTTGGCAAGCTTCTTTATGTATCGGCAATCCCAAGGTAGATGGAAGGCTGTTACCCGGAGAGAGGCGAGGTTCTTTCTTGCGAGTTCTGGGGTAAAAGTGACCTCGCACTGGAAGTATAGCGACAAGGTTTTCTTGGCCCCAGACTGTCTGTTAGATGTCCCCATGAGGGTTTGCGAGCACAGAGCGTATTGTTTTATGTCTAATCACTCAATTTTTCGCCAGGGAGAAAATGTTGCATTATCGCCAAGCTGAAAGGGTACTAAGTTTACGCCGAGCCGAGAGGATGTCAAGTGATGATGGAGCATCAGTTTCTGGTCGGCCAGCTGTCTCAGAGGTAGAGGGCAAGAAAGTGCCTCGCTATCTTCGGCCATTTAGAAATCATATCGTCCCACAGGATGTAGCTGAATGGTCCATAACATATGGTTCTGATCAGTTTCGGGGGTCAGTTCCTAATCCAGCCTTGAGTCTTGGGGAGCTCCATCAGCTTTGCAGCCATGTCGGCTTTTATCTGTCTCTTTTCCAGTCATCCGGGTTGCTGCTCTCACTTGATCCATTTATTTGTGAATTTTTGAGGGAGACAAGCTCCATTCCCTTGGATCTGACCCCGAATCTGATGAGGGCGCTAGTGTCCTTCGTTGTGTGTGCCAGGGCACAGGGGTTTGAGACCTCCCTTTATTTGTTCTGCCATTATTTCAAGCTGGGTCTTTCTATGTTTCGGATGACCGGTAGCAGACATGCGCACGGTTTCCCTCTCATGGTGAATTTTGTTCATAAGGACCATAAATGGTCGGAAAAGGTTTTGTTGGTGGAGTGCAGCCGTGGGTGGAACTTTGAGGTTCCCGAAAGAGAGGCCTACGGCATGGTGAAGACAAAGAGACTAAGTTCGGCCGACCTGGCCATGAAGCGATCCATTGAAGCCCCCCTGCTTGATGCCCTGGTTGAGCAGGTCAGGAGCTATGACTAGAAGGCAATCGTGAGAAATGACATGCTGCTTTCGAGGTTGGGGGTTTCTTCGCTAAAATATGAGGAGGTCATGATAGCTTGCTCTGCAGCCGAATACGTGAGTTGCGAAGGCTGGCCGATGCATCAGGGGAGGGTGCCTTCGGCTCAGAGTGTTTGGCTTGTCGAGGAAAAGATAAGCCTGGCTGCTTCGTGCCAGGTTGTTGTTTTTACTTGTACCTTTCTCTTTTACTTCTTTTGTCCCTTTGTTTTCTGATCCCTGATCTTTATGGTTGTGTAGATATGGGAGTATCTCGTGACGCTCTGATTGCTCGGAAGAAAGAAGAGGCCAAGAAACGGTTGGAGGAGATGAGAGCCAATCGTGAGCAGGCAGACTGCTCGCGGTGAAGAGGAAGTTCTGCCTATGGCGGGTATTCTAGTAGACCCTCCCAGGGCATCGACCAGTGCTCCTTCTCGGCACAAGGTCAAGACCCAGCTACCCCCTGTCGGTGCCACGAAATCCAAGCGGTAGAAGACCAGCTCTTCTAGCAATAGCCCCGCTCTTACACATAGCGATCCTGCCGAGGTCGGCGTGGGGAAGCTAGAAGGGGGCCGCTCCGAGGCATTTGGGGATAATGATTTTGCCTTAAGGCATCTCAACAGGTCAGCTGCCAGTCTCCCCCCACCTTTTGCCGATTATGCATAGCGGCTGACAGCGCATGCGGTACCTCGGGAAAATCGGTTTCAAATTGATGTTGGCAACGGAAAATGTTTGTAACAAAGTCCATAGCAATAAGCCTCGTCGCAAAACTATGCAACCACTTTCTTGTGGTTGCAAAAACCTTGCAACGGAGAAGATGACTAGTAGTTGGACTAGTAGTTGGACGATGCATAAATTGACATACTTTGTTGATGGAGAAGGTTATTTCAAGTCTGGTGAGAAGAAGATATTGTAGGCCATCGACAATGCTACGGTACTATGTGGGGTCTGGTAACAAAGAGCCATGTTCAGGATTTAAATCACTGGATGTGCTGAGCGGAGTAGAACACGGCTTTGCACCATGCATGTTGGCACGACGAAGCAAATCTTCAATATATCGATGTTGTGAGAGAAAGAGGCCAGTAGGTAAGCGAGTTGCCTCAACACCCAAAAAGAAGGATAGTGGACCAAGATCTTTTAGGGCAAACTCCTTTTGTAATGTGTCAATAAGAGCATGTAGGCATGTCATGCTAGATCCCGTAAGAATGATGTCATCCACATAGACTAAAAGATAGATAACACCATCAGGAGTGCGGCGAATAAATAAAACGGAGTCACAACATGAAGTAATAAATCCCATTTTTTTGCAGAAAGAGACTCAATCGATGGTACCAAGCTCGTGGAGCTTGTTTTAAGCCATAAAGTGAGCGATGAAGTTTGCATACATGGTTGGGAAAATTGGAGTCAATGTAGTCTGGTGGTTGCTTCATATAAATATCCTCCATGAGATAGCCATTTAAAAAGGCATTGTGAATGTCCAGTTGATGAATAGGCCAGGAATAAGAGAGAGCAAGTGTAAGAACCACTCGAATAGTGCAAGGTTTAATGATTGGATTGAATGTTACGCCGTAGTCGATACCTTCTTGCTGATTGAATCCCTTAGCAACTAGTCGAGCCTTATAATTATATCGTTGTATACTGCCATCAACCTTTCTTTTGATGCAAAAACCCATTTGACCAATGAGATTCATTTGAGGGGAGGAAGGAACTAAAGACCATGTGTCATTCTTTAAAAGAGCATGATATTTAGCATCCAGAGCCTCACACCAATTCGGATTAGTTTTAGCCTGGGAGTGACAACTTGGTTCAAACAGATCATCAGTAATTTTAACATGTTTTAAAACAAGTAACACTTTGGGTTTGTAAATGCCATCTTTGGCACGAGTAGCCATGGGGTGAGCATTGGAAGTGAGTGGTGTAAGTGGTGTAAAAATAATTGGGTTGGGGTTCGGTCAACGAGGAAGGGTTGATCGATCGGTGGGCCCGAGGGATTTTGGTGGGAATGAGAAGAGAAGGGGTGGGTAATTGTGAGTGACTAGATATAGGGGATGGTGGAATGGGTTCCTCGGAGTGACGGGTTGATTTGCTAGGAGGAGTTGTAGGAACTAATGGGAGGGGGTGAGAGTTTGGTCAAGAAGTGGGAGTAGGATTTGGGAGAGGTGGTGCAGATGGGATACTGAAAGAAGCAAGAGGAGGAGAAGAGATAGTAGGGAGGGGGGAGGTAGCATGAGAAGAAGTTGTTACCTGTGATGATGGCGAATTGAAGGAGAGGGAAGCACACCGGGAGCAATAGCAAAAGTGGAAGGACTCTTCTACACAAGTGACATGTCGAGACCAAGGTATACACGTTCGTGGGTATATGATAACATTTATAACCTTTCAGAGGAGTCATAACCTTGGAAGACACAAACAGATGAGCGAGGTTAAAGTTTAGTAGAATTATATGCCCTTAGATGAGGAAAACATAGACACCCAAAAGTTCGAAGGGACAGATAATCAGGAGTTTTATGAAACATGAGTTCATATGGCGACTTGACACCAGTTGGAGAGGAAGGAATTCGGTTCATAAGGAAGCATACAGTTGAAAAGGCGTCATACCAAAAGGATGATGGAATGTTAGCCATAGACAATAATGTAATACCAGTTTCAACAATATTTATATGTCTACGTTCTATCGAACCGTTTTGGGAAGGTGTGTAGGGATATGTAAAATGGTGATGGGTGCCACGATGTTGAAGAACTTTGGTGAACAGACGATATTACCCTCCATTGTCACTTTGAAAGATTTTGATTTTGGTGTTGAAAAGATTTTCAACATGTTTAGAGAAAATCATAAAGATGGGAAGTGCCTCATCTTTATTAGACATAGGATATATCCATGTAAATCGACTGGAAGCATCAATAAAGATAATATAGTAACGAAAGCCTACATTAGATAAGATAGGGGAAGGGCCCCAAACATCAAACACAATTAAGTCCAAAGGATGTTCATAAACTATGGTACTTGGAGGAAAAGGAAATTTATGACTTTTATTTTCTAGACATTCTGAACAGAAAGTAAATTTAGAATTTGAAATTGGAAGATGATTGCGGGACACAACGGTCCTGACAGTCCGCATCATAGGATGGCCTAATCTATGGTGCCAAGATTGTAAACTTGTTCTTTCTCCTACTAGAGCTGTGATAGGAGGGGAAGAAGAAGGATGAAGTGTATAGAGTCCATCCTCAAGTGTGCCCCGAAGTACCGCTCGCTCCGTTTGCCGATCATTCACAACACAACCAGTATCAAAAAATTCAAAAGATACATTATTATCCTGACAGAATTTGGAAACGGATAAAAGATTTTGATCAAGATGTGGAACATATAGAACATTAGAGAGAAGGAACTTACGGCTAGGGGTGGGTAAAAAGGCAGAACCTGTGTGGGAGATGGGCATGGAGGAACCACTAGTAACTTTGACCTGATCATGACCTATGTACATAGTTTGGTTATACGGATTGGTAATGGAATGAGTCATGTGGTTGGTTGCACCACTGTCAGGGAGCCAATCATAGGCATAAACAGAATCAGACTGTGCGGCATAAGCAGTGGGTGGTGTTGATGGCTCTTGTGATCGAAACCCCTTCCGTGGTGGCTGCTTGTGGGGAGGTTTGAATGTTCTATCAAACCGTTTATAGCAATCTTGAGATGAGTAATATGGTTTGTCACAAAGCTGGCATGTGGTGACTGGATTACCATTGGTGGTGGCGGAGTGCTCACGACCATGAGAAGTAAAAATTTTAGCAGCATGTGCTTGAGGCTGAGATAAAATAGACTTATTAACTGCATCAAGGTGACGCTCATAAGTGAGTAACTAGGAGTCAAAATCAGCAATAGACCAAGAAGACATATAGCAGTTAATGTAGCATAAGCAGATTCATAAGAGGAATTCAATCCATCTAAAATGCAGTGACGAAATTCCATGTCAGAAATCGGATGTCCAGTAGCAGCAAGAGAATCAACAAGTTGTTTAGCGTTATCAAGAAAGTCACTAATAGCTTGGTTACCCTTCTTGATATGCTGGAGTTCACGCTTTATATGGAGGATATTAGATTCAGTTTTGGAAGCAAAGGTTTGCTCCAAAACACACCAAAGCAGGTGTCGAAGATTGACATGAATAGGTATGGTGAGGGAAGATAGAATCCACCCCACTAAAAGTTTATCCAAAAGGATCCAGTGTGCAACAGCCAAATTGGGTGAGCCATCGGAAGTTGTCACTGGTGGACAAAGACAAGATCCGGTAACAAAACGTTCAAGGTTGTATCCTTGCAAATATGGCAACAGTTATGCCTTCCATAGAAGAAAATTGGATCGATCCAGTTTAACTGTGATTGTATTATGCAATTGATCAAAAAGGATGGAGGTAGGAGATGAGATATCAGCGGTGTTCATGGTGGTGGAAGATGAGGTAATAGTGGTGGGTGTCTGAGTTTCGACTGCCATGAGAGAGAAGGGAAGATAGGAAAAAAAATATGGATACCTTAAAATGGTACCTGCTCTAATACCATAAAAAACACAGAATTGAGTGGTTTCTCACTGTTTAAGAATGACCACAAGGGAAGATTTATTTATAGAACAAGAGGACTGATTTATAGGACCAATTTATAAAACTAATTTACAACCCTTAATTACAGGAAAGAGAATCAAGGAGATATGGTGAAAATAAAATTAATTAAGAATAGAGATCTCGTTTATCCTTATCACAGTTCAACAAGACAGTAATGGCCACATATCAGTTATCTCTTCGATGGTTGGATCGAAAGTAAATTCAAATTCCTCCATCTCATAATCATCCAGCAACGCCATGTTCCGATCCGGCTTCACGTTCAACGACAAAACTGCCGTTTCACTTTCCTCCTCCTCTTCATTGCCGTAGTCATCGTCATCATCATCACGTAGTCACCGTCGGCCTCTTCATAATCTTCGTCTTCGTGGGCGTTGGAAGAGGTAAACTGTTTTCCTTGACTTTTAATGACCGGAGAAGTTCTATTAGTGGTAGCGGCGGTGGCGAGAGGGAGATACATGAGAGGTTTTAAAAGAAGGGAAGCAATTGAGAAGAAGGTAATAGTTGCTCGGTATCGGTACTCGGTAGTCCGTCTTGGAAGACTTAGTTCCATTCTAGTTGCTGGACAGCTTATTAGTGTTGTCGTTCCATCCGCCTACAAAGACTCAGATCAGAAAGACTGGGAGATAGATGAGATATTTTCATATTGAATTATTGAGTTTGATTTTTGAGTGAATGAGTGGAGTGGGTGTGGGAGTCTTGGAAGTTGGAACTTGGGTTGGGTTATACTTATTTTATTGTCTTATTGGTTTATATATTTTAAGACTAAATACTAGTAATAACTAATTGCATATTTTCAATTTTCAAATTTCAATTTCGGCGGGTTACTTGCCCCGCCCCATCTTGGCCCGTGACATGCGTAGCCCAAACCCATTAGGCCCGCCTCATAGCGGATCAATGATTTTCCAACCCAACCCTCCATAATATTTTGGCAGGGCGGACCAACCCAACATGTTTGGTCCATTTTTACGGCTCTAATCAGAAATCTTAGAGCATCACCATTGTACCAAATTCACCTTTTCTTATGCATCTTCTTATTAAGAAGACAAAAGATGACAATGGTGATAGTCTTCTTAATATTGTTATGTAGGAGAGAGGTAAGTTTTTCTTCTAATTTAGGAAGAAAACCAACTGCCAAGAAGAATTGTTGATGAAGATGGCTGTGTGGTGCACGACACTCCCACACCTGGCATGTGCACCACACGCATGGGGGGGGAGTGAGAGGGGCGTGGAGTGGGACCCAGCTTTGAAAAAACCAACCATTTCGTTATAATTCCCTTTAAACACTTTAAAAACCTTTAATTCCAACCATTTGGAAAAGATTTTGATTGGGGGGGGCGGCTGTTTGTGTGTGTGTGTGAGGGGGGTGGGTTTTTAATTTTTTCATCTTATTTTTTTTTTACGTAATCCTTTTCTTCTCCCCTATAAATATATCACTTCAACCTTCTTCATTTACTTCACAACTTCTTCATTTTCTCTTTCATTTCTTCATCATCTCTTCTAAAAAATCACTTTCTCTATATACTTATCTTCGAAGTGGATCAAGAGGTAATAATTTCTTTCAAAATTTACTGAATTCTTTAGATTTTGAAGGAAATCAAAATACTCAAAACACTCAATACTCGTTCATCTACTCCCCATTTTTTTCTAACAATCCAAATGTTCCAATTATCTAAATTTCTACATGCCACAAAATTTTCCAAATTTCCCGCTTAATAACGTTCCTTTTCCTTAGAATTATTGACAACCTATGGGAAACCAATTTTTCATGCCGCAAGGTCTGCCTCATGCATTTTCTTCATTTTATATATTTTCAAATGACTCACGTCGAACAAGTGTAGATGCAACTTCGTCCGGTAATTTGTCAGGAATGCCATCATCGGTTCTCGAGGCGCAAATCAATTTAGAAAGGGTATGAACACGGATGAGTCCGGTACAGTTTGTCATGTATCAACGCGGATGTGAGCAAGTAAAGGTGCAATTGAGGAAGAAAGAGTATGAATTTTAGTGCTCGTTGTTTAATGTAACTCTACTTTTAATATTAAAATGTTTTTATGTAAGTTTCATTATTAAATTTTTTTATGTAACTTTTAATATTTGAATGTTTTTATGCAATTTTCATTTTTTTTTATGTAACTTTCAATATTAAAATGTTTTTATTTAACTTTCATTATTAATGTTTTTAACGTAACTAGTTGTTGTAAACTAGTATATATAGATGAGAAAGTGTCTTATTCTTCTACCAATAGCTACAAATGTTCAACATATAAACCCTTGTCATTGTACTACATTTTACCACTAAAGATGTCTTCTTCTTCTTTTATTAATAGCTCTAACACAAGCAGTCATACCGAAGAATCCAACGACGAATCCAACAAGTCTGAAGGTGAAAAAATTGTTTTGCAGATGATTGAATTACAACAACTGATGATTGAAATGGAGAGAGCCAACATCAAGAGGCGTCATGAACGGAAAAAGAAGAGATATATAAATCGAAATCGTGTAGCAGGAAATACTCAACTTGTCAATGACTACTTTTCATCTCAGTCATTGTATCCCGATCATATATTTCGGCAATGCTTCCTAATGAATAGAAACTTATTCATTCAGATAGTTAATGCATTGGAGAATCATTCAAGTTATTTTCGACAGAGGCCTGATGCATACGGAAAAGTAGGTCTCTCACCATTTCAAAAATGAACGGTAGCTATCTGTCAATTGGCTTATGGAGTTCCGGCCGATCATCTCTACGAGTACCTTCGATTAGCAGAAACAACTGTCATCGAGTGCATGTTCAACTTCTGTTGATGTATTATTGAATTGTTCGGAGGTCAATACTTGAGAAGGCCAAATGCTAATGATACACAGCGTCTGCTTCAAATGCTCGAGCAAAGGCAGAGATTTCCAGGTATGTTAGGAAGTCTTGATTGTATGCACTGGGAATGGAAAAATTGTCCAGTCGCTTGGCAAAGTCAATATGCAAGAGGTCATGGGAAGCCAACAATTGTGCTCGAAGCAGTTGCGTTTGCAGATTTAGGATATGACATGCATTTTTTATGGTCGCGGATTCTCGTAATGATCTTAATGTGCTATATGAATCACCTTTGTTCAATAACGTACTCGAGGGAAATGCACCACCGTGCAATTTCGAAATGAATGTCACACACTATACAAAAGGATACTGCCTAACAGATGAGATTTATCTGGATTGGGCTTTTATTTTGAAGAGTTTTCTTGTTCGTCGGATGCTAAGCGAAAGAAATTTAAAGAGATGCAAGAGGCTACAAGAAAAGATGTCGAACGAGTATTTGAAGTGCTTCAATCAAGATGGACAATTATCAAAAGTCCTAGCAGGTTTTTGTATAAAGATAACTTGAAAAAAATAATGCTCACATGCATTATTCTACACAATATGATTGTGTAGGCTGAGGGTGATCACGTTACGAACTGGGCTGATGATGTCGTTTATGACTCTCCACAAGTAAACCATGGGTAAACACAAACATTTGAAAAATATATATATGCAGAGAAATTCAGAGATACGTGATAGAAGCACCCATCATGCTCTTCGATCCAACTTAGTTTAACATATATGGCGTCGTTATGGTGACAATTAGTGATAGAGTTTAATTATCGACGTTTTTATGTAATTCTAATTATTGAATTGTTTTGACGTAATTTTTAAGTATTTAAGTATTTATGTTTTATGTAATTTTATCATTTTATGTATTTTTTTCAATTTTAGCATTTTAGGTAATTTCTATTTATGTTATTTTACAAGTTATGTATAATTTTATAGATCATTTATTAATTAAATTATAAATTTCATAATTTATAATTTAATAATTATTTTTAAATTAATTTATAAATTAATTTATTAATACAGAAATTTAAATATGAAATATATTAAATAACGTCAAATAAATTTATTTGTTGAGAAATATAAAAATAAGATTTAAGTGTAAAGTTAATGAGGTGGCAGTGGAACCCAGCTAAGAAAATGTTAAGAATATTATATAATGAGAAGATATATTCTTAAGTGGGTAAGAAGATAAAAGTGTGTAGGTGGCAGTGGGACTCAGTTAAGAAGATGAGTAAGAAAATAAAATAATGATGATGCTCTTATGTAGTCCATATTGTGTGCCATATAGCTGAGGTCTATTTTTTGGTCTCTTTGGTATTCTAATGTCATTTAATAATAAATTGAATTGCAAAAATCATACAATTTTACAAATTGAAGTGTAAAAGGTTGGTTAATTATGAGAATAAATCATTCTGTTCACTTTATTATTACTAGTGGTAATAGTAGTAATATAATTTTTAAATTTTTAAACATTATGATTTAATTGTTGGAATATAAAATAAACATCATTTTTTAACATAGATGTAATATATATATATATATATATATATATATATATATATATATATATATATATATATATATATATATATATATATATATTAGTAATAATAGTGGAATTCTTCTAACCAACGTAAGATACATAATAATAATAGTAAAAGTCTTTTATTTTAACACTTTTGAAAGATACATCTATTATAGTAATAATAATAGTATAAGTCTTTTATCTTAAAACTTTTGAAACCAACATCATTTTCTAACGAATGTGAGATACATTTATTCTATTAATAATAATAGTAGAAGTCTTTTATCTTAGAACTCTTAAAACCAACATTATTTTCTATCTAATATGGGATACATTTCTTCTATTGCTAGTAAAATAATTTTATCTACCAACTTTTAAACTAAAATAATTATTTGTAACCAATGAGGAATAAATCATTTTTATTGGTAAGATTTTACTTAAAAACTTTTAAAGCCAACATCAACTTCTAACAAATGTGAACATATATATCTTCTTTTGTTAGTTTAGTAAAAGTCATTTATCTAAATACATTTTAAACCAACATCAATTTTTAATTAATGTTTGTTACATCACTTTTATTGGTAATTATAGTAGAGATCTATCTTACATTGATTATAAATTAATATTGATTTCAGAAATCATTAAAATACTCACATAATACTTGTTGAAAAATTAGTGTTTTTAGTGAAAGAAATTTTGCAACTTGAGGTACGAATTTCTTTACATGTCGTTTGTTTGTTGGCAAAGGTATTTGTGCAAATATGTTCTACTCGGTTAGAGCATCAAAATGATATATTTATTTGTATAAATCAAGTTTTGGATGAATAAGGTATCAAAACTGAAAGTTTAGTATTAGAAGTGGATCATTATAGTAAAGTACTCACTCAATGCCAATATAATATATTAATAATATTATCCCATATTGGTTAAGAAATGATGTGGTAGTAAAAGTCTTTCTATATAAAATTTCCACTATTATTAACCATAGAAGAGATTAATAGTAAATGATTAATATCATAATATGTAATACCCCGATTATTTTAATAAAAAATATTAATTTGCGTTGATTAAAATTATATATTTTTATTTTGAATCTATTTAGTAAGGAATTAATTTGGGTCGAGCTAGGCCCATTTATTTTTGTTTGGAACCTATTTAGTAATTAATTAAATCGAGTCGGGTTAGGCGCACTTTGGACTAAGACTTTAATAATAATTCTTTATTTAGGTTACTTAATTAATTCCAGTTAAATTACTTGAGGACTTGGTTAGGGTTAAAACCCTAGTAGGGTTTTACTTATATAAATAAGGTATTAAGGCGGGAGAAAACTCTTACCAACAATTAAGAAAAAAAAAGAAAATTTGCGGCAGCCGTTTGAGCAAGGAGAAAGAAGTCACCGACTAGTCTGGTAAGCCTTCATCTTTTGTATCATAAATTCAAGACTTAGCAAATGTATTGATCACTTTTTTTTATTTTATTTTAATGGGCACTTGGACTTTTTGTGGAGGGGATTGTTTAATTTCTTTTGGTTGTGGGCCGTAGAAGGGAGGAAATAAATAAAGTGAAATAGTTATAGAGAAGGGGAAGGCATTGGTGAATGTGTAAGTAGTTGTTAAATTGATTTCCATTCCTTGCTGATCTTTTGTACCCTTCGGAGGATTTGGTTCTTGGTCAATAGACCCTTATGTGATCCTAATAAATATTTTTGAATCTTCGGTTATTACTAGCTGGTATGGGACAACTAGTAATGACAAACTCATTTGATCCATAATGATTTGTTTGGACTCTCCATTTTTTTAAAAAGATTTATATTCTTGTCGATCGATACCTATCTTTGATTTTGCAAGTTATCAAATTTCTAAATTTTGTTTTTCTTATAGCACGATTATTCTTTGAGTCACCCCTCCTTAGAAACCGGAGGGGCGATGTATGATCTTACTGATCTTTGTTCGCTCACCCTTCACAACCCTCTTCTTCCGGATCGAAATTAAGGACAAAGCTTGAGGTAGAGGATACCTGTGAAGGAATCAAGACTTATAGGGCGAATTTATAAGTTTTGAAATTTATTGGAGACATAGTTAATTTTGGTAGACTTTGTTTCGTAATTTATTTTGGATGACTGTATTTTTAAATTGGAGACTTTTGTAATTTCTGGTTGGGTGACGTTTGACTAGTCTTTAATTAAGTTTGAAATTGTAGTGAGGTGGCCTAATTTGGGCCCATGTAGTGGGACCCAAAGTTTTGGGGCGTTACAGATTGGTATCAGAGCTTAGGCCTTAGATCCGGATGGTCTTAAGATTTAGGAACAATTAAGAATAAGAAGTGATACTACGATAGGATTATGATACTAGCATTAAGTTGTGATTATAGCTAAGTTATGATCTCACTGATGATTAAGAAATTATTATTTCGTTAAACTGATATACTCGTGTTACATGTAGGAAATGACGCGTAACAACACCAGTAGAGCAAGGGTCGCTCCACCCGTGACAGCTGCTAGAACGAGATTGAATACGATGCACGCTAGGGTAATCGAACTCGATGAAATTAACCATGTCTTGGAACAAGAGAACCAGCTGCTAAGAAATGGTAATTTGACGCTAGTGGAGGAAAACGGAGCACTACTAGAAAAAGTCAAGGGAATGATGAAGGCATTAGAGCTGGCACAAAATGCCTTGTTTAGACACTTTAACGAAATAGAAGATGCTAGGAGAGCCCACGCGGAAGTTGGAGCGAGGCTGAGCAACACCAACTTCTTGGCTAAGAATGTTTGGGACGCGGTCCAAATGGCCATGGATAATGGACCAGTGGGGGAAGAAAATCCGGAAGACTTAGAGGAAGATGAAGAGGTGACAGAAAACTAGATAGAACATTACACTAGTTATTTCGTTTTATTGTTACCCTAGTCGTTGAGTTTGTTTAGAGGGTTGTTTTTAGTTATAGGACATGGAATACACTAAGTGTGTCCAAATTTTGAGATATGGGTTGAATTTTTTTTGATACTTAATAAATTTTGGGAGATTATTTTGAATACATTGATGTTTTCGTTCAACTATGTTTTTATGTGATATTGGTTTCGAGATGATTTTGAGAACTAACTTTGGGAAGGAATCTGATATTACATAACAAGTGTGTAGATTGTTTCCAATTACGTCATGTCAGTTAGCAATCACATCTTAGTGTGATGGAATCTTAGATATCTTTTGACACTTCCTCGTTTTTGTACCAGAATATGGCACATAGAGGAGGACGTACCGCTAACCGAGGCCGTGGCCGTGGTCGAGGAAACAGGGGAGGAAGGGCAGTAGAAGACTCCGCTTCTGAAAGTGTGTGGGAACAATCTGGAACCCATTTTAATATGAGTAATGAAAACCCTGTCCCTGAAGTGCCTCAGCCAAACGCAGCAAATCCCACTTTAGTAGATCATGTCCTTATGATGAACCTTCTACAAAATTTGACCCAAGTTGTAAACAGGATTGGTCAAATTGTCCAACCACAGCCTCAGCCCGTTGCACCACAACCTCCGCCTGTAGTTCCTCAACCTCAAACAGTAGCAAAGGACCCCTTTGACATATTCCAGAAGAGAAGCCCTAAACCCTTCTCAGGCGCGCCAGGCATAATGAAACCAGAGGAGTGGGTTGAGAGTATGAAGAAGAATTTTAGAACGATGACCCTCACAAGTGAGCAAAAGGTCAACCTCGCCACTTTTAAGTTCGAAGGAGAGGCTGATCGGTGGTGGCAGTCTGAGATGAGAACTGTTGAAGCAACTGGGGCAGAAGAATACACATGGGAGACCTTCGTTAAGGTCTTCTACAAGAAGTATTTTCCTGAAAGTGTACAGGACGGTAAGCTGGTTGAGTTTCTAAATCTGGAACAAGGAAAGATGACGGTGGATGAGTATGCTGTCAAATTCACGGAGCTATCAAAATACGCTCCTGGTCTCATTGAGAATGAGAAGCAAAAGGCCAGAATGTTTGAAAGAGGCCTCGATGGGAGGAGTAGTCATCGCTTAGTGGCCTTGCAGTTGAAGACTTATGCTGAAGTTGTCGACCGGGCTAGAATTCTTGAACGAGTATCAGCAGACTATCAAAAGAAGCGCGAGGAGAAAAAGAGAGATTTTGAGAGTCTTGGAGGTGGTTCTCGGGATCGGTCGGGTCAGCGAGGAAATAGTTCTCGGGATCAGTCGGGTCATCGAGGAAATAATTCTCGGGATCAGTTAGGACATCGAGGAGGTAGTTACAATGGACACAAGAGGAGAACCACGGATGACAATAGATCTAAGGGGTCAAATCAGTGGAGTTAGAATCGGAACCAAGGACAAGATCAGAGATAGGACCAAGGTCGGGACAGATGGAATGCGAATCGGGGACAGATTGAGAGTTGTAAGACTTGTGGGGGAAAGCATCCGACGTTGGCTTGCCACAGGGAAACAGGAGCTTGTTTTAACTGCGGCAAAATGGGACACAAGGTCAGAGATTGCCTTGAGCCACTGAGGAATCGAGTTGTTTAGAACACTGGTGGCGGGGACAAACCTAAACCAAGGGAGCAAGGTAGAGTGTATGCAATGAGCGCAGGAGATGCTCACGCTACTAATGACGTGGTGGCAGGTACCGTCCAACTCTCTTCTCGTAGTTTGTATGCATTGATTGATCCGGGTGCAACCCATTCTGTGATATCTACATCTCTTGCACAACACATGAAACTATCACCACAAAACCTAGATATTGAGTTAGTTATAGATACACCAACAGGGAGTCTATTCCAGTGACTTCAGTATATAAGTCTTGTTCGTTAAATTTGGAAGGTAGGGAAATGCCTATAGATCTGATTTCTTTAGATATTCAAGATTTTGACATAACCATGGACTTTGTTGTGGGGTTGCCGAAAACACAAAAAGGAAAGAACTCCATTTGGGTTATCGTGGATCGTTTGACGAAGTCAGCACACTTTTTAGCCTTCAGGATAAATGACCCGTTGGAAAAGTTGGCCAAGATGTACGTAGATGAGATTGTCAGCTTACACGGAGTGCCAGTCTCGATTGTGTCTAATCGCGACACCAGGTGTACCTCGAAGTTTTGGGGTAGTTTGCAGAAGGCTTCTGTCACCACTTTGAGTATGAGTACGGCCTTTCATCCGTAGACAAACGGCCAATCTAAGCGGACCATTCAGACTTTGGAAGATATGCTTCGTTCTTACGCTTTAGACTTTCAGGGTAATTGGGATGATCATTTACTTCTAGTGGAGTTCACCTACAACAACAATTACCATGCAAGGATTGGTATGGCGTCGTACGAAGCGTTATATGGAAGAAGGTGTCGTACGCCTACATGTTGGGATGAAGTAGGAGAACGAAAGTTGTTGGGACCAGAATTGGTACAGATTACCTCGGAGAAGGTACAACAAATTAAAAAGAGAATGTTAACGGCTCAGAGTAGACAGAAGTCCTACACCGATAAACGCCGACGTGAACTTGAATTTGAAGTAGGGGATCATGTTTTCCTCAAGGTTTCCCCTACGCGTGGAGTTATGAGATTTGGTATTAAGGGTAAGCTTAGCCCGAGATTTGTGGGACCATTTGAAGTGCTCGAACGAGTCGGGGAAGTTGCATACCGATTAGCTTTACCACCAGTACTGTCAGGGGTGCACAATGTGTTCCATGTTTCAATGTTGAGGAAGTATGCTCCAGATCTGAGCCATGTGATCGAGTATAAGCAACTCCTCTTAAGAGAGGATCTTAGTTACCCTGAGCAGCCTGTTAGAATTGTAGATCGAAAAGATCAAGTTCTTCGAAAGCGAACCATTTCATATGTTAAGGTTCAATGGAGCAATCACACCGAGAGGGAAGCTACATGGGAACTTGAAGAAAAATTAATGAGGGAGAAGCACCCCGAACTCTTTACTTGACTTGGTACGTAAGTTTAGGGACTAAACTTCTTTTAAGGGGGTGAGAGTGTAATACCCCGATTATTTTAATAAAAAATATTAATTTGCGTTGATTAAAATTATATATTTTTTGTTTTGAATCTATTTAGTAAGGAATTAATTTGGGTCGAGCTAGGCCCATTTATTTTTGCTTGAGACCTATTTAGTAATTAATTGAATCGGGTCGGGTTAGGCCCACTTTGGACTAAGACTTTAATAATAATTCCCTATTAAAGTTACTTAATTAATTCCAGTTAAATTACGTTAGGACTTGGTTAGGGTTAAAACCCTAGTAGGGTTTTACTTATATAAATAAGGTATTAAGGAGAGAGAAAACCCTTACCAACAATTAAGAAAAAAAAGAAAATTTGCGGCAGCCGTTTGAGCAAGGAGAAAGAGGAAGCTATTTCGGCAGTGAGCTAGGAGTCACTGACTAGTCTGGTAAGCCTTCATCGTTTGTATCATAAATTCAAGACTTAGCAAATGTATTGATCACTTTTTTTATTTTATTTTAATGGGCACTTGGACTTTTTGTGGAGGGGATTGTTTAGTTTCTTTTGGTTGTGGGCCGTAGAAGGAAGGAAATAAATAAAGTGAAATAGTTATAGAGAAGGGGAAGGCGTTGGTGAATGTGTAAGTAGTTGTTAAATTGATTTCCATTCCTTTTGTTTATATTGATTAATAGTCTTAGTTCTATCCTTTTCTTTTCCTTGATTGACAATAGAAAATAATGGCATATGTATTGGATGGTGACTTGTTCAGTGGGATTTGGTTTAGCAGTGAGCAAGTTGTCGATTGTTAAAGTCTATTCTGTAGAGTTTAATGGTTGACGGGGTACAATGATTGATTTCTTTTAAAACAGGTTATAAACATGGCTGTTAAGAGAGAATAGTAAACATTGGTTAGAATATATGGTGTTAAGGCTAAGATAGTTACTAAACTTGTTATTAGTGGCTTGTATAATTAATATAAGTTCTGTCTTTGTATTTTAGATTTGGGCCAGCACAAGTAGCGACCTTTTTTACATTCAAGTTAGATTTTTGCATCCCTAAAAAGGTAAGAGATTATGTTTCTTTTAGGTTTTTTGTAAAAGTATAAAAACAAATACTTTTAAATGTTAGGCTTCCGCAAATTCTTGAAATTATTCGTTCATTCATTTGCCATGCCCGACTTCATGTCGGTAGTTACTTTGACTCCGTCGTTAGCTTTATTGAATATCTTCGTTATACCTTCGTTTTCGCAAATTTCATGTCTACTTTGATTTTTATGAAATACCTTTGTTATTGAGAAATTGCTCTGTATTTGTAAAACTTGTCGGTATACTCTTTGGTATTAAAAATGACGAATTTTGATATGAATTACGTTTTAATAATAGTACATTTATAGTACTATTCATGTTTTGAAATTATTTATGATCACTAAGTATGAACAACCCGTCACGGGGATTTTCGTGACAACATTTGAAATAATTGAAATTGCACCACATGGCCTGTGAGTGCGATTATCCGGATATACCTTAATATTGTAACCTTCGGGGGATTTGTGTACCCTTCGGGGGATTCGTGTACCCTACGAGGGATTTGTGTACCCTTCGGGGGATTTGGTTCTTGGTCAATAGACCCTTATGTGATCCTAATAAATATTTTGAATCTTCGGTTATTACTAGCTGGTATGGGATAGCCAGTAATGACAAACTCATTTGATCCATAATGATTTGTTTGGACTCTCCATTAAAAAAAAAAGATTTATATTCTTGTCGATCGATACCTATCTTTGATTTTGCAAGTTATCAAATTTCTAAATTTTGTTTTACTTATAGCACGATTATTCTTTGAGTCACCCCTCATTAGAAACCGGAGGGGCGACGTATGATCTTACTGATCTTTGTTCGCTCACCCTTCACAACCCTCTTCTTCCAGGTCGAAATTAAGGACAAAGTTTGAGGTAGAGGATACCCGTGAAGGAAACAAGACTTATAGAGCGAATTTATAAGTTTTGAAATTTATTGGAGACATAGTTAATTTTGGTAGACTTTGTTTCGTAATTTATTTTGGACGACTGTATTTTTAAATTTGAGACTTTTGTAATTTCTGTTGGGTGACGTTTGACTAGTATTTAATTAAGTTTGAAATTGTAATGACGTGGCCTAATTTGTGCCCATGTAGTGGGACCCAAAGTTTTGGGGTGTTACAGATTGGTATAAGAGCTTAGGCCTTAGATCCGGATGATATTAAAATTTAGGAACAATTAAGAATAAGATGTGATACTACGATAGGATTATGATACTAGCATTAAGTTGTGATTATAGCTAAGTTATGATCTCACTGATGATTAAGAAATTATTATTTCGTTAAACTAATATACTCGTGTTACATGTAGGAAATAGTGCGTAACAACACCAGTAGAGCAAGGGTCACTCCACCCGTGACAGCTGCTAGAACGAGATTGAATACGATGCACGCTACGGTAATCGAACTCGATGAAATTAACCATGTCTTGAAACAAGAGAACCAGCTGCCACTACTAGAAATCGTGCCTTCAGCGACGGAAATTGAGCATCAGCGGCGAAATTGAGCATCAGCGACGGAATTTTCTGTCGTTGAAGGTCACCATTAGCGACGGAATTGAGCATTAGTGACGTAATTGAACATCAGCAACGGAAGATGGTGGACCGTTTCATTCGGTTTGAAAAAACACAGAATTGAGTGGTTTCTCAATGCTTAAGAATGACCACAAGGGAAGATTTATTTTAGAACAAGAGGACTGATTTATAGGACCAATTTACAGAACTAATTTATAGCCCTTAATTACAGCAGAGAGAATCAGGGAGATATAGTGAAAATAAAATTAATTAAGAGCAGAGATCTCGTTTATCCTTATCATGCCCCCTCAATGCAAACGGGTGATCTTGAATTGTAAGCTTGCAGCGAAAAAAATGGAAACGGTCTTTGCTGAAACTCTTAGTGAACACATCAGCCACACAGTCTTTGGAAGAAACAAAACAGACATCAAGCAATTTCTGTTGAACATGTTCCCGAATAAAATGATAGTCAATTTCAATGTGTTTTGTTCGTCCATGGAACACGGGGTTCATGGTGAGATATGTGGCACCGAGGTTGTCACACCATAGAACAGGAGGAAACCGAATTGGACCACGAAATTCACGCAGCAGGTTTTCAATCCACATAAGTTTAGTTGTGGCAATGGCAAGGCCCCTATATTCTACTTCGGTGCTTGAGCGAGAGACAATTCTTGTTTACGAGAGCTCCATGAGATTATATTTGGACCCAAGAAGACACAATATCCACTTGTGGAGCGATGATCAGTAGAGTCTTCGGCCCAATCGACATCGGTATAAGCTGTGAAATTGATGTTCATAGAGGGTGTTAGTCGAAGGAAAATGCCATATGAAGTGGTGTTTTGAAGATAATGCAGAATCCGTTTAACAAGGAGAAGATGACTAGTAGTTGGACGATGCATAAATTGACATACTTTGTTAACGGAGAAGGCTATTTCTGGCCTGGTGAGAAAAAGATATTGTAGGCCACCGACAATGCTGCGGTACTATGTGGGGTCTGGTAACAGAGAGTCATGTTCAGGATTTAAATCACTGGATGTGCTGAGCGAGTAGAACACGGCTTTGCACCATGCATGTTGGCACGACGAAGCAAATCTTCAATATATCGACGTTGTGAGAGAAAGAGGCCAGTAGGTAAGCAAGTTGCCTCAACACCCAAAAAGAAGGATAGTGGACCAAGATCTTTTAGGGCAAACTCCTTTTGTAATGTGTCAATAAGAGCCTGTAGGCATGCCATGCTAGATCCCGTAAGAATGATGTCATCCACATAGACTAAAATATAGATAACACCATCAGGAGTGCGGCGAATAAATAGAGAGGAGTCACAACGTGAAGTAATAAATCCCAATTTTTGCAGAAAGAGACTCAACCGATGGTACCAAGCTCGTGGAGCTTGTTTTAAGCCATAAAGTGAGCGATGAAGTTTGCACACATGGATGGGAAAAATGGAGTCAATGTAGCCTGGTGGTCGCTTCATATAAACATCCTCCATGAGATAGCCATTTAAAAAGGCATTGTGAATGAATAGGCCAGGAATAAGGGAGAGCAAGTGTAAGAACCACTCGAATAGTGAAAGGTTTAATGATTGGATTGAATGTTGTGCCGTAGTCGATACCTTCTTGCTGATTGAATCCCTTAGCAACTAGTCGAGCCTTATATCGTTCTATACTGCCATCAGCCTTTCTTTTGATCCGAAAAACCCATTTACAGCCAACGAGATTCATTTGAGGGGAGGAAGGAACTAAAGACCACGTGCCATTCTTTAAAATAGCGTGATATTCAGCATCCAGAGCCTCACGCCAGTTTGGATCAGTTTTAGCCTGCGAGTGACAACTTAGTTCAAACATCAGTATTTTTAGCATGTTTTAAAGCAAGTAACACTTTGGGTTTGTAAATGCCATCTTTGGCACGAGTAGCCATGGGGTGAACATTGGAAGTGAGTGGTGTATGTGGTGTAAAAATAATTGGGTTGGGGTTCGGTCGACGAGGAAGGGTTGATCGGGGGGCCCGAGGGATTTTTGTGGGAATGAGAAGAGAAGGGGTGGGTAATTGTGAGTGACTAGATATAGGGGATGGTGGAATGGGTTCCTCGGAATGACGGGCCGATTTGCTAGGAGGAGATGTAGGAACGAATGGGAGAGGGTGAGAGTTTGGGCATGCAGTGGGAGGAGGATTTGGGAGAGGTGGTGCAAGTGGGATACTGAAAGAAGCAAGAGGAGGAGAAGTGATAGTAGGGATGGGGGAGGGAGCAGAATATAATGAGAAGATGTTATTACCTGTGATGATGGCGAATTGAAGGAGAGGGAAGCACACCGGGAGCAATAGCAAAAAGGAAGGACTCTTCTACACAAGCGACATGTCGAGACCAGTATACACGTTTCGTGGGTATATGATAGCATTTATAACCTTTCCGAGAGGAGTCATCACCTTGGAAGACACAAGCAGATGAGTGAGGTTGAAATTTAGTGGACTTATATGCCCTTAGATGAGGAAAACATAGACACCCAAAAGTTCGAAGGGACAGATAATCAGGAGTTTTATGAAACACAAGTTCATATGGAGACTTGACACCAATTGGAGAGGAAGGAATTCGGTTCATAAGGAAGCATGCAGTTGAAAAGGCGTCATACCAGAAGGATGATGGAATGTTAGCCATAGACAATAATGTAAGACCCGTTTCAACAATATTTCTATGTCTACGTTCTATCAAACCGTTTTGGGAAGGTATGTGAGGATATGTAAAATGGTGATGGGTGCCATGATGTTGAAGAACTTTGGTGAACGGGTGATATTACCCTCCATTGTCACTTTGAAAGATTTTGATTTTGGTGTTGAAAAGATTTTCAACATGTTTGGAGAAAATCATAAAGATGGGAAGTGCCTCATCTTTATTAGACATAGGATATATCCATGTAAATCGACTGGAAGCATCAATAAAGATAACATAGTAACGAAAGCCTACATTAGATAAGACTGAGGAAGGGCCCCAAACATCAGACACAATTAAGTCCAAAGGATGTTCATATACTGTGGTACTTGGAGGAAAATGAAATTTATGACTTTTATTTTCTAGACATGCTGAACAGAAAGTAAATTTAGAATTTGAAATTGGAAGATGATTGCGGGACACAACGGTCTTGACAGTCCGCATCATAGGATGGCCTAATCTATGGTGCCAAGATTGTAAACTTGTTCTTTCTCCTACTAGAGTTGTGATAGGAGGGGAAGAAGAGGGATGAAGTGTATAGAGTCCATCCTTAAGTGTGCCCCGAAGTACTGCTCGTTCCGTTTGCCGATCATTCACAACACAACCAGTATCAAAAAATTCAAAAGATACATTATTATCCTAACAGAATTTGGAAATGGATAAAAGATTTTGATCAAGATGTGGAACATATAGAACATTAGAGAGAAGGAACTTACGGCTAGGGGTGGGTAAAAAGGCAGAACCTGTGTGGGAGATGGGCATGGAGGAACCACTAGTACTTTGACCTGATCAAGACCTATATACATAGTTTGGTTATACAAATTGGTAATGGAATGAGTCATGTGGTTGGTTGCACCACTGTCAGGGAGCCAATCATAGGCATAAACAGAATCAGACCATGTGGCATAAGTAGTGGGTGGTGTTGATGGCTCTTGTGATCGAGACCCCTTCCGTGGTGGCTATTTGCGGGGAGGTTTGAATGTTCTATCAAACCGTTTACAGCAATCTTGAGATCAATAATATGGTTTGTCACAAAGCTGGCATGTGGTGACTGGATTACCATTGGTGGTGGCAGAGTGCTCACGACCATGAGAAGTAAAAATTTTAGTAGCATGTGCTTGAGGCTGAGATAAAATAGACTTATTAACTGCATCAAGGTGACGCTCATAAGTGAGTAACTAGGAGTCAAAATCAGCAATAGACCAAGAAGACATAGTAGCAGTTAATGTAGCATAAGCAGATTCATAAGAGGAATTCAATCCATCTAAAATCAAGTGACAAAATTCCATGTCAGAAATCGGATGTCCAGTAGCAGCAAGAGAATCAACAAGTTGTTTAGCGTTATCAAGAAAGTCACTAATAGCTTGGTTTCCCTTCTTGATATGCTGGAGTTCACGCTTTATATGGAGGATATTAGATTCAGTTTTGGAAGCAAAGGTTTGCTCCAAAACACACCAAAGCAGTTGTCGAAGATTGACATTTCGCAACCTTGGCAAGAATAGGTATGGTCAGGGAAGATAGAATCCATCCCACTAAAAGTTTATCCAAAAGGATCCAGTGTGCAACAGCCGGATTGGGTGAGCCGTGGAAGTTGTCACTGGTGGACAAAGACAAGATCATGTAACAAAGCGTTCAAGGTTGTATCCTTGCATATATGGCAGCAGTTATGTCTTCCAAAGAAGAAAATTGGATCGATCCAGTTTATCTGTGATTGTATTATGCAATTGATCAAAAGGGATGGAGGTAAGAGATGAGATATCAGCGGTGTTCATGGTGGTGGAAGATGAGGGAATAATGGTGGATGTCTGAGTTTCGACTGCCATGAGAGAGAAGGGAAGATAGGAAAAAAAATCTGGATACCTTAAAATGGTACCTACTCTAATATCATAAAAAAATACAGAATTGAGTGGTTTCTCAATGCTTAAGAATGACCACAAGGGAAGATTTATTTATAGAACAAGAGGACTGATTTACAGGACTAATTATAGGACCAATTTACAAAACTAATTTACAGCCCTTAATTACAGCAGAGAGAATCAGGGAGATATAGTGAAAATAAAATTAATTAAGAGCAGATATCTTGTTTATCCTTATCACGGTTCAACAAGAAAATAATAGCCGCATATCAGTTATCTCTTCGATGGTTGGATCGACAGCAAATTCAAATTCCTCCATCTCATAATCATCCAGCAACGCCATGTTCCGATCCGGCTTCACGTTCAACGACAAAACTGACACCGTTTCACTTTCCTCCTCCTCTTCATTGTCGTAGTCATCGTCATCATCATCACGTAGTCACCGTCGGCCTTTTCGTAATCTTCGTCTTCGTGGGCGTTGGAAGAGGTAAACTGTTTTCCCTGACTTTTAATGACCGGAGAAGTGCTATTAGTGGCAGCGGTGGTGGCGAGAGGGAGATACAGGAGAGGTTTTAAAAGAAGGGAAGCAATTGAGAAGAAGGTAATAGCTGCCGGTATCGGTACTCGGTAGTCCGTATTGGAAGACTCGGAGATATATGCTGCAAATGCAAAGCTAGTTCCATTCTAGTTTTTGGACAATTTATTAGTGTTGTCGTTCCATCCGCCTGCAAAGACTCAGACCAGAAAGACTGGGCGATAGGTGAGATATTTTCATATTGAATTATTGAGTTTGATTTTTGAGTGAATGAGTGGAGTGGGTGTGGGAGTCTTGGAAGTTGGAACTTGGGTTGAGTTATACTTATTTTATTGTCTTATTGGCTTATATATTTTAAGACTAAATACTAGTAATAACTAATTGCATATTTTCAATTTTCATATTTCAATTTCGGTGAGTTACTTGCCCTGCCCCGCCATTGGCCGTGACCTGCGTGGCCGAAACCCATTAGGCCCGCCTCCTAGCGGATCTATGATTTGCCAACCCAACCCACTATTTTTTTGGCAGGGCAAACCAACCCAACAGGTTTGGTCCATTTTTACGACTCTAATCGGAAGTCTTAGAGCATCACCATTGTACCAAATTCACCTTTTCTTATGCATCTTCTCATTAAGATGACAAAAGATGGCAATGGTGATAGTCTTCTTAATATTGTTATGTAGGAGAGAGGTAAGTTTTTCTTCTAATTTAGGAAGAAAACTAACTGCCAAGAAGAATTGCTGATGAAGATGGCGGTGTGGTGCACGACACTCCCACAGCTGGCATGTGCACCATACGCACCGGGGGGGGGGGTGAGTGAGAGGGGCGTGGAGTGGGACCCAGCTTTGAAAAAACCAACCATTTCATTATAATTCCTTTTAAACACTTTAAAAACCTTTGATTCCAACCATTTTGAAAAGATTTTGATTGGGGGGGGGGGTTGTTTGTGTGTGTGTGAGAGCCAGGGGGGTGGCTGCTTTTATGTGGGTGGGTGGGTTTTTAATTTTTTCATCCGATTTTTTTTACGTAATCCTTTTCTTCTCCCCTATAAATATATCACTTCAACCTTCTTCATTTACTCCATAACTTCTTCATTCTCTCTTTCATTTCTTCATCATCTCTTTAAAAAAATCAATTTCTCTATATACTTATCTTCGAAGTGGATCAAGAGGTAATAATTTCTTTCAAAATTTACTGAATTCTTTAAATTTTGAAGAAAATCAAAATACTCAACACACTCGTATTCCTGAGAATGTTCAAAATTCTCAATGTTCAACTACTCCCCAATAACTGTCTAATTTTTCTAACAATTCAAATGTTCCAATTATCTAAATTTCTACATGCCGCAAAATTTTCCAAATTTCCCTCTTAATAACGTTCCTTTTCCTCAGAATTATTGACAACCTACGGGAAACCAATTTTTCATGCCGCAAGGTCCGCCTTGTGCATTTTCTTCATTTTATATATTTTCAAATGACTCACGTCGAACAAGTGTAGATGCAACTTCGTCCGGTAATTTGTCAGGAATGCCATCATCGGTTCTCGAGACACAAATCAATTTAGAAAGGGTATGAACACGGATGAGTCCGGTACAGTTTGTCATGTATCAACGCGGATGTGAGCAAGTAAAGGTGCAGTTGAGGAAGAAAGGGTATGAATTTTAGTGCTCGTTGTTTAATGTAACTCTACTTTTAATATTAAAATGTTTTTATGTAAGTTTCATTATTAATTTTTTTATGTAATTTTTAATATTAGAATGCTTTTATATAAGTTTCATTATTAATATTTTTATGTAACTTTCTATATTAAAATGTTTTTATTTAACTTTCAATATTAATGTTTTTAACGTAACTAGTCGTTGTAAAGTAGCTATTGTAAACTAGTATATATAGATGAGAAAGTGTCTTATTCTTCTACCAATAGCTACAAATGTTCAACATATAAACCCTTGTCATTGTACTACATTTTACCACTAAAGATATCTTCTTCTTCTTTTACCAATAGCTCTAACACAAATAGTCATACCGAAGAATCCAACGACGAATCCAATAGGTCTGAAGGTGAAAAAATTGTTTTGCAGATGATTGAATTACAACAATTGATGATTGAAATGGAGAGATCGAGCCAACATCAAGAGGTGTCATCAATAGAAAAAGAAGAGATATATAAATCGAAATCGTGTAGCGGGAAATACTCAACTTATCAATGACTACTTTTCATCTCAGTCATTGTATCCCGGTCATATATTTCAGCAACACTTCCTAATAAATAGAAACTTATTCATTCAGATAGTTAATGCATTGGAGAATCATTCAAGTTATTTTCGACAAAGGCCTAATGCATATGGAAAAGTAGGTCTCTCACCATTTCAAAAATGCACGGCAGCTATCTGTTAATTGGCTTATGGAGTTCCGGCCGATCATCTCTACGAGTACCTTCGATTAGCAGAAACACTTGTCATTGAGTGCATGTTCAACTTCTGTCGATGTATTATTGAATTGTTCGGAGGTCAATACTTGAGAAGGCCAAATGCTAATGATACACAACGTTTGCTTCAAATGCACGAGCAAAGGCAGAGATTTCTAGGTATGTTAGGAAGTCTTGATTGTATGCACTGGGAATGGAAAAATTGTTCAGTCGCTTGCCAAGGTCAATATGCAAGAGGTCATGTGAAGCCAACAATTGTGCTCGAAGCAGTTGCGTCTGCAGATTTATGATATGACATGCATTTTTTAGGGTTGCGGATTCTCGTAATAATCTTAATGTGCTATATGAATCACCTTTATTCAATAACGTACTTGAAAGAAATGCACCACCGTGCAATTTCGAAGTGAATGTTACACAGTATACAAAAGGATACTACCTAA
The DNA here is from genome assembly GCA_013146195.2 of Codonopsis lanceolata. Taxonomy (NCBI): domain Eukaryota; kingdom Viridiplantae; phylum Streptophyta; class Magnoliopsida; order Asterales; family Campanulaceae; genus Codonopsis; species Codonopsis lanceolata. Next base: position 98,708,681 of record CM028380.1, on the reverse strand, counting down.
CAAATGAGATTTATCAGGATTAGGCTTTTTTTGTGAAGAGTTTTCGTGTCCGTCGGATGCTAAGCGAAAGAAATTTAAAGAGATGCAAGAGGCTGCAAAAAAAGATGTCGAACGAGTATTTGAAGTGCTCCAATCAAGATGGACAATTATCAAAAGTCCTAGCAGGTTTTTGTATAAAGATAACTTGAAAAAAATAATGCTCACATGCATTATTCTACACAACATGATTGTGGGGGCTGAGGGTGATCACGTTACGAACTGTGCTGATGATGTCGTTTATGACTCTCCACAAGTGAACCATGGGTCAACACAATCATTTGAAGAATATATATATATATATGCAGAGAAATTCAGAGATACGTGATAGAAGCACCCATCATGCTCTTCGATCCAACTTGGTTTAACATATATGGCGTCGTTATGGTGACAATTAGTGATAGAGTTTAATTATTGACGTTTTTATGTAATTCTAATTATTGAATTGTTTTGACGTAATTTTTAAGTATTTATGTTTTATGTAATTTTATCATTTTATGTATTTTTTTTCAATTTTAGCATTTTATGTAATTTTCAATTTATGTTATTTTACAAGTTATGTATAATTTTACAGATCATTTATTAATTAAATTATAAATTTCATAATTTTTAATTTAATAATTATTTTTAAAATAATTTATATCTTAATTTATTAATTAATTTATTAATACGGAAATTTAAATATGAAATATATTAAATAACGTCAAATAAATTTATTTGTTGAAAAATATAAAAATAAGATTTAAGTGTAAAGTTAATAAGGTGGCAATGAGGCCCAGCTAAGAAAATGTTAAGAATATTATATAATGGGAAGATATATCTTTAAGTGGGTAAGAAGATAAAAGTGTGTAGGTGGCAGTGTGACTCAGTTAATAAGATGAGTAAGAAGATAAAACAATGATGATGCTCTTATGCAGTCCAGATTGTGTGCCTTATAGCTGAGGTCTATTTTTTGGTCTCTTTGGTATTCTAATGTCATTTAATAATAAATTGAATTGCAAAAATCATACAATTTTACAAATTGAAGTGTAAAAGGTTGGTTAATTATGAGAATAAATGATTTTGTTCACTTTATTATTACAAGTTACAGAGCCCGTGCTCCACATAAGTCTTTTATCTTAAAACTTTTAAAACCAGCATCATTTTCTAACAAATGTGAGATACATTTATTCTATTAATAATAATAGTAGAAGTCTTTTATCTTAAAACTCTTAAAACCAACATTATTTTTTTTATCTAATATGAAATACATCTCTTCTATTATTAGTAAAATAATTTTATCTACCAACTTTTAAACTAAAATAATTATTTGTAACCAATGAGGAATAAATCATTTTTATTGGTAATATTTTACTTAAAAACTTTTAAAGCCAACATCAACTTCTAACAAATGTGAACATACATATCTTCTTTTGTTAGTTTAGTAAAAGTAATTTATCTAAATACATTTCAAACCAACATCAATTTTTAATCAATGTTTGTTACATCACTTTTATTGGTAATTATAGTAGAGATCTATCTTACATTGGTTATAAATTAATATTGATTTCAGAAATCATTAAAATACTCACATAATACTTGTTGAAAAATTAGTGTTTTTAGTGAAAGAAATTGTGCAACTTGAGGTACGAATTTCTTTACATGTCATTTGTTTGTTGGCAAAGGTAATTGTGCAAATGTGTTCTACTCGGTTAAAGCATCAAAATGATATATTTATTTGTATAAATCGAGTTTTGGATGAATAAGATATTAAAATTGAAAGTATAGTCTTAGAAGTGGATCATTATAGTAAAGTACTCACCCAATGCCAATATAATATATTAATAATATTATTCCATATTGGTTAAGAAATGATGTGGTAGTAAAAGTCTTTCTATATAAAATTTCTACTATTATTAACAATAGAAGAGATTAATAGTAAATGATTAATATCACAATATCATATAAACTATTATTTTTAGCTAATGGTTAGAAAATGAAAAGTTTCAAGTCAAATGATGTGGAGACATGAGAATTCAACAATATCAAAGGTTGGGTGATATTATACATCTCTTCAATTGATAATAATATAAAAATTCTTTTATTTAAAAACTTTTCTAATCAATATATATTTCTAAATAATATGGGATACATCTCTTTGTAAGAAATGTGAGATACATCATCTATGAACATTTTAAAGCAATATCACTTTCCTAACCAATGTGAAATACATCTTTTATATTGGTAATAAATCTTTTATAAAAAGACTTTTAATACATACATCACTCTCGAACTAATGTGGAATACATCTCATCATTAAGTAATAATAGTAGAAGTTTTTTATCTTAAAAAAATCTTAAACCAACATCTCTTTCTATATAATGGGATACATCTTTTCTCTTCTCTCCTATTGATGATAAAAATATATGTTTTTTTCTAAAACTTTTAAATTAACATAATTTTTTAAGCAATGTAGGATGTATCTCTTTTATTGTGAATAATAGTAATTTAAAATCAACATCAATTTATTGCAAATGTGTGATATATCTATTTTATTGCTAATAATAGTAAAAGATTTTTTTTATCTAATCTAAAATAATTTAAAATCAACATCATTTTTTAACCAATGTAAGATATATATCTTCTATTGGTAATAATGGTAGAAGTCTTGTATCAAAAGACTTTGAAAGTCAACATCACTTTCTAACCAATGTATGATACATCTCTTATATTGGTAATTAATAATAGTATTTTTAAAATCAACATCAATTTCTAATCAATGTGAGATACATCTTTTCTATTGTTAATAATAGTAAAATATTTTGTAACCAATGTGAGATACATCTATTGTAAGAGTGAAAGCATTTAGTCTAAAAACGTTAAAATCTAACTTTTCTTTTTAAATAATGTGATATACATCTCTTTTATTGGTAATAAGAGTAGAAGTCTTTTACATAAGACTTTCAAAACTAATATTTTTTTCTAAACAATTTAAGATACATCTCTTTTATGGTGATAAGTAGAAATCTTTTATCAAACAATTTTAAAACCAACATCGATTTATAATCAATATGAAATACATCTCTAATATTACCATTAGAAGAGATGTTTCTTATATTGGTTATAAATTGATGTTAGTTTTAAAAGTCATTAGAAGTCTTTTATGTTAAATCATTTGAAACCAACATTAATTTCTAACGAATGTAGGATACATTTATTCTATTAATAATAATAGTAGAAATATTTTATCTTAACAATTTTGAAACCAACATTATTTTCTATCTAATGTGAGATACATCTCTTCTATTGTTAGTAAAAGAATTTTATCTAAAAACTTTTAAATTAAAATAATTCTTTGTACCAATGAGAAATAAATCATTTTTATTGGTAAGATTTTACCTAAGGACTTTTAAAGCTAACATCAACTTCTAACAATTGTGAACATATATATTCTTTTGTTAGTTTAGAAAAGTAATTTATCTAAATACTTTTAAACCAATATCAATTTTCAACTAATTTTTGTTAAATCACTTTTATTGGTAATTATAGTAGAGATGCATCTTACATTGGTTATAAATTAATGTTGATTTTAGAAATCGTTAAAGTACTCACCTAATACTTATTGAAAAATTAGTGTTTTTAGTGAAAGAAATTGTGCAACTTGAGGCATAGATTTCTTTAGGTGTCATTTTTTTGTTGGTAAATATAATTGTGTAAATGTATTCTATTCGGTGAGAGCATCAAAATGATATATTTATTTGTCAAAATCGAGTTTTGAATGAATAAGATATCAAATGTTAAAGTATGGTGTTAGAAGTGAGTATTAGAGTAAAGTATTCACACAATGCCAATCTAATAATATTATCCCACATTGATTAAGAAATGATGTTGGTAGTAAAAGTCTTTCTATATAAGATTGCCACTATTATTAACAATAGAAGAGATTAATAGTAAATGATTAATATCACAATATCATATTAATTATTATTAATTATTATTTTTACCTAATGACTAGAAATTGAAAAGTGTCAAGTCAAGTGATGTGGAGGCTTGAGGATTCAATATCAGTTGAGTATTACACAACAATAGTGCTCCTCACCAACTTTATATATATATATATATATATATATATATATATATATATATATATATATATATATATATATAGATTTTTTTAATAATAATATAACTTTTGTATATTATCTAAAAACATTTTAAATCAATATCACTTTCCTAACTAATGTGAAATACATATTTTTTCTATTGGTATTAAGTCTTTTATAAAAAAAACTTTTTATACATATATCACTCTCTAACCAATGTGTAATGCATCTCATCATTTTGTAATAGTAGTAGAAGTTTTTATCTAAAAATATCTAAAACCAACATCTCTTTCTATATAATGGGATATATATCATCTCTTTCTCTTTTTATTAATGATAAAAAGTAGAAATCTTTTATTTAAAGACTTTAAAATCAACATCACTTTTTTAACCAATGTAAGATTTATCTCTTTTATTGGTAATAATAGTAATTTAAAACCAACATCAATTTATAACAAATGTGTGATATATATCTTCTATTGCTAATAATAGTAAGTTTTTTATATAATCTAAAATAATTAAAAATTACATCTTTTTTAACCAATGTGAGATATACATCTTCTATTTAATAATGGTAGAAGTTTTTTATCAAAAAAACTTTGAAAACCAACATCACTTTCTAACCAATGTATGATATATATTTTCAATTAGTAATTAATAATAATATTTTTAATACAAACATCAATTTCTAACCAATGTGTGATGTACATCTTCTATTGGTAATAATAGTAGAATATTTTGTAACCATGAGATACATCTTCAAAAGTGAAAGCCCTTTAGTCTAAAGACTTTAAAATCTAACATTTTCTTTTTTAAACAAAGTGTTATACACTTTTATTGGTAATAATATAAAATAATTTAAATTCAACATC
>CM028380.1:98657367-98703591 GCA_013146195.2 Codonopsis lanceolata | reverse complement strand
AACCCTAACCCTAACCCTAAATCCTAACCTCCCAACCCTAACCCTAAAACCTAAACCTAATTTGTAACACTAACCTAAACCTAAACCACAACCTTAACCACAACCCCACCCCACCCCCTACCCCAACCCCCACCCCCCACCCCAACCCTACCCCCAACCCCAACCCCAACCCCTAACCCCAACCCCAACCCCAACCCCAACCCCCAACCCAACCTCCCCAACCCCCAACCCCAACCCCAACCCCAACCCTAACCCCAACCCTAAACCCTAACCCCAACCTAACCCTAAAACCTAAACCCACCATAACACTAACTTTAAACCTAAACCACAACCTTAACCCCCACCCCCACCCCACACCCCAACCCCCACCCCCACCCAACCCTACCCCCAACCCCAACCCTAAACCCTAACCCAACCCTAAACCCTAACCCAACCCTAAATCCTAACCCTAACCCTAAAAACCTAAACCTAATTCATAACACTAACTTAAACCTAAACCACAACCTTAACCCCAACCCCACCCCCAACCCCCAACCCCACCCCCACCCAACCCCTAACCCTAAACCCCAACCCTAACCCTAAAACGTAAACCTTAAACCTAAATCTAAACCTAAACCATAACACTATCCCTAAACCTAACCCCAACCCAACCCAACCCCAACCCCACCCCACCCCCACCCCAACCCCAACCCTAAACCCAAACCTTAAACCTAAAAACCTAAACCTAAACCTAAACCTAACCTAAACCATAAACCTAATTCGTATAACACTAACCTTAAACCTAAACCATAACACTATCCCTAACCCTAAACCCAACCCTAACCCCACCCAACCCCCACCCCACCCCCCACCCCCACCCCCACCCCAACCCAAACCCCAACCCTAAACCCCAACCCTAAACGTAAACCTTAAACCTAAAACCTAAACCTAAACCTAAACCTAAACCTAAACCTATACCTAAACCATAAACCCACCCTAATACTAACCTTAAACCTAAACCCATAACACTATCCCTAAACCTAACCCCAACCCCACCCCCACCCCCACCCCTAACCCTAAACCCCAACCCAAACCCTAAAACGTAAACCTTAAACCTAAACCTAAAACTAAACCTAAACCATAACACTATCCCTAAACCTAAACCTAACCCCAAACACACCCCAACCTCACCCCCCCCCCACACCCAACCCCAACCCTAAACAAACCCCAACCCTAAAACTTAAAAAACCCTAAAACTTAAACCTTAAACCCCAAACCTTAAACCCAAACCTAAACCTTAAACCTTAAACCTTAAACCTTAAACCTTAAACCTAAACCTAAACCTAAACCTAAACCTAAACCTAAACCTAAATCTGAATCTGAACCTAAACCTAAACCATAAACCTAATTCGTAACACTAACCTTAAACCTAAACCATAACACTAACACTAACCCTAAACTTAACCCTAAACTTAACCCTAAACCTAACCCCCACCCCAACCCCACCCCACCCCCGCCAACCCCACCCTCACCCCCACCTCAACCCCAACCCCCCCACCCCAACCCCATCCCCAACCCCATCCCCAACCCCAACCCCACCCCCACCCTATCCCCAACCCCACCCCACCCTATCCCCACCCCTACCCCCAAACCCACCCCACCCCTAAACCTAAAGGTCTTAATATTTTTTATTTTTATTAAATGTTAGTGTGTAATTAAAATGTTATAATTCTATTTTTATATTGTAGATGAAATATACATGAAATATACATGTTAGTTTGTATGGTACGTATGCTAGTGTAAATTTAGTGTATTAATGTTTAAACATCGATTTATGTATGTTTGTTAGCTGGGTAGCCATGTTGATGCTATGAAATCCATGGTTTTAGTTTAATTGACTTTGAAACAAAAAAAAGATAACTTTATGTAAGTTTGGGGGGTGTTAGTGTAAATAGTAAGAAATAAAAGGGTGTTAGTGTAAATTTAGTGTATTAATGCTTAAACATCGATTTATATACGTTTGTTAGCTGGGTAGCCATGTTGATGTTATGAAATCCATGGTTGTAGTTTAATTGACTTTGAAACCAAAAAAGATAATTGTATGTATGTTGAGGGGTGTTAGTGTAAATGGTAAGAATTAAAGGGGTGTTAGTATAAATTTAGTGTATTAATGCTTAAACATCGGTTTATGTACGTTTGTTAGTTGGGTAGTCATGTTGATGCTATGAAATTCATGGTTTTAGTTTACTTGACTTTGAAACCGAACAACATAACTATATGTACGTTTTATGGGGTGTTAGTGTAAATTTAGTGTATTAATGTTTAAACATCGATTTATGTATCGCTGTTAGATGGGTAGCCATGTTGATGCTATGAAATCCATGGTGAACAACATAACTGTATGTACGCTAGGGGTGTTAGTGTAAATAGTAATAAACTAAACGGGTGTTAGTGTAAATTTAGTGTATTAATGTTTAAACATCAATTTATATATGTTTGTTAGTGGGTAGTCATGTTGATACTATGAAATCCATGGTTGTAGTTTAGTTGACTTTGAAAGCAAAAAGATAATTGTATGTATGCGTTTAGGGGGAGTTAGTGTAAATGATAAGAAAAAGGGGGTGTTAGTGTAAATTTAGTGTATTAATGTTTAAACATCGATTTATGTACGCTTGTTAGCTAGGTAGCCATGTTGATGCTATGAAATCCATGGTTGTAGTTTAATTGACTTTGAAATCGAACAACATAATTGTATGTACGTTGGGGGACTTTGAAACCGAACGTGTTTCCTTTCAAGCAACATTTATTCAATTTCTTCTCTTTCCATTCCTCGGTTTAATACTTATTGGGGTGGGGAAATAGAGTTGGACCATTTTTGTTATTATTATTAACTAATTGATTTTGGATAACTTGTACATGTTTAGGTTCATCCAAAGAAAAAGCAAAGAAATGATGATTATGCCATAAATGTATTCCTATGGTAAGCTTCTAAAGCTTCTTGTTTGATCATATGAAAACAATGACTTACTTTTTTCTTGTTGATTTTTAATCAAAATAGTAATTTTACTTGACAGTTTTCTAGCCGATTGTCTTTGTGAAGATGAAGTTTTTTTGATACTCATGTCGTAGGATTTTTTAAATTTTCTTTTTAGTTTTTTTATTAGATATAGTTTACATGGATTTGTACAAGTTTAAATTTATAAGTTAACTCTAGAAATAAGTTTTTGGTATTAATTGTTATGTATAATTTACATGGATTGTTGTAATAACATTTACGCTTGATGTTTTTAAATTGGTTTTATATTATTGTTTATTTTGTATCTTCGCTTTGTATTAATTGTTATATTATCATGTACAAAAATTTATAATAATAGTATTTTTGGGGTTTTTTAAAAAATTTTTACATTATTAGCGACGGAATTTTAGTCGTTGAAATTAAAATTTAATAAATTTTTCAAGCCTTTAGCGGCGAATTTTCCGTCAAATTCAAATTTAATTAATTTTTAAACGCCTTTAGCTTAATGAATTTTCCGTCGCTGAAATTCAAATTTAATTAATTTTTAAACACCTTTAGAATTTTCCGTCGCTAAAGGTTTTAATTTCGTTGATCGGAAAATTCGCCGCCGAAAATCAACCTTTAGCGACGGAAAATTCCGCCGCTGAAATTCAATTTTAATTAATTTTAAACGCCTTTAGCGACGAAATCGGTCCGTCATCGACGGCCGACGAAGATTAGCGATTTTAGGAAAAATTCCGTCCGCTGGGGCCTTTTAGCGATGGAATTTCGCCTTTAGCGATGGAAAATTCCGTCACTAAAGGTCATTTTTCTAGTAGTGTAACTTGTAGCATGTCTGCTGGTGGTGAGTCTTAAGGATGTTCTGATCTTTATCACTGAAGGCTTTTTGACATAGCTGCAAGTCTTCCGGTGCTGAGTGCATCTGAAGTGCTGGTCTGTTTCAATCATCATATAGGAAGGTAGGACTTGATCAGGTTGCACCTAATCTAAGACCTATGTGACATCACATGAGTTGCCACGCTAACCGGTACATAGACCTTTTAGCCACTCATGATGACTCACTTGTAATGGAGGCAAGCAAATCAATATATATAGAATATGCAAAGTGATAACTAAATTATCAGGAAGCATATTCCAACAGTCTTACTAGGGGATAGATTTCATTAGTCTATTTATGCTTCTGATGCTAAATGCATCGCATTCGTTTCTATCACGTTGCATGAAACCGAACCTTGCGAATGTTGCATCTATTGGAGCTTCAATACTCTAGAATTGTTGTTTAACTTCATAGAAGTGTTCTAGACCTTACCCTAGACCCTTAACATATTTATTAACATGCATTGATACTTGTTCGTTCATCGGTTCGAGCGTTGGAAAGTCATTCCATGATCTTGACTTTTGTTCGTGTTGATTCTGGGTGGCGTTCAGACGTGTTTTTAGTATGTTTAATGCCCCATATTGATTGGGATTGACTTGGGCACCTTTGGGACTTGTTTTCAAGTCATTTTCGTGAATTTTGGACTAAGCGCTCGCTTAGAGAAGTGTCCAGGCGACCGCTTAGAGATACTGAGAGCTTGGAGTTTTTAACCTGATTAAGTGCTCGCGTAGTCCTAGGGACTAAGCGACCACCTAGTCCCGACACCAACAATTTGGTGATTTCATTTTGGGCATGAAATTCCCATCCTACCCTTATTTTACCCTTTCCTCTTCACTCATTTGAGGGTACCTTGGTCTTTTAGACCCTATATGGATGAAATACTCCCCTCTCCTCATTTGTGTATGTCTTCATCCAAGATCGGGAGATAGAGAGAATGCGTGAGATTGTGTGTGAGATTTGTGTGTGGTTCGCCGATTCCTGGAGTTCCGGCCATCCGTTTGATGAGCCGAGACCGCCATCGCGAAACCCTCACCGAGTAGAGTCTTTCCTATTGGTTTGTTTTCATTTCCTTGTTGTTTGAGGCTCGATTTAGGTACGTGACTTATAACCCTTGTTTCTCTCTCTAACCAATTTGTATGTTAGGTTGATAGAGACTTGTTCCCCGTAAATTATCATTGTTAAGCATGTCTAAATGATGTGTTTTTGTGGAAGATTGAGTTGTATACATGAGGGTTTGAATTTAAATGGGATTATTGGTTATATTGGAATTGTCATGGTTTAAGATTAATTGTTGTTGGATTTAGAAACCCAGAAAATTATGAATCCCGAATTTATGCCTTGACCTAACAGTTGAGATTTTGTAATTTGACCCAAATAGAGTCAATTAATTATAGAAGTTGTTATTTTGAGCCTTAGGATAAATTCCTATAATTACTTTTGTTCGTCGAATCTCAATCACAGAATTTTGAGATTTGGTTGGGTGAGACCAAAATGGTATTTTATAGATGTTTTTTTTTTTTTTGGTTTAGGACTCAATGGATGTCCTTAAATGGTTTTGGTGCGAATGCATTACTTATCATCAGATTTTATAAGTCTGTGTACACAATTGAGAGTGTTGACTTGTTAGGAGTATGGATTATGCACGTTAGTGCATTGACTCGTTAGAGAGTCGTAATGCGACCCTTGAGTATTAAGATAATGTTTGGGAGCGTGGTTGGTTGAATGTTCTTTTCCGCTTGTTATAATGTACCTCGCGGACAATTAGCAATTATAGACTAATTATTAGTCTTGGGTTTTAGTTTGAGACCACGTTCATGTAGGCTTGATTTGGTTTTAACTTGATAGTTTGTTGTGGACACCGTCAGTTGAGAAAGTAAGCCACGTTGGGACTTATGAGAATACCCGTTGATTTGGGTTGAATGGTGACTAGTTTGTTGTTGGACACTTTCTGGTTGCATGGAATAAGCTTGGGAATAAATTTTTGGTCGATAAAGAGAATGACCCGTGTATGAAATAAGGTTGAACGAGACTCACTAGAGTCGTTTAAGTATCTACTAATAACTTTTGATAGTTGTAAGAGAATCCTACGGCATTTGATTAAGGTTGGGTTTGGTTTTATGGACCAGCGTGGTTCTAAATAGTGCTTGTGTCCAAGTGATACTTAGACTTCATGATATTCAATTATGGTTATAACTCGGGAGCTTAACTAACTTAGTGAGCCAGTTGATCGATCTATGAGAGTTTAAAGAATGAGTCGATTTAGAATGAGTAGCCATTCTAAAGAGGACCCTTTAAGGTCACACTTTTTATGTTTGGTAAACCTAGATTAACTAGGTAGCTTCGGGAGTTATGTGAATTGTGATTTGTAAAGTAAACGATTTATCTTGGATTAATGATTGGATATGAATCTCCATGTCTACTTGTTATTTGACGAAACGCATGGCTGTTATCATTTTAAAGAATTGATATTCTACTTTGTTATTAATATGACTTATAAGCATATTGAGTGTTCTTTCCTTTATGTGTGATCTATTTTGCGATTACCGATTTATGCTACATTTGGATTCTACTACTAAGTGAAATTATGAATTGAAATTGAACCAAGCTTGATTTGATATTAATCAACTTAGGCTTCCCTTTAATACTTGATTTTGTGATTTTTGAACTAGGGTTCCTAAATGGAACAATAACCTAGCTATGCCTCAAATAACCTAGATGCCTCACGAGCATAGAAAAGAGTCTTGGAACACATATAGTGTTCAAACTCTATTTAGTTAGAATTATTGAAATGACTCGATTTTAGTCCAATTAAATACTAGATACTAAGATCCATGATCCACAACAATACCGGCTTGAACGATCAATCCCTACGACGTTTGAAATTCGTTTAACTAGCTAGAATACTAGTTCCGATATTCTTGATTGGATTCATGTTCATGCTTGTTTGCTAGTCGTAGAGTATAACATGCCCACTTGACTTGGACGAGATTGCTCTTGTCGAGCTCGTCCCTACTTGATTTCATAAATGAGTAAACATCTACTTGACTTGGATCAGTTCGCTCTTGCCGAACTCGATCCTCTACTTGTTCACGAATGATAAGTAAACATCTACTTGTCCCCCCCTAGTCCGGGGCTGGCATACTTTTTTGTTGTCTTTCCGGTAGACGATACGCACCAAGATTAAAGTGTGAGATTCATGATAGTAATGAATTGCCGAACCAGATTCATGCACACACCCTCTTCTCTTGATCACTTTGGAGAAGAGTACCTTTTCGTAACCATTAGGGCGCTTGGAATAATGATATTCTTGGTCGATGTATCAATCACGTACATCCGACAGCACATTTGTGTTAACGCCTTGTATTGTAGGAGCTACGTTGCGGTACCGATTTTATATCATATGCTCTTATATGTGGTTTACTTTCTAGTACTTATGTGAAATCAAAGTTCTACCATAAATATGTGAACTAAATGCTTATATGTACTTGTTCTTGATTGCTTGTTATTAAGGATGGTTCTATGAACAGCTTGATATGTATATATGTAGATATACATACTTCTACTTGATAATCCTATGAATGTCTTGATGTGTATATATATAGTTATGCATACTTGCGTATGATATTTTCAAGAGAACTACCGTCTAATTCATTTGATTTGTCTTTGAACAGGGAATCGCACTCTGGTTTATTTGGACGGTTTAGTAAGTAAGAAGAAATTGTTACCTTGTAGCGTATCTAAATGATACAACACATCTTCACGGATTTTCTGTCATTTGTAAAACGGCTCCATAATTATTTTATGCTACATATCTCTTGTAGTAGCGTATTGGATCATTATAACTCATCTCGTACTTTGTTTTCTAGTTGCAGTAAATTGGTAGCCGTGTTGAGGCCGAGTAGATCGTGACGGTAGCAGAGCACAGCCGATTGATAGATCGAAATTAGATCGCGTGGTTTGTGCTTGTAGCAGCCGACTTTCCTGAGTAGTAGCTTGTGGAGACCTACTTGTTTTTAGCATAATCACTTATATTATGTACTTTTCTATTCTAGTGAGATCGATTTTTTGTAAAGTTATTTAGATTTTATGGTCGGGTAGAATACTTGGGTATTTGCATTGGTTTTTTCTTGGGTCGACGTGTTATATCATGTCGTTGTTCGTGGTTTTAGTATTTATTTCAGCTGTCTTCCGGGCACGTAGTAGCTTTGGGGCTTTTGTCCTGACCTGACCTAGATTTCAACCCGAAATCTCATGGTTGTGCCGCTGAAACTAACATAAGAAGAAGACAAGCCCTTGTTAAACATTAGTGCGAGTCGAACAGTCGAGCTAACAAGCTTCACTACAACAAAAATGAATTTTTACAACATTCTTTTTACAACGTTTTCATAGAAACATTGTGGTAAGGTAAGTTTAGACAACGTTTTTTTAAAAAAAATGTTGTGGTATAGTAGTTTTAACAACGTTTTTTTTAGAAATGTTGTCGTAGGGTATTTCTTAACAACGTTTGTTAACTAAACGTTGTTGTAGGGTAAATTTAGACAACGCGTTTTTTAGGAAACGTTGCGGTAGGAATTATGTTAACAACGTTTATTTAGCAAATGTTGTGGTAGGGTGTGTTGAAAAAGTACACAGATCGACGAAAAAGAACGCGACAATATTGCCTGCTTATTGCTTATTCTAATTATTTCCGTGCTAATACTTAGAATTTTAGGGCAGAGAGAAAGAAAACTTTCAGTATGTTTCTCTCACAAATCGCCTAATCTATGTGAATCATTCTCGTCGCCATCCCCGCACGTTGCCGACCGTTGCATAGAGACTGCAAGCACTTAATTCCCCTATCCCCAAACTCTCTCAGCCCCTTGCGCTCAGCCACTAGCATAGCATACCCCCCTCTTTGCGTCTGGTAAGGAACAAGACGCATCTCCGATGATCCTCCCAAAGATACAGACGTCTCTCAACCTCTTCCCAACTACTCACAAACTGCAATTTTGTTCTGATTTGGTAAGATTGATCTCTAATTACTGCATTTTATAATGTTATCTGCTTGCAATTTTTCGACTTACAGTTTCGTTTGGACCGCCAAACAACTACAAGGTAGGCTGGGAGGACCCTCTGTTTTGGGACGAGCAAAAACCACCTCTGATCCATTTTTCTGAAGTCATCGCATCATCATCTTCGGTAAAGCTTTGGTCAATCATTATTCCCACCCTCTTTCCTGTGATATATCCACCTTCTGTTTTCCAACGTCGATGTCGAATTGCTTATGTTTCCCTTTCAATGAAATTCAGATGAAAATTTGAGCGGCTTAATCACCAGATTCTTCCATGGACAAAAAATCTCTAAACCCTGGTTCTCTTTCTCTCTCTCTCTCTCTCTCTCATGTTTTCCTTAACTTGAACAGCGATTCTCTCGATTCTATCTTATATTCAACTTTACACTAAGTGCTTAGTTAGATTCATCGCTTGTTAGTATTATTACTTTTTTGTATGCTTGGTGGTTATTCACTGTGATGCTTGTTGGATTACTAATAATCTTGGCTGAATGAACCTAATCTCTTTAGTCTTTCTAAAGATGGATATTTCAAACAAATTGACTGCTCAAATTTTGGAGTTGTTATCGGACGTTGTTTGTTGGGTCAAGTTGCATAGCTTACCCCTCCAGTTTGGTGTTAATTTGCTTATATTTTTACCATCTTAACTCTAAGTGGTTTAGTCTCCGGCCAACTTGTTTATTCTATTCTACTTGTCATTTCATTTTATGCTCCCTTAACAGAATATATATTCAGCCACTTCTATTCGGCGCCAGAAAACTTGTTGAGTGATTTTCAATCCATGGTACTTTTCGTGAAATGTCTTGTCTTTTTTTCAATTACTTTTGTTGCTTATCATGCCTAATGACAGACGTACTAAACTTTACTGAAAATCTAGTTTTCTTCCCATGATTTGATAAGTACCATCTGTGTGGATAAGTTTGGGTATGGATTTTGATGATAGATCGACTAAAAAGTGCTTCAATCAACACACATTTCGCAGATTTATTTATGTCATCTCATTTTTCTGTAACTTTTTCTAGGCAACCCTCTTTCTACTTTTAAATCTATTGCATACGGACTACTCTGAGTTAATTACTTGAGAAAGAAGTATTATAGCTTTTTTAATGTTCAATCCGAGCAATATAACATTTGTCATCTGCCACTAAGTAAAACCGAGGCTTATGTTTTATCCAGAGGTCGAATCGAAAAAAGGCCTTGCAAGATTTTTTATGCTCGTCAGAAAACAAATCTATGCAAAATTTCAAACTTAGCTTCATTTCTTTCCTTAACTTATGTAACACAAATATTCATTTTCCTAGACTTTAGTTCATGCAATGAAATATTATGAACGAGTAATTAAGCCACATCGTAGGTGAAATATTAGCTATGAGAGTATCGAATTTGTATTCAGTATCCAGTTATGATAATTACCTGACGAACGAAACCTTCAAGATTAGTGAGCTTGCCAAGTGCAATAGCCATATGATGCATACCATCGTTGACCGATCCACCGCAATGGTGTCAATTAGAGCATTGTAGCTTGATCTAAACCTTGGGACAAAGCTTCCTCTGCCTGTTGTGAGGAATGTTGGAGGCTGTATATGCCCACAATTTGTTGCTCCGTTAGTGGGTCAAGTTGTATTGCTAACATCTGATTGATATCACAATAAGAATTTTGTTAAGAGCATAAAGTATGATAGTCAAACATTGAAAGGTGAATGTCCTCGAATCTAATCCAGGCCGGTAGACCAATCATTGAAACATTCAACTCAAGGACTGCAGTCGATATGAGAAGCACATTTCTTATTTTAGACCACAAATTCCTAGAACATAGGGGACATTAATTAGTCCGTCGATGCAATTGGAAAATCACCTGGAAAGGAAATGGATAAAATGGTGAAGAATCGTATGCCTTAAGTGCTTTTGGTTGTTTTTGAACTACTTTTGTTGTGGGAAGGGAATCTTCCTTCAAATACTTTCACATTCCCAAAATGACCTTCTCTTTTTTCCTGCATAACTGAAAGGGCTAAAGTGCTACATTAGAGGTTAGCCAACTTGTTTGAAAAATCAACAAACCCTCAATGAGACTATTTATAAAACCATTGCCTAGAGCAGTTATAAAAGCTGGGGGTTGACATTTATGAGTTTATGGTTTGGGATTGGGGCAATGGTCAATGGTAACTTATGTCTTTGTCTGAATAAAATCTTAAAATCAGAATCATGACAATGGCCATAGGTTCATGACCTTTCATCATCGATAAAACCCTTTTGAAAGGGACAAGTGGTGTTTGAAAGATTGAAGGAGTAGTGCTGGGAATTTATCGCCAAAATTGGATAACATAAACTAATTACTGTTTGGAGTTGGTTTCTTCTCAAGTCCTTCGATATCTGCTGGCTACTGTCCATCATGATGTGTGTCATTGTCAGTTTTCTTTCTGGGGAAAAGAATGTTGAACTTGCAGGTAGGAAACACTGATGCCTTTGATTGGGTTGAAGAGTGCTGATTTATTTTGTGAGAGATGGCAAGAGCGCTCAGGCAAAGACTTAAGGTGCTTGGTTCCAATCCCCATACCAACAATCACACTTACCTATCAAAAAAAAAGTGCTCTTTTCTCGCAACACCGCTGGACTATCCATTTTGGAAATGATTGGACATTCAGTAATCTGTTGACTAGGCTATTGTATCATTCTAGCATTTTATAGTTTGAATTTACTTGGATTTTGAATGATTAGTGAAATATTATGTATTTATAGTGTTTTATAACTTTTTGCTGTTGGATGCACTTACAATCATTTGAAACATAGATAGAAATCATCTGTGCAATATACATTTGCTTACAAAATATTAGAAGAGGAAGAATGTGGGAATCATTCGTCCTTTGTCCTGCATGTAACACATCTTATGAAATAGTACGGACATCTTCTACCTAGTACGTAATCAACAATCACATCATTTTAAGAAAAGAAACTATTTGCAAAGGCGGTAGTAATGTGTTTGTCGTAGTGCCTTTTCTGGACCGGTCCTTCCCCTAGTTCTATCTTACAATTGAATGATTTCGACACTTTTCTTGCCTCTATTTGCGATCGGTTCGAAAAATTATAAATCTTGATGACCACATTGCATTGGCTTGCTTGGCCTAAAAGAAGATGCTCGGGTCCTTATAAACAGGCACGGATTGAATGCCGAGCCACAAGCTTACCGTTGAAGATCCACATTCGTGGAGTATATCACACGCTACATTGCGAGTGGTCTTCAAAGAAAAGTATACTCAAAGTGGTGGTGTCGGGCCTTTTGGCCTTTCAACGTTGATCGTAGGCTTTGACCCCCATACTAGTGTGCCAAAGACTATATCGACTCATCCTTCAGCACATTTTACGCTTGGAAAGCAAATGCCACTGGTAGAAACTCCAATTCCATGAGGGAGTTTCTTGAGAAGAATTACAAAAAAACCTCTGGACAAGAAACTATAAAACTTGCCATACGTGCACTACTTGAAGTAAGTATTTCTAGCTCATTTGTGATTCATTTCATCCTTTTTACTTTAGCATCTCATTCACGATTTCTCATTACGACATGACATGTCATCAAATGATCGATTAGTGAGAGCTTAGAGCAGGTAGGTCAGTCAGTCAGGATGCCAATATGAACCATCTTTCTATGTCTGTTAAAATTAACTGAACATTCATACGCCATTCTTGTTTTTGTATATAAAATAGGAATAATTCCATGTGCACCAAAAATGTGCTCTAAGTTTTGTTCACAAAGTTGATTGCCAACTGATGATTATTTGCGAAGCATGGAGGCCCTGCCTCTAAGTGATAGATCATATGATCTCTCACCGGTCAGCAGTTGACAACAGGTTTTGTGAACAAAGTTTATACCCATTTTTAATGCACCACTACAAGAAAACAGGGCAAATGAAACAGATTTTTCGGTTGCAATTCGGGAAAATCGGTTTCAAATTGATGTTTGCAACGGAAAATATCCGTAACAAAGTCCATAGCAATAAGCCTCGTCGCAAAACTATGCAACCACTTTCTTATGGTTGTAAAAACCTTGTAACAGAAAAAAGTAGTCGTAGTTTCGGTTGCAATGTGTTTCCTAGGACAATTTTTACGTCCGTTGCAAACAACAACTGATTTATTTCTGTTTCTAATTCGCAACTGGTTTTTCTGTTTCAAATTTAATACACATAGAACTAAACTAGCAACTGAATTTTTCAGTTTCAAGTAGACAACTTAATTTGCAACTGGTTTTTCTGTTTCTAATTTGTTACACATAGAACTAAACTAGCAATTGCATTTTTCAGTTTCAAGTAGGCAACCGAATTTGCAACTGATTTTTCTGTTTCAAAATTGTTACACATAGAACTAAAGTTGCAACTGAATTTTTCTGTTTCAAATATGCAACCTAATTAGCAACTGGTTCTTCTGTTTCAAATTTGTTACACAGAGAACTAAACTAGCAACTGAATTTTTCAGTTTCAAGCATGCAACCTAATGTTTCGGTTGCAAAAGTCTGTTGTTGGTTTGTAACTAAATTTTTTTAAAAAAAAAAGAAAAAAATTGCAACGAAAAATTCTGTTGCAGAAAATTATTTTCTGATAATAAAATATTACTAATATTATGTCTATAAATATTTCTTAATTGTACCTGATTGAACATTTCACTTAAAATATCTTAAATCAAACAATTAAAGTCAGCAAAGCTTCAAACATTGCATTCAAAATGAATTGACAAACTGTCATACTAAACTGTCGTACTGTTAAACAACATAGAATTGTCAAGTTAGCATACTTTAAACTACATAAGAGCTCGTGGACGATGCTCGGAACCTCTTAAGTCCTTGAATTGAGCATCTATTGGAATTGCAACTAGAAATCATTTTTCATTTGCTCAAATTTAGCCTCATATGTGGATTGTAATTGTGCCGTGACTTCATCCCTCATTTTGTCAACTCTTTCGGTCAACTTATCTTCAAACTCTTAGGTCTATGTGAAATCTTAATTTGAACGTGTAGATGAGGAAATCGTGCTGCTACTCAAGATCTCCAATGCAGGAACCGCTGAACAGTACGAGGTGGTTGGGTAAACCTGCTTAACCTGCAACTTAATTACTTTAATCCATGACATATAAGGTTAAACCATCGTAATTATATTTTACTAATTGTATTGATTTACTCCATAGTAGTTATAGAAGCTGCTGCTATATGCTGTAAGAGAAAACGTAAACGGTTGACTTTCTGTTTTGGTAGTTGAGCATTTGAAGTAGCCAGTCTAATGATTTATAAGTAAAGAGAAAAAGTAAGTAATGATGTATCACCAGTCTAGCCTAAACTCTGTTCTTAACTCAATTGTACAATCCCTGAAGTCCATTAATTGAAATGGCATTTCCTTCTACTTTCACTTCTGTTTCATAGTTTTTTTTCCCGCTAGTTCCTCTTTTCTAAGTACTTGAAGGTATAAGTTTAATCAATCTTCAGGTCCTTAATGGAATTTTTCATATTCATAATCTTTAAGCAAAATATAAATAGATGGGACTCTCTAAAACCTTCAGTTTGTACACAAGTAGTTTGGCTTAACTCAATCTCAAGAACTCTCGATGGATACGGGTATGAGAAGAGGTATTGCTTTATTTCTAATGCACATGTTAAGCTTGTACATCATGAGTGTTACACTAGAATCTTGCTGTGCAGCTGATACCTTAAATCAATCTCAAGGACTCTCAATGGGGCAGACTCTCATATCTGCCAATCAAATATTTGAGTTGGGCTTCTTCTGTCCAGGTTATTCAAGTAAAACATATCTTGGGATATGGTACAAGGACACTTCTGTCGAGAATGTTGTATGGGTAGCAAATAGAGAAAATCCTCTCACAGTTACAGACACAGCCGCAAGTCTAATTATGGGCAGTGACGGGAATCTGAAAATTCAGGATGGCAAGCGAAATATTGCCTGGTCAACGAATGTTTCTTTTCGAACCAATAGCGCATATGCTGTGCTTTCAGACAATGGAGACTTGTGTATTTATGAGTCTTTCAGGATTGATCTTATGGGTGAGTTTTGATAATCCTAGTAATATCCTTATACCATCAATGAGGTTAGGGATGAAGACAAACCAATCAGACAAGCAAAAGCAACTGCTGTCCTCTTGGCGAAGCGATGATGATCCATCACCCGGAAAGTTCATTGTTGGGCTTTCATCCGATAAACCACCACAAGCTTTTGTTTGGAATGATTTGAAGCCATATTGGAGAAGCGGTCCTCGGGATGGGGGGAAGTTCATAGGCATACCGGATCAAGTGAGAGGGTATTCAACAGGAGTAACCGTCATACCCAACAATCAAAACAGATTTCCCTATCTCACTTATAGTGAGTTAAACATCTCTTATTTCCGAGTATTAGCCATAAATCCCAAAGGATATTTGGTTGGAAAGAGTCATAATAAAGGAATCAACGAATGACACCAGATAATCCATGCGACTTTTATGGAGCTTGTGGGTCTTTTGCGATTTGCAGGAAGAGCCTTTCTCCAGTTCGTGAGTGCTTGAAAGGATTTGTTCCAAAGTCAAACGAGGAATGGGGAAAAGGAAATTGGACAAAAGGGTGTGTGAGGCGAACCGAACTTTCTTGTGAGAAGAATGCTAATAGCTTGGTCTTGGGAAGAACAAAATTTGATGGGTTCTGGAGGCTAAGCAGGATTAAGCTGCCAGATCTGTTTGATTATTTGTTCACTGAGAATGCCATTGGCTGCCAACAATGGTGCTTGAACAATTGTTCTTCCACATAATATGCATATGTGGCGGGGATTGGCTGTATGGTTTGGGGAGGAGACCAAATGGACATCCAACAGTTCTCATTTTCTGGGGAGGATCTTTTCCTGCGTCTTGCTCATTCAGAACTAGGTAATGCAATTTGTATCTTGAAATTCATGGTGCTGAGCATACCTTCTTCTTTTTACTCTTGCAATGAAATTAACAGGCACTTATCCGGATACTTGTATTGGACTTTTTCGCAGGGAGTCAAACAAAAGGAAAACAGCTTATTGTTTGTCTCATGACAATATATATTAGGCAGACTACTGCTGATAAGAACCATCATCTATGCATTATTCAGGTGGAGACATACCAAAGAGGTAAGAGGGCCTACTCCGAGTTTTTCCAAAGGCTTCTTGGATATATAGCTACCTAAATAAAAAAGGCGGTCGAGAAGTGGAAGAACTTAAAGGAATTACTTTAACCAATCTCTTCTCATTTCCATAAAGGAAGAGAAGTCCCCAATTTGTCAGTTATGCAGAAGGAAATAGGCTAGATAGCAATGGTCCCCATGAAATTAGCTTGCAACGTAAGTAAAACAATTCCATGAAGTGTGATTGATGTTGAACAGAGAAAGTATGATCTCTATTAAATGAGATCTTCTCCCCCCCTCCTTTTTATTTAGGAAAATTGAATTATGATATTCAAGTGTATGGTGATGGGAGATGTCTGATAATTGATATTTTAGATACATCCTAAGTTTTGGTACATGTATCCCGATGGATTGGTGGTGACTCCTTTGGAACTTGAAAACTAGGTGATCATGTTTGTATATGTAATTCTCCTCTATTTCTATTTTGTTTTTCTCTCTCTACAGGCCTCTTAACAACTAAGGTCATACTTTGGGTTTGGATCTGGTGCAAGCTCTGATAATAGAAGTTATTCAGGTGGCCAATGATAGCATTCCTTCCATGGATAGTAGCAAAAACAACTTATGCACTGTGAAGACCCCTGATGAGTCTTACAACCACCCAGATTTTGTCAAAGTACAGTGATGTCAAGTTTTTCATCATTAATGCATCATCGCAGGCACAACAGCAACTCACTGAACTATTCTAATGAACAGAAAACTACAAATCAAAAATAAAAAATGGAGTAAAACAAATGAAACATATCTCAAACTAAACTTCATTCAATTCAGTCCAATGCAAGTTATAAATTGAAAGGAAAATAAGAAAGCAAATAAAAAAAAACAAATTCATAAATCATAATGAGAGACTAGTGTGGAAAAAGGAGTGGGATTAAGAGAGTTATACCCAACTATTTAGGCAGCAGAGCCAATTATCCAATCATTTATCAAATGAGTTAGGCAGACAAAATCTTGATACTAACCCCAAATGGAGTGATTGAATGAAAATTAATACGAGTACTTAATTGATACCATGATGATATACTTAAATACTTCCTCGGCTTCTACAACGAACAAACTAACCCCAAGCATTAGATATATAGCTAGCTATCACCTTCTTAATTAATTCCAGGTCCCCACTTCCATCCTTCTTGACATACCATACTTCCTCTTTGGCTACAATTCATAGCCCTTTACCAAATTTAACAAACATAATCCAAACTTATTTAATCAACTAAACTGCGAAGGAGACCAAACCCAGAGTATTTAACTCCATTAAATTTTCTGTTTCTTCTTATACCATGTGGAGTTGGACTTGTAGCATGCAACATCATTTTCCAAAACATATACTCCCTCCTCTCCTAAATAAATGTCATGTTTTGACTTTAGTAGTATAATATAGTTTAACTAGTTTTTCCTGCATTAAAGCTTCCTTTTTTTCAGAAGAGTTTACATTGCTACTTGACTGCAGTAGTATAAGTTAGTTTAACTAGTTTTTACATTGCTACTTGCTGTAAAGTATGATCATTTCTGTAAAATGTTATTGTATCTAGTACAGAAAATCAGAGAGTTTAAGTTGGGTGCAAATTTTTATTGCTAGTCGTTAAATCATCCATAGTACTGTGCTATGCTACACAAAAAATGTTGATTTTCTGTATCCATATCAGGTTGAAGATCCCAGAGATTAAAATGGCAACTTTTGCTAAACCAGAGAATGCGCTAAAGCGGGCTGAAGGTAAACAGCATAGTTTGCATTCTTTAGATCTTTGTATCTTAGGCTTGTTGGTTAGAGAAATGTCATCTGAGCATTGTTCTATTGTGGTGTCCATTTTTTTTGGTTACATAATGGTGCTCATAAAAAATTTCTGTTAGTATGTATCTTTTGTACCGGTCACTAAATTTCTTTTAAAATGATGAGGAGAGTTAAATCCTTAATGTTTTTCTCCACATTTTGAAGTGTTGCTACCTTTCAGTTGTATTATACAGATGCCTTTTTATTGTAATTTAGGCAATCATCTCAATCTCTTTTTTGATCATGTTTTTCTAAAGTCTAATTCATTGGAGGATTAGTTCATTTTCTTTTGATGGAAAGCTACCTTGCTGTATTTGTATTTGTATCATTTTCCAAAACATTTTCCTTTCCTTTTTTTTTCACAAGGGATTCCTGTCCAAACCTGCTTGATATCTAGCAATTGAAGATACACACTTTCTCTCTCTTGGTGATGATGTTGCAGTGTGGGTGGGTCGTCCATTGATCAACGGAGTCGCTATCAGCTCTCCACAGTCTCTGTTTCTCTCTTTATTTGCAGACTCTAGAACATACCCCCTGTTATATGTGGTATGGGGAATTCAGTTTGCAGATCTATAGGCTGCTCAAAAAAGAAATCACTGCAGAGCCATGAATCTTCCAAGTATGAAAAGAAGACTTCCGTTTGTGTTACTCAAACCATATCTCCCTCCAAGGACTTGAATAAGAAAGAGACTGCCTGTGGGAAGAAAGATGAAAAGAAAATTATTTTCATGTCACTCAAACAATATTTCCACCTGAAATAATTGTTGAGATTCTGAGCTTGTTGCCGGTGAAGGTTTTGGTAAAACTTCAGGTTGTGTGCAAGCAGTGGTATGCGATAGTTCAAGATCGCCAGTTTATTGAAAGGCATAGGGGCACCCATAAAGCTTTTATTAATAAAATATCTTCGAGTCCTCCGACACACGAAACATTTCAATTGATCTGTGGTTGTGATGGCTTGTTACTTAGGAGGAGTAATGTGACTCATAAGTACAACATCAAGAACCCAGCCACTCAGCAAATTCTTGAATTGCCTGATCCAAAAAAGACTAAGCTTGCCATGACATTCAGTTTTCTTCGATCAACCAGCGAGTATAAATTGGTATCCACATATGATGATGAAACTGACCAAAATGGTGCATTTTGTGAAGCTTTTACTGTTGGGAGGGATAATTTGTGGAAACCCCTAAAAATCCCAAATTTAAAGGATGTGGACAACAAGAAAAGGGTGAGAATTTCGGTTGTATCAACAGATTCTGCTGTTCACTGCTTTCAGATATGTAAAATTGGATCACAGTTTTCACAGGAAGTGGTATCCCTGGATTTGGGAACTGAGTGATTTACAGTCACTACCTTGCGGAATGATCTGTACCCAGACTGGAAGAAGGTTTGCGCTCTGAACTGGAGTGGGAAACTAGCACTTGCTGATATAGTGAAAGAAGAACTCCAAGTCTTACTGCTAGAAGATTACAAGAATCACAAGTGGAGTGAAACGAAAATAGTTGTTCCATTGGCATTAATAAACAAGGAAGGATATCTGCAGGCTGATCTTGTCCCTTTGGTGGCCGAGTCTGCCACTGTATGGTTCTGGTTGAAGGACAAGACTATATTTTCATACAATATGAAAACTGGATGCATTGGGAAAAAGCTAGTGTCAAAGGGAGGATGTCCAATTACCAAGGCATTCTATCAGTCGCCACATAGTCTAATAACTTTCAAAGGAATGAGAACAGAAAAGAAGTTGCTCAACCAGCAACGGTAAAACCAGGTCCAATCAATCATTTGCAAGTGCTCATCGTTTCCTTTCCCTTGCTAAAAATTATCTACTTATAACTTTTTATTATAGGTATCCGGCACAGAGTATAATAGCGTTCTCTTAGTTGGCAAATGTTTGAACTTCGCATTTTCCCTGACATTTTATGTTAATTAACTTGAAGTTTGGATCTTAATATGTCAATATCTAGCAATTGAAGATAACTTAGCACTTGCTATTTGAAATGGATTACAAGTATTATTATATTCATGAAATTTACAAGTTTTGTCAGTCTTAGTAATCTATTATCTCTTCTCAAGTTTTCTTCTTGTTTAAAACAAGTAAAACTAGTAGGGTAATGAGCCTTGTTACAGAGAACTTGGTATTTAGGTATACTTTGTTTCAATATGATTCATGAATTTCAAGCAAACTGTTGTCAAGTATCACCCCCCAAAAAAGGAAAAAGAAACGAGAGGAATAAGTCCATGTAAAATTTCTTTCTTGCATTGTCTGCTTTCTTTATCCCTAACCTTTTTTTTCCCTTATGGGTTCTTTCAATTATCCTTTCCTGAGGTTGAACTATAGAAGCTTAGTTACATGGAACTCCTAATGGTCGTATCACTAGTTTGTAAATCGATAAAGTTAAGACTGTTAAGTATGTTTGTGGGTAATGTTAATTAGGCTGGATTGGATTTTTGATGTGGTGTGGTTCACTTAATGGATGTTTGCTCTGTTTCTGCGGCTAAGATTTGGAGTATGTCCATGAGGGGACAACAGGTATTTGGGTGGGAACTTGCTAGGTATGAACCCACTGTTTGATGTTCTCCAACTTACTAAGGTAAATATATTTGGCCCTAGTAAGTTTCCCCAAGTCTCTATGCATTCCTCAATATACATCTCTCCTCTAAACAAGAACCCCTCAAAACATAACAAACAGATCACAAATTAAGAAATTCACAAGGGATACCACTATATACCTCAAAATATCAATTAAATCCATAAATATTAATTAAAATTCAGAAGATCATACATACTGACCATCGTATACCTTAAAATATCAAGAAAAGTCCTAAATTAATGAAATAAAACGAAAACCTAGAGACCTCCCCCAAATTGCAACCTTTGACTATAAACCCAGAAACCAACAAAAATGGTCAAACAAGAACTCGATTGGAACAACAAACACTACAATTTCTGCAACAAATCGACCATGAATTCACCAAAAACAAACCCAATTGAGGAATGTGCAAGTTCTTGATCATACTGAATGTAGGAAAATGAAAAGGAAAAACGAACCCAAAAGAAAATTATTTATCAATGAAGAAGCAAATGAAGAAGTAATGAGGGGTGGGCAAAAGATTAGTGGAATACCTTGTTCAATTCGGCGGAGAGGGAAGCAGACGTAGGCATCAGAGGAGACGTAGGCATCAGAGGAGACGTAGGCGTCGGAGGAGATGCTGGCACCACCAATTTCGCCGGAAGCAGACGCAGTAGTGGAGAGAAGATGCAGCAGTTGAGAGAGAGAGCAAGAGAGACGGCGAGAAGAGAAGGCAAAATAATTGTCGTTTTTCACTATTGTTTTACAATTTAATAAAATAAAAATCATCTAGGATTAATTGTAAGTCTGCAAATGAAATTGAATTGAGGATTTGAAACGAAAGTTTATCTGTTTCAAAATTCCTCGCAAAATTAAGCGGGTTTCTTCCCTCCAAACTTTTTGCCCAAAACAAAACGTTAATTTTTTTAAGGTCAAAATAAAAAAAATCTTATATTAATAAATGCAACTGAAATTGAATCCGAAAATTGAAACAAAGTTAAAAAATCATTTTATTCTGCAAAACAGATGAAACATTCTTCCCTCCAACAAAAAATGCAACAAAATAGTTTTCCATTGCAATATGAATTGCAAAATTAATTATACACGTCAATTTCCCTTGAGCACTTTTTACACTGAAACTGATTTCAATTCTATTTCAAAATTCTGTTTCAATTGCTTTGTTTTCTTGTAATGGTCTATTATGTAACATGCTGTCAACTACGTGTTTAGCCATTGATATCGGGAAGCTAACTCAGTACCAGACTCCCTGGCCAATATAGTTATTGATTCTGAAATGGATTCTACCTATTCTTCTACGGAGTCTCTCCCCATATCAATTAGAGGTAATTTATCTATGGATGCTCTAGGCATTCCAAGAATTCGTATTTCGTACTCTTGCTCTATTTGCTTTCCATGGTTTTTTTTTTGTAGGACTCTTCTTTTGTTTGCTTTTTCCATGTATTTTCTTTTTCGAGGTTAGGCTCATTTGTCCCCTCCTTTATCGGGTATGGCAAGTTGTCCATGTTGGTTTATGCCCTAGAGGCAAATCTATTTCTCCATGTATCATTATTTATTGAGGTATTTATTTAGTATTTATTGTTTGCTTATTCATAGCAATGCATCATAAAACCCTTAGAATAAATATATTATTCTTAAATATCCATGGTCGACTATTATTATTAATAAGAACAATAATAATACACGAAGACTAGTATGTGTCGAGACTCATATAGCTGATATCAGTCTACACATGAGTGCGTGTTATGTGTAACGACGTACTAGATTGACCCGCATGAGAATGCTACGTGGATTGTTGCGTGAGTGTCATAAGCAATTCTCATAGTGACAAATGTGTTTGTTGTCCTTTGACTTGAAGTCGTTATATACCCTAGATGAGGAGTTGTATATTTTGATACCGATAAACGTCATTCTGTTACAAGGTGATTATAAAGTCAGTTATTGGATATGTCACGAATCATGCCGAGGGATATGAACGATATAGATAGAATTAGTCTCTCCTACATAACATAAGTATAATATTTGTGGGCCCCTTGATGAGTGAGACTTAATTAAATGTATAGTCGTGCTCAAATAAATCAATATGAAATATTAAGTTTATTTGTTTATTATATAAGTCTACTCGGATATTAAGAAACCAATATTAAACTATAACAAGGATGACCCGTTCCATGCCTTGTGTTAAATTAAATATTAGGACAAAGGGGCAAGAACTATTTTTGTCACAATCAGTTATTTGTAATCAATGATAATTCATATTACTTGGGTAACAATGACGTATTGCTAGATTCGGCTCATTATTTATAATTAATTATATATTTGATATAGTAATTAATTATTGTTAACGTAATTTAGGAATCTATTGGGTCACACACTTAAAATGAGTTGGGATGAAATTTATTTGGGTCATTAATCGGATTAATGGACTCAAGGTAAAATAAAATGCATACCACAATATAGTCCTAGTTAGACTAGGACTTATAATGGCCGGCCCATATCTCTCTTTCATATATATATATATACATATATATATATATATATATATGAAAAATTCGTAGGGAGAAAAATTAGGGATTGGTTTTTCGTTAGACGAAGGGTTTCCTATTTTGATTCAACAATTGTCTAGCACAAAATTGTTGAATTAATCATCTCCAATTCATTCGTGATTCAAACAAGATTCAATTAAAGATTGATCGTTCTAATATTCGGGTATGTACCATAAATCTAATTTATATTAATTCGTAGGGATCTTGGGATGGTTTTTGAAATTAAAGTTTTTGTTATTCCGTCTTGTTAATTTCGATTAAAAACCCAACAGTGGTATCAGAGCTACTTGCGATTATATAAATTGTGTTGTATCAATTGTTGATGCTATAAAATCCAAAATAGCTTTGAGGAAAAGATTAAAGTTGTAAATTGTTTGAATTGCAAAGAGTTGCAATATTATTTTGTGTGTGATAAAATTGTTTTATATGATTTATATTGATGGGATAAACTTGAAGAATTTTCTGATTAAAAATTAAAAAATAAAAAAAAATATACCAATTTTTGGTGAAAAATTAAGAACAGTTTTTTTTTTGTTTCTTTTGGGGGGAATGAAACGCAATAGCCGCTGGCTCTGTTGCTAGGGATGTTGGGGAAATTTTGTAATGTCATTTTATTTATTTAGCTTTCTAAATTAAGTGTTAATTTGAAACTTGAAAATATAAGGATGTTGGGGAGTTTCAAACTCTGACATCAGGAAACATATTTGCCTCAGTTTACCAATATGCTGACAAGCTATTAATAATCTATTTTTTGTTTATTTAGCATTTTAAATTAAGTGTTAATTTGAAACTTGAATGTAAAAGGATTTTGTTGTGATTCAAAACCTAAACACTGGTATGATGAAGAGTTCGAACAATCACAAGTCTGCTTGCAGCTTTGTGTTTAGTAAAAACTTTTCTTTTAATATAGCGAGTTTTTCGAAACTAAGTGTTAGTTTTGAAAAAGGATTATAACAAATGTATACGGCTGAAAATCATATCACCTAGATCATGGCTACAACATCTAACCCTTAGGCTACTGCCTGTTTTGAGATTGTTTTGTTTGTGTTATTTGTTACTTACGAATTAATTGTTGATTTTGTAATTAATTAATAAATAAATAAATAAAGGATTTGGTTCATGTGCGACTTGAACCATGATTATTATCATTACAAATTAGAATTTCTCAACCACTAGGCCGCCTTGTTGTTACCGACATAATGGTTATGCTTTATTTGTTTTTTGTATTCAGTTATCAAAATTAATTATTAATTTTAAAGTTGATAAAAATTGTTTTTATTTATCTTCACTGAATAATTTATCCCAATGTTAAATCAACACACGAAAATTGGTAAATTTATATGCTTTAAATTTCCTAATTGGGTTTTATAGTATATATTTATATTTACTCGTTTTATTCAATTGCATTGGATTACACTTTTAATTATATGATGTATATAATTGTATGGTGCGTGGATATGACCCAAGTTTTCTTTAGGCAATAATTGATGATTGGTTTATTTTATTTATTTAAAATACGACATGCTTGTCGTGCATCTACCTATACATTATGAATGTAAATTCTCTTCTCATCTAAATCCCTCATATGTTAAAACGAGGTTTTTGAATTTTGTAATTTATTTTGAGAAGACGGAGACCATAAAAAGCAAAGGGGAACTTGGAGACAATGGAAGCACTTTGAGAAGTTCTTCGTTTTTCTCGCTTTAATGCTTTTGTTCAAACTTCTCACTTATTTGAGAAAATCATTAGACTAGGGGCCATATCAATGTCATGTAATTGTTATATGATGTGTATATGTGATGCATGGTATAATTGTGTAGTATTATTTGATGAGATCAAATAATAATATTTGATGAGATCAAATAACTTTAAAATATTAATTTTATGCCTTCCAAATATGTGACACTCGCCATGGTTAAGATCATTCAATAGTAGGTCTGCCAAAGCATGAGTACCTTGATTTATCTTAGATAAGACGCGATGGAATAAGTTAGTAATATTCAACTGTCACATAATTGGGTTTAACTTAACTAAGCTAAAACTATTCAATTGTAAGTTTAGAGGCATGTAATTGTGATTTAATCTATAAGAATAAAGAGTTATTCGCCTAATTGATCTAAGAGTTACATGGTGATGTAATTGAAAATTGTTTTCTACCTAAATAATCAAATCTTGGGTAGTCAACCAAAGCTGACTTGAGATGAGATGAAATATGGATCTTGGCCCATTAAATTTTTTTGATATTTTTCCGAATTAATGGTGAGGGTCATTAATTTTATATAAAATAGTGGGAGTTATATTTATAAAGTCCTTAAATATAGTTTGTATTTAATGATACTTATTTCTATAAATTTTTGTGATAGATTTCCATGACTGTTAATATTCAAACTCAAATTTTATCGTTGCGATCGGTCCTTGAGGAGGACAAGTTGTCTCAGAATAACTTTCTAGACTGGTACAGAAATTTGAGAATTGTTCTTAAACGGAAAAAAAGAAGTATGTGCTTGAGAAACAATACCTCAAAGAGTTGAAAAGCAATAAGGGAAGCAGGGCTTCCACTTCATGTATTTTTGTTATAGAAATCAATATTTCTACTACATCATAATGGGTTTTGGATACCGGTTATGGTTCTCAAATTTGTACAAATGTGAATGAACTAATGAAAAGTAGAAGATTGTCGAAGGGCGAGGTGGACCTACATGTTGGGCATGGAGCAAAAGTTACTACATTACATGTAGGAACTTATTATTTGACCGTACCCTCTAGAATTGTGATAGAATTAGACAATTCCTACTACGTCCCTGCTATTAGCAGGAATATTATTTCAGTTTCTCGTTTGGACGAGAAAGGTTTTTCATTTATTATTAAAAACAATAGTTGTTCTATTTATTTAAATGAAATGTTTTATTTTAGTGCGAAATTGTCTAATGAACTTTATGTTCTTGATCTTGATACCCCTATCTATAACATAAATACCAAGAGGTTAATTTAAATAGAATGATTTTCACCCAACATACCTTTGACACTGTCGTTTAGGCCATATAAATGAAAAATTTGCATTTCAAGACTCCTTGAGGATGGATTCTTGGACTCATTTGATTCTGAATCTTATTAGGTATGCGAAGCTTGTTTATTGGGCAAGATGACTAAGTCCCCTTTCACCGGTCAAGGTGAAATGGCTAGTGATCTTTTGGGTCTTGTACATATAGATGTATGTGGCCCACTAAACATAAGTGCAAGAAGTGGTTGGCATTACTTCATCACATTTACTGATGATCTCAGTAGATATGCATTTGTTTATCTTATGAAATACAAATCAGAATCCTTTGAAAAGTTCAAGGAATTCAAGAATGAGGTATAAAATCAACTTGGTAAAAGTATAAAAACACTTCGGTCTGATTGAAGGGGTGAATACTTAAGCCATGATTTTGATGATCATCTGAGAGAGTGGGATTTTACCCCAACTCATTCCACTTGGAATGCCACAATGGAACGGTGTGTCTGAAAGAAGGAACTAAACATTGTTAGACATGGTTTTATCTATGATGAGTCATGCTGCTTTTACTAGGCTCTTTTTGGGGACATGCACTACTATTTATAACAAATTTTATTGTTAATCGGGTTTCCCTATTCAAAAGACACCATGTGAGATGTAGACTGAGAAGTGTCTCAGTATGCCTTGCATGAAAATTTAGGTTTGTGAAGCCTATGTAAAACATTTATAATTTGATAAGCTTGACCTTAAATTATGAGGTTATCCTATGGAAACCATTTATGCAATCTAGTTGAGAACAAATAGTTTGTTGCTCGAATTGGTGTATTCTTAGAAAGAAAAGTTTATCTTTAAAAGAACAAGTGGGTGAAACGATAAACCTTGTGTTTACAAGAAAATTAGTGGGAGCTTAGTAATATATTTGGTATTGTATGTAGACGACATACTGTTCATTGGAAATAATATCCCTACCTTGCAGTCTGTTAAAGGTTGGCTATGGAAATATTTTTCAATGAATGATTTAGGAAATGCATCCTATATTCTATGAATAAAGATCTATAAAGATAGATCGAGAAAGTTGCTCGACCAGATGTATTGTATGTTTTGAGTATGACAAGCCGAACTCGTACTAGTCAGATCTAGGTGATGGTCAATGGATTGCTATCAAGAATATCCTAAAGTACTTGAAATGGACTAATGATACATTCTTGATTTATGGAGGCGATGACAAGTTCATTGTAAAAGGTTACATTGATGCTAACTTTTAGACTGATAAAGATAATTATCAATCGTAGATAAGGATTTTTGTTTTGCCTTTGTAAGAGGAGTTGTCCTCTTGTTCAACGGAAGCATGACAGTCACAATAGATTTATGGGCATTAGAGATGCTCTAGATTTACTCTAGTGCAAGTAGGAGATTGTTGGTTTATGACCTAGAGACAAATCTATTTCTCTATGTATCATTATTTATTGATGTATTTATTTATTATGTATTGTTTGTTTATTCATAGCAATGCATCATAAAGCCTTTAGAATAAATATGTTATTCTTAAATATCCTTAGTCGAGTATTATAATTAATAAGGGCAATAATAATACACAGAGACTAGATGTGTTGAGACTCATGTAGTTGATATCAGTCTACACATGGGTACGTGTTAGGAGTAACGACGTACTAGATTGACCTACATGAGAATGCTACGTGGATCGTTGGGTGAGTGTCATAAGCGATTCTCATAGTAACAAATGTGTTTATTGTCCTTTGACTTGAAGTCATTATATACCCTAGATGAGGAGTTGTGTTGATTAATGGAATATGCTTCTTGATAATTTAATTATCACCTTGCATATTATATATATATATATATATATATATATATATATATATATATATTGATTTGCTTGCCCCCATTACAAGTGAATCATCACAAATGGCTAAAAGGTCTGCGTACCGGTTAGTGTGGCAACTTGTATTATTTCACATAGGTCTTAGATTAGGCGTGACCTGATCTAGTCCTACCTTCCTATATGATGATGAAGACAGACCAGCACTTCAAATTGCACGTAGCACCGGAAGACTTGCAGCTATGCCAAAAGCCTTCAGCGGCAGACATGCTACAAGATAAAATGCTCGTACCGGCAGACATCAGTCCTCCTGTATCGGAAGACTTGTTTCCACTGGCTCGAAGCTTTCCAATGGCAGACTTTATAATTTGCACGTGCTACAGAGAAATGTAAACTAGCTTCTCAAATCATGATAAATATGTATGTGCCTCAAAAAGCCTGACATACTTAAATCTACGAGACTTTCTCTCACTCAAGTAGTCTGTTAAAGTCAAAAAACAACTATTTTATTGAACAGACCACCTGACAGTGCAACAGACATCAGACCTACTCTTCAGAGACCTATCAACATAGTCTGACAGACAACGAGTTCCAAGATCAACAAGACTAAATCTCTGCTCCAGACAATCAAAGATCTTGAGGACAAAAGATCTTTATTCGATATTCATCAACCACTACATCTTCAACGGATATAAATCTTCGAAGTCTTCATCTCTCAACGATCATATTGATTCTCTCCTATATAAACCCCTACCTCTTGCTCAACAAAAAAAGGAGAACTTAGGAAACTAAGTAACTCAATAATAGTGTACGCTACATCTAGAACATCAGACGATACACTGTGAGCAACGAGTAACTCAATCTACTCCAGAACTTCATAGAAAAGAAATCATCAAAGAGATCGTCTTCACCAACGCATCTCTGATTTCCACAACAGATTGTAGTAAACTCATTCAGCTCTTAGCAAGACACCTTCAGTGGATTGCTAGGAAGAATAGCTTGGAAAAGAGGAGAGAATGATTAGAAACTTCAATAGGCAGAGATCAAAATCTGAAGATCGATGTTAGACAATATCCAAAGAAAATGAAGAGCTGTTTGTAGATATTTCATTCATATCATCAGATTTGTATCCCAATACAAATGTTGTTGATTGTGCAATTATCAATCATCATGGGAGGATGAGTGCTTTGCACTCAATCGTTCAGATATATTTTTATATCTGAACGACCTTGAAAATCCTCTTTTTCTCATAACAGTTTCTCGTTCTCGTCTCCTATTGTCCTTTGCAAAGGTTAAAAATCCTTGAATGGATAATTAAGTAAGGATTGTGACTTAGGAAGACAAAACCAAAAACTGTACATAGATTATTTAGACTGATGTAATATGTAATTTATCTTTGAATAAATTCATATGTTCTTACTAATGCTTTATCTCTCAGTCCTTAAATATCTATGAGGTATTTATAAATGATTTATCTTTAGAAAAACCATTCTCTACCTGATCTCTGAAACCTGCATTTGAAAGAAGTAATAAGTGTGCTGTTGTTCAGAACATATATTCGTGTACAGCCACTTAAGACTTCTCCAAATAATAACCTCTTTACTTTCCGCTATACAAATCTTTTATCAGGCTTTTGATTTGATTAAACGTATCGGCGTAAATATTACGTTTGGAGTAAGTCTACCGATAGCCTCTAACGCATACTCAACTTGATAATTGTATTTGCCAACCAAACTATGCTTTATGTATATCCAAAAGAAAAGTTTTTAAATTGGCATTATAGGCTATTCACCCCCCCCCCTCTAGCCTATTTGAGCATTATTGTGGACCAACAAGTTGTATATTTTGATACCGATCAATGTCATTCTGTGACAAGGTGATTATAAAGTCAGTTATTGGATATGCCACGAATCATGCTGAGGGATATGAACGATGTAGATAGAATTTGTTCTCCTACATAACATAAGTATAATATTTGTGGGCCCTTTCATAAGTGAGACTTATGTAAATGCATGACCGTGCTCAAATAAATCAATATGAGATATTGATTTTATTTGTTTATTATATAAGTCTACTCGGAGATCAAGAAACCAAGATTAAACTATAACAAGGATGACACGTTTCATGTCCTGTGTTTAATTAAATATTCGGACAAAGGGACAAGAATTATTTTGGTCACAATAAGTTATTTGTAATCACTGATAATTCCCATTATTTGGGTAACAATGATGTATTGCTAGATGCCGCTCATTGTTTATAATTAATTATATATTTGCTATAGTAATTAATTATTGTCAACGTAATTTAGGAACCTATTGGGTCACATACATAGAATGAGTCAGGCTGGAATTTATTTGGGCCATTAATCGCATTAATGGGCTCAAGGTAAAAAAAATCGAGACCACAATATAGTCCTAGTTAGACTAGGACTTTTAATGGCCGACACATATATATATCTCTCTCTCTCTCTCTCTCTATATATATATACATATATATATATATATATATATATATATATATGAAGTCTTCTTGATGGAAGAGAAGGTGTGTAAGACACACAAAATGATTTAGGGTTTGGTGAAACAATAAATTCGTAGGGAGAAAAATTAATTAGGGGTTAGTTTTTCGTTAGACGAAGGGTTTCCTACTTTGATTCAGCAATTGTCTAGCACAAAATTGTTGGATTAATCATGTCCAATGCATTTGTGTGGATACTATAGAGAAGTCGTGCAAATCGTTTGTTACGGTGATCGTGATTCAAACATGATTCTATTGAAGATTGATCATTTCAATATTTGGGTATGTATTCTAAATCTAATTTATATTAACTCGTATGGATCTTGGGATGGTTTTTGAAATTAAAGATTTTGTTATTCCGCCTTGTTAATATCGATTAAAAACCGAACAGTCCCCCTCAAGTTTGTACTTTCTTTTTAATTAATAAAATATCCACAGGTCCCGCCCTACTTTCCCAAAATAAAAAATGCTTGTCTATTGTGTTGTACGAGAGAGAAAGGGATAAATGAAATGTGGAATTTTGTCATTCAGCATGAGCGATTGTGGTAAGAACCTTGTTCACTTTATGGCACTCTTCTGATGGGAGAGCAATTGCTAAATCACCTAGAGATTGTAAACCTGAGCCCAGAAGTAGATCCATGGTTCTTGAAGGTTCAGTATCATCATGTGAATTCTTCACCCCCACATGTGAACTTCCACTAGCCCTAGTAGAACTTGCATCACTTCCAATGCTCTCAATAGATAATCTCTGAACATGTTTACTTAGTTTGCTATTCTCTAGGCTGGAAGAGAGATCCAATCCGTCCTCATGATAAGTGTCCATACAGCTATTTTCTCTCCCATTTTGGCTTCTATGCTGAGAAAATCTTACCTGCTTACGTTCAATAAAGTCTTTCATGAGCCAACCAGTAGTACTTTCAGTCTCAGATAAGCCATCCCTAAGACTCTCTCCTATAGGCACAACTATGTCTTTGTTAGATGCATTCTCCATGTTACGATCAGCATGGTTTTCTGGCGTGTCTCTTGATGTCAAGCTCGATGTCCGTAAGAAGAATCGCTACTATAATCGATGCGGTTGATGAACCACCCGCCAAAGAGGAGTCCAAGTTGGTTGGGAGTTGATATGATGAAGCCATGCTAGTGGTAGAGTTTGCCTCTAAACCACTCGATTTAAATCGAGAATGTCAAACATATCACAAGCATTCAAATCATATTTAACACAAATGACAACTCTCCAAAAGACACAAAAAAATTCATAACTGGTTGCTTCAGACCATTTCATGATTTTACAAGGGCAACATTCAATCATAGACTATAGCATATCTTTAAGTTGCAAGAAAGAGAAGCCTACACGACCTCGCAGCAGCTTCTAGCTCAAGAAATATCAGTTTCTCCATCCAATCCTCTAAAGCACACCTTCGGTGCAATGAAACTAGCCAGTTTTAGGAAAATATTATGAGCATGATCACAAAATAGCTGGTTTGTAAGCTTTTTAAGGGGAAAATATTAAATAGACTAATGTCGACAATAATGCAATACAACCACTAGTTTGGTAACTGGTATTATTTCAAACACTACACAAACCATTACTGTAACAAGTAAGCTGCTCACGTGGGCCAAGCCAAGGTTCTAAAGAAAAGATACAGGCTGCCATACTTCCCTCCTTCGGGTATGAAGACACCTGTGCAAGGAACCAAGGAGCAGGCATGTGCTGCAGGAAATTTGCTAAATAAAGTTTGGCAAGTACAACACGTAACCACATAATATGGTCACATTATAATAGAACTTTCCTTAAACAAGTACCACCCTGATTTCAATTGTAGGGTTCTCACGACTTTGTCAGCTGTTTGCAAAACAAGTGCGATCTAATAAAACCACTTGTACTGTTAAGAATAAACCAACTTTGATAATATATCGCCACACAAGATACCAGGACAGACTGCAGTCTACACACTATACACACAATCCTTTCCCTTCATGCAACTCAGCTTTTGTCCCAATCCAAATCACTTGGGTTGGTTGCATGGAACCTCTTCCGCCATTAGGTTCAGTCCATGGCATCAAAAATCCCCACACTTGCATTTTTCATTTAAAATTTAAAATCATGACCACTTCTACCCTAACCGAGATCACTACGCATTATGGTGGCTGAGCTGTGAGGTCACGCCTGTCAATTTAAGCTATCCACAACAAAACTGCTGGGAACATAATCCGGGCGACATAAGCATGTCGTCACGATTGGGCCTCCGACCCAAAAACTAGCCCATTGATGATGGTATCACCATGGGTATATACTATATAGCCCAAAAGGATTCTTGCTGCGCATCCATTTGCTAACACCATTGACGAGAGACTCAAGGCTCAAGATACCATTAATGGTGATCAGGTGCCGTTTGTTTTCATTTGTCTTCCTTCTATTATCTTCTACTTGATTGTTTGATTCACTTGCTTTACCAGCATGATTACCTAAGCGACATCTGATTGGAACACGTGGGGCAATCTGAATTTTCAAAAGATTATTAATAACTCTCAGACATGGGATATCGAGCCCAAAATGCATTAGCTGAATCACAGTTGGCTTGCTCCCTCATCTATATAATTAGGAAAAATTATGGGCATGTCCTTTTTGTGAAATTGTAACTGTGCAAGCGCCCTTTTTTTTCAATTGCAAAAGTTCAATTTTATTAATTTCTTCCTAAAATACCCACTACCTCTCCCCTCCATTTTCATCTGTTACTGGCTTAGCTCCTGCCCCCACTTCAGCATGCGGTTCCCATTCTCTAGCGTGCCTGCTTACGGCCTTTACATTTCTACTCTAGTTTCGTTTGGCTCCAAAGAAAGTTTTCATTTTTTGAAGCTTCCAAATACATTAGAGAAGACAATCCTAGCTACTTAGCGAACTTTCACTTACAGCTAGTCAGGTTTAACATAAGGGAGTGCGCTACTGTTGTCGTTGGAGGTTAAGTGATTTCATTCATTGGAGGCTAAGTACATTACAGCTTGGTTGGTCAAAATCTCCTAAATCTGGAAGTAAAAATAACCAAATATTCACCTATGTACAGTATACGTAATCTAAGCTATCAAGAAAGCATGATGGAAAATAAATCCAAGCATCGGAATCTTTGAGCTTGTGATTCATGTTGAATGATATGGTATCTTTTATAGTTTAGCCGAATGAGGGAGTCGGACAGGGCAATCGAATTACGTGCAAAATGGTTATAGATCCCGCAATTGACCAAATCAGTCTCGAATCATAAGAGGCATAGAATTAAGAAAATCACCTAACAAGTTGAACTGAGCACCTCTATTATTTAGTGCTTCTATTATTTAGTGCTTACACTAAATAAAGGTTACCAGACTCTCTCTTCATTTTGTAATGGCATTAGAGTTATCCAAGACTCCAAGTAACAAATTCCATTCTCAAAACAAGATGTACAACTCAACATTTGCCCCAAATTGTTCAGCTTCGCAGCTGAACCAATGAGTCTTTTTTTATCACTCCATTCTCAAGATTACACATGGAATGTGTAATTGCCATACTCCATACAAGTAAATCATTTTCAACATGCCACCTGTTATTCATAAACATTTCTATTTTATGAGTAATGCTACGTACAAGTATACACCATGAATTTCACTTTAAATAAACCATTCAATACCAAATCAAAAAGTAAAATTCGATCAAAAATTTAAACCCATATTTGAACCCATCGAAGGTTTATACGATGATGATCAATGTGCCACGCCATGGATTAATACGTTTTCATCGTCCTTAGCTTCAACTCTAACAAATTTCTCATCGACACCGTTGGTGGTTTGATTTTAGAAAATTGTCGACCTTAAATATCTTTGTCACCATATCTACCACTGCGATCACCAGACATGACATCCCCGGCCTATCACCAAATTTGACATACCCTCAACAAATTGGGATCTAGGTCAATTTTGTTATCTTTCTAACGTCAGTCATGGCTAGGTGGAAATTAGGGGGGGGGGGAATGTGACATTGAATTTGCAAATGAAACAAAATTACATTGGGGAGCAAAATGAATTTGGTAGATACTCCGGGGGAAATTTTGTATCCTGATCTAATTTCGATGGGGCAAAAATACGATTAGCTCCCAAAATTGCCCATTAAATCTCACATTGCACCCCAACCTACGAAGTGTCTCACTCTTAAACACGATTTTCTTATTTGTCCCATTTCGCCCCCTTCTGTCTATTGGCTTTAAAAATCAAAATATAAATAGCCCCCCAAAGTATCCACTCAATCCTAAAGTACACCCCAACCTAATTTTTTTACACATATTGTTATCTAACGTTACCTTTTGTCACAGTTTGCACCCTGGCTATATCAAAATCGAGTGTTTAAAACTCATATCTAGTTTCAAAACCATCTGATCAGGGTGCAAACTGGAACAAAAGGTAATGTTGGATGACAATATGGTAAAAAATTTAGGTTATGGTGCACTTTAGGATTAGGTGGATACTTTTGGGGGATATTTATATTTTGGCCAAAATAGTAAGAAAAAACGGCATGTAACATGCACATGAAGATTAGTTTGGTATTTAAAATATGTGTTAATTGAAAATAATAAATATTGTTTCAATAAACCAAAATAATTATAATTTTTCTAATATTTAAATTTAAAGCAAAAAATATGCATTATTCCAAAAATTAAAATTGTAATGTCTTTAATTTATTTTTTATCCTTCACTTTCTTCCATCAACCCCAAATATCATTCATAGACCCACCACCATTACTACCACAAATTTCATCATTAACCAAAAAAAATTATTTAATTTTATTTAATTTCTTTTTTTAATTCCCTACTCCTTCCTTTAAATATACACATTTGCATAACTATCATTTATAGACCCACTGCGAGAACCCCATTTCGAGACACCCATCGTCACGTAAAAACGATGTGTTTCAAAACATTGAAGTGCGTAGAATACGCTTGGATCTCGTCGTAAACTCTAACAATGTGT
Organism: Codonopsis lanceolata; assembly: GCA_013146195.2. Taxonomy (NCBI): domain Eukaryota; kingdom Viridiplantae; phylum Streptophyta; class Magnoliopsida; order Asterales; family Campanulaceae; genus Codonopsis; species Codonopsis lanceolata. The sequence goes on along the minus strand of CM028380.1, from coordinate 98,668,256 downwards.
AATCATAGAGTCGGCACCTTTATTTTATGGTTAAACAGAGAAAAACCTAAAATGCCAGAAAGTGTAGGTCTGGGGGCTAAATTAGGAGTTGGAAAGGGGTTAGATACCTAACTCGTCCTTTTGGTCTCATTTTAGTTTTGCTAAATAACATGCATAAATTGTTGTATTTAGTTTAAAAGGATGCTTATATGTATTTATATTGGCCAAACATGATGTTGTTTGGGTATAGTAACGGTTATTTTGTCATTTTAGCATTTAAAATGTATTTAGCCGTTATCTAAGCATGTTATTAACTATTTTAATATTTTATATACATTTATATACAAATACTACTTTATTTAATATATTATTTGCACATATTATTTACAAACATAATAATATAATTATTATCTACATTTATGATATAAACAAAATTATAAACTAGTTAACACATTATTTATAAACATCGTATTAATATAATTTACCTATTCTAATTAACTACGAGACCGAATAATAAATGGATATCTTCCTCTTCTAGAATGAAATTCTGATCCCGGTATATACGCCTAGGATACCTTCCTCTTGTAGAGTGAAATTCTGATCTCGGTATATACACATAGGCTTTAACACACTAGCCACTCGTAGTTTCTGGTGTCCTTTCCCTATCTTCTCCTTGAAAAAGAAAGTCTTTTTATCGTTGTTTATCGTGTTGCCATCATTGTATTGTTATCATTGTGTTGTCATCATTGTTGTTATTCGGGCAGCGTGACCGCACCTTTTGACTTTTTAGATCGGCTCGTCAGGGCGAGGAATGAAAGGGGCTCGCTTGCTCGGGCAAAGCAGGAGCCTGCCGCAAGGGCAGGAGGCTGGGGGTGATGCTGTCCATGTCCATATCCATATCCGTACGTAGCAATCTTTTCATTAATTTGACTACAAAACCCGAGGAAGAATGAAACCCTTGCAATGCACTTGAGCTTCTTCTATAGCCTCTAGTAAACAATCAAGTTGTGAATCACATTATGGCTGTCAATGATCTACACCAAATACTTTTACTTATTAGAATGTATAGAAAAATGATATATTTACATCATGATCTACAAAATATCATAATTAATTATTTATAACAATATTAAAGTATTGAATTAATAGTACAACATATAGTATGCATCAATGAATTATACCATATGATGCTTTAATGTTTTGTGAGGTGCTTGGAAATTAATATTTCTTTCGACTTAAAATTATTGTTATATTTGACCTGTTACACAAATTAGGAAAAAACAAAAAAATTGATTGCAAATATTAAAATAATATGTAGTTTTCTTTAAATCTTATTTGTATAAACCTACAATTAAAGTACGAAGCAAAAGTAGAAGTAAAATGATAAAGTTATCTTAAAATAAAACTTTCAAACAAGATAATTTTTTTCTAGAACACACGAGAAAGGAAACCAAGAAAATAATTTTTGGAGGGAGGGAGTAAGATGTTTTTTAAATACAAATTTGACGTATATTTGTATATTTTTTAAACCATAAAAACGTATTTTATAATATATTATAAGGAATTACAGAATTACATGTTTTATAATTTTTTTTAAAAAAATTAGGCATAATTTATAGCACATCATCAATTGCGTTTTTTTTTTAAATCTATGTACTTTGTCAATGAGGAACATTTGTTCGGGACAAATTGAGTAAATAATAATAAATTGAACACAATCATTTACTCTTATAATTAACCAACCTTTTACACTTCAATTTATAAAATTGTATGATTTTTGCAATTCAATTTATTATTAAATGGCATTGGCACACAATTTGGATTGTATAAGATGTAGAAACTAATTAAGTTTAGGAATTAACCTCATTTAACCTTTCAATTGATTTGAATTATCTATTTATAGGGAGAGTTGCAATTAGAATTACACTTGGAGTAGGGTACAAGAAACATTTATAAAGAAAGAATCATAATAGGGAAAACTATAAAAGGTAATTACCACTAAATAATAGTTACAAATAAACAAGAATAAATACAAAATATATTATTCTCTAATAGACCCCCGCAAGAAGGACGGTCGAGAGGAGAGACCAATCTTGTGAAGTAATTGATGAAACTGTTGGCGAACAAGAGGCTTTGTTACTGCATCAACCAACTGATCAACCGAGGAAACATGGCAAACCCGCATAAGCCCATCCCGAACTTATTGCCGAATGAAGTTAAAGTCCAGGGCCACATGCTTCATGCAAGTATGGAAGATCGGGTTGGAGCCGAGACTAGTGGCACACACATTGTCACAATAAATAACATGCTGAGACTGAGGCAAATACGTTTCCTGTTGTCAGAGTTTGAAACTCCCCAATATCCTTTTATTTTCAAGTTTCAAATTAACACTTAATTTAGAAAGCTAAATAAATAAAATGACATTACAAAATTTCCCCAACAGAGCCAACGGCTATTGCGTTTCATTCCCCCCAAAAGAAACAAGAAAACTGCTCTTAATTTTTCACCAAAAATTGGTATAGTTTTTATTTATTTATTATTTTTTAATCAGAAAATTCTTCAAGTTTATCCCATCAATATAAATCATATAAAACAATTTTATCACACACAAAATAATATTGCAACTCTTTGCAATTCAAACAATTTACAACTCATTTTAAGTGTGACCCAAGCCGGATAATAAATGGATACTGATATGCCCGGCCCAAGCCGGGTCACGAGCTAGCATCACGTGCCAGTCACGAGCATAATGAGTATGGGGCCCGCCAGCCTAGGGGACAAAGTAATTATAGCCAGTGTTCTAAAAATCCTCGTCTAGTTTCGTCTAGGCCCCGCCTGGGCGCTAGGCCCCTCTCTACCGCCGCGACTTTCTTAGTCGCCGCCTAATCGACCCAGTCGGCGCCTACGCCAAACCTCACCGACCTTAATTTATTTTTGTAGCTTTCATTTTGTGGCATGCGGTGACCGGAGAAGGAAGGGGGGCGAACTGGAGAAGGAAGGGGAGTGGTAATGGTGAGGTAGAGAGGGAGGTAGAAAGAAAAGGGGTTTGATTTTGTGGATATTCGGTGGGATGAGAGAGGGGATAGATTAAAGGGTTAGATCTAGGAGGAAAGAGATTGGAGGATAAAAAAAGAGGAGAGTCGGTCTGCTGGAGAGAGAGAGAGAAGAAAAAATGGCTGGCAGATAAATAGAAGAAAAAAAGATGAAGAAGAAATGGGTTGTCTCGAGACTCAGAATTTAGAATGAGAAAGGATTTGTGAGGATATGTTAGAATATAGGTTGTAAGGGCAGTAGGTAGGTGGAGTAATATATATATATATATATATATATATATATATATATATATTAGTTCTAAACTTAGCTGGTTTATTGCTTTGGGGTTTTTGAGAATTGAGATTAATGGTAGGTTTGTATATTTTTGTTCATTTTACAAATATATACAAGTGTTTGTTAAAATGACAAACATAAAAAAAATTTAAATTTGTAGTCAATGTGTTTGATCTTTGATGTAAATTATCAAAAAAAAAAATGGTAATTATGTCTTAATTCTAGGCCCCGCCTAGGCCCCAATTACGCCCCGACTAGTCTCCTAGGCGCTAGGCGCTAGTGTGCCACTTAATAGCCGCCTAACGATTTTTAGAACCTTGATTATAGCATCAAGCAACAAGCAGGGCAGCTCCCGTCTAAACCTGGTCGGGCACAGGCCTTGCCTGTCCGACCAGGGGCCATGCCCGGGGAACTCACTCACACCAAACGAAGAACTAGAATCATCCCGTCCAAACCTGGTCGAGCACCGGCCTCGCCTGCACAACCAGGGGCTACGCCTTATGTTAAATTTATATCTGATCAGTACATTACTTTAGTTTTATACTTCAGTGGCTAATCGGGCTGCGTATCGATTAGCGTGGCAACTGTGTATAGAACTTTGCCTTGTATAGTTTTTGTAGGACCTTTTCAGGAACATCGGAAGACCACTTCTCTGCTTCACCGGAAGACCTGCTCAAAGCTTAAGATCGGTAGACCTCGTGTCCAGCTGATCTGCTTCTACGTGTCCTCTCCAGATCAAATCTAGCTGGATTAATTCAAACGTATTCCCATATGATATTTGAATTAATCCAAGTCTTTTCTTGACATGTCAAGCCGCCGAAAGCAACTTTCCGAAAAGCAGGAATACTTTTCGCCCCGAATGTAAAGCGAAAGCGCATCGGCCCCCTACTTTCGCTTCATCTCTCGAATCCGACACCAAATCGCCCACCTTTTTAAAGATCTCATAAATGATTATCTGCTCTAGTTATGCGTGAAGACGAAATTCCTTGGTCGACCCCATGCATTTAATGCGTTTATGAAAGAGTTTGTTGAAGTCTTCGTCTTCTCCAACGGATCTTTTGAAGTGCACCTGCTTTAAATACTGCCATTGAAGACTGGATCAAAAGAGACAACCGCATGTAATCAATCGAACACTTAAAGAATTGCTCTGAATCTACGTAACTCCAAGTCTTTCATTTCAAGTGCATTCAATAGATCCTCAACAGATCTAGAAGTCCTCGTCAACAACAAGAAGCTGCTCTTCAACATTTATTGTTTTATTCTTCTTGTTGTTTACTTCCATTAACTATACTTCTGCACGAATTAAATATCTTGTATTTACAGATATTTAATTCCCTAGACCCAAACACAAGTCAATATTTTGTACACGATCCATTAGGGATATTCTTTGTAATTGATCTAAGTGGAAAACATAGTGCACAATTTAAATCCAAGGTTGACTGCCTTGGTGGTGGACGTAGCACTCATTATAGTGTGAACCATCCCAAAATACTTGTGTTATTTCCTTCTGTTTGTCTATTTATTGAACTGCTTAGTTTCTTCGTTTACTTCATCCATTTCAGCAGAACTTAAGTAATCTGTAAAAGGTCTACCGGTAGTCCTTATCGGCAGACCTGGAACATCTCTCTTGAAAGTCTTCCGCTACTTGACTCTTTTAATAGATTGCAAGTAACTTTCAAGGAACTTACTTTAAAAGTTTTAAAGTGTTAATAAGCTATTCAACCCCCCCCTTCTAGCTTATTATTGTGCTCATTGGGACCCACAACCTACATATACCTCGAGTCTGTATACATCAAATAGCCGGGCAGAGCCTTGCTCAACCGGGAACATATCGAGCAGGAAGCACCGGGAACATGTTCTCCAAGACAAGTCAAAGGTTTCCATATTCAGGCAGGAAACTTGCCTTATATGTTCCTATATTTACGCGGCCAGCCGCTCATCATGCCTAAAATCAAGGGATTCTCTCCTTGATTGATTGGATATCTAAGGAAACTGAATTCCACACGGATTCTAGGTCATTAGGGGCCTATAAATACCCCTCCATAGACACAAATGAGGTACACACTCTTTTTTGAGCCTAGAAACTCTGTCGAATTCTCTTTGGACATTCACACTCGATACTTACTCTTACGCCAAAGGGGTTTCACGAGGCCCTGCCTTGCACTTCCACTCCGGTTTTCTGTGTTTTTAGACAGGCTCAAGGAAGTAGATTCTAGCCCAGAAATCCAACCAATCATACGAATGGCCGAAGCTGAGATTTTGCCACATAAGTTTGGTTCCGTTGTTGGGAACGAAGTTTCAGCCTTTTCTTCTCGTTTTTCCGGTGTAAGTTTCCAAAAATCTCTTTATTGCAATGGCTAGTAAGGGTAGCAAACATCATGCCACCGTCACCAACCACCAGACCAGAAGTCATCAGGCTGGAAACAATAATGCACCACCTTTGCCGTTGATTTGCCACGCGGCACCCCAGGGTGCAACGAGAAATCAAGGGTGGCCGTCTGGGCACGCCGACTCATGGCAATGATGTGCCATATGCAGAGGGAACAAATTTGCCCTAGCACGCCGCCCAGGCGTGCGCCCAACGTGATGCATGCAGGTTATCACGAGAAGCGCGATGCAAGCAAGCACTAGATCTCCGAACGCAGCTAAATCGCCAACGGGAGAATGGCCAGGACAGCCACGCGAGTTTGCCCGGGCAAAACCCCGACCAAAGAAGCCGCCGCTGCCGCATGTTCGAGCAAGCCGAGTATTATAACAAGATGTACGGGCTCAACCAAAGAACTACTCGGCCTTGGGCCACGCCCAAGCATTCTGAGACTTGGTGTTGCCCGCTCGAAGGTCCGGCACTTCGATGGCCATGCCCCCCAACATTTGCCCACTCCAAGCAGACGGATGCCATCCGTCATTCACATACCATCGGAGAGAGCTGAGGTGGTGAAACAAGCAGACGACCAACCGGAAAGTAGATACAGCCGTCAAAACCTCTCCCATAGACACCATCATCGGCAGGAATATCGTGCTCGGGAAGAGAGCCATGGCCGTAGGGCCGTAGTCTGTGAGCGAAGCGATGCTGCGAACGCCGTATAGACCACGTGTCGGCAGAAGTCAAGCTTCTTATGAGCAAACTTTTTGCCCTCAGGTGCGTAGCCACCAATCAGACCCTACTCACTCTTCCAGACTCACGATGGACGCGAAAAAGCGACTCTTCGAGAGAATGGAGGCCATGAAAAGAGATATGGCCAAACAGATGGCTAATCTAGTCGTGGCCAAGCCCGGCTATGAAGTAACCAAGCCGCTGGAGGGTAGCTCATTCACTCTAGAGATTGAGAATGCGTGACCCACGCAAGGGGTTATCTTCCCGCAATTCGAGAAGTACTTTGGGAAGACGCGGGCAAGCGATTGGCTCCGATCATTCGAGGCACAGATTCGAATGGTCACCGATGTGGAAGCCTTAAAGATGCGGGCATTTGAGGGAGCTCTTCAGGGAAAGGCACAAGCATTGTTGGGCAGAGTTCCCCTCGGATCGATTGGCAGCTGGGAAACGCTCCGGGAAAAGTTCTTGGAGGAGTTCGGCACTTCGGGCCCATCCCCCAAAAATCGTTTTGACCTTGCCAAAATTAAGCAAGGTGATAACGAATCTTACGGCAGCTACTTGAAGAGATTCGAGGAGATGCTCGATCAGGTGACCGCCACCAGTGACCGAGAGATCACTTTCTGCTATCTCAACAACATGAAGGCGGGGCCACTAAAGACAATGCTAGCAATGAATCCGGGGGCTTCGAAAGCAGAGTTGCTAACGAGTTCCCATCTCTTCTACTCGACTAAGAGTGTCAAGGGCGACAAAGCCAAAAACAAAGACAAGGCTCAGGACAACTTGGCCACGCCAGCAGACTAGAGCCCGGAGGGCAACAACCGCCCGCACAGAGATAGGAAGAGATCATCTACCCCGACGCAGATCTGTGGAGGCGCTAGCTTCACCCCGCTAAACACTACGCGGGAAGAGATTATGTTCCAAATTGGAGATGCGCTGCCAGTCTCTTATCCGTTTGACCATGAGCTCACTCACACCAGGGACAACACGAAGTACTATGATTACCATTATGGTAATGGCCACACTACCGAGGAATGCTTTGTGTTAAAGCGGGAGATACAAAAGCTGATCAACGTGGGCAAATTGGGACCGCTTCAAAAGGGATCAAGGCGCAGGCAACAATGCCAATAATGACCAACAAGGAGACCCCCTGGGGAAGAGGCGCCGTGCCCCCGATCCCAGGGGTGATCAATGTGATTCAGGACGAGCTCCCGTCCAACACACAGCTCGGGAAGCACATCTATTCCTTGTCTAAGGCTGACAATACACCTGATCAGACGGGCAGTGAGAGCAGTAGTGCCGCTTTTACTCGCAACAGGCCAGTGGCAAGCACTCCTTTGGCGTTTGAGCAACCACTAGTTATTTCTTGTCTGGTGAACGATTGGCAAGTCCATAGGGTGCTGCTCGATATTGGAGCGTGTAGGGACATCATGTACTACTCATGCTTGAAAGGATGGAGCGCCGAGGCCGCGAGGCTCAGCCTATACGGGGAAGCTTGAGGGGTTCACTAACCATCAGTAAGCGTCAGAAAGGGACTATCATTTGGAGTTATTCATGGGTGATGGGGCCTGAAGCAGGATAGAGATGATCACATTTCTAGTGATCGATTTAAAATCGCCCGTTACGGGTGCCCGTAATGGCCAAAGTTCTAGATGGTCACCTCCGTTTCCCCGAAGGCTAAATTCTACAGGGATGGAGTGGGCATCACGAGCGACAATCCCGGGAATGTGGGAGTATGTTCCTAAGCGGAAGAAGCGAGGAACTTATCGTGGACATTCCGACCAAAGCTAACGGCTCCGGAGGTTCCCTTGGGCCTTCAGGCCTTCATCGATAAACAACATCGAGCTCGGGGAAACTTCTAAAGCTGCTGATCGCATGGAAACATAGGGCGAGCAAGTCCCGGCACCAGTCCCTTCCAGGCGCAAGACTAGACGCCTTGAGCCGCAAGACATTGAGATGGATACTCTGCAAGTCCGGGATGAGCCCAATGTCGGCAGTTGGAAGAAATAATTATCAATCCCTTACCAGGCGAAGAAAATTAAAATCGGGAAGGCCATACTCAGGCTCGAGAAAGTTGATCGAGCTACTGAAGAACAACCTGGATGTGTTCGTCTGGATTATCGAGGACATGTAAGGTATCAGCGAGAGTGTTGCATGCCATGACTTAAATGTCGATCCGAATTTTCAGCTCATCCAGCAGCGGCCAAGGCAATACTCCCATGAGAAAAATGCGACCATCAAAGTAGAGGTCGAGAAGCTTCTAAAAGTGGATGTCATCGAGCAGATCTAGTACCCGACCTGGCTGGCAAATGTAGTAATGGTAAGGAAGGCCAATGACAACTGGCGGATGTTGGAAACATCGCTGGCCTCAACAAGCACAGGCTGCTACCCCGCATAGATGTGCTTGTAGATTCCAGAACCGGGTTCGAAATGCTAAGTTTTCTGGATGCCTACTCAGGGTACCACCAGGTCAAAATGAACAAGCAAGACAAGGCCAAAACATCTTTCCACGCAGCGGGGGGCCTTTACTATTACAAGATGATGCCTTTTGGGCTGTAAAATGCAAGGGCTACCTACCAGCGCATGGTCAACAAAGTCTTTGGCTCTCAGCTTGGCAGGAACATGAAGGCGTACATAGATGACATGGTCATCAAAACAAAAGCCGTGACCATACTATTGACTGAGAAACATTTGCCAACACTTGTGAAACATAACATGAAGTGAACAGAGTAAGTGCGCCTTCGAGGTCGGCCGAGGGAAAGTTCCTCGGGTTCATGGTCAACAGGTGGGATAAACCAGATCCTAGCCTTACTCGACATGGAGCGACTTCTTGCATCAAGCACATCCGGCTGACTAAATGGCGAGTCATCGCCACGGTCGCTTCATCTCCCGTCGGCGGAAAAATGCCTTCCATTCTTCAAGGTCCGGCGGCAACAAGGGGTTTCGAGTGGAATGCGGTGTGCCAAAGCCCTCGGCGGCTCGAGGGGAATATCTTGGCAAGCCACCTCTCCAGCACCCTGGTGCAGGTGAGCCTTTATATGTGTGTTAGCAACCCTGAGACCTAGCAGTGGCATTGTTTTTTAGTTAGGGAGGAGCTAGACATTCAAAAGCCTGTGTATTATGTATCAAAGGCCCTCAGTCCTATTGAGGGTTATTATTTTAATGTAGAAAAATTAGCTTACTCGCTTGTCATAGGCCCAGAAAATTAAGGGCTTTTTTGCACATGTAATCATAGTATACATAGGCGCACGCGCCAAAGTTCTCCACAAGCTTGAGCTCATCGGACAAGCGCTCAGCGGTCAATCGAGCTCACAGAAGTCCACATAGACTACTTGCCCAGGCGAGCAATCAAGGCTCAAGCCTTGGCCGATTTCCTTGTAGAAATAAGCTTCACCCAGTAAGAAGAACCGGCGCGGCGGCCGATCGATCGGCACAGGCGGCTGCGCTGACCTCGGCTAGCTTAATGTTGGAATCTTTATGTGGATGGAGCAGCGAGCAAAGTCGGGAGTGGAGCTGGCATCCTTCTCATAGCTCCCGACGAAATCATAGAGTTCGAGTTGGCACTTCGGTTCAAATTCCCCACATCAAATAACGTTACCGAGTATGAAGCAATGATCACCGGTCTTGAGCTCGCATTGATTGGCGTAGGCGTAAAAGTAGTCCTGATGTACTCGGATTCACAACTAGTAGTGAACCAAGTCCGGGGGGATATATGGTGCATCACCCTTCCACAGTGAAATCTGCGAACTTGTCAAAGAAATCTTGAAGAATTTCAAGTTACGGGAGATCATCGGAGTGATTCTTGAGCAATATCTGCGGCGAGACTACTTGTCAAGATCACTTGAGGCAAACCTAGCACGTATTAAATCCCTCAGTAATGATCGAGCATCTGGAAACTCCAGCCATTGATAAGCTAGTAGTCATGGAGATCGAACCAACGTCTAGAAGTTGGATTGATGACTACGTACAAGGACTATATCGAACAAGGAATCCTCCCAGCGGACAAAGTTAAAGCCATAGTCGGTCAAGTTGCAGATACTCGGTAGTCGGGGAATCCTGCATGTGCGATCTAAGGTCCACTCCATGCTTCGCTATGCCTCCTAAGCCAATCGAGCGGGTTTTATATGAAATACATGAGTGGGAACGTGGTGGCCACCCGTGCACCCGAGCTCTAGCAGAAAGAGTTTTGCAAGCGGGGTATTACTGGATAACCCTTAGAAGGGATGCAGAGAAGTATGTCCACGAATGTGACAAGTACTAACGATATGCGGACATACCAAGACTTTCATCCACTGCAAATTCCGCCGCCGGCACCCTTGGACATGTGGGGAATCATTGATCTACCCATTCGCTAGCACAACGCATCTATTGGGCATGCAAGTAAGATTACTTTACAAAGTGGATCGAAGCAAAGCCCTTGGCTAAAATTTCGGAGGAAAATGTCATCAAGTTTGTCCATGAAGTAAGTATGTAGGTTCGACCTGCCCCGAGC
>CM028380.1:98637251-98657267 GCA_013146195.2 Codonopsis lanceolata | reverse complement strand
ATTTTCTTTGAGTGTATTCCTCGATGTCTAACTCTACTCGCACATGCACGATCCACGACCCGCTTGGTAATTAAACCAAGTAATAACGGAATAAGGCGCCTCACGATATTTCGTCTTGAGACCTTTCACAAATCTCTCGGTCTTCTTAGCCTCATCGGCGCAAGTAACTTCTGATAACGAGCCAACTCAGTAAACTTTCTTTGAATCTTGAGCCACGGTCATATCTCCTTGTTCTAACATCGAGGGAATTCCATCTCTCCCTTTCTCGAGTTACTACCGGACCAAGCCGTAACATAAACTCCTTGACAAAAGTTTTCCCACACTTTCGGTACTCCATGTACATCTCCAATGATCTCGTATTTCAAGCCACCATTGCTCGGCACCATCCAACCTAAACACTGCTAAAGGTAACCTTTCTCTCGATGTACAACCCAAAAGCGCAAAAGATATTCTCCATGCTTTCTAGCCAATGTTTCGCCTCAATAGTATCGGCTCTCCATGAAACTTTCCGGTTTAAACTTCAAAATTTACAAAGGACAGTAAAGTAGGTCTTCAGTCCACACATCCGTTGAGGTCACCACGCGGATCACTAACATTCTCTCCACTCTCATTCGCCACGAGCTGCACTTTCGAACAAGGTATAATAGAACTAGCTCCACGCCAAGTTCCGACATAATAAGCCTACAAAGAACACTCGTTAATAACTCGACAATAAACCCAACCCAAACAAGGCCAAGGAACCTATCCTGGCGAAATAGCTAACCTATAGCTCTGATACCAACTGTGACAGCCCGACCCAAATTCCAATGCGGAATCCCAAGGTCGTGCCGTCAAGACAAGCTAAAAGATGGACAAGCACCCGCTAAGCGTAGTGGTGCGAGTCAAGAGTTGAACCAACAAACTCTAAACAGGAATGAAAAGCCATAACGGCAAAACAGAATAACCAAAAACTAAAATCTGCGGAAGCAAATCATAAATGGGACCACAACCTATAGTTTTAAACTAAGGAATACCAAGGCGAGAGCGACTATCTCTCGACAAATCTACGACTTCGCGTGGCGCAACATTGCGCCGCATACAACAAACCATCGGCAACCTAAGGCGGCAAAACAACAAAATTCCAACGATAAGCGACAACTCAGCGGCTATAACATGCGGGAGGAATAAATCAACTAATGAATAAGATATTCAAATTCTAACAACTAAACACAAGTCTCACGACTAACGTCGTCGGAGATGACAATACCAACAATACTAGAATGAGTGAGCTAAAGCATGCTCGAAATAACAAGGAATAACTTCTAAAAGATACAACAGCTCGACTAACGAGTCGGCTACCAAAATAATACAATAACACAATACTAACATAACTACCCAAGTAAAGTTTACATAACTTCACGTCAGGTGTCTCTAAGATAGTAAATACAATAATACTAATAAACCCAAGCTATCGCGGGAAGACCACCTTATCGATCAATGAAGCTTCGGCGTAACGAGATTTCTTGCAAAAACTAAGGAAAACAAACACACGAAATGAGTCATAATGACCCAGTAAGTTACTAAATGCAATGTATGGCATAACATGTCGTGGCATGGCATAATGCATAAGCATGTATAAAATCATGGCATCCTAATCGTATACCAACAAATAAACTGTATTAAGTCATCAAGCCTCATGAACTTCATGAATCACATATCACGTTATCTTTCATGTAAGTGCTCGTAGTAAGCCACATAAGGGTTAGAGAAGATACCCAAAACGCTCCGTTGTGTTGCTCCTGCAATACACAATATATCTGGTTCGTGCCATCGATGGTATGTGAATTCATCGGCGTCGTAAGTCGAGGGCTACTCGATCTCAATAGCAAGCCAATGCGGCACTTAAGCGCGACAATGGGCTACTTCCCCCTGCTGCGAGCGGTGGAGGTGTGTGTGGAGTCAGTGCGGCGATCCATAGCGAGCACGAATCCCATAATTCGTGAAGGCGATGCATCGTCCCACCCTGACTTGAATAATAAACCAATTAATGCCAGCTGGACTCAATGCAATGCACAAGTAGATAATTACTCTCATGCTCAAACAAGAACCAAGACCGCTCATTGCGGGCATACCAAATCAAGTAGGACATAAAGCTCTACACACCAATTTCAACAATGCACATATTTGCACATACTTAATAAATTCAACCAACTTACAAGTTTAGTCAAAGAACCACATAATGAGGTACTCATAATCCTCAAGTCGTCACCAAATCGAAAGTAGCATATAAGCTCAAGAAATCACAATGTGAGGCCTACTATACCCTACACTCAAGGTCAAACCACGGACTATCACTTGAGTCTAAGAACAATCATAAATCAAGACTTAGCATTTTGGCGTTGCTTAAAGGCACACGGACTCAACCGTAGTCCCAATTGTCATACATACCCGACATTCACAAACCAATCTCAAGGGTACTAAAATTAAGCCGTAGTCATTTTCTTGCAAGTGCTTCCATGTGCCTGCGACCAAATTCCCTAAGAGAACTCATTCAAATAATCATTTCTTAAGGTAATACGAGATCATAAGTTGATCTCTAATGCTCGTGCTCTACGAGCACGCTCTAATTAAATCCCCAATAAGCTTCTATGTAGGTAGTGTCACAAATGGGACACAATTCGAGATCTCGGGTACTCACAATCAAAACAACCAAACCCGAACATCGTAGGATTCCAACTAAGGCTCACTAACATCTTATTGAACCTAAAATGACTCCATTGAGTCTTAATATCGCATTTCATTAAATACGCATTTCATACAACCCAAACTTAGCACATCATTCAAGTTTATAATAATTCTCCCAAAAATAATCCGGGCTTGTTTCCCCGAGCCTAAAAGTCCAAGAATTCATCATAACCATAATCAATCAAAACCCAAATATCGTAGGGATTCAACCCGAGTTCATTAACACTCTAGTGAACTTATTTCGACTCCGTTGAGTCTAAATACTAAGTTTCATAATTTACATAACTCATCAATTATCAATAATTCTCCAATAGTTGGGAATTGACTCTCAAGTCTAAAATCCACAAATAATCCCAACATAGATCAAACCCATTTCATAAATCATACAATTTCAATTAAATGACCCTACTCATATTATCATGTGAGTTCATACACCCCAAGCCCCAATCATAGGCATAATTCCACCATAAACCCAAATAGCATAAAGGCATGATTTCTAGCATGCTCAAGCCTAGGAACACAAAATGAAGAGTAATCATATACATCAATAAGCATAGGAGTCATCTACAAATACCCCTAACAAGTTCATACTTCAAAAATCCCCAAAATTGGGCAAACATAGCATACAAGTTGTTCATTGCCCACAAATAGCATACAAGTTGTTTTCCTTAGGGCCAATGAACCAAAATCAAAGAAGGTAACTTACCTAGCTTGAGTGAAAACTCAAGAGAATCCAAATCCAAACGGTGAAGTCGTTCCTTTCGTTGCACTCGTCGAGAATCCGAAGTTTGGCGGCGATCTAACGGTGGAATCCTTGGGGATCGGAGGAAGAAGATGAGGCTAGGGCTCAAAACTCAAGCCCCCAACTCTCTCTCTCTCTAACTTGAAAGAATAGGATGAACAAATGAAGAGTTTACTGAAAATTTGGCTAAGGTTGTGTATTTATACCTCCAATCAAGAGAAGGGCACAAAGGGGATTTCTCAAGTGCAATTAGTGAATGTTAGGGAGTAATCAAACACTTAATCAAACTAAATTAACCTCTAATTAGTGTTAGGACTTGATTAGGACTAAGTGTGGGTAGTTAGGAAGGGTTTAGAGGGGGTTTAAAGGGGGTAGGATAGGCATTTCACGACCTAGCTCAAAACAGGGGAAGAAAAATCCCGTAGCAGTTCTGCAGGTGAGGCGGGCGCCTCACCTAGCTCCATGCGGCCGCCTCAGGTCTCCTCTGCACAAGGGTGCTCTCAGTACTTGAGGCGGGCGCCTCACTCCATCCCATGCGGCCGCCTCGGCTCCTGAACCTCCAAAACTTGGTCTAAACTTGATCTAAATGATCCCAAACTTATGGGCAACCATTCTAAGGTCTAACCCAACTCAAAAAAGTCTAAAACACACCCGAACAACTCCCGAAACAACTCGGAGCGAAACCGGGAAGGGGTGCAACAACGTGTAACCGGGACGACGAACGAACTCGAAATCAAACGAGCAATGAAAGGAGACTTTTAAGGCAAGTCTAAGGGCTAATGAAGAAGCTTAAATACTTCTAGGAAGTTGAATAACAACTTAGGGAAATAAGAATCCCAAAGGAGAGGCGATTACGCGACTCGATTCCCGAACTACGCGATAGAGACGAACGCTATCTCCAAAACTTCCAAATCTTCGATAGACTTAAGGAACACCTCCAACTTGAAGTCTAATGTATCTAAACATGTTAATAAATCATCTTAAAGAGGTCTAGGACCTAAACCGAGGTCACGAACCCAAAACGCAAGCAATCCTTCAATCGCGTCGCATTCCGACTATCGCCGGGTCACGACTCGTGACTTTAGCAAGTCAACAACTATATGGAGTCTCTTAGCAATGTTTTGGTCTTAATATGGTCTCTCAAACACATCTAGACCCTCTCACTAACCAAGCATACAGTCAACAAAGGAAGAAGTGTAAGTATGGCACGCAAACCGAGCTAACGAAGGAGCGGGGCGTCACAATTTCATTCTCATACATGGCCTTTTTCAGAAAACAAAAGGGTTGTATGTGACCAGGCTTATGGCAGAAGTGACAAACATAATTTTTCTTTCTTACTCTCGGTTTTTCCCGAAAACGCAGCTTTGGAAAAACTTTCATTGGTCTGCATTTGGTTCCGATGTTCCTTCTCCCTCTTTCACAAATACCTTAGGGACAAAACCAATACCTGATCTAGAAGTATTACCAGAATTCAGCAGATCATCAACCTTTTGTTTGCTAGAATTCCACTTGGTCATGGTCTCTTTTGCTTGAGTAAGCTGCTCCTTTAACTTCTCAATCTCCACATCCTTTCTACTTAGGACACTCTCCAGCCTCACTATGCATTCTTTTTGATCAGCATTTGCCTTTTTTAATAGTTCATTTGCCTTACCAAGTAGTGTAACTTGGTGAGCTCTCTTCTCCCAATCCTTGTACAGCTCCTTGTACCCTTCAGCCAGTCGAATCTGTCTCTCCATCATCTTCGTAATTGTGGAATTAAAACAGAAGAAATCGTTCCTGTTTCTGCACAATGTTTCTCCCAATGTTGCTCCTGATGTTGCAACATCGGGTGACACATTTGCTGAAACATCTGCATTTTTAGAATCAGAATCATAAACAGCATTCAAGTCAAACTGAGTGGTGAGCATTCTTAGTTTAGAAGAACGAACACTGGCAGGTCCTTCACATAAAGTCTGAAGGGCCTCCCACACATCTTTGGCAGATTCATAATTTGCTATTACCCTAAAAGTATTTGCATCCAAGGCCTTATAAATAGTAGACACGACTTTCGAGTTAAAAGAAGCAGTGTTTCTATCATCATTGGTCCACTCAGATTCTTTGGTGATCTTGACATCACCATCTGAATCTACAGTTTTGGGAGGACTCCAACCATTTAAAACAGCAAGCCACGCTCTTTCATCAATGGATTTGATGAATATGCGCATCTTGACTTTCCATATAGAATAATTAGCATTTGTGAGAGTAGGAGGGCGAACCACGTTCTCATACTGAGAATCCATCACGACTTTAAACAGAATCGACTCTTAGTGATATCAAGAGTAGGCTCTGATACCAATTAAAAGAACGTGATGCCACGAATTCTCGATATGGGACAATGTGATTGTCAATGTTGCAGTGAATGTTGCAACAATGACAATGACAATGAGAACAGAAAATAAATCATAGATAATAGCAGCGGAAGTTTTGATTTCAGATTTTAATCCAAGCAGATTTTAGTAGACAGAAATAACTCAAAACAATCTACAAGTATCAAACTTGTAGATCAAGCCTCAAGGCCACACAATATATATTAAAATCAACACTATTTTTATGCTTAACAGTTAACAAAAATTCTCACAAGATATAGAATCTTGGAGAACCGAAAAACCCACATAAACCACTAAAACAAACGTGGGAAGAAAGATGGAAGAACTGCTTCCTAAAAACAAAAACCGAAGCAGCAGCAACAAAACTATTCTGCGATAATTTGCTGAAGCTAACAATGATGTATTCTCTGAAAATCACACAGCTTTTGAAACAATGCACTGCTTCTCAACTACAGCAGGGATGCTAACAGTTTATGGCTTTCGATCTAATCTCTCTTAAGCTCTCCGCATAGATTCTCTCTTGTAAGCTCTTGCAGCGTGTGCTCAACTGCTCGACATCCAGCTCTTTATATAGGCTACGAATCCTGCAAGCACACGGCAAAACAACCATACTCCTACTAGGAAAGAGATTAGCAAATAATCATGCAAGATTATGTTTCCTAATTAGACTATAATACTAGGAATAACTAATTTATTTGCAGAGATCTAGTTACCAAAACTATATTGCCTAAATCTTTAAAATCTTTTAAAAGATTTAGTTACCAAACATGTATAACTAAATCTCCAAAATCTTTTGAAAGATTTTCCTATCAAAAAACAAACTAATCTACCAAAAGTATTCTAAACAAAATCTAACACCTAAATAAATCATTGACAAAAATAAAAATCTTCTTTGACCAAGAAAGGTGAAAACAAGATAAAATAGGCCTTGCCTATTTTACCCTTACAATATTATTCTCTAATACGGCCCCGCAAGATGGACGGTCGAGAGGAGAGACTAATCTTGTGAAGTAATTGATGAAACCGTTGGCGAGCAAGAGGCTTTGTCAGTGCATCCAGCCAACTGATCAGCCGAGGAAACATGGCAAACCTGCATAAGCCCATCCTAAACTTATTGCCGGATGAAGTTAAAGTCCAGGGCCACATGCTTCATGCGAGTATAGAAGACTGGGTTGGAGCCGAGACTAGTGGCACCCACATTGTCACAATAACATGTTGAATGGAGGAGGTGATACCGAGCTCTCCGAGCAGAGATACAATCCAGTGGACTTCAGCAGTTGTGGCAGCGACAGTCCGGTATTCAGCCTTAATCGAAGAGCGAACAATAGTGCGTTGTTTCTTGGAGCTCCAAGAGACCGGGTTGCTGCCAAGATAGAGAATGCATGCACTGATTAAGCACTAACCTAGTCCTAGGGACTAAGAAAACTCCTTTTCCCGACACTAGTAATTTGCTTATATCTTTTTGGACGTGAAATTCCAATCCTACCCTTATTTTACCCTTCCCCCTTCACCCATTTGAGGGCACCTAGGTCTTTTAGACCCTATATGGATGCAATACTCCCCTCCCCTCTCCTCATTTTTGATTGTCTTCTTCCAAGATCAGGAGATAGAGAGAGTGCGTGAGATTGTGTGTGAGATTTGTGTGTGTTTCGCCGATTCTCAGAGTTCCGACCATCAATTTGACGAGCCGAGACCACCATCGCGATGCCCTTGCGGAGTAGAGTCTTTCCTGTTAGTTTTTTTTTTCGTTTCCTTTATTGTTTGAGGCTCAATTTAGGTACGTGATGTAGAGCCCTTGTTTCTCTAATTTCTAACCAATTTGTATGTTAGGTTGATAGAGACCTGTTCCTAGTAAATTATCGTTGTTAAGCATGTCTAAAAGATGTGTTTTTGTGGAGATTGAGTTGTATACATGAGGGTTTGAAGTTAAATGGGATTATTAGGTATATTGCAATTGTCATGGTTTAAGATTAATTGTTGTTGGGTTTAGAAACCCCGATAGATTACGAATCTCGAATTTATGCCTTGACCTAGGAATTGGGATTTTGTAATTTGACCCAAATGGATTCAATTAATTATAGAAGTTGTTATTTTGAACCTTAGGATAAATTCCTATAATTACTTGTGTTCGTCGAATCTCAATCACGGAATTTTGAGATTTGGTTAGGTGAGACCAAAATGGTATTTTATTGACGTTTGTTTGGTTTAGGACTCAATGGATGTCCTTAAATGATTTTAGTGCGAATGCATTACTTGTCATCAGATTTTATACGTCTGTGAACACAATTTATAGTGTTGACTCGTTAGGAGTGTGGATTATGCACGTTAGTGCATTGACTCGTTAGAGAGTCGTAATGCGACCCTTGAGTTAAGGTTTGGGAAGCGTGGTTGGTTGAATGTTCTTTTCCGCTTGTTATAATGTACCTCATGGACAATTAGCAATTAGAGACTAATTATTAGTCTTGGGTTTTAGTTTGAGGCCACGTTAACGTAGGCTTGATTTGGGTTGAATGGTGAAATTTTGTCATTGGACGCCTTCTTGGTTGCATGGAAAGTAAGCTTGGGACTTAGGTCGAGAATGAACTGTGTATGAAATATTGAACGAGACTCACTAGAGTCGCTTAAATATATACTAAAAACTTGTGATAGTCGTAAGAGAATCCTACGGCGTTTGATTAAGTTTGGGTTTGGTTTTATGGACCAGTGTGGTTCTAAATAGTGCTTGTGTCCAAGTGACACTTAGACTTCATGTTATTCAATTATGGACTTCATGATATTCAATTATGATTATACCTCGAGAGCTTAACTAACTTAGTAAGCCGGTTGATTGATCTATGAGAGTTTGGAGAATGAGTCTATTTAGAATGAATTGCCATTCAAAAGAGGACCTTTTAAAGTCACACTTTTGATGTTTGGTAAACCTATATTAACAAGGTAGCTTCGGGAATTTTGTATTTGGATTCTACTACTAAGTGGAATTTTGGAGAATGAGTCGATTTATGTTGTATTTGGATTCTACTACTAAGTGGAATTTTGAATTGAAATTGAACCAAGCTTGATTTGATATTAATCAACTTAGGCTTCCCTTTAATACTTGATTTAGTCATTTTTGAACTAGGGCTCCTAAATGGAACAATAACCTAGCTATGCCTCAAACGAGAACATAGAAAAGAGTCTTGGAACACATATAGTGTTCAAACTTTATTTAGTTAGAATTATAGAAATGACTCGACGGAGTCGATACTAGTAAGCCACTGATCAATATCAGCTCAATGATCAATCCCTATGACGTTTGAAATTCGTTTTACTAGAATACTAGTTCTGATATTTTTTATTGGATTCATGTCCATGCTTGTTTGCTAGTCGTAGAGTATAACATGCCTACTAGACTTGGACGAGATCACTCTTGCCGAGCTCATCCCTACCTGATTTCATAAATGAGTACACATCTACTTTACTTGGATCGGTTCACTCTTGTCGAACTCGATCCTCTACTTGTTTACGAATAATAAGTAAACATCTACTTGTCCCCCCCCCCATTTGTCCAGATGGCATACTTGTTCCTGTCTTCCCTGGTTGACGATACATCACCGTTACGAATTGTTGGAATATGCTACTTTATAATCAAATTATTTGGTTGCATATCCCTAATATTTTGATTTGCTTGTTCCCATTACCATGTGTCATAACAAGTGGCTAAAAGGTCTGCGTACCGGTTAGTGTGGCAGCTTGTTTTGACTACACATAGGTCTAAGATTAGGTTATCCTAGTCTAGTCCTAACCTCCTCATAGATGATTGAGCAGAACAACACCTCATATATACAAAGCACCAGCAGACTTGCTGAAGTCTCAAAAGGCTCTTCGCAAAACTCGTCACCAGCAGACTTGTTGAATGCACTAAAGGACACCCTGAAGACTAGCCACCAGCAGACGTGCTACTGTGACAAAGTCTCAAAGGATTCCTCACCAGCAAATTTGTCAAGTGCATCTCGAAGACACCTTGAAGACTCACCAGCAGATCTGTTATAGTTTGAATGTTCACATCAACGAACAACAGTATTTCTTTCAAGATAGACTCACCCTTGAACATCAGACCAGCAGACTTTATTCTGCACATGCTTCAAAGAAGTCAAGACTGCGGCAGATCAAGACAAAGACAAAAGTATTCAAGCTTCAAGAGCCATTCAAATCCTCGTGAAGCCTGACATCATTGATACTACAAGATCTTTTCTCTCTCCTGAGATCTGTAAAAGAATTCACTTTATTGGACAGATCATCCAGACAGTGCATCAGATGTCAGACTTACTTTTCAGGAACCTATAAATGACGGTCTGACAGGCAACCAGTTCAGGATCTTAAAGACAAAGACTTTATCCATCAGTCAAAGGTCTAGCTGAACAACACATCTCTATCCAGTGGATTTCAACATACATCATCTCTAACGGATATAAATTTTATCTTCAAATCTCAAGGATCATCTTGACAACGATCAATAAATATAAAAGGATATCTCTTCTACTCTTAAAATATAGAGAGGACACGAAGACAAATATAGAGACAACCAGAGCCTTTGTATCTGCATCAAGTACTTCGAAGAAGAAAAGAGATCGACAACGAGATCTTCTTCACCAACGCATCTCAGATCTCTACATCCTGATTGCAGTGAGCCTACCTAGAACTTAGCAACTCATCTTCTGTGAATTGCTAGGAATAATCACCTTGAAGAAAAGAAGAGAGATCAGAGATCATCTACAGTCAAGATTCTCGTCTTGGTCAAGAACCCAGTTCTTGATTTAAGTTCTTCATCCTTTTTCGAAGAACTCAGCCTTTAGCTGAAGCTTCAGAAACACATTTCTAAAAGCTAAAGGCCAAGTCGTTGATCAATTTGAAGATAGAACTCAAATGTTTCCCAGGGAAGATGAAGAGCTGTCTGTACATATTACATTCATATCTTCATATTTGTATTCTAATACAAATACTGTTGATTGTGTAATATTCAATCATCTTAGGAGGTCGAGTGCTTTGCAATCATTCGTTCTAATATTTATTATCTGAACAAATAACCATAGTGTCTTCTCATCACTATTTCTCATCTCGTCTCATATTGTCCTTTGTACTTAAGAGTTTGTCTATGAACGATTAAGTATAAGACTTGGGGATTGATGAAGATGAGAACATAAATTTTTCATAGAGAGTCTAGGTTGATGTAATCTGTAATTTATCCTTGAATAAATTTAGATGTTCTTTCAAATATTCGTCTTCTAATCTTTATCTCTCTATGTGCTTTTACTAAACTGACCTATCTTTTGAAAAGCCACATTTCAATGACTTCCTAAAATCTGCATTTTGGAAGAAGGATTAAGTATGCTGTTGTTCTGATCATATAATCGTGTACAGCTGCTTAAGACTTCTTAAAACCTAAGCATAAATATTTATGTCTCTTAAACTCTTTCCAAACAGGCTTTTGTTTGATTGACGGGTTACCAGCAGAGTTCATAACGCTGCTCAGAGCAAGTCTTCTGTCCTGTTATGATGTGTTCTAAACTAACAGCAGACATGCTCTATAAAGTTAACCGTCTAGACCACTAAAACCTATACTTTATGTATATTTAAAAGAAAAGTTTTTATGTGGTATAATAGGCTATTCACCCCCCCTCTAGCCTATTTTTAGCTTTATTGCGGACCAACAATTGGTATCAGAGCCAAGCTCTTCAAGTTTTATGCCAGGTCTAACCACCTGAGAGTTTGATCCTCAAAAAGCTCATTCCAAACGCATATCAAAATTTTTTTTTAAAAAAAAAGACTTTTGTCAAGGATTTCATTGAAATTTTTTGAAAAACCAGTTTATATTTGAATACTCTTTGTTTTTCAAAAATCATTTGAGAAAGATACTATTACCTTGATGATTGTAAGAACTTATTCATATGACAGATATGTATATATATATATATATTGGCACTATGAATGATTTCTTCTTCACATGTATAAAAACTTCGATGGATGCTTCATAATAATGGAATTTGATATTCAAATTCTCTTGACATAAGGCTAACGATTGTTATCAATCTAACACCTTCTCGAGAGAAAATTTCTTAGTTAAAATTATGCAACATGACTGTGAAAGAATTTTATCAAGATTTCTGTTTCATCTTATGAAAAAGATTAAGATTCAAAAGCTCTGTATCATGAAACTTTGATTGATCCCTCTGTTTTATGATATTTAATTTCTGGGAACTTGGTCTATATTTCAAAGAGATATCTGTAATCAACCACTAAGAAACTTGAATAACAATTCTCTAAAAATGTTGCAAATGAAATCATTCCTTAAGCAACATCTATTACAGACACAATAGCTCAGATTCCTAAAGGCTCATTCGGGAAGACATCTCCATTGATCTGAACGAGGCTGTCAATAAAGGTACACTCCAAGTCCAGTGCTCTCTACTGGTTTCTATGCACTAAGACCTAGGAAGAATAAGTTATTCAAGATCATGTTCTTTCCTTCCTTCTCTTTCTGATCTTATACTTATTCCAGTATCTTTGTATTTTCTCTGGAGCTTCTTAAAGCTCACAAAGTGTTACTAATGATCTCTTTGATTCTCATTTAGGAATACAATTTTTCTCAAAGATCATCTAGCTACCTTTGACTATCTCTCTACCTAACTGAATTACCATCTCCACTCTTTTGTCGCAGTCAAATCTTCTTCTTACTGGGTATTATGATCTATGACTAATATCCGTTTTGTCTTTTCTTCTCTCTGATATTCAGGAATAAATCTTCAATGCACATCGTTTATATTTGCATGCTCTGTTCATCTCTGTTTTTCTTCTGCAAATATAAATGCCTGAGTAATTGTTTATCATACTACGTTCTTTGATTCTTTTTCTTTCTTTAAGTATGATATACATTACCAATCTGAATTGATGTGTTTTATTCAAAGTTAACTTTGATTTGCTGTGCATTTGCAATATCAATTCTCCTTCTTCGATGATCCTTCTTGGTGCAATGATCTTCATAAGCTCAGTTCTATGTGCTGACTTATAGGAGTTTTTTCCTAAGTAGACAATGTGAAAACTACATGGGTATCTTTACAATTTATACAAAGGTTGAGGCTAAGATTTTCGAAATTGACTACTTCTTAAAGCATAATGACAAATTTCTCATATTCTTGGTAAAGTTAAACAAAATGCTTAAAAAGGTAAAACGTTTTTCTTCAAAACTGTTTATGAAAAGTTGTTTTGTCAAATCACAGTGAAAATTTAATTTGACAAATCAAAAACCTTTTTATCTTCTCAAGAAAGCCAATTTGTCTTTTCAATTTTCTTTTGGGCTTTCCAAGGAGAACAACTTACCGGATATCTAGGAATTGACTCTCTCTCACATAACTCTTTATGAATTTACAGTGAGTTGATGAAAAGGACCCTTCGCACTTTATTAGTTCACCTTTATAACCGGTCCTTAGTGCTACCTCAGCAAGTATAAATAGAGACATTCCCCCTTCTTCTCTATCACTTGCAAACTATCTCCAAACACTATGATAGACACTGATACAAAATCCTTTTCTTCCAAATTGTTACTTAGGAGAATTCTTAGCACTAGATCAAGCCTCTCTCTCAACAACTTGGAATTATTCTTTCTATTCCCCAAAAGTTGTTTGGTTAGTTTCGAGGATTTCTCTTGTATGAAGAATTTCCTCAACAACCATTTAGCATATATCTTCCGTTTCTCTCTATACCAGTTCACATTTGAATGCTCCTTCTCATTTAGAAGATCCTCCTATCTTCTGTGAGCCAAATGTGATTCTCCTCGGATTTCCCCTCTCAAACCTCCGACGATGAGCGCCTGCATTCGAACTGCTATCTAGAAAAATCTAGTAGGTGTTTATGCAGTACATCTAGGATAGAGAAACCCTGCTAAAGAGGAGAAAAGGATGAGCCCCGCTCTCTCCTTGGCTCATTTTAAGCTCCGCTCTCTCCTTGGCTCATTTTGAGCTCCTTGATTTGGACCTATATTGCGTTTGCCAACCGGTTAAACGAATCTGGGTCTATGGTCTTCATAGACATCTCCTTGTAACATTTTTACCTTTAGAAATGTATCATGTGTTTAGATTAGTTGTTTAATAGGAGTAGTTAAGTCATCGGAAGTTGTATTGAAACTTGTAATCTTTAGATCCTCTTTGTATTCGAGTATATTTTGATTTAAACGAAAACTTGTTCAAAGCAACTTTACTTCATGTCTATCTGCCTTTGCTTGTATATCTTTTGATAGCATGAACTCTTGTGTTTACTTATGGATTCCGATCTTCATTTTTCAATTTTTATTTCGGATCCACAACAGCAAGCAAAACTTTGCTGTTAACCCAACAGCAAACCAATCCTTAACCAAGTATCTCTATTCCACCAAACGACAATTCTGATGAAACAATTCCAGGATCTATCCTTTAAATAATAGTCTTATAAATATGATATACCATTTCTAATATGTGAATCAGATAGCACAGAAGACTTCAAATCTTTTATCAAAACTTCTAGTGCTTCAAAGACTAACTTAATTTCTGGTTTAATGACAATCCTTGCTTTAACTGTTGTCATTACAACCAGATCAATTGGTTTCTTTAATTTTTCAAAAGAACCGTATTTTGATCAAAAAATTCCATGATCACTGGTAGAAATCTCATCAGAAGAATCAATGTTGGAATATGAATTACATTAGTTATGTACTTCTTAAAGAGAACTGCTTACCTTGCAACTCCTTTCCAAGAATTGAAGATCTCACCTTAACCCATGATGTTCTGGTGAATCTTCATCCTCATCCAAAAATTCAGGTCTCAAATCTTGACAACAACAGACTCCATAAGTGATGCTGGAAGAATGACCTCCTAAGGAACTAGCAGCCTCTTATGTTTCTTATCTGCTGTTTCCTTGTTCAAGACAACCTTGCTCAATATATTCTCTTTCCCTTCTTGAGTCTTGAACAATTGACTTTCTTACCCTAAAGGTTGTCATCCTTAGCTCTTGACCTTGAAGCATAAGACATTCTTTTACAACTCTACCCTCAGTCAAACCTGGTATAAGCCATTTGCTTCTTCGTGATACAAGTACTTTAACTAAGGTGACTGTTGCATCTATGTCGCTTCTAATTCTCTTCTCACCTACCGGGATTCTGTTGAGGAGGAGCATGGTCATTAGTTAATCCATGCCGATGAAGCCTATGGTTTATCCTTCCAAAAGCCGAGGCACTCCAAAAGGATAACCTTGCTGAAACTTTGCTTATTCAATTGGTATATGCAGATTTTCATATCTGTTGTATCATACTTATTCAGCAACCCTCTCGTCTGCTTAACTCCTAAAGCTACATTCTCCGTTAGCAGACTCCAAACCCTGCTGATCCTCCTCTATCAGCAGACTCTAAAACTCTGCTTTCAGCAGACTCAAAAATTTTGCTTATCACCCTCATTCAGTAGACCCTCATCTATGTCGACTTCCTTGTTACTCTTATCATCTGAAAACGGCATATCCCAATCTTTGCTGATCAATCTTCATATCCCTTGATATCAGCAAATCTTAGTCTACTGATCACCTATCGCTCAAAATGAGTATAAGTAGACTTCCATCGTTCTTGAACACTATGCCTTCCAACGAATTGATATCAAATCGTATCACAACAATTGCATTGCTGACTTCCTAAGTGTGTTCAAGACAACCGATAATCATGCATCTTCAAGCATTAGTATCAGCAGACATTCATCTCCGCTGATCACACTCTTAGATTATCAGTTGAACCAGCAGACTCAAAACTCTGCTGGTTATCCTTAAACAGCAGACTCTCACTTCTGCTGTTCCTACTCTTGTATCAGCACCCATCATACTCTACTGAAACTAATCATCGAAATTGGTTTCAGACTTTAACTATGCTGATCAATTTTGTGTAAGGATATCTTTGACATAAAATGTTTAGGAATATTGATAGCATTTCAAAAATGTATTTCACAACTCTTTCTAAAGAGGTGATTTCAAAACATATTTTCTGTTCTAGAATGACTAGAAGACTCAGGAGATTGCTGAAGACTGTGTGGATGACTCAAAAAGCCCTAAAAGTTTCTTCTGGTAAACAAAGAACAAAAAGATCTCAACTGTTTTGCAAAACATTTTCTTAAAAAGATACTTTCTAAATATTTTTGAAATTATTTATGAGCCAAAATTCTATAGATTTGGGAGATTACCGAGGATTGTGTAGATGATTCAGAATGCCCCGTAAAATATATATTAGGACATTTGGAATTTTAAATCTATCCTATTCCCTAAACTTATTTTGTTCAAAATTGCTATATTAAATTTTTGCTCATCGATATCAACACAAATCCATTTCAATACCCTCTGCTTTCAAAGATATTTATTTTTCTTGGTATTGAGATCCTCGATTTAAGTCACAGAAATGTCCAAATTTCATACTCCCTAAAAGTGACTTAATATCGCAATCATGAATCGCCGCCTTTCCAAGAAACTCGTCCACTCAACATCAAGCTTTGAAATGATTACTTCGTCGTTTCTCATTCCAGTCATTTACTGCTCTACAGTGGATATTCAAACGACGGTTCTTGATAATCGTGTTCTTCCTGCATATTCTCAGAAAGTACTGAATATATAAATAAGCTCATTGAAAAATCCTCTGATTTGTAATCTCTCTCAATCGTTATCCTTTGCGTTTTCATTCAACAATTGATACGATTGCTATCAATGGTTTCTTTTCCTCCTCAGAAAATCTCCATGACCGCATCTTCTTCCAAAAAGCATCTCTAACCCTATTGCTCCTCCTGAATCTTCCTTCGTCACCAAAGTAGGTCATCAATCCTACATTTTTGGTCGCACGATTCAAGGAGAACAATTTCTCCTCGACAATACTGTTGGAGCAAAGATTATAGATCTTTTCCACAGTTCTGGACTCATCTCCATCCTTTCATTTCGCGAATAATTCTTCAGCCTTCAACTGGTAGATGAATTCTACTCAAGGATGCAACTGACAAGAGATGGTAAGAGCCTCCACGGTCGCATTTGAGGTACTGATCTTGTCCTCTTTGCCAAAAGCCTGTCAAAAATCTTCGACCTTCCCTCTATTGGCCCTGACTCCATTAATGATTTTATTCTCAACGAATCATGGTTGCACCATACTGGCTACCACTCTCGTGATGAATACAGTACATGGGATATTTTCATTTATCCCTTGGACATGTACTGTGTTGGTGAAATTATGAGCCAATGTCTTCTGTTTCACGAACCAGGCTCAGGAAGCGACACCAGAAGACTTCGAAACTTCACCATTGCTATTCTCGACTCTCATGTCATCAACTGGTCTAAAGTAGTCTTCTCTCTCATCTGTCGATCTGTTCTGCGAAGACGAGTGAATGGGTCTGGTATTTATAAGTACGCTAGGATTATCAGCTATTTCCTATGCTCCTACCACACCATTCATTCCATGATTCACGAGGATGAACGCCTTCCTGTTACTGGAGACCTGCTGATCACTAGAAGACTGTTCAGCAACAGAAGTTTTTCTGATCAGGATAGAAGTTATTCCTTATATTCTAGCACAAGTAGTTTTGGAGATTCAAATTAAGATGTATTATTCAATATCAATAGTACTTTCTTGCTCCATTGTCAAATTTTCATTCTCTTCTGTTTTTGTCATTCCTCTTTTTGCTTGCAACCGTTCTTCAGAATCCGTCCTTTGCTTGCAACCATTAAGGAGGAGAGTTTTAAGGAGGAGAATTTAGTTTTATGGAGAAGAGTTTTAGTTACATTGCTTTGTAACTAAACTCACCTTTGAGAGAGGAGAGTTACAATCATGTGACATTGTTTGCACAACCTTAGGAAGAGAATTTGCTATCAAGGGTAAAAACTAGAATTTTACTCTTACTTCAAACGGAAGACACACAATGTGAACATTTTCCATGAACTGATTCTTTGTGAATCATGTTCCAGCCTTTGTGGAACTTATGTTGAAACAATTCCTTTAAACTAAAACATCTCTGCTGAGTCCTACCTTCAACAGAGATTCTACAGATTTTCAATAGAAAAATCAAACATTTCATCAAATATTTTTGATATAAATGTTTTATTTTTTCAACAAAATTGGTATCAATAGCAGATCCTTAAAGTTTTTCAAAACCAAATCTTCAATTAAGGACAATTGATCTAAGCAGCAAACCTTAACAATTTTCAAAACAAATTTTCAATTAAGATCTTGCTATTCCTTCTTGCTAAAACAATTCTTCATATATAAATATCTTTATGCAAGAAAAGAACTTAAAACTTTTTAGATCATGTTCAAATCTTTTCAAAATCATTAAGTGATCTAAACTGTTTTTCTTACTACTGCCTTATCTGTTCAGTACTTTGATTTATCGAGTCTGTAATAGCAGTAGTAGACTATGCAAAGCGATCGCTCTTCTAATTATCAACATAGGGTATGTCTAGGGATAAAATGATCATTCATAGTAGGCATGTTGTTGCTATGGTTTGATAAAATGCTTAAGTTCTTTGCTTATGTCATTTTGTAATGGTTCCAAGCAAATAGGAGGAGATTATTGGAATATGCTTCTTGATAATCAAATTATCTGGTTGCATATCCCTAATATTTTGATTTGCTTGTTCCCAGTACCGTGTGTCATAACAAGTGGCTAAAAGGTCTGCGTACAGGTCTCTTAGTCTCGCGACTTGTTTTGACTACACATAGGTCTAAGATTAGGTCGTCCTAGTCTATTCCTAACCTCATCATAGATGATTGAACAGAACAACACCTCATATACACAACGCACCCGCAGACTTGCTGAAGTCTCAAAAGGCTCTTCGTAAAACTCGTCACCAGCAAACTTGTTCAATGCACTAAAGTACACCCTGAAGACTAGCCACCAGCAGACTTGCTACTGTGACAAAGTCTCAAAGGATTCCTCACCAGCAAACTTGTCAAGTGCTTCTTGAAGACACCTTGAAGACCCACCAGCAGATCTGTTACAGTTTGAATGTTCACATCAACGAACAGCAGTCTTTCTGATGTAGCGGAAGGTAATTAAGAGTAACGATAACTATCAAAGCTGTTGAGATCGCGCACGACTACTAGAGTTGATCTTCCAAACCTTGTTGATGTTCGCAAACCTACCACGATCTGGGCATCAATTCGCATTGATTCAATGAATAACGAAATTGAGAAAAGTATTTTATTCATAAAATGGCAAAAAAACTACCTCTCAAACAACCCTAATAGTGTTTAAATATGCTCACAACCCTAAAAGTAATAAATAGTCGAAATTACAAAAAAAATCTGAAACTAATAAAAAAACTTCAATGGCCCGTAACACTAACTAAATGACGTTTTTTGGCCTTAAAAATAGCTCGTAACCAAGTTCGACTTGGAATATTTTGTTCGTCTTTTCGAGAGCTTCGTTTTGATATATGGCGGGCCCCGTAACTCCACTCGAGTCAAAAGTTATGCCCTTTTCCGCGCACCCGGTACAAACGGTCGAGATAATCAAATGCGAGACTGCCTACATCACTTTCTTTCAAGATAGACTCACCCTTGAACATCAGACCAACAGACTTTATTCTGCACGTGCTTTAGAGAAGTCAAGACTGCAGCAGATCAAGACAAAGACAAAAGTATTCAAGCTTCAAGAGCCATTCAAACGTGAAGCCCGACATCATTGATACTACAAGATCTTTTCTCTCTCTCGAGATCGTAAAAGAATTCACTTTATTGACGATCATCCGCACAAGGCATCGACGCCGACTTACTTTTCAGAACCTATAAATGACTGGCCCGACAGCAACCGGCTCAGATCTTAAAGACAAAGACTTTATCCATCGCCAAAGGTCCAAATTAACAACACATCTCTATCCAGAGGATTTCAACATACATCATCTCTAACGGATATAAATTTTATCTTCAAATCTCAACGATCATCTTGACAACGATCAATAAATATAAAAGGATATCTCTTCTACTCTTAAAATATAGAGAGGACACAAAGACAAATATAGAGACAACCGTAGTCTTTATATCTACATCAAGAACTTCGAAGAAGAAAAGAGATCGACAACGAGATCGCTCTTTCACCAACGCATCTCGATCTCTACATCCCGATTGTAGTGAGCCTACCCAGACCTTAGCAACTCATCTTCTCGTGAATT
>CM028380.1:98604752-98637151 GCA_013146195.2 Codonopsis lanceolata | reverse complement strand
TCTGGGAGGCTAAGCCATTCCGCTCTCAAAACGCGTACAATGAATCTTGGTCAGAAGTGATTCCACACCTTGATCACTTTGGGACAAACAAACCGATTTCTATGATTTTAAGTAGCGAAGCAAGGAAAACAATGGATCTATAGTAGTAACACCTACTCTTGGTATAAGCTGTGCCTTGAAAGTAAGCAGGAGAAAGGTAATATTCCTTGACACGAACACTTGAACTCAAGGCACAAGATTACAAATGAACTTAGAATTCTAAGTCCTATTATTCACGAGAAGAATCTGCCAATAAGGCGAAAGAGAACACTCAACGTCTTGATTCACACAAGAAGAACCCGACTAGGCCGTGGAACCTATCCCGGCCGTGCTACTTTCTATAAACTCACGTCCAATCGTGCGACCAGGCAGGAGCTAGGAGGAACCGAGGGTCGGCCGCCCAAATAGGGGAAAAACAAGTGGACAATAAACATGCAAGGACTCATTTCAAAAGCGACGTGGCCTTGACATTAGAGACGTGCACGCCTCGGCCCCTAAAGGAGGTATTTTTAAAACTTTAAAAACGATAAAGCAGTTAAAACAATTAAACCAAGTCATCGGCGACACTACATGGGGCCCAAGCTAACGGTTATAGAGAGGAATTAGATAAGAGCTAATAGTATGCTCGTGGAAGACTTATACGTAGTGAACTATTATACAAGATAACCAAAGCTCTAACACGCAATCCTGCAGGCATAAAGGTTACAAGTACTACAAGAGTTAAACTACAAGTAGCTAATAAAGCATCAAGATCAAGTTCTATACAATTTGGCATAGTCTAATTGACTTGCTTAAACCCATCGTCCTTGCAAAATAACAAAAGAAAGGAAGAGGACATCTAAACCACCTCTTCAACTGACTGAACAAAGGAGAAGCAAGCACGAACACTTAATCCTCAGCGAGAAGGACCTGTCTTGCTAGGATCTAAAGCGGTAAAGGGAATGGGTAAGTCATAAAGACTTGTAAGCTATCAATCATGCATGTCATGGCAATATGCAGACATACAAGGCAAGTTATAGTCACATAAGCATAGAGATCATATATCAAGATGCACATTGTTTCACATAGGTGCTTGAAATTAAATCACATAGGATAAGGATATATGGAGGCGGGAGCCGCTACGTAGTTCTACGCCTAAGCGTTATCGGAATGTCGTGCATTATCGAATGCGTGTAAGTACATCGACTTAAGGGATGCAGGATGAGCAATGGTGCTCTCGTGAAGATTACGGCAAGGGAGCTACTTCCCACTGGCCCGCAGTGGAGGCGTGTGTGAACAGGACGGGATGCAGTTGGACTCATGCAAATGTCAAGTAGTGTCTATAGCAAATTCTCAAGTAGGGAGCGAGGTCGAAAGCGAACTCGTTCATGACAAAACAAATATTCTCATCAATAATCAGCGAGGAATGAGTTCGACAAGAGCGAACTCAACATGTCAAATAGGTATTCCATTACATGACATCAAGAATCAAGCACGGTAATCAATCAATTCTCAAGAGTCTAGAATTATCATCAATAGTCAAGAGGAATGAGTTCGACAAACGAACTCAACATGTCAATAAGTATTCTATTACATGACATCAAAATCAAGCAAGGTAATCAATCCAATTCAATAGTCTAGAATTATCATTCTTAGAGAAACGTGTTTAGAACGTCGTAGGGATTGATCATTGAGCCGATATTGTTCAATGGCTCACTTAAGTTAACTCGTTGAGTCGTCTCTAACAATTCATCCAAGAGAGTTAAGATGCTAAATGCATCCATAACCCTTTCTAAGTTCTCGTGTCGAGTAACTAGGCCGTTAATCCACTTAACAACCATAGTAAAGAATTATCAAGTTCAACATTTCATAATTCAAGGGAACTTAAGAATCATAATTTCAAAAGTTATCAAAAGCCAATAGTCCAAGAACATTAGTTAATCCTAGAAATAGAACACATTTGCTTCTAAGCATAGGACCCAATCAATAAGATGAACAATTCTAGCATGTGGAACCTAGAATTCAAAATCTCATAGAGTTATCAAAAGTCATTGATCCAAGAACATTAGTTGTTCCTAAGGAGGCATAGAACATATTTACTTCTAGGCATAGGACCAAAAACTACAAGATGAATATATCATTCAAAATCCTTACAAGTTCAACTCTTCATCAAGCATGGCATGGACATGGTAGGAGCATGGGAAACATGAGAAAGAGGGGACATGGCAAGACTAGCATACTTCTAAGGGGAATCAATAGCTTACCTTTCACCAAGGAAGAAGATAGGAAGAGCACAAACTATTTGGTTGAAACTGCTCAACACTTCAAGCTCTACACTTTTAATGAAGGAAGCTTGAGCAAAGATGAGAGGATGGAGGACCAAGAGATCACCTTCAAGGAGCCATGGGAGACTTGGGAGAAGAAGAATTCGTTCATGAAGAGTGAAGGAGGAAATGAAGGTCAAAACATCAGATTGTGGTGTTTAAAGGTTCAAAATCTGAGTGGGACAAGTGTCACTCTCATGTGGTAAGAAAATATCTGATTTTGGCTTGATTAATGCTCACTAATGGTTGATTAATCCATTCTTAAAACATGTTAAGTGATGTTAGGACATAAGCAAGGGTGTTAGGAAGGTTTTAGAAGAGGTTTGGAATGGTGTTTAAGTGGCAAAAGTCGTACACACAGGCAGGAAGTAAAATCCCGTAGATGGCCTCTGATGTTGAGGCGGGCGCCTCACCAAAGCCCAGGCGGGCGCCTCAGATGCAGGGGCTGAAAGCTGAAGTTGAAATGCTCCCAGAAGTTGAGGCGGGCGCCTCACTAAAGTCGAGGCGGGCGCCTGGAATGCTTACTGGACAGTCAATCTTGTAAAATCGACCATAAATCGCTCACAACTCCAAATGAGGTGATTTTTGATTTTTCTGAAACTAGACTCATTGAACTATATTTTAGAATTTTGAAGTACTCCATTTGGACTTATATTGATCAAGATATGGTTACTACAAGTTCAAGTACAGAAGTTGTTTTCCTGAAAACTGAATTCTGGCACAGCCGTAAGTCAAGACCTAATTGAGGTACTTAGACACCTTGGAAAATTACCAAATTTTACAGAGAGTATCCTAACATATGTAGGTAAAACATACTAAATTTTTAGAAAATTCTCTTTAGTGGATTAGTACCAGAATTTTCCCGAAGTTTGCCCAAAAACATGATTGATCTGTGAAGGAATAAATTGGTCATCTTATTACCAAATTCAACAAGTCTATGAACAATGATTGAGCAAGCATGATAAATACTAGTACACTTGGTCTAGAACTCAAATGAACTTCTCGCAAGTTTAAAACACAAACAATACGAGCAACAAAGGCAATCCCGAGAAACCCTAAGGCTCAAACGAAGCAACAATGCTTCTAAACTCTCAACCAAGCCTACTATGATCAAGATGAATGTTATAAGTCATTTATGCAAGGTAATAGCACTCCAACAAGACTTGGTTAAGTGCTAACATGCTAAGGCGAACACTCAAAGCACAAACGGCAAGGTATGCAATGCATAGAAGGCATTCAAGCGGCTATGAACGTAACAACTCTAATGCAAGCATGACATGAACATAATGAAGTCTTTAACATGTTAAGGTATACATAATGAACATATTAATCAAGTATAGAAGGCATGATACACAAGTAGGGTTTGGGTTCTCACAATATATATATATATACACCCAAATAAATTCCAGTCCAACTCATTTTAAGTGTATGACCCAATAGATTCCTAAATTATATATAATGAGCGGAATCTAACAATACGTCATTGTTACCAAAGTAATATGAATTATCAGTGATTACAAATAACTTATTGTGACCAAAATAATTCTTGCCCCTTTGTCCAAATATTTAATTTAACACAAGGCATGGAACGTGTCATCCTTGTTATAGTTTAATCTTGGTTTCTTAATGTCCGAGTAGACTTATATAATAAACAAATAAACTTAATATCTTATATTGATTTATTTGAGCACGACCATACATTTAATTAAGTCTCATTCATCAAGGGGCCCACAAATATTATACTATGCTATGTAGGAGGGACAAATTCAATCTATATCATTCATATCCCTCGGCATGATTCGTGACATATCCAATAACTGACTTTATAATCACTTTGTAATAGAATGACGTTTATCGGTATCAAAATATACAACTCTTCATCTAGGGTATATAACGACTTCAAGTCAAAGGACAACAAACACATTTGTCACTATGAGAATCGCTTAGAACACTCACGCAACGATCCATATAGCATTCTCATGCGGGTCAATCTAGTACGTCGTTACAAATAACACGCATCCATGTGTAGATTGATATCAACTATATGAGTCTCAACACATATTAGTCTCCGTGTATTATCATTGCCCTTATTAATATTAAAAGTCGACCATGGATATTTAAGAATAACATATTTATTCTAAGGGCTTTATGATGCATGTCTATGAATAAACAAACAATACATAATAAATAAATACCTCAATAAATAATGATACATGGAGAAATAGATTTGCCTCTAGGGCATAAACTAACAGGGACAACTAGCCATACCCGATAAAGGGGGGATAAAGGAGCCTAACTTCGAAAAAGTAAATACATGGAAAAAGCAAACAAAAGAACAACCCTACAAAAAAAAAAAAAAAAAAAAAACCATGGAAAGCAAATAAAGCAAAATTACGAAATACGAATTCTTGGAATGCCTAGAGCATCCATAGATAAATTACCTCTAACCGATCTGGGGAGAGACTCCATAGAAGAATAGGTAGAATCCATTTCAAAATCAATAACTATATTGGCCACGAGAGTTCGGTATGGTTAGCTTCCCAGATATCAATGAGGCTAAACAGGTTAGACATGTTACACAATAGACAAGTATACTCCATGAATTTCACTTTAAATAAACCATTCAATACCAAATCAAAAAGTGAAATTCGATCAAAAATTAAAACCCATATTTGAATCCATCGAAGGTTTATACGATGATGATCAATGTACCACGCCATGGTTTAATACGTTTTCATCGTCCTTAGCTTCAACTCTAACAAATTTCTCGTCGGCACCGTTGATATCGTTCGTGGTTTGATTTTAGAAAATTGTCGACCTTAAACATCTTTGTCACCATATCTACCACTGCGATTACCAGACATGACATCCCCAACCCATCACCAAATTTGACATACACTCAACAAATTGGGATCTAGGTCAATTTTGTTATCTTTCTAACGTTAGTCGTGGCTAGGTGGAAATTAGGGGGGGGGGCAAATGTGACATTGTGTGATAGCCTGACCCTGACCCCGAGGAAGAATCACGGGTTGTGTCGTCCAATTAAGGACTACAATACATGCAAGGACTCAATTATCAAAATTGACGTGATGCAACATTAGACAAGTAGTACAACTCAGCACTAAAAAGTTGGAATAATTTAAAACTTTAGAACCTGATATAACAGTTAATAGCAAGTAAACCAACTCATCGGCGAATTTACACCTCAACGACTAAACACGTCGGAGAAACTACAAAAGTAAATAAGAGTTAATGGGATGCTCAGTGGAAGTCTTAACGAGTGAACCAGAACATGCAAGCAGGGCTCGACCTACAAGTGCCGACATACAACTAGAAACATAAGTAGTATTATTAGTCTTAGCCTACACAAGTACAAGTCACTACAAGTACACATTCCCAAGAGAAGTCTAAATGACTTGCTTTAACCCAAGCGTTCTTGCGAAAAGAGAAACCAAAAGAGCCAACGCTACCACCTCTAGGCAAGCGATCACAGACAAGAGCAGATGAGCAACCTCCACGAGACAATCCTGTATGGTTAGGATCAAAAACAGTAAAAGGGAGAGGGTAAGTCATAAATACTTTGTAAGCCACCAATATGTATGACAGGATATAATGCAAGGCATACATAGCACGTATCAAGCAAGATCATACTAGCACGCAGTTCTCATGTCGCGATGCACATTGTTTTCACATAAGTGCTTAAATAAATCACATAGGATAAGGATATGTTATGGAACCGGTGCCTCTTCGTATATCCTGAAATAAACAAGGCTATCTTGAATGTATTTGTCAGATGCACGTGTATGATACATCGACCACGATAGTATTATTCCAAGCGCTCATTGGTTACGACGAGGTACTTTTCTCCACTGTGATCAGTAGTGAAGGGTGTGTGTAGGATTATGGTGTGGCGACCCACCACTACCATGAATCTTGAAATTCATGACGGCGATGCATCGTTAACCATCTAGATAATTCAAGTAATGCCAGCTGGACTAATGGTATGCCAAGTAGATATTTACTTGTCACACAAAATCAAGTAAGGAGCGAGTTCGATAAGAGCGAACTCATCCGAGTCAAGTAGATGTTTACTCACGTAATAAATCCAGTAAGGGAGCGAGGTCGACAATAGCGACTCGTCCAATCAAGTAAGCATGTTACTCTATGATATACAAGTCAAGCATGAGATCAATGACGTTAAGAATTCCCAAGAGCTAACTTACAATTCAATTGAACTCTAAATGTCGTAGGGATTAATTCTAGAGTCGGTATTATTCAATGACTCTCTAAGCGCAACTCCGTTGAGTTATCGCTAAAATATTTTCAAATAGAGGATGAATTCTATAAGCATTTCAATACTTTTTTTCTCTATATTATCGATTCTAATAGAACTCAATTACAAAGTCATACATGACTTTAGCCTATCAATACATCAATTCCACAATTTTGTGAAACATTTACATGATTAATTCTTGAACCTTAACAATTGATTAAATTCTCGTCCAAGTACAGATTGAATGCAATATGCATAGCAATACTCTTTTCTATGTTCTACCTTCACTAGAACCAAAACACAAAGCCATTCATGACTTTATCCTATCGATAGTTCAATTCCAAATTGTGAAACCCTAGCTTGAACAATTCTTTAAAGTTGACAATTGCAATTAATTCGTTCACGAGAGTTGTTCCTAAGTACATTTAGAACAACATTCATGCTTTACACAAACCCCAATTATTAAGTCTATAGGGCAGCCCCTAATTTCCTATATTTCATCCTTAATATGATCAATTATTTAAAGTTCCCAAATGCAATGAATTCCTTCACAAGAGTTGTTCCTAAGCACATTTAGAACAACATTCATGCATTACACAAGTCCAAATTATTAATGTAATGACCCGAGCCCGAGAGCCCGGTCCGCTACATGCATCCCACACACTGGCCCACTGAGCACGCAGTACCTTGGGTCATCAGGCCCACCATAAAGCCGACCCAAAAGTCCATGGATGATGTTGGTGCTCAGTAGTAGCGCATAGCTATCTTATAAATCAAACACAAGTTCCACATATACCAGATGTGAGATTGGGTATGGGATTGGGGTATGTCCACATATACCCGATGTGGGATTGGGTATGAGATTGGGTATTACAATCTCCCCCACTTAAATCCTTGACGTCCTCATCAAGGCCGAATCATAGCCCGGGCGATGCCGGAATCAAGAGGTGGCTCCCACCTTCTGCGGTGTAGCACTTTGGCCCGCATAGCACTTTGTTCCCACATTTCCGACCGGGACCCGCTCTGATGCCATTTGTAACGCCCCGAGCCCGAGAGCTCGATCCGCTACGTGTAGCCCACACACTGGCCCACTTGCCCATTGAGCATGCAACACCTTGGGTCATCAGGCTCACCACAAGCCGACCCAAAAGTCCATGGATGATTGTGGTGCCCAGTAGTAGCGCATGGTTACCTTATAAATCAAACACAAGTTTCACATTTACCCGATGTGGGATTGGGGTTATTACAATCTCCCCCACTCAAATCCTTGACGTCCTCGTCAAGGTCGAATCGTACCCGATGTCAAGGCCGAATCATAGCCCGGGCGATGCAGGAATCAAGAGGTGGCTCGTACGGGGATCAAGAGGTGGCTTACACTTTCTGCAGTGTAGCACTTTGGCCCGCACAGCACTTTGTTCCCACATTTCCGACCAGGACCCGCTCTGATACCATTTGTAACAACCCGAGCCCGAGAGCCCAGTCCGCTACATGCAGCACACATACTGGCCCACTGAGCACACAACACCTTGGGTCAAAAGGCCCACCACAAAGCCGACCCAAAAGTCCATGGATGATGTTGGTGCCCAGTAGTAGCGCATGGCTATCTTATAAATCAAACACAAGTTCCACATATACCCGATGTGGGATTGGGTATGGGATTGGGGTATTACAATTAACCTAACAAAGCATCCCCAAAACTTCCAGATTATAAACTTGTTAAATTTCAAGTTATTAACATTGGGCATGTCTTCTTGAGCATGCATCTAGAAACTATCATGAAGGGAGCATGCTTGATATTGAGCATACAAAAACAGAGGATTGGGTGCTTACCTTATTTGAAATCCAATGGTTGGATGACAAAACAAATCAAAGATTAAGAAACAAGGGAGCAAGAGCTTCGATTCGGTGGTCTCCAATCAAAAATTTGATGGCCGGATCTCCGGCAATGATGCAAGCAAGGTGGAGGATTTCAAGCTCACTCATTCTCTCTCTAGGAACCAGCAAATAACAATGGAGAAAGACAATGGGTGATTCTTGAGTTTGGTGAGATGAAGTCACCAAAAAGGGTCAATCCTAGGAGAGAGTTATTAAGGTTTCTATTGGTCAATACATGTTGGCCCTTGATAAAAATACATCCAAAGGTTGAAATTAAATCTAAAGAGGTCACAATACATTAGGGGATTCAAAATGGGTTCAAATGGGTTTAATGGTTCAAGCCAAAAATTCAAAATCAGGAAATCCTGAAATATGGAAAACAGAATTTTCATTTGCGAAGTTACTGGACAGTCAATCTTGTAAAACTGACCATAAATATCTCACAACTACAAATGAGGTGATTTTTTATTTTTCTGAAACTAAACTCATTAAAATATATTTTAGAATTTTAAATTACTCCATTTGGGCTTATATTCATCAAAATACGGTTACTACAAGTTCAAGTACAGAAGCTGAATTCTTGAAAACAGAATTCTGGCACAGCCGTAAGTCAAGACCTAATTGAGGTACTTCAACACCTTAGAAAATTACCAAATTTTATAGGGATTATCCTAACATATTCAGGTAAAATATACTAAATTTTTAGAAAATTATCTTCAGTAGATTGGTACGAGAATTTTCCCAAAGTTTGCTCAAAAACATGACTGATCTGTGAAGAAATAAATTGGTCATCTTATTACCAAATGCAACAAGTGTATGAACAATGAATGTGCAAGCATGATAAATACTAGTACACTTGGTCTAGAACTCAAATGAACTTCTCGCAAGTTGAAAACACAAACAATACAAGCAACGAAGGCAATCTCGAGTGTTGATTCTTATGTTAGATTTATATCTGTTCAGTTCATTACATTAGTTTTATACTTCAGTGGCTAATCGGGTTGTGTATCGATTAGCGTGGCAACTGTGTATAGAACTTTGCCAAGTATAGTTTTTATAGGACTTTACAGGTTCAGTGGAAGACCTCTTCAAGCTTCATCGGAAGACCTGCTCAAAGCTTACAAACGGCAGACCTGGTGTCCACCTAGTCTTGCATGACGTGTCCTATCCAGCAATGACTCATTGGATTAATTCAAACTTATCCTGATCATTGTTTGAATTAATCTAAGACATTCCCTGACACATCAAGCCCGCCGAAAGCAGCTTTCCGAAAAGCAGGAAGACTTTTCATCCTGAACAGTGAAAGCAGGAAAAGCAGACTGTCACCTACTATCTGCAACAACTCTCAGATCTGACATCTAAATCGCCCACTTTTCGAAGATCTCAGAAATCATTCCCTACTCTAGATATCTGTGAAGACGAAATTCCTTGACTGATAGCCCCATGCATTTAATGCATTCATAAAAGAGCTGTTGAAGTATTCGTCTTCTCCAACGGATCTCAAGAAGAGCACATGCTATAAATGCTGCCATTGAAGACTGGAGAACATAGAACTGTACAGACATAATCCAACACTTGAAGAATTGCTCTGAAACTCCATAACTCCAAGTCTTACATCTCAGTGCATTCAAGAGATCCTCAACAGATCTAGAAGTCATAGTCAACAACAAGAAGTTGTTCATCAACACTTATTGTTTTAACTTCTTGTTGTTTACATTCATTAACTATACTTCTGCACGAATTAAATATCTTGTATTTACAGATATTTAATTCCCTAGACCCCAAACACAAGTCAATATTTTGTACACGATCCATTAGGAATATTCTTTGTAATAGATCTAGTGGAAAACATAGTGCACTATTTAAATCCAAGGTTGACTGCCTTGGTGGTGGACGTAGCACTCTTTATAGTGTGAACCATCCCAAAATACTTGTGTTATCTCCTTACTGTTTGTCTGCTATTTGAACTGTTTAGTACTTTGATTATCTTTATCCGTTTACAGCAGAACTTAAGTAACTTGTAAAAGGTCTACCGGTAGTCCTTATCGGCAGACCTGGAAGAACTACCTTGAAGGTCTTCCGCTACTTCAATCTTTTCAATAGATTGCAAGTACCCTTCAAAGAATTTACTAAAATGCTTTAAAGTGTATAATAAGCTATTCAACCCCCCCTTCTAGCTTATTATTTTGCCCATTGGGACCCACATCGAGAAACCCTAAGACTCAAACAAAGCAACAATGCTTTT
Organism: Codonopsis lanceolata; assembly: GCA_013146195.2. Taxonomy (NCBI): domain Eukaryota; kingdom Viridiplantae; phylum Streptophyta; class Magnoliopsida; order Asterales; family Campanulaceae; genus Codonopsis; species Codonopsis lanceolata. The sequence goes on along the minus strand of CM028380.1, from coordinate 98,626,416 downwards.
AAACTCTCAACCATGCATACTATGATCAAGATTAATGTTATAAGTCATATATGAAGGGCACTAAGACTCCAATGGGACTTAGTTAAGTGCAAATACGCTAAGATGAATACTCAAAGTATTAACGACAAAGCATGCAACGCATAGAAGGCATTCAAACGACTATGATCGTAACCAACCTAACGCAAGTATGATATGAATAATATGAACTCTCTAACATGTTAAGGCATACACTAAGCATGTTATAATCATGTTATACAAGTAATGGGTTTGGGTTCTCACATCCTCACCCACTTAAATGAATTTAGTCCCTAAATTCAAACCGGTCTCAATGAACAATGATGGATATTTCTCACGCATCTCAAGCTCGGTCTTACACGTAGCTTCCTCGATGGCGTTATTCTTCCATAAAACTTTGACTAATGGAATCCGTTTAGTACACAATCTTTCTCTTTTGTAACATGGATCTTAATCGGTTTTTCAACATAAGACAAGTCAGGTTCAAAAGATATCAACTCATAAGCAAGAACATGTGATTCATCCTTCATATATTTACGAAGCATAGAGACATGGAAAACATCATGAATATTAGACATAGAATGTGGCAATGCAACACGATAAGCCAAAGATTTCACTTTGGCTAGAATCTCAAATGGCCCAATAAATCTCGAGGTGAATCTAAGATCTCTAGCAGATACAACGCTAACTGGAACACCATGAAATCGCATAATATTCTTCAAATACGAGGATGCTAACTGATTCAAACTCTAGGCTATCACATGTTAAGATTTCGTCAATTTATCCATAACAAGAACTAGTCGTAACACTCCATCGATAGAAGGAATGCAAATCATGCCTTTAACAATCAAGTTACTATCATTGTTCAAAGTAAACTCATGAGTCTTATTCTCACAATCACTAGGCAATGCTAAGATATTCAATTCTTGAAAACTGTTTTCACATTTGTCACTCCAAATAAAAGTAGGCTTCTTCTGTTTAAATTAGTCAAACAAGTAGTACTCTTTGCAAATCCCTCAATGAATCTACAAACTTCGGTAAACAAATTAGGAGTCTTCCACTTAGCAACTGCTTCCAATCTCGATGGATCCATGTAAATACCAGTACTAGAAAGTACGTGCCCAGGAAAATAGACCTTTTCAAGCAAAAACGCATACTTGCTAAGTTTAGCAAAAGTTGCTTCTCACGTAAAACAGAAAGAACTGATCCATGAAAACTGCAGGCGCGTTTGCCAACTCAAACGGCATCACGACGAACTCATAAAGACCATGTCATGAAGGAAAAGTTGTCTTCAGAATATCTTCCTATCGAACTCATAACTGAGGGTAACCACTACGCACATCAAGCTTGGAATGAACAACTGATCCATGAAGTTGATCGAAAAGATCATTAATATGCGGTAAAGGATAATTATTCATTATAATCACTTGGTTTAACTGGCGGCAGACAATGCACAAATGCAAACTACCATCCTTCTTCTTCATAAATAACACCGGTGCACCCCACGGAGACACCCTCGGTTTAATAAACTCCCTATCAAGAAGTTCATGCAACTCTCTCAACTCAGCTGGAGCCATTCTATAAGGTGCTCTAGAAATAGGTAAAGTTTCCTGGCAATATCTCAATGCAAAACTCTAACTCTTGGTCGGGAGGTAATGCATAATCAGTTGAAAAACATCCGGAAATTCAATAACTATCGGAACTTCATTAACAATTAGAACTTCTAAGTAGGCATGCTAGTCTCAAGTACACAAGTGAGATAACAAGTATAACCTTATGTTAAAAGTTTTCTAGCCCACAAAGTAGAAATAACATGTATATTATTAATGGCATGATCACTAATAAACACCAACTCCGGTATACCAGGCATGGCAAACATAACACTCTTATGATGGAAATCTACTAAAGCATCTGATACACTATCACCAATGAACACATCACAAGCCTTATAGACCTCGGATGCGATTGCAAGATCACTCAATGGTATAGACACTTCAAGCACATAGGATAACTGTCAAGGCAAGAAACTTAAATGTTCAATGAAATACGGTGCATCATATTTTCACCTGTATAGCAATATACCAATTACTTTTTTCATTCCATTTTGGTAACGGGTTCAGTCAATTTAAACTTTAATTTAAACCATTCTAGTTCTCCGACGAAAACCTCTTGATAACCAAGTCATGGATCCTCTGAAATGACTTCAAAAGCTTTCGTCATATAGGATGCGGGGTGTTTGTGATTCAATACAAGCATCCTCCAATTAGGTCTCATATTACCAAATTTTACATAGAGTATCCTAACATATGTAGGTAAAACATAATAAATGTTTAGAAAATTCTCTTTAGTAGATTGGTACCAGAATTTTCCCGAAGTTTGCCCAAAAACATGACTGGTCTGTGAAGGAATAAATTGGTCATCTTATTACCAAATTCAACAAGTATATGAACAATGATTGTGCAAGCATGAAAAATACTAGTACACTTGGTCTAGAACTCAAATGAACTTCTCGCAAGTTTAAAACACAAACAATACGAGCAACAAAGGCAAATCCCGAGAAACCCTAAGGCTCAAACGAAGCAACAATGCTTCTAAACTCTCAACCAAGCCTACTATGATCAAGATGAATGTTATAAGTCATTTATGCAAGTTAATAGCACTCCAACAAGACTTGGTTAAGTGCTAACATGCTAAGGCGAACACTCAAAGCACAAACGGCAAGGTATGCAATGCATAGAAGGCATACAAGCAACTACGATCATGGTTGACCTAATGCGAGCATGGTATGAACAATATGGACTCTAAAACATGTTAAGGCACATAATGAACATATTAATCAAGTATAGAAGGCATGATACACAAGTAGGGTTTGGGTTCTCACACATATAGACAGGGTACAAATGTCATGTAACATAATATTTTAACTCTACTATATGCAGGCATAACAAGTATGGAATAATCATGTTATTATCATGCATATACACATTCATGCAAGGTAAGGTGGTCCAATATTATTTAGCCAATTTCAAGGAATCTACTACGTAGCTTTCAATATCCAAGTTCAAGAAAATTCATGTATGTTATTAATCACACAATTAACCACTTATGAATGGTAGTCATGGAACATCATGATGTTAAGCATGAACAAAATCAAAGGCATTAACATATAGCATAAGATTACTTACTAGTATATTCTTAATAATTATAAGTCAACCCGTATATGGTGGACAATCAAGGTAGTCAATGGTAGGCACAACACAAAACCCAAAGCTAATACTTTCCTAATATATTAGGTTAACAATAAGACAAGAACAAAATTTCAAAATCAGTAGGTAGAATATGTTTACCCACAAATACATTACTAATCCTTTAACATGAAAACACGTACAAGTTGAAAACAATTTTGAGCATGTGGCACATGATTAACTATTGACTTATCACAAATTTTAACAAATCATGAATAAAAATCTTTCATTATTTAGGATAATCTCCATAACTAGAATTAATATCGGGAAGCAAGTACTCCAGTTTTCCCCAAGAAAGAAAGACTTGAATACATGAACATGAACTACAATGGCTACAAGTCTTCATATAGCAATTATGAAATATTAATAAGTACCACGGGAGTCTCGGTCACTGCTCTCACGAGAAGATAAAAGCGAACGATGATTCTAATGAATACTACGACGATCACTCTTGGGATCGACCAACCATTTTCTGATCTCAATTAACAGAGTAAGGAAACGTTGGCTATACTGTACTGTAGCACCTACCCTTGGTATAACCTCACCTTGAAAGTAAAACGGGAGAAAGGTAGTATTCCTTGACACGAACACTGCACTCACGAGAATCTAGATTACAATGAACTTAGGATTCTAAGTCCTATTCATTCACGAAGAATCTGCCAATAAGGTACGAAACAGAACACTACACGTCATGATTCACATAAAGAACCAACCCACCTAGGCCATGGAACCTATCCTGGCCGCTAGGTAACCTATAAACTCTGATACCAACTGTGACGACCCGACCCCAACCACGAGGAGGAATCGCGAGTCAAGTTGTCCAAATAAGGACTAAAATACATGCAAGGACTCAATTATCAAAACTGACGTGACGCAACATTGGACACGTAGTACAACTCGGCACTAAAAAGCCGAAATAATTTAAAACTTTAGAACCTGATATAACAGTTAATAGCAGTAAACCAAGTTATCAGCGAATTTACAACCGGAACCCAACACTAACAAGTCATGCCAATATATATACACCTCAACGGCTAAACACGCCGGAGAAACTAAAAAAGTAAATAAGAGCTAATGGGAGGCTCAGTGGAAGTCTTAACGAGTGAACCAATACATGCAAGCAGGGCTCAGCCTAAAAGTGTCGGCATACAACTAGAAACATAAGTAGTACTATTAGTCTTAGTCTACACAAGTACAAGTCACTACAAGTACACATTCTCAAGCGAAGTCTAACTGACTTGCTTTAACCCAAGCGTCCTTGCCAAAAGAGAAACCAAAAGAGCCAACGGTACCACCTCTCTGCAAGCGATAACGATGAGCAAGGCGGATGAGCAACCTCAGCGATCTGGATTAGGATCTAAAGCATAAAGACTTTGTAAGGGTAAGTCATAAAGACTTTGTAACACACCAATATGCATGACAGGATATAATGCAAGGCATACATAGCACGTATCAAGCAAGATCATATTAGCATGTAGTTCTCATGTCGCGATGCACATTGTTTTCACTTAAGTTCTTAAATAAATCACATAGGATAAGGATATGTTTTGGAACCGGTGCCTCATCGTAGATCCTGAAATAAACAAGGTTATCTTGAATGTATTTCTCGAATACACGTGTATGATACATCGACCACGATAGTATTGTTCCAAGCGCCCATTGGTTACGGCGAGGTACTCTTCTCCACTGTGATCATTAGTGAAGGGTGTGTACACGATTATGGTGTGGCGACCCACCACTACCATGAATCTTGAAATTCATGATGGCGATGCATCGTTAACCATCTAGACAATTCAAGTAATGCCAGCTGGACTAATGGTATGCCAAGTAGATATTTACTTGTCACACAAAATCAAGTAAGGGGCGAGTTCGATTGTCAACTCAAGTAAAAATCGTCGACAAGAGCGACTGTAATCAAGTTAGCATGATTAATTACAAGTCACAAGAGTCAATCAAGGTATTTACAATTCAATTGTTCAATGACTCTTTAAGTGCAACTCTGTTGAGTTATCGCTAAAATATTTCCTAGTACAAGATGAATGCTATAAGCATTTCAACACTTTTTTTTCTATGTTATTGATTCTAATAGAACCCAATTACAAAGTCATACATGACTTTAGCCTATAAATACATCAATTCCACAATTTTGTGAAACCTTTGCATGATTAATTCTTGAACCTTAACAATTGCAATAAATTCTCGTCCAAGTAGAGATTGAATGCAATATGCATAGCAATACTCTATTCTATGTTCTACCTTCACTAGAACCAAAACACAAAGCCATTCATGACTTTATCCTATCGATAGTTCAATTCCAAATTGTGAAACCCTAGCTTGAACAATTCTTTAAAGTTGACAATTGCAATTAATTCGTTCATGAGAGTTGTTTCTAAGTACATTTAGAACAACATTCATGCTTTACACAAACTCAAATTATTAAGTACTTAGGGCAGCCCCTAAATTCCTAGATTTCATCCTTAATATGATCAATTATTTAAAGTTCCCAAATGCAATGAATTCCTTCACAAGAGTTGTTCCTAAGCATATTTAGAACAACATTCATGCTTTACACAAGTTCAAATTATTAACCTAACAAGGTATTCATGTCTTTTTGAGCATGTATCTAGAAACTATCATAAAGGGAGCATGCTTGATATTGAACATACAAAAATAGGAGATTGGGTGCTTACCTTATTCGAAATCCAATGGTTGGATGACAAAACAATCAAAGATTAAAAAACTAGGGAGCAAGAGCTTCGATTCGGTGGTCTCCAATCAAAAATCCGATGGCCGGATCTCCGGCAATGATGCAAGCAAGGTGGAGGATTTCAAGCTCACTCTTTCTCTCTCTAGGAACCAGCAAATAACAATGGAGGAAGACAACGGTTGATTCTTGAGTTTGGGGAGATGAAGTCACCAAAATGGGTCAATCCTAGGTGAGAGTTATTAAGATTTCTATTGATCAATAGATGTTGGCCCTTGATAAAAATATATCCAAAGGTTGAAATTAAATCTAAAGAGGTCACAATAGATGAGGGGGTTCGAATTGGGTTCAAATGGGTTTAATGGTTCAAGCCAAAAATTCAAAATCAGGAAATCCCGAAATCTGGAAAACAGAATTTTCATTTGCGAAGTTACTGGACAGTCGATCTTGTAAAATCGACCATAAATAGCTCACAACTCCAAATGAGGTGATTTTTTATTTTTCTGAAACTAGACTCATTAAAATATATTTTATAACTTTAAATTACTCCATTTGGGCTTATATTCATCAAAATATTGTTACTACAAATTCTAGTACAGAAGTTGAATTCTTGAAAACATAATTTTGGCACAGCCGTAAGTCAAGACCTAATTGAGATACTTAGACACCTTGGAAAATTACCAAATTTTACAGGAAGTATCCTAATAAATTCAGGTAAAATATACTAAATATTTAGAAAATTATCTTTAGTATATTGGTACCAGAATTTTCCCGAAGTTTGCCCAAAAACATTACTGATCTATGAAGAAATAAATTGGTCATCTTATTACCAAATGCAACAAGTGTATGAACAATGATTGTGCAAGCATGATAAATACTAGTACACTTGTTCTAGAACTCAAATGAACTTCTCGCAAGTTGAAAACACAAACAATACAAGCAACGAAGGCAATCCCGAGAGACCCTAAGACTCAAACAAAGCAACAATGCTTCTAAACTCTCAACCATGCATACTATGATCAAGATTAATGTTATAAGTCATATATGAAGGGCACTAAGACTCCAATGGGACTTAGTTAAGTGCAAACACGCTAAGATGAATACTCAAAGCATTAACGACAAGGCATGCAACGCATAGAAGACATTCAAACCACTATGATCGTAACCAACCTAATGCAAGCATGATATGAACAATATGAACTCTCTAACATGTTAAGGCATACGCTATGCATGTTATAATGATGTTATACAAGTAATGTGTTTGGGTTCTCACACATTGAATTTGCAAATTAAACAAAATTACGTTGGGGAGCAAAATGAATTTGGTAGATACTCTGGGGGAAATTTTGTATCTTGGTCTAATTTCGATGGGGCAAAAATACGATTAGCTCCCAAAATTACCCATTAAATCTCACATTGCACCCCAACCTACAAAGTGTCTCACTCTCAAACACGATTTTCTTATTTGTCCCATTTTACCCCCCTTCTGTCTATTGACATTAAAAATCAAAATATAAATAGCCCCCCAAAGTATCCACTCAATCCTAAAGTACACCCCAACCTAATTTTTTTACACATATTTTCATCCAACGTTACCTTTTGTCACAGTTTACACCCTGGCTATATCAAAATCGAGTGTTTAAAACTCATATCTAGTTTCAAAACCATCAGATCAGGGTACAAACTAGAACAAAAGGTAAGGTTGGATAACAATATGGTAAAACAATTAGGTTATGGTGCACTTTAGGAATAGGTGGATACTTTGGGGGGATATTTATATTTTGGCCAAAATAGTAATAAAAACGGCATGTAAAATGCACATGAAGATTAGTTTGGTATTTAAAATATGTGTTAATTAAAAATAATAAATATTGTTTCAATAAACCAAAATAATTATAATTTTTCTAATATTTAAATTTAAAGCTAAAAAATGCATTATTCCAAAAATGAAAATTGTAATTTCTTTAATTTATTTTTTATCCTTCACTTTCTTCCATCAACCCCAAATATCATTCATAGACCCACCACCATTACTATCCCAAATTTCTTCATTAACCAAAAAATAATTATTTTATTTTATTTTATTTCGTTTTCTAATTCCTTACTCCTTCCTTTAAATATACCCATTTGCAAAACTATCATTTATAGACCCACTGCGAGAACCCCATTTCGAGACACCCATCATCACGTAAAAACGACGTGTTTCAAAATATTGAAGCACGTGGAATATGCTTGGATCTCGTCGTGGACTCTAACAATGTGTAATCACAAATCGCCACCTCTATTTTATTGTTAAACAGAGAAAAACCTAAAATACTAGAAAGTGTAGGTCTGGGGGCTAAGTTACGAGTTGGAAAGGGATTAGACACCTAACTCCTCATTTTGGTCTCATTTTAGTTTTGCTAAATAACATGCATAAATTGTAGTATTTAGTTTAGAAGGATATATATTTGTCAAACGGGATGTTGTTTGGGTATAGTGACGGTTATTTTGTCATTTTAGCATTTAAAATGTGTTTAGCCGTTATCTAAGCATGCTATTTACTATTTTAATATTTTATATACATTTATATGCAATTACTACTTTATTTATTATATTATTTGCACATATTATTTACAAACATAATACAATAATTATTATCTACATTTATGATATAAACAAAATTATAAACTAATTAACACATTATTTATAAATATCATATTAATATAATTTATCTATTATTATTACCTATTCTAATTAACTACGGGACCAAATAATAAATGGATACTTTCCTCTTGTAGAGTGAAATTCTAATCCCGGTATATACACCTAGGATACCTTCCTCTTGTAGATTGAAATTATGATCTTGGTATATACGTTTAGGCTTTAGCACACTAGCCACTCGTAGTTTCTGGTGTCCTTTCCCTATCTTCTCCTTGAAAGAGAAAGTCTTTTTTATCGTTGTTTATCGTGTTGTCATCATTGTATTGTTATCATTGTGTTGTCATCATTGTTGTTATTCGGGAAGCATGACCGCACCTTTTGACTTTTTAGATAGGCTCGTCAGGGCAAGGAATGAAAGGGGCTCGCTTGCTCGGCAAAGCCGGAGCCTGCCGCAAGGGCAGGAGGTTGAAGCCGAAGCTGTCCATGTCCATATCTATATCCGTATGTAGCAATCTTTTCATTAATTTGACTACAAAACCCGAGGAAGAATGAAACCCTTGCAATGCACTTGAGCTTCTTCTATAGTCTCTAGTAAACAATCAAGTTGTGAATCACATTATGGTTGTCAATGATCTACACCAAACACTTTCACTTATTAGAATGTATAGAAAAATGATATATTTACATCATGATCTACAAAATATCATAATTAATTATTTATAATAAGATTAAAGTATTGAATTAATAGTACAACATATATTATGCATCAATGAATTATACCATATGATGCTTTAATGTTTTCTGAGGTGCTTGGAAATTAATATTTCTTTCATCTTAAAATTATTGTTATATTTGATCTGTTACACAAATTAGGAAAAAACAAAAAAATTGATTGGAAATATTGAAATAATATGTAGTTTCCTTTAAATCTTATTTGTATAAACCTACAATTAAAGTAGAAAGAAAAAGTAGGGTAAAATGATAACGTTATCTTAAAATAATTTTTTTCTGGAACACACGAGAGAGGAAACCAAAACAATAATTTTTGGAGCGAGGGAGTAAGATGTTTTTCAAATACAAATTTGACGTATATTTGTATATTTTTTAAACCATAAAAACGTAATTTTTAATATATTATAAGGAATTACAAAATTACGTGTTTTATAATTTTTTAAAAAATTAGGCATAATTTATAGCACATCATCAATTGCTTTTTTTTAAAAAAATCTATCTACTTTGTCAATGAGGAACATTTGTTCGGGACAAATTGAGTAAATAATAATAAATTGAACATAATCATTTACTCTCATAATTAACCAACCTTTTACACTTCAATTTATAAAATTGTATGATTTTTGGAATTCAATTTATTATTAAATGACATTGGCACACAATATGGACTGCATAAGATGTAGAAACTAATTAAGTTTAGGATTTAACCTCATTTAACCTTTTCATTGATTTGAATCATCTATTTATATGGAGAGTTACAATTAGAATTACACTTGGAGTAGGGTACAAGAAACATTTATAAAGAAGGAATCATAATAGGGAAAAACTATAAAAGGTAATGACCACTAAATAATAGTTACAAATAAAAAAGAATAAATACAAAACATATTATTCTCTAATAGGCCCTCGCAAGATGGATGGTCGAGAGGAGAGACCAATCTTGTGAAGTAATTGATGAAACCGTTGGCGAGCAAGAGCCTTTGCCAGTACATCAGCCAACTGATCAGCCGAGGAAACATGGCAAACCCGCATAAGCCCATCCAGAACTTATTGCCGGATGAAGTTAAAGTTCAGGGCCACATGCTTCATGCGAGTATGGAAGACCGGGTTGGAGCAGAGACTAGTGGCACCCACATTGTCACAATGAATAACATGTTGAATGGAGGAGGTGATACCAAGCTCTCGAGCAGAGATACAATCCAGCGGACTTCAACAATTGTGGCAGCGACAGTCCGGTATTCAACTTTAATCGAAGAGCGAACAATAGTGTGTTGTTTCTTGGAGCTCCAAGAGACCAAGTTGCTGCCAAGATAGAGAATGTAGGCACTAATTAAGCGCTCACCTAGTCCTAGGGATTAAGCAAGCGCCTTGTCCCGACACCAGCAATTTGCTTATTTCTTTTTGGACGTGAAATTCCCATCCCACCCTTAGTTTACCCTTCACCCTTCACCCATTTGAGGGCACCTTAGTCTTTTAGACCCTATATGGATGCAATACTCCCCTACCCTCTCCTCATTTTTGATTGTCTTCATCCATGATCGGGATATAGAGAGAGTGTGTGAGATTGTGTGTGTTTCGTTTCACCGATTCTCGGAGTTCCGGCCATCCATTTGACGAGCCGAGACTACCATCGCGAAGCCCTCGCCGAGTAGAGTCTTTCTTGTTTGTTTGTTTTCATTTCCTTTGTTGTTTGAGGATCGATTTAGGTACGTGACTTATAACCCTTGTTTCTCTAATTTCTAACCAATTCATATGTTAGGTTGATTGAGACTTGTTCCCAGTAAATTATCGTTGTTAAGCATGCCTAAAAGATGTGTTTTTGTGGAAGATTGATCAGTTGTATACATGAGGGTTTGAATTTAAATTGGATTATTAGGTATATTGGAATTGTCATGGTTCAAGAATAATAGTTTTTGGGTTTAGAAACCCGGATAAATTATGAATCTCAAATTTATGCCTTGACCTAGGAATTGAGATTTTGTAATTGACCCAAATGGATTCAATTAATTATAGAAGTTGCTATTTTGAGCCTTAGGATAAATTCCTATAATTACTTGTGTTTGAGACAAAAATGGTATTTTATTGATGTTTGTTTGGTTTAGGACTCAATGGATGTCCTTAAATTATTTTAGTGCGAATGCATTACTTGTCATCAGATTTTATACGTCTATGAACACAATTGAGAGTGTTGACTCGTTAGGAGTGTGGATTATGCACGTTAGTTCATTGACTCGTTAGAGAGTCGTAATGCGACCCTTGAGTTAAGGTTTGGGAATCGTGGTTGGTTGAATGTTATTTTCTGCTTGTTATAATGTACCTCGCAGACAATTAGCAATTAGAGACTAATTATTAGTCTTGGGTTTTAGTTTGAGGCCACTTTAACGTAGGCTTGATTTGGGTTGAATGGTGAAAGTTTGCCGTTGGTAACCTTCTTGGTTGCATGGAAAGTAAGCTTGGGACTTAGGTCGAGAACGACTCGAGCATGAAATATTGAACGAGACTCACTAGAGTCGCTTAAGTATATACTAAAAACTTGTGATAGTCGTAAGAGAATCCTACGGCGTTTGATTAAGGTTGGGTTTGGTTTTATGGACCAGTGTGGTTCTAAATAGTTCTTGTGTCCAAGTGACACTTAGACTTCATGATATTCAATTATGATTATACCTCGGGAGCTTAACTAACTTAGTTAGCGGGTTGATTGTTCTATGAGCGTTTGGAGAATGAGTCGATTTAGAATGAATTGCCATTCTAAAGAGGACCTTTTAAAGTCACACTTTTGATGTTTGGTAAACCTATATTAACTAGGTAGCTCCGGGAGTTATGTGAATTGTGATTTGTAAAGTCAACGATTTAACTTGGATTCATGATAGGATATGAATCTTCATGTCTACTTGTTATTTGACGAAATGCATGACTGTTATCATTTTAAAGAATTGATATTCTACTTTGTTATTAATATGACTTATAAGCATATTGAGTGTTATTTCCTTCATGTGTGATATATTTTGCAATGACCGATTTATGATGCATTTGGATTCTACTACTAAGTGGAATTTTGAATTGAAATTGAATCAAGCTTTATTTGATATTAATCAACTTAGGCTTCCATTTAATACTTGATTTAGTGATTTTTGAACTAGGGTTCCTAAATGGAACAATAACCTAGCTATGCCTCAAACGAGAACATAGAAAAGAGTCTTGGAACACATATAGTGTTCAAACTCTATTTAGTTAGAATTATAGAATTGACTCGACAGAGTCGATATTAGTGAGCCACTGATGAATATCGGCTCAACGATCAATCCCTATGATGTTTGAAATTCGTTTAACTAGAATACTAGTTCCGATATTTTTGATTGGATTCATGTCCATGCTTGTTTGCTAGTCGTAGAGTATAACATGCCTACTTGACTTGGACGAGATCGCTCTTGTCGAGATTTTCCCTACCTGATTTCATAAATGAGTACACATTTACTTGACTTGGATCAGTTCGCTCTTGTCGAACTCGATCCTCTACTTGTTTACGAATAATAAGTAAGCATCTACTTGTCCCCCCAATTAGTCCAGATGGCATACTTGTTCCTGTCTTCCCTGGTTGACGATACATCACCGTTAAGAATCGTGAGATTCATGATAGTGATGAATTGTCGAACCAGATTCATGCACACACCTTCCTCTCTTGATCACTTTGGAGAAAAGTACCTTGTCGTAACCATTAGGGCGCTTGGAATAGTGCTATTCTTGGTCGATGTATCAATCACGTACATCTGACAGCACATTCGTGTTAACGCCTTGTATTGTAGGAGCTACGTTGCGACACTGGTTTTATATCATATCCTCTTATATGTGGTTTACTTTCTAGTACTTAAGTGAAATCAAAATGCTACCATGAATATGTGAACTAAATGCTTATATGTACTTGTTCTTGATTACTTGTTACTAAGGATGGTTTTATGAACAACTTGATATGTATATATGTAGATATACATACTTCTACTTGATCATCCTATTAATGTCTTGATGTGTATATATATAGTTATACATACTTGCGTATCATATTTTCAAGAGAACTACCTTTTAATTCATTTGATTTGTGTTTGAACAGGAAATCGCACCTTGGTTCATTTGGACGATTTTGTAAGTAAAAGAAATGGCTATCATGTATCGTATCTAAATGATATGACGCCTCTTCATGGGTTTTCTTTAATTTATAAAACGGCTCCATAATTATATGTTACATAACTCTTGTAGTAGTGTACTGGGTTATTATAACTCATCCCGTATTTTGTTTTCTAGTTGCAGTAAATTGGTAGTCGTGTTGAGGCCGAGTAGATCGTGACTGTAGCAGAGTGCAACTGATCGATCAATCGAGATTAGATCGCGTGGTTTGTGCTTCTAGTAGCCAACTTCCCCGAGTAGTAGCTTGTGAAGTCCTACTTGTTTTTAGCATAGTCACTTATATTATGTACTTTGTTATTCTTGTGAGATCGATGTTTTGTAAAGTTATTTAGACTTTACGGTCGGGTAGAATACTTGGTAATTTGTATTTGTTATTTCTTGGGTCGACGTGTTGTGTCGTGCCGTTGTTCGTGGTTTTAGTATTTATTTCAGTTGTCTCCCAGCCATGTAGTAGCTTTGGGGATTTTCTTTATTCTAAATGTTGTAGTTGTTGGTTAACCCGGTATGCTTTAGCCATTGGGTAATTTGTTATATCATGTTAGTTCTTTGTTGAAATACCGGCCTAGAGTGCCGATGGTTTGTTCAACGTCTACAATGTTGGGCATGCGAGTTTTGTTTTTCTCCTTTGTGAGATTTATGTCTCTTTGGTTTCTTTAACTTCGGTTTCGAGCTTCATAGCTCGGGACTTCATTTCTTTATCGCTTCTGCAGATTCGATTTTTGTAAACCCGTATTTTAATACGGATTTATGTTTGTGTTTATAGATTTTTTCCTCGACTGTTCGACTTGCACTACTGTTCAGCAAGTGCTTGTCCTCATCTTGCATTGTCCTAGCGGCACGACCTTGGGATTTCGTGTTTGATCCGGGTCGGGTTGTCACAATAAAAGTCATTAGATAAATAAATTTTTTATGTTATTACCAATAAAAAATATGTATCTCACATTATTTAGAAAAGAATTTGGTTAAAAAGTCTTTTATCTATTAGTATTAATACTAATAGAAAATATGTATACCATATGATTAGAATGTGGTATTAGTTTTCAAAGTCTTTAGATAAATGAGTTAAACTTTCATTACCAATAGAAATAGAAAAAAAGTATCCCTTATTGTTTGAAAATGAATTATCATTTTAAAAGTTTTTAACAAAAAGACTTCTAATATTATTATCAAGTTAGATGTTAATTTAAAAGTATTTAGATCAATTTTTTTTACTATTATTACTAATACAAAATATGTATCTCACATTTGTTAGAAACTTATGTTAATTTTAAAAGTATTTAGATAAAAAAAATCGTTTAATATTAGTAACAATAGAAAAAAATTATTATAACAATAGAAAAAGTTAACAATCTAATTATAATGATTAAAATTTATATTATTATTACAAAAAATATATAGATCTCAAATTATAACCGTGCAGAGCACGGGATAAATAACTAGTTAATTGATTATTATTATTTGTGCTCCAAAATAGAATAGGTAGCTATGAAGACGAAGAGGTGGGTGGAGGACCTCGGTCACGAATGTAAAACCAAACACTGGAATAAATTATTTAACCCAATGGTTCCTGTACTTTCTAACTTGATATGACCATTTTTTTCCCTAGGCAAACGCGTGACGCATATGTGAGGAAACTTAACCGATGGAATTGGACGGAAGGGCAAAGTTCACGAAAATTTCAGCTCAAGGACCAATTGCGAGCAATTGGGACCAAAACCCAGAAACTCAAAATGTACATGAACCATTTGTGTTGTTGCCCATTATTTAAAGCAACTGTGAATGTACCTCATAATTAAAATAGGATAAAAATAAAGGTAAGATAATAAAAGTGTTGTCCTAAAGGACGAAAACGAAAACGAGGACAACATTTTTGGAACCGACAAAGTAAGATGTTTGGAGGGAGTAAGATGTTTTTCAAATACAAATTGAATGTATATATATATTTTTCTCAAATCTATACATAATATTTTTAACATATTACAAAATTACGTTTTTTATAATTTTGAAAAAAAAAGATTTAGGTATAATTAAAAGCACATCATTAATTGTGTTTCATAATCTTTGTATTTTGTCAACGAATAACATTTATCCGGGACGGAGAGAGTAATAATAATAAACTGAACATGATAAAAAATTGTCATAATTAACCAACCTTATAAACTTCATTTAACAAACTTTTATGTTTTTTGCAATTAAATTTATTAATAAATGACAATGTAATACCATTAATTTCATGATTCAATTAATACATTCATATAATAAAATATATCTTATAAAATAAGTATACACCATATTTAATAAATTTAGAGAGATAAGGAAAAACTACCCAGGGTTGCACACTAGTCTTTTTTTTAAATGAGCTACTTGTAAGAGATGAGATTCATAATATTATAAGCCCACAAGAGAAGCATGCACGAATGTAGTAGTATCCATTCAATCAATTATATTACTCCTCCCAACAATCAAATTAAACAACCAAAGTTTCTTGGAGATAAGCTGCAGATCGAGCCATGGCTGAGGTTCAAATCTTGTCCAAGATGTTTGTAAAACCATCGGTTCAAACTCCACAAGAACATCAAACCTATAACTTAAGCTTCTTTGATATGCTTGCACCTCATATTTATGCGCCTTCTATTTATTTCTACCCGTTCAATCCCAGTAGTTCTAGTACTTGTATCCAAGAAGACTTGAAGAAATCGTTATCCGAGACCTTAAGTCTATATCCTCCAATGGCCGGAAGGCTCAATGAAGATGGTCTATCTGTTAATTGTCAAGATCAAGGGGTTCTATTTTTCGATGCTCAAGTGAATGGCAATCTCGCTGAGTCTCTCTCCAAAGTACACAAGGATTTGAGCCTTCTTGATGCTTTTTTCCCACAGGACATTTCCAAGAACCGCAGGATTACGTCCGTCGAAGCCCCGTTTTTACTTGTACAAGCCAACAGATTCGTATGCGGTGGGCTAGCTTTGGCCATATATCGTTCTCACACTTTAACGGACGGGACTTCGGGGACAATCTTCATAAATCACTGGGCAACGATTACTCGATTACCTGGGAACTACACAAGTAATCTAACCCTCCAAGATTTTCACTTGCCTCAACTCTTTCCAGCGAATATATTGAGGTTGATGCCTCCAACACCCTTGATTGATGCAGAGAATATAGTCCGCAAGCTATTTGTCTTTGATGGCGACGCAATTTCAGTTGTAAAAGCCAAAGTTATCGCAAGTAATGATTGGGGTGTCAAGAAGTACTACCATCCTTCACGAGTGGCGGTTGTTACTGCTTCTATTTGGAAAGCTCTTATATTGATTTCTCGAGCCAAACACGGGTACTTGAGGCCTTCCGTGATAATGCTCACATTCAACTTTCGAGGTAGGACATCATCTCCCCTTCAAATACCAAAGAATTCTTTTGGAAACTGCTATGTTCCCATTATCATCAGGTTTCCGGCAAAGAAGACCGATGATGTTAAGTTGCACGATCTAGTGGGATTGGTAGGGGAGACGATACAGATGGTAATTTTGGCTTTTTCAAAAGCTTCAACACAAGAAGAAATTACTTCACTGGCAGTTAAGCTTAAAACTGAATCATTGGCTGCAAGGAACAATAAAGAAGAGGATATGTACGCGTTGACAAGCTGGTGTAAGTTCCCGTTTTATGATATTGATTTTGGCTGGGGGACACCATCATGGTTTGGTACCCAATCACTATCAAAAGTAATTGTTTTGGTGGACACTAAATGTGGCAACGGAATAGAAGCAATAGTTGGCTTGACTTTAACAGATATGCTTCAATTCGAAGGTGATCCAGACATTACAGCCTTAAATTCAACCTCACTGTCAGAAACTGTCGCAACCACTTCTCTTCTCAAGTAATGATGCCAAAGATTTCATGTTTTTTTTTCGTTCTTTCTGTTCTTTAATAAAGTGTTTCATTCCATGTTAAGTTAGGTTCTGGAATGCTCCTTGATATCAAGAAAAAATTGTTGGAAACAAAATCAGCAGTTTATTGAATTTATTAACTGAGAGTAAACACATACAAGTACATCAGAAGTATTAATCTTGTAGAATTGCAGATTAGAGTAGAAGCCAATAATTAAGAACAAAATCAAGGAGGAAGTGCATAAATTATCAATATGAAGAAAAAAGAAACAGAAGCCAATGTTGTTCAAGTTGGCTTCAAAGTAAACTAAACACATTGGCTTAACAAAGTAACATCCTTAGCAAGCTAAACTTGTCATAAATTGAAAATTTCAAATAAGACAATTTTATTATTTTTGGAACGGACAAGAACGAAAACGAGGACAAAATTCCTGCGACTGACAGAGAAAGATGTTTGGAGGGAGTAATTAAGATGTTTTTCAAATACAAATTTGATGTATATTTTTATTTTTTCTCAAATCTATAAAGCACGTAATATATAATACTTTAAGGTATTAAAAAATTACCTTTTTTATCATTTTGAAAAAATAAAAAGATTTTGATATAATTTAAAGCACATCATTAATTGTGTTTCATAAACTTTGTATTTTGTCAACGAAAAGCATTAATTTATCAGGTACAATGAGAGTAATAATAATAAAGTGAACATAATCAACCGTCATAATTAACCAACCTTTTAATCTTCATTAAACAAATTTGTATTTTTCTTTGCAATTAAATTTATTAATATATGACAAATTAATACCATTTCATGTTTCAATTAATACATTTATATCATATAACATATCTTATAAAAACACTCACTCCCCACGCTGTTGGTCTCAGAGTCGAATCTAGTTGGGGGTCATGGGAGGGGGGGGGGGTTTGTTAGATTTAGGGAATAAAAAAAACAAAACTACCCACGCACTACAACAAAAAAAAGCTTTCACAACGTTTAAAAAACGTTGTCGTAGACCTATTATAATGTTTTCCGAAATGTTGTGACAGCAACGTTGTAATAGGTCCCATTCTTTTACAATGTTTTGAGAAATGTTGTAACAAACATTGCCTTTGTACTTTCTCAAACGTTTTCCGAAATGTTTTTGTAGCCTTTGTCTTGGGCTCAAAGCCTTGGCCAAATATATATTGAAAATATATAGACGAGACTGGGTTAAAGGGTTTAGTTTCTTCTTGTCTTGTGTCTCCATTCTCTCTATATATTAAGTCACAAGGTTTATATGGTATCAGAGCCTTCTTAAGCCATGGTGTAAAGAGAGAAGAATATTTGTGAGAGAAAAGCATAATCCGTACTATTGATACTCAGAATATATATATACAACTCTTGACCTAGGTTACTTGGAGGAGAATTCTAGAGAGAATATTACAACAAATATTGGAAGATATCTACAAAATAATAGAAAACTAAATCAGAGATTTCTACAAATAATGGTAACTAAATCAGAACCTAGATACACAAATAACTATGAATCTTTTTGTATCTTATCAGGCCCCCGTAAGATGGACGTTCCATGGAATAGGCCAATCATGGATAGTAAATGTTCGAACCGAACTCGAGGAAGAGGTTAGGTGAGAAGGTCCGCAAGTTGATCACCGTCGGAAATGTGTTGAACCCAAAGTCGTTTTTGTTGAACCATCTCACGAACGAAGTGAAAGGCAATGGCTACAAGCTTCATACGTGAGTGAAAAACCAGATTGGTAGAATAATGAGTTGCACCAAGATTGTCACAATAAATTGCCAGAGATTGAGTTTATCGAAAACCAAGTTCAGAAAGTCAGTTGCTCACCCATATCACCTCAGCAGTAGTATCAGCTATAGCACGAAATTCTGCTTCGGTGGATGAAGGTGCAAGAGATCGTTGCTTTTTAGATGACCAAGCAACATGATTACGACCAAGATAAACAAGAAACCCAGTTGTGGAGAGGTAATCGTCTTTGTCGCCGGCCCAGTCGGCATCACAAAAAGCATGGAGAGATAAAAGAGTGTCGCGGTATAGTTGGATGCCCAAATGTAGGGTACCATGGAGATAGCGCGTAAGGCGCTTAGAGAGAGACTTGACTATCATGGGTAAGTGTTGCATAACTGTCTTGACTTATTAGCGAGAAAGCAATGTCCGGTCGAGTGATGGAAAGATATTGGAGGCCACCAATAATAGAGCGGTATTCTATTGGATTACAAATGGAGGTAGGAGGATTATTATGAGTAAGATTTGGAGTAGTAGCCATAGGAGTGAGCGAAGGTTTAGAATTTAGCATGTTATGACGAGCGAGTAAGTCATGGGAATATTTAGATTGAGTTAGAAGAACACCATTTTGTGTTGGGTGTGACTTCGACACCAAGGAAGTAAGACAAGGGACCGAGATCTTTTAAGGAGAATCTAGAAGAAAGAGTTGTGATGAATTTTGACAGGAAAGAAGGAGACGGACCAGTAACAATAATGTCAACAACATACACCAAGAGATAAAGTGGGGAAGAAGAGTTTGTGAAGATAAAAAGAGAAGGATCAGCAAGATGGTTGAAAACCAAAAGAAATAAGATAGTTTTTGAGTTACGTGTGCCGAGGCACGAGGAGCTGTTTTAGACCATAAATGGCTTGACGAAGTTGACAGACATGAGAAGGATGTGATGAGTCAATGAAACCAGGTGGTTGACACATGAACACTGTTTCATGAAGATGACCTTGTAAAAAGACATTATTAATATCAAGTTGTCAAAGTGACCAGTTGTGACTGAGAGCTAGAGAAAGAAGAAGACGGACAATGATAGGTTTCACAATAGGACTAAAGGTGTCAGAATAATCGATACCTGGACGTTGGTGAAACCCCTTTGCAACGAGGCGAGCTTTATATTTTTGGATGGAATTGTCATGGTTATATTTGATCCGAAAAATCCACTTGCAGTCGACAATATTTGGAGCAGTATGAGAAGGGACAAGAGACCAAGTATTATTGCGGGTTAGGGCCGCATATTCCTCTTCCATGGTAGCCCTCCAATGAGGGGTGGAAAGAGCATGATTAACAATTTTGGTAAGATCAGTAGGAGAAGAGAGGGTAACAAGATGAGCATACTTAGGATTAGGTTTGATGGTTTTGTTGGAAAGACGAGTGGTAATGGTTTGAACAGGAGGAGGTGGAGGTGGAGAGAGAACTTGGGTGGTTGAGGGAGTGTCGGCAGAAGATGGGGTGGGTTCAGCAGTAAGAATAGAGGCAGGCGGAACGGGTGGGATAGGGGCTGGGGTCTCGTCCGAGGAGGAGGAGGGGCCAGCGGATGGAGATGGGGATGTAGATGTGGACGGGGTGGGTTGAGATGGGGGAGGTGATAGGAGAATAGGTAAGGTGAGTTGACACCATTGAGACAGAAGAATTTGTTGAGAAGTGTCAGACTGAGAGGTGAGAGAAGGGAAGGGAAAAGTGTCTTCTACAAATTTGACATGTCTAGAAGTATAAATCCAATTGGTGGAAGGGTCAAGACAATGATATGCACTTTGTGTAGGAGAATAGCCAACAAAAATGCATGGAATGGAGCGGGGAGCTAGTTTGTGAGGGTATATGGGCGTAGCCACGCAAGTAGGCACCAAAAACTACGCAGTTTATTGTAGTTGGGAGATTTCTGAAAAAGGCGAAAGTAAGGAGAGTCATTGTTGAGTGTGGCAGTAGGAAGACGATTTATAAGATATGTGGCAGTAGTGAAGGCAAAGGTCCACATGGTGAGGGGAAGATTGGCATGAGAAAGAAGAGCAAGTCTAGTTTCGACGATATGACGGTGACATCTTTCGGCATAGCCGTTATGTTCGGGAGTGTGGGGAGGTGTAGTGAGATGAGAGATGCCATGTTGTGAGAGAGAGGGAGTGAGCTTAAGATATTCACCACAATTATCAGAGAATAATTGAAGGATAGGTCGGTTAAAAAACTTTTCAACAAGAGCTTTAAACCTTGAAAAGGTGGCAAAAGTAGATTTTAATTTGTCTCAGGGGGTAGAACCAAGTGTATTTGGTATGGTGATCGAAAAAAATAACATAGTATTTAAATTTGCCAATGGAATATATGGGAGAAGTCCAAACATCAGAGAAAACAAGTTCTAAAGGAGTATTAGTAGAGAGAGAAGAGTCGGAAAAATGTAATTTATGACTTTTATTAATGTCGCATGCATTACAATTTGAAAAATGGCTAGACGGAATAGATAAAGAAAATTGTTTCTTTAAAGG
>CM028380.1:98556711-98604652 GCA_013146195.2 Codonopsis lanceolata | reverse complement strand
TAGATTCTCGTTGGCCGGGATAGGTTCCATGGCCTAGGTAGGTTGTTTCTTTGTGTGATGTTCTAACTTGGCAAGTGAATTATTATAGGTGTTTGATGGTGAATCCTAGGCCGGATCGTGTAGGCAGGTAGAGGCGGACCGGAGAGTTCATGAACTGAGGCGGAGTTGCCACCTCCACCACCAAATCATTAGGCATGAATGCTCGGATGGCGGATTTGTATCGCCCATGGCCGAGTTTATGGCAAGAGATGGGTCGAGTGCGAATGTACCTCCACGCCAGCAGAGAGCAGGCGAGAGTATCGCCGCCCAGGAATGATGTTATACATGAAGCAAGGTCTTGAAATAATACTATCTTAGAGGTTCTTGAAGATGAAGTCTCCATCATTTGAAGGAGAATGGATGCTAGTATGGCCAGAGTTATGGCTAGAGGACTTGAAGAAGATCTTTGCAGTTCTGGACTGCACGGATGAGGAGAAGGTTATGTTAGCTGTGTATAAGTTGAGGGGACCGGCCAATCATTGGTGGGAGGTTCTACGTGCTAGTTGGGTGATGAATCGAGTAGCTCAAGTGTGGCCTAACTTTGAGATGGAGTTTAGGGCTTTTTGCGTGCGTGTGGTTAGGGGACGACGAGAGAAAGAGTTGGAATGCGGGCGAGGGAACCATGTCTATAGCTCAAGATTTTCTATGTTCACTTAGAGAGTTATCCGTTATTACATGTGCACATCTGGTGCAAGATGAGAGACACATGACTCATAAGTTCGTGAAGGGGTTGAAGACCGAGTTTAGGAAGCAGTTGTTATCTCATCAGTTGGAGGATTATCGGAGCGCGGTAGATCGTGCTTATGAGGTTGAGCGGGACATTAAGGAGCACAGGCAGAAGCCTTCTCAACAGCAGTCTTCACAGGTGACCTCACAGCATTCAGGGAGGGGTCAGTCTTCTGGGAATCGATCCGGCAATCAGGGCAATCGTCGTTTAGTAGTCATAATGAGCGGCCGATGCGGTGGGCATTGGTGTCGATCGATAGTCGTGGTAGTAGTGCTCATACTCCTCAGGAGCAGCAGACTTAGGGTAGTGGACCTTTGACTTGTTCTTATTGTCATAAGATTGGGCATTCTAGCGAGCAGTGTAGGACTAGGCTTGACACTTGTCTTATTTGTGGAGATCCTAGTCATCAGCTCAAAGACTGTCCTAAGTCGAGAGCAACGCGGTCAGAGGTTTGTTCGGCAATCGATCCAGAAGGATAGTGATGGGCGTCTGGCAGCTGCGTGTTTTCGCTTGATGAGTAAGGTGTTCCCGAGTCTACTTACGTGATCGGAGGTATTCTCTACGTCTTCGGTCATAGAGCTCGAGTTCTTATTGATCCCGGTTCTACTCATTCTTATGTCGCATCGCATTTCTTAGAGCATTTATGTGTATTACCTGCTCAGTTGCCTTACGTGCTTGAGGTGTCTTCACCGTTGGGTGATTTCTTGTTTGCTTCAAAGGTTTATAGAGATTGTGATGTGTTTGTTCATTATCGAGTCTTGCATGTTGATTTGGTAGTATTGCCTATTCGAGACTTTGATGTGATTCTTGGTATGGATTGGCTTTGTGTGAATCATGCTTTCTAGATGCAATTCGTAAAGAGAGTCACTTTTGCCATGTCGGTATTCGGAGTTTGTGTTTCACGGGTGATCATCTTGTGAAAGGTATTCATGTTATTTACGCTGCGTGCTAGACAACTCTTATCTCGGGTATGCAGGGTATTTAGCTTGTGTGCTTGATACTAGTATCGTGCTAAATTAGAAGATGTTAGGTAGTTAGTGAATTTCGGATGTCTTTTTCTACCGACTATGCTTTGCCTCCCAGACCGAGAGTTAGACTTTTGTATTGAGCTTTTGCCAGGGACTTCGCCTATATCTAGAGCGCCTTACAGAATGGCTCCAGCGGAGTTGAGAGAGTTGAAAGAGCAGTTGCAAGAACTTCTAGATAGAGAGTTCATTAAACTAAGTGTGTCTCCGTGGGGTGCACCGGTGTTGTTTGTGAGGAAGAAAGATGGTAGTTTACGACTTTGCATAGACTATCGGAGTTGAACCGGTTACTATCAAGAATCGGTATCCCGCCACACATTGATGATCTCTTTGATCAACCGGGGTTAGGGACTGTTTATTCCAAGTTTGACTTGAGGAGTGGCTATTATCTTGAGAGTTCGGGTGGAGGATGTTCCAAAGACAGCCTTTCGTACACATTATGGCCATTATGAATTCGTGGTTATGCCTTTTGGTTTGACAAATGCACTGCAGCAAATCTTTATGGATTTAATGAATAGGGTGTTTCATGAATATCTTGATTGCTTTGTGGTTGTGTTTATTGATGATATCCTCGTGTACTCAAGTCACGAGAGGAGCATGAGATTCACTTGAGAGGTTCTTTCGATCTTGCGTGAGAAGAAACTTTATGCTAAGTTCAGTAGTGTGCTTTCGTGGAGCTGGAACAGTTGCTTTTCTAGGACCCCGTGGTGTCTAGTGATGGTATAGCAATGGGTCCATCTAAGGTTGAGGCGATTACTAAGTGGAAGAGCGCCTGAGTACGGTGACCAGAAGTCAGTAGTTTCTTGGGCTTGGCGGGGTTATTACCTGCCGTAGGTTTATTGAGGGGTTTTCGAAAGATCGCTACTCAGATGACTAAACCGACGAGAAGAATTCTTCTTTTATATGGAGTGATAAGTGCGGGGCCAGCCGTTTTGAAGGGTTGAAGAGTTGACTACGGCTGCCTCCTATTCTTAGCATTGTGAAATGTTCTAGAACTTGTTATCTATAAGACGCTCATTAGAAGGCTTGGGTTGCGACGGCGTGTAATGAGAAAGTCATTGCCTATGCTTCGAGGAAGCTATCACCTCATGAGCGTAATTATCCGACCCATGATCTCGAGTTGGCAGCCATCATATTTGCACTTCACAAGTGGAAACATTATCTTTATGGAGATAAGTTCGAGATATTCACTAATCACAAGAGTTTGAAGTATCTCTTTTCGCAAAAGGAGTTGAACATGCGACAGAGGCGATGGATGGAGAAGCTTAAAGATCACGACTGTACTATCTTGTATCATCCGGGGAAGGCTAATGTTGTTGCCGATGCTTTGAGTAGGAAAGTGTATATGTCTTGCTTGATGATGAGAGAGTGGAAGATGCTCGAGGATGTCTGCGAATGGAGTCCAGTTGTGAGTGAGCATAGTGTTATCTTTACTAGTATACGCATACGCCCGCTTTGTTTGGGGTGATTAAGGAAGCTCAGCACGATCAATTGAGGAAAATTATTGATGGAATGGGTGACGGTAAGACACCGGAGTTTGCTATTAACATTGATGGGATTTTAACTTTTCGAGGTAGAGTTTGCGTTCCTTCGATCGATGGAGTTAAACGTATGGTTCTTGATGACGCTCATACGGCCAAGTACACTATTTATCCAGGGAGTACCAAAATGTATAGGGACTTGAAGAGACAGTTTTGGTGGAATGGAATGAAGAGAGAGATCGCAGTATGTATCTAGATGCTTGACATGTCAACAGTGGGCTACCCGTGAGACCCGCCGGTTTATTACCACTTGAGATACCGGAATGGAAATGGGAGCATATCACCATGGATTTCGTGACAGATTGCCAACGCATCGCCGAGGTTTTGATGCAATTTGGGTTGTGTGGATAGATTGACTAAATCATCACATTCTATTCCTATTGCAATGACTTATAGTTTGAGTCGGTTGGTAGCCAGATGTTCGAGGATATCGAGACTACATGGTGTTCCGGTGAGCATTGTATCGGATAGAGATCCCAGGTTCAATTCTCGATTTTGGCATTCTTTACAGGAAGCTTTGGGGACGAAGTTGAACTTTAGTACGGCTTTCCACCCACAGTCTGATGGTCAATCTGAGAGATTGATTCAGGTATTAGAGGATTTTCTACGTGCTTGTGCCATGGATTTCAAGGGTAGTTGGGATTCTCATTTTCCATTAGCTGAATTTTCGTATAACAACAGTTACCAGTCCAGTATTGAGGTGGCGCCATATGAAGCTTTATATGGGCGTAAGTGTCATTCACTGATTTGTTGGGATGAAGTTGGTGAAGCTAAACTATGGGGTTCGGAGATGGTGCAACAGTCAGCTGAGAGTGTGAAGCTAATTAGAGGCATTTCTACATATTTCGAAAGTAGATTTGGAAAAGTAAAGCTATGCAGACAACCGGAGACGTGACTTAGAGTTTCAGGTTGGTGATCATGTATTCTTGAAAGTATCGCCCCGACGCGGTGCTAAGCGATTTGGGACTAAAGGCAAATTTTCACCTAGATTTATTGGACCGTTTGAGATCTTAGAAAGGATTGGATCCTTGGCGTATCGGTTAGCATTGCACCCTTCGTTATCAGATGTTCACGATGTATTCCATGTCTCGATGCTACGCAAATACTTGTTTACGAAGAGATTACATTCGAACCTGATCTTTCTTATGACGAGAGACCGGTGAGGATACTTGATACTAAGGAGCAAATCTTGAGAACGAAACGGATTATGTTAGTCAAAGTCTTGTGGAAGAACCACGACATTAAGGAAGCTACTTGGGAAACCGAGCTCGATATGAAAGCGAGATACCCTTTCCTATTTGATGATTCTGGTATGAATTTAGGGACTAAATTCCTTTAAGTGGGGGAGGATGTGAGAACTCGAAACCTACTTGTATAACATGTCTTCTATACTTGTTTAACATGATTAGAAAGTGTATTTAACATGCTAGTAGTATCCCTAACATGTTTGACTTGATTGCATTCCTTAGTCGAGCCGTAATTTCCGTATCGAACTCTTATTGTCTTGCATGCTCTAGATTGGCTTGTTATTGCTCGGGCTTTGATCTTTTGGACTTAGCTAAGACCTTTAGAGACTTTTATCATTGTTTTAAGACCCTTAGTACTTATTCCATTGCTTCTTTGAGTTGTATATGCCTTGTATGCGTTATACGTTCAATTCTGGACCTGTTTGACCCGACATTTGGCCTGAGGAATTGTTCCAGGCTGCCACCCCAACATCTTGGGCATTGTTCAGCCCCAAGAACTGAACATTATGAAGGAGGTTTGGCCTCCACAACCGAACAGAGATGATTTCCAGCAAAACGAGGATTTTCTGCAACTTTGGTTGATTACGCTTGTGCCCTTACTAAACCTCTATCATTAGTGACTTTAATCACTTGTATTAGAATCTTATTAGTCTAATCTAAGCCTAATTGAGACTGTTAAACCTATTTCCATCACTCATCTCGTGACATGTGGATTCCACTAACACTTAATTGAGCTGATTTCTTTACATCAGTTGGAGACTTCACTTTACGATTCATTTTCTTCTCTTCTTCTTCCTTTGTCTGAAGAGATCTTGTGTGTGAGAGTATCGGTGAGATACGTGCGTGAGGGTTTGACTCCCAAGTGATTCAAGACCCTCTTGCAATTCCGAGACAACCGTTACGAAGTCGTCGTCGAGTAGAACGATCGACACCGATTAGCTTTCTTGCTTCGTCTATTGCTTGGCTTGAGGTAAGCTATTGATTTCCCTTAGGTACATGCTAGAGATAACATGCTACCCCCTCTTACTTCCACTTCTTCCATGTCTAAATCATGATCTCCTTGATTTCTACCATAATATTGATGTGCTTTAGAAAGTACGAATTTCTGGGAATTATAGACCATGAACTTAATTGTTTTGATTTGGACACTAAGCCTAGAAGTAAAAGTGTTCTACGATACTGATGACTATATTTTATACGCAGTTATTGGGTATTATTCCGGCTTAAATTATGCTATTTCTCGAGGTTTTTGTTGTCTAATATATGTTTTAGTGTTGTTTTATAGTTTCAGGAACTTTTGAAACAATTGTGCAAAATATAGGTATTTTATGCTGAATTAAAGAACTTCAGGGACCAAACTGCAAAAGCTGAAAACTTGGAGTGTAAAAGCTGAAAAATCAGAAATTCAAGCAAATTTCAGCCGCCCACTTTGAGAGTTCCAATTGTCTTGGGAATTGTGAAGTCCTAGTTTAATTCTTTTAAGTGTTGTAATTATTATGTATCTCCTTTTCCTCCTCGTTGTAGGATTAATTAGGTATAAATAGATCCCTTTAGTTAGGAAAAAAAGGAGGAGAGAAGTTATGTATTATTTTTCTTTGTCTATGAAGAAAGATTTTCCAAGAATGGTTCAAGGTTTTGTACTTTCAATTATTGAGAATTAATTTCATAATCTAGGGGGCGGGAGGTAACTTGTATCGAATTTATGTTTTAATTCATATTTATGATCATTCAATTCTTGTTGATTATGGTGATTATCAATCCCTATATTATTTCACTTTGAACAAATGAATGTAATCGCAAATAATAAAGGCCTAGAGGTGCGGATAACTGCATGACCAATGTGCATATGTCGTACACTGGCTCACCATCACAATAAATTGGACCTATCGATGCACGAGAGTGATAGGTTAGGGACAGGTTCATACATGACCTAGGTGACAGATAGATCATATGTTCTTGTGCTTAGGATATAGAATGGATGAATGTTGCGGGGATGGAGGCTGAACCAATAGTTCAACAGACTATATCTATCTTTTGTGAACGAACCCAAGAGATTGAATGATAATTACTTTGAATTAACATAGAAGAGATACAAGTGAATCCTAATTCCTAGGTGATTTACAAATCTTTGATTTATCTCATATTTATCATTCTTTGTTAGTTAGATTATTTTATTGCTTTCTAGTTAATTTAATTTATAAAAAACCAAAAACCTCATTAGTTAGTAATTGCTTTATTTTAATAGATTAGTTAAATTTACTATAATCAAATCCAAATCTCTATGGTTCGACCCTTGCTTCCCAAGCTATTCTACAATAGTCTTGTCCACTTGCAAGGAAAATAAATTTAAAATAAGACATCGATCAAGTTTTTGGCGCCGTTGCCGGGGATTTGTTATTTTGATTTAGTTAATTTATCTTTTCTTTTACTATTTTTCGTTTTTATAAAAAAAAATTTCTTTAATTTTGTTTAATTAATTCCGAAAATTTAAAAAAAATTTAAAAAAAATTAATTCCGAAAATTACAAAAATATATATAAATTGAAAAAAAATATTTTTTAAAAAATCTTTAAAAAAAATGGCGTACAATAATTCTCATTGGGGTATGAAAAATTACGCACCTATGAGAGCCACAAATGAATATGCTTACCAAAATGCTAGAATAAATCAACCATCTTTTCCTAATAGTTATGAAAGGGATTATCGAAATCAACCATCTTTTCCACCCTATCATAATAACTAAAATGAGCCACCCTATTATAATCCGCCCTTTTATAATGAATCTCCTCCTTATTTGTCCTATTATAATGAGCCTCTTTCTTATTGTCATCAATCATCTTTCTCCTCCCATAATTATTATAATGAACCACCTTCTTATTGTCATCAACCTTCTTTTTCTTCGCCCAGTGATCCCAGTGTGTCAGAAGATATTGCATATATGGAAGAACTAATTAAAACTCGCAAAACCCAATATGCAATCCAGAAAGTTTCAATTGTTAATGAACCTTATTCTTATTCGTCTTACTTTAAAAAGAAAGAACTAGAACAAAACTCTAAGTTTTTGGCAAAATTCGAAAAGGGGCACTTAAATGAGCTAAAGAAACAATATCATGTAAATGACCCAACACCTTTAGATGAAGAAGTTCCAAAGTTAGAAGGAGCAAGCAAAGGTCAAGCTGCCCTTATGAAATATTTGCTAGAAGAGATAGAAAATTTAAAGAATCGACTTGCAAAAGTTAACGAAGAAAGAGAAGAGGTAAGCAATCATATTCAACCTTATGCCTGATAAAGTAGATAATTTTGATAAAGAAGTTGAAAAAGATAAAAGTGAAAATAATCAAGAAAAAGATGAAAAGTAGAAAGAGTGCGAAAAAGTGCGAGAGAAGGGTAGAAGGAAGAGAGAAGGGATTCCTAAAGATGATGAGATACACATGGAAGTCTTTAAGGGGTATGTAATATAGAAATGGGTAAAGAAAACACAAATATTGAGGAAAAAGAATTGAAAATAGTAGAGGAGCCGATTGAAAAAGATGATGAGTTGATTTTAGAATCCCAAGATTTTCCACAAAATGATGTACCGCCTCATTGTTCTCAAGAACCCGAAACAATTTCGGAGACTTTCACTGTAATTTATTCTCCAATTGATTCTCCGCTAGACACTTATGTGGAGTTAGGGACGCCTTCTTCATATTTTCTTGAAAAGAATCAAGAACCTATTTTAGATATGCATGAGCAATGTAGTTGTGATGAAAAAGTGGTGAAAATTCCGGATAGGATTACATTGGAAGATTTAGGTGTGAAATTACCCGTCCCCAAATCAATTAGATGGCCATCGTATAAAGAAAATTTTGCCAAGGAAGTATTTGGCTTCAATGGACTAAAATTAAGACATTATATGAGTGATGGATTTTATGGATCAAAAATGTTTGCATTCCTAAGTGATCCGGCGATGCCTTCTTAGCGAAAAGGAAGGATTTAAGTCAAGCTAACGACTATAACTTAGAACAATTTCTAACCCTTATCTCTCTGTATTTATCGTGTTGCTTTTTGAGTTACTCGTTAGAGTCTCCCTGAGTTTGTGGGTTTATAGGGGAGTGTTAATAGTGTCACCCTCACAAAAAGATTTTATTTTTATGTATTTATATGCACTAATGTTTAATAATTTTATTTTAGTTTTTGTAGATTTTTTTGTTTTAATTTAAACAGATTAAAGACTGTTAAAAAAAAATTAATTTACGGATTCAACGAAAATTAATGAAGCAATTTACAATTGAAACAAGAAATAATAAAAGTTTAAGGGCTTAAGTGAAATTACCTTGCGGTCGCAAGGCCCTTTGACCTTGCAACCGCAAGATAGACAGAAAGTTGGTGTGGGAAACCAGGGAAGGGAGTACATTATTAAATAAACATTAAAAAAATAAAAGAAAAAAAAAACAAAAAGAAAGCAGAGAAAAGGCGGCGGTCAGCAGGGACCTCTTCTCTCTCTCTCTCTCGCCTAAACAACCCCAAATCGCCATATCTCCCTATCTATTCTCACTCTCGCCGGCCTTCATCTCCAAGCGAAACTACATCTCCTTCTCCGACGACGCGTCATCTCGCCCACCTTCCTTCACCCAACCGCCATTCTCGCTCGATTCCTAAGCATTCCTCCGCTCCTTCTTCGCCACCTCCAAACCAGATCGCCATCTCCCTCATCTTCAAATCTCTCTCTCCCCAATCGCCATCATCGTCTCCTTATCCGGGCGACTGCTGCTGGAATCTTCATCCACAACCACCCACAATTGCATCTCCCCTTTCTTTCTCAATCACCGACGACGCCCTTAACCCGTAAACCTCTCGGTGAGTAATTTTTCCTCGATTCTCGGCCTATATAAAACCCGACATCCTTCGCCTATGCTCTTTTCCACAGCCCTAGCCTAAGGCCTTCCAAGCAATCCACACCACACCCTCCATGGCCGGGCGAATCACATCTCCCTCACTCAAATCGTCTTCTGCCAACCATCTTCAATGCCGAATCAATCCCACCGTTAAAACACCCACCTGTCTTCAAGCCCGCTACCGTCCGCATCCCGAAGATTCCACTCCTCCATCCCTAAATCCCGATTTCATCATAAACGCCGAGCAATTCATCTCCCGACGCCATAACCCGCTCGATCCCTTGCATCTTCACACCCCACCTGTCACCGCCTCATGTCCGCCACCCCTCAATTCCCTTCATCTTCCCGATTCGACTCCTTCTTCCTCTATTCATCTCGACCAAGTAGATTCCACTGACACTGGATCTCTTTCACCCAAGGCCGACAACAATCTCCATCCCACGGTCTCTAATTCGGCGAATACAAGTCTCATCCATCCGGTATTCAACATCGTCGATGCAAAGCACGCTAAGGTTTGGATCAATAATCTCAAGTAAGATCCTTCTAATCTTTTTAAGATATTTTTGCTGCAAATTTGAGAAATTGTTTGGAAAATATGCTTTCAAGAAGGATGTTGAGTAGTATGCAATTGTGAGAATTTTCCCAGTTAATTTGCCACCTATGTTACCCGGAAATCCTCGTGTTTGCATGTTCAAGTATTAATTGGTATATTTGTTGATGATCTGCATATTGCTATTATGATTTCAGTTGCTGAAAATTATCATGTGGAAAGTAACATTCTAAGAAGTTGATTTTCATTTAAAAAAATAAAAAATTACATTAGTGTTTTCTTGGGAATGTTGTTCCAATCAAATTAAATTTTCAACTTTTAGAAATTGATGTTGGGAGATCGATTGCATAATTATTTTGTTGGAGATATTGTTGTTGTGACCGAAGTATGTGCAATTTATGATTGTCAAATCTGTCCATCGGTTATCTAGAAGTGAACTCAAATTGGTCAAGTATAATGCAAACTGGTTTAGGCTGAAATTCTGAATAATTTGATTATTGAGGGAATGGGTGATAATTGGTATGGTATAATTGTGGGGTGGAGACAATATGTCCCTATTTGAAAAATTGAGATTTGTCATGCTTGGTTTGTCTCCGATTTAATGAAATTTTTTTTTTCCTATTGTCTATATTTGACTCACATTGAGGATAATGTGAAATTTAAGTTTGGGGGTGTGAATTGCCATGTGCTTTAATGATATTTTTTTGAGAAGAGTCGTTTTACCTGTTTTTTGTTAATTTAGTTTTTATTTTCTTTTTTGTTTTATTTAGTTTTAGTAGTTAGTTTATTTTAGTTTTTTGTTTAAAAAGAAAAATTAAAATTTCAAAAAATTTCAAGTCTTTAATATTGATGTGGTTACTTCCGCCAATGATAACATGTTTGTCAATAGCGATGCATGTAAACTTGTCTGCGAGCCTTAGCTTGGTCTAGTTGATGGAACTTTATATCTCCAAAAATTTTTAGCACAAAAATACCATGACTTGATTTATTAAAGAATTTGGATATTTTTATTGAGTTTATATTGCAAATTTCATTCCTTTGAACCCTGCTATTTTGTGGTCATGAACATTTTAAACAGCCGTCATTACATGATTGTTGCATTATATTTGCGACTTAGGGTTGATTACATGCTAAGTTAGATTTGTTAGACTTCTTTTGCTAATATATCTCAAACACACTTTCGAACCGTGAGTGTATTTAAGTCTTGATTTTCCCTACCTCTTTTCTAGCGAATGCTTATGCGAAATACTTGTGGAGCTAGTTTTTAAAACTATGAGTTAGGGAATGATTTGAAACTTTGTTGAATTTCCGTGAAAACGAAGCATGAGCATTGTGGCAGTTAGGATATGATTTAGGCCATCTTTGGAACGTTTGAGCCTTTTTTCTCTCACCATCCCTATTTTATATTATCCCTAGTGTCCCATTTGAGCTTTATTAAAAAGAATGGCGTGTGCTAAGCACACATCGACCCCCATTTGACATCGTTTCTATTACCCACATTAACTTAACCTTAAAGCTTATACACTTTTGTCTACCCTTTGAGAGAGTAGGATTGGGTTGGTAATGCTGTCTACATGTTGGTTGATGCAATTCAAAAATAGCACAAATGAGTTCTTGTATTGAGAAAAAAAACAAAAATAAAGAAAAAAATATACATGAAAAAAAAAATGGAAAGGGTGCGAAAATCAAAAGTGCACATGCCCTTCAAAAGAAAAGATAGAAAAAAGAAAGAAAGAAAAAGAATAGGAAAAAAAAAAAGCAAAGAAAAGGATCATTGGGAAGAAAATATTTATATGATGGTTTGATACCTTCTTCAACCCAAAAGTCTAAGTTTGGGGGTTGTTGAAGGAATGTGAGTGCTTTGTATGGGAAAAGGGGAAATATTCTTACTCTCCCACTTTGTAATTTCTTATCCTTTTATTGTTACCCCTCACCTTGGCCTTACATTACAAACTTAATAAAATCCTATTGATCTAGTTGCCACATTTGTTTGTGTTAGTTAACATGGTTTGGAAGCATAGTTGATTTGACCCTTGTTTTGAATAATATACACATCTTTATATAGTTCACCGTATTTACATAATCTCAGCTATTATAAGTAATTGGGACTTGAGAGCATTGTATTTCATACATAGTTAGTGCATGAGATTGATGTATAAGCACTTGAATTCTATCATGATCTCTCTTCGTGTTGTTAACCGGGTATTAATGGTATGTACATGTTTTCTGATGCACACGTTTTTATTTTAAATATTTTGGGAATGAATGTTGTACTTAGCTTGATAAAACTTTCTAAGTTTGGAGATAGTCAATTAATGGTTTTCGCACACACACACGGAGATGTACAAGTGATATTGATGATGATTGTGTGAAAGCCTAGACTTGTGGCTATGTGTTGTTATTTATCATTCCTTGAGGCATTATGTGGTACCATGTCGATGCTTTGACTTGGTAAAGAAAAAATATATTTTATTTGCTTTAATTTAGTTCAGTTTAGTTTTTATATTTATTTATTTTTAATTTTACTCGAGGACGAGCCAAAGTTTAAGTTTGGGGGTATTTGATGATTGTATTTTATACGCAGTTATTGGGTATTATTCCGACTTAAATTATGATATTTCTCGAGGTTTTTGTTGTCTAATATATGTTTTAGTGTTGTTTTATAGTTTCAGGGACTTTTGGAACAATTGTGTAAAATATAGGCATTTTATACTGAATTGAAGAACTTCAGGGACCAAACTGCAAAAGCTGGAAACTTGGAGTGTAAAAGCTGAAAAATCAGAAATTCCAGCAAACTTCAGCCGCCCACTTTGAGAGTTCCAATTGTCTTGGGAATTGTGAAGTCCTAGTTTAATTCTTTTAAGTGTTGTAATTATAATGTATCTCATTTTCCTCTTCGTTGTAGGATTAATTATGTATAAATAGATCCCTTTAGTTAGGAAAAAAAAAGGAGGAGAGAAGTTCTGTATTATTTTTCTTTGTCTATGAAGAAAGATTCTCCAAGAATGGTTCAAGGTTTTGTACTTTCAATTATGGAGAATTAATTCCATAATCTAGGAGGCGGGAGGTAACTTGTATCGAATTTATGTTTTAATTCATATTTATGATCATTCAATTCTTGTTGATTATGGTGATTATCAATCCCTATATTATTTCGCTTTGAACAAATGAATGTAATCGCAAATAATAAAGGCCTAGAGGTGCGGATAACTGCATGACCAATGTGCATATGTCGTACACTGGCTCACCATCACAATAAATTGGACCTATCGATGCACGAGAGTGATAGGTTAGGGCCAGGATCACGCATGACCTAGGTGATCGACAGATAGATCATATGTTTTTGTGCTTAGGATATAGAATGGATGAATGTTGCGGGGATGGAAGCTGAACCAGTAGTTCAACAGACTATATCTATCTTTTGTGAACAAACCCAAGAGATTGAATGATAATTATTTTGAATTAACATAGAGGAGATACAAGTGAATCCTAATTCCTAGGTGATTTACAAATCTTTGATTTATCTCATATTTATCATGCTTTGTTAGTTAGATTATTTTATTGCTTTCTAGTTAATTTAATTTATAAAAAACCAAAAACCCCATTAGTTAGTAATTGCTTTATTTTAATAGATTAGTTAAATTTACCATAATCAAATCCAAATCTCTGTGGTTCGACCCTTGCTTCCCAAGCTATTCTACAATAGTCTTGTCCACTTGTAAGGAAAATAAATTTAAAATAAGACATCGATCAGATACGTTTGAAATAATTGTTCTTGGGTCATAGACTTTCGACAATTATTTGGAAATCGTGATTCTAGGGTTCCATAATTTGGGAATTTGAGATTATTCTTAGCTATGGTTATTAATTGGAGTAATGACCCCGTTTAATCGATTCGATAACTTAGAAAAGAGTTTGAAATGCAACTAGTGTTTTAACTCTACTTGGTTGAATTTATAGAAATGACTCAACGGAGTCGACATTAGTGAGCTATTGAACAATACCGACTCAATGATCAATCCCTACGACGTAGTTACATGCGTTTCACTAGAAAACTAGTTCTAGACTCTTGAATTGGATTGACCACTATCATGCTTGTACTTACATGACATATTAAATGCCTGTTTGACACATTAGCTCTTGTCGAGCTCAATCTTGCTTGGTTATTTTGAGAATTATCTACTTGTCTTGAACGGGGTCGCTATTGTCGAGCTCGTTCTATACTTGATTAATTGTTGAGTATACATTACTTAGCATTTTCATAGTCCATATGGCATACTTGCTCCCGCACACACGCCTCCACTGTGGCCACAGTGGGGAAGTAGCTCTCCTTGGCCAACCTATACGCGCTCATTGAGTGTCTATCCTGGCCCGAGCATTCCCTCAGAAGATCGATGTATTTTGTCACACCCATTGATTCATGCACGTCTCGAAGGTGTTTGTTTTGCAGGAACTACGTAGCGGCTCGGCTTTTCAAATATCCTTAAAACTATGTGAATTATGTGCAATAATGTGCATCTTCAATACTTGATCTCTATGCTCGTAATATTGTCTTGCCTAATGTGTTGCATATTGTCATGTCATGCATGATTGATAGCTTACGAGTCTTATGACTTACCCTTTCCCCTTTACTGTTTTTAGATCCTAGCAGGACAGGACCTTCTCGTTGAGGCTCGCGTTGTTCGTACTCCTTTGTTCTCTTTTGATCCGACTTTTGCGGTTGAAGAGGTGGTTTTAGATTTCCTCTTCTGTTCTTTTGTATTTTGCAAGGACGATGGGTTTTAAAGCTAGTCATCTAGACTATGCTTGGGAGTGTGTATAGATCTTGTACTTGTGTATTCCTGTTGGCTACTTGTAGTTCTAACTCTTGTAGTGTATACACCTTTTGATGCCGGCAATTGTGTTAGTCGTGCCTTGTATATCTTGTTATCGTTCACTACGTATAGACTTCTGCTGAGCATCTCATTAGCTCTTATTTATTTCCTAGTTGTATTCACTGCTTAGCTTGGGTTCCGGCTGTAGTGTCGCCGAAGACTTGGCTTTATTCTTAACTGTTTTATCGGGTGAAATGATTTTTTAAATACCGACCTTTAGTGTCGAGTTTGCTACGACTGAAATGTTGCGTCACGTCAGTTTTAAATATTTTGAGTCCTTGCATATTCGTTGTTTCTTGTCTCTCTCTCTCGTTTGGCGCTCTGGTCCGCGGTTCCATCTCGGGTCCGGGGTCGGGGTCGCCACATGAATATTTTTGGAATGTCATATTATACCAATAACATAAATTACTATTGTTAAGCATAAATACCTTGATATGGATGTTAATGAAATGTTATACTATGATGATAGCATGATTTATTATTGTTGAGTATGAATGCCTTGACATGATTTTTAATACAATGTTATTCTATAATGGTAGCATGATATATTATTATTGAGCATGATGCCATTATAGGAAGTTATGTTTAGTAACTTACTAAGTCATTATGACTTACTCCTATTTGTTGATTGTTTTCCCTAGATCCGAGTCGTGCTAGCGGATCGAAGTGATTGCCAAGTTCGTTGGTGAAGTCTTCTTTTGGCAAGGTTGCTACCTATTAGTTTAGTTCATTTTCTTTTGACAAGGACGTTGGGAAAAGTGAAGTTATGTAAACTTCATGTTAGGTAGCAAACCTATTTGTGGTTGTGATGTTTATACTTATGTTAGTTAACTCTTATTCTTTTGGTAGCTGACTTGTATTAGTCGTGCTTGGTGATTGTTGATGAGTATGTTTTAGTTATGTATATTGATTGATAAATTATCATGTTGTTCTCCGACATGTTTTTAGCCGTTGAGTATGTTAGACTTAGTGTAATGTTGGGTTCCGATTGTAACGTCGCCGATGACTTGGTTTATTTGTTGCTATATATTTATATTGCATGACATGAAGTTTTATTGTACGTGCCCAATGTTGTGGCACGTGCATCGAATTTTTGGACCGAGAGAATTATTATCTCTTTGGTTGTATTTAGTTTGAGTTTGTTAGCTCGGGCGCCACTGTGTAATTATGTTTCGCTTCCGCATGTGTTGTTGTTGTTGGCATATTGCCGTTATGGCCTTACCCGTTATTTGTTTTACTTGTTTCCCGATGGCACGACCTTGGGATCTCGTCTTGGGATCCGGGTCGGGTCGTCACAGGAACCAAGGGAGCAGAAAGGAAGCCAACTAAGGCACCTAACAAAAGTTTGTCTTTCCACATCTAGGGTTGGTATTGTAGGTTGGGCGTAGGAACATCCTTGGATGTTTGAACGTTCTTGGGCAGGATGGTGGGAGATAGGCATGGATGTGAGCCATCAACGAACTTGTAGAGGTCATAGCCAATGAGAGTTGCCTCAACTTGTACTTTCCAAGCGATGTAGTTGGTGGTGGTGAGTTTGGTGATGTTGGGGTGGTAGATGTTAATGAATTGAAAGGTTTGATTTGGATCAACAGGATTTTGGACGGTAAGGGTTTGGTTACCGAAGGCAATGGAGGCGGAAGATGGGAGGCAGCGGCAAAGGAAGAAGGGAGGTTTTAGAAGCAAAGTTCCGATAGCACGTAGAAACTCACAATAATTATGAATAACGACATAAGTCTTTCATTGATCGAATCACCTATTTATAGGGAGTTACAATTAGGGTTACCCAAATATACAAGAATCCTATACAATGTATGAATTCTAATAAGGTAAGAATTATACAAGAAAATTAACTATATACGGTAGTTACAATTAAATAATAATTACAAAAATCTATTTTCTAATATATCTTTTCTAAACATATGATCCATGACATCATTCATTTGTACCAAATTTAATCCCAATCTTTTCACCACAGCGTCACCACTTAAAATACTACATGCAATAAGGTCTGCCTCATCACCCCCTTCCAAGGTAAAGTCGAACATTGGTTGAACGCTAAGCATCACATGGTCTTCATGAACACTTAAACTAGGCCAGAACAAACGGTCTATAAACAGATGATGATCACAGTCGATATGAGATTTGTTACGAGATTTGTTACGACAATTGTTAAGCTTGGTTCGATTTACTATTATGAAACCACCAATGCTGGAGTTGTACGGAACAACTGCACAAACAACCATACTTATGAGGTTACGAACATCTTGAGGCACCACAAAGGACAATATTCCCGATCCATTACTCTCAAACGTCATGTCAAAAGGAAGCTCCCCACCAGGAAAAATAAGACCGTATAAGGGATGTTCAGGCAATAGCTGTTGCATATATTAATATCGTGAGTTTATCAATATGGACTAATCATAAGTTATGTTTGAAAGCAAAACAAATGCAATCTTGAAGTGATAAAAATTTCAATGGAACGCCCGATGCATGAGTGATGGTCGACTGCTTTATATGTACATTACCACCACACTAGGACTGATTAAAACGAGAGAGAGAGAAAGAGAAAGAGAGACCTGGGAATCATTCATGCTGAATTTACTGGATAGACTTTTAGGGTCCACCAGGTTAGTGCAATTTCTAAACTCCATCATCGAAGGACTACCGTTGTCAGGATCATTGTTGCCAATCGATACAGATTTCAACGATATGCAATCATTTGCCCTTAGTAGAAATAGCTTGTCTGGAAGATCTTCAAGTGACTCAAGCCCAACACAACTGTTGAGATGAAGATACTTGAGACGAGAAAGATGGCTAAAGCTAGAGGGAGGCTACGAAATTGGTTTCCAGAAAAATCCAGTTTTTCTAATGTCATTAAACTGCCAATTCCACTGGGTATACATCCTTGACGTTGCACCCTGCTAGAGTTAATTCCCGTAGGCAACTTAATGCCTGTACAAAGGCCACTGAGATTGGTATGTCGTCTGGACGTTCTGTTAGCCATTGCCAAATCATAGAAATTAGCCCTTTGCATTTTGCTAGCTCCCCAAGTTTGGAACAGCCAGAAAGATCTAGTTTTTCAAGAGATTTCAGCATGGAGAGGCTGCGTGGGACTGACGTTAGGTTTATGCAATTGGCCATATCCAGAATGTGGAGTTTATCAAGACATCCAATAGAGTTGTGCACCTTCAACAAGCTTTTACAATCACTAAGAAACAACCTCTCAAGGTTTTTCAATCCCGAAAAATCGGTAGTTTTAGTTAATTGATCTGAATGACTTAGGTTGAGAAATTTCAATTTGTCCAATCTCTGAAAGAAAAGAAAAACGTCATCTTCAAGGACATGATATAATCGAAGTTTGAACACAAGGAAAAAAGTATCATACCTTGGGCCCCTTCCACATTCGTTTTAGTTTGCTATATTGCAAGTCAATAGCAACCAGATTCTCCATGTACAAAGCAGCGGGTATATATTTGAATGGGAAGCCATGCCAACAAACCCATTTCAGGTTTCTTGATGTCGTTCTGCAAGTACCAGTTACGCGTTTGAGATAATTGAGATGAAGCAATCT
Source organism: Codonopsis lanceolata (assembly GCA_013146195.2). Lineage (NCBI taxonomy): Eukaryota > Viridiplantae > Streptophyta > Magnoliopsida > Asterales > Campanulaceae > Codonopsis > Codonopsis lanceolata. The sequence continues at coordinate 98,586,202 of CM028380.1, read as the reverse complement.
CAGATTACTCATGTTTGCAAAGGCCTTTGTATCAACATGTTCATTGTTTGACTCAAGCAATTCCAATGAGAGTCCTTCAATTTCTTTTGTTCCCTGCATGGTTAGATTGTAGATATCAATAAAGAAGCGATTACGAAAACACTAAATATGGTGAATTGTTGTTGTTATTTCTGGTTCAAATATGTATTAAAAACACATTATAATGGCTTACGGTGCATTCTCTTAGTATTTGGAGTACTTCTTCCCTGCACCACAATCTACTACGTTCCTCAAGTTTCTTCGATCGTTTGCGGACAATTTCTCTACCCATGTCTCTGAGCACATTATGCATGAACAACTTGTGCCCATCAACTCTAACAAGGCATCGACCAGCTAGTTCCCCAATTCCACTTTCTGGAAAGCATCCAGAGTCTTTGAGCACATTCACTGTAAAATCTTTGTCCCTACCAATGAAAAAAAATGCAATATCGAAAAATAGCTCTTGATTTTTGTCATCTAGGGAGTTGAAGCTTATTTTAAGCTTTTGTTGAATGTCTCCATTAGGAATTGCTTTTAGTTTATCTAACTCACTCTGCCATTCGGATGTGCTTCTACCTATAAAAAACGAACCCAATACTTCAAGAACTAGCGGAAGCCCTTCAGCATAAGCCACTATTTCATTTGATATTTGTCGATGCCCTTCCTCTGGATAATCTTTTTCGAATGCATTCCAACTAAAGAGTTTCAATGACTCATCTTCATTCAACTCCATTGGGGCATAAACCGAATTCACTCGAAGAGGAATTAATGCAGTCATATTTCTGGTTGTTATGATGATTCTACTTCCCGGACCAAAGAAGTCACGGTTTATGGCTAACATTTTCAATTGGTCGACATGATCAACGTCATCAAGAACAAGAAGAACCCTTCGATGACATAATTTCTTTTTTATCAACTCAATGCCTTGATGAAAGTTGTCCAATTTGATAATATCATCCATGAGGATATTAGAAAGAAGTTGTTTTTGTAGCTTAAGCACCCCAAACGAATCCTTTGTAGTATCACTCACATCTGCAAGAAAACTGCTTCCTTCAAACTCATTACGAATGCAATTGAATATAGCTTTTGCAATGGTTGTCTTGCCAATTCCACCAACACCCCAAATTCCAACTATGCGAACATCATCTGATCCCAAATTTAACATTGCTTCAAGTTCTTGCACACGTGACTCAATTCCAACAAGATGGTAAGCAACATGAATATATAGTCGATCTAATCTCTTCACAATATCCTCAACCACTTTTTTAATGAACTTTGATTCATCCCTGTAAGATTCAAGATTTTCAGAATCTTAAAATATGAGAGGTGATGTTCATATGAAAATTTAAATTGTTTTTTTATAAAAAAAAATATTTTTTGAATTGTGAAAATGCCAAAAGATGATAAAAATCAAAAAGTGGTGTTTGATTTTTTTGTTAACCATGCTCCAAGCGATCCAGGGCAATATCGTTTAAATGTTAAAAATGGCAAATTAAAGAAAACAGAGAGATTACCCATGTTGTAAATCATAACCAGACAAATTGGCGGCCTCAGTTAGAGCTGCCCTCCATCCGTTCATCCTCCCCATTGACAACCTCCCTTCTTTGATCCGATCAACGTGCTTGGCAAACGCTTCGGAGTAACTCCCCAGCTGTGACCTGACTTGACATGGATCAACATCGTAAAATATAGGAAGAACAATCTGCTTAAAATCCCTCTTGCACTCCATTATCTTCACTAGTTCGTCAAGACACCATTTCGAATCAGCATAATTTTTTGAAAACACAACTATTGAGACTCGAGATTCCTCGATGGCTTTCAGCAGTTCCGAACTAATGTCTTCGCCGCTCCGAAGCTTGGTGTTGTCCTGGAAGGTTGAAAAGCGGTGCCGATTCAAAGCTTCCAAGAGGTGGCTGGTAAAGTTATTACGGGTGTCATCGCCGCGGAAACTCAGGAACACATCGTAAACCAGCCGTGGGATAAGGAAGGAGGAAGAAGAAGAGGAAGCAGCCATGAACGGCGGACGAATCCAATTAAAGAAGATGAGATTTTCTGTAGCCCTAACGAATGGCTATGTGCTGTCCAGTGCTATAATACCAATAATGGACTACTTTTCAGAGGTCAATAATCTTACTACCAATAATGGATTTACAATTATTGCTGAGAGAGTATTAATTTTATCATTTGTGAGATTTGCTTTTTCTCACCCAGTCTCACTATTTCTCTCTTACAGAGTATAATTTTTCATTCAATTATTAGAAAACTACAAGAAAGACTACCAACTATAATAATTAAAATTAACCAACCAATCTAACTAGCTCAAAGTCTTTTAATTCAAACACACTCCTAATATCCCTGATATATTTCTCTGATTCTCTCATATACTTCTTCGATGAATTATCAGAAAACTAAAATAAACATTTCTTTCCATGAAGACTACTAACTACTCCGTCCGGTACGAGGAAAAAATTTTCATTTGAAAGTCAAACATTTAAAAAAAATGTTACTTTTAGTAGGTTATTAATAATAAAATGACACTTTCATATTTTCATTTTTCGAAGTAGACTCTTTAAGTAAAACATACAAAAATAGAATAATAAACTCTTTACCCGGAACGGAGGCAGAATTAAAGAAAAAAGATCTGTCTCTCCCAAACATGCTCAAAATCTTAAATAAAGACTACTAAGTACTAACTAGAATTACATCTCTCTTACTTGGTTTTTATTATAAGATTGGGAACATTTATGATTTAAGTTATGATTATTAATGATATTGCCAAATTGTGAGACCGCGGTATCGGTACTGAGTTTGAGGCGCTACAGAATGGTATCAAAGCTTAAGCGTCAGATCCAGATGGTCTTAGGGTTTAGAAACCGTTAGATTTAGAAATATATGATAGTCTTAAGATCATGATTTTGTTCATTTAAAATGATGATAGCTTTAAGTTTCTGATTATGTTAAACGGGTTCACTATCACGTTGCTTCATTCGGATTTACGTTAGATATTGTACGATGACAAGATTGATAAAGACGACTAGAGAGATATTTAGGTCATGATCTGTTCTTTCGCTTGGGTCATGATCTGTTCTTTCGCTTGAATAGTTAGGTCTAAAATAGTTAGAAAAGCCATGGATAGATCTTTTGGAGTATTGAGGTATCTTTCTTGATAAGTATTTTAAAAAAATGGGTATATTTAATACAACACCTATAAAATACTTAATACAACACTTTTTGTTGCAAAAATACTATATTACCCTTAACAAAAAAAAAATTAGACATTGGAATTGGTTTGGGAGCAGTCCTAAACCAAAAAAAAAAAATTAGGTATTGGGATTGGTTTGGCAGCAGTCCCAAACCAAAAAAAAATAATTTTTTTTTTGACATTAGGACTGGTTTGGCAGCAGTCCCAAATAATAATATATAATATTTTTTTTGGCATTAGGACTGGTTTCGAAGCAGTCCAAAAAAAAAATTTGGACTTTTGGAGTGGTTTCGGAGCAGTCCAAAAAAAATAGTTTTTTTTAGACTTTTGGACTAGTTTCAGAGCAGTCCCAAACAAAGAAAGAAATTTTTTTATTTTGGACTTTTGGACTGGTTTCGGAGCAGTCCAAAAAATAATAATAATTTTTTTTGAACTTTTGGACTAGTTTCAGAGCAGTCCCAAACAAAGAAAAAAATTACTTTTTTTTTTCATTTACTCATAAAATGGTAAAGGGCAATTTGGTCTACTTTTTTTTTAAAAAGTGTTGTATTAAGTATTTTATAGGTGCTGTATTAAGTATCCCTGTTAAAAAACTCGTTCTCTAGTCTCATTTGTTGGATAGATGATGTATATTTGATTGTTCACTTATATAGGAGTAGGGATACATCTTGAGCCAGTGATCCTTTAGGATTATGTGTGACTATATACGCCTAACGTATTTATGTTTCTATTTGAGAAATATGAAGAAAAAAAGGGGTATATTTCTTACTTGTTATGATTTGTGGTATGTGTCATTCCTATTTAGTGAGTGTAGACACCCCAATTTCGTACTCCTGGTATGTAACTCTGGCATGTGATATCAAGAATTGTTTAAACTTAACGAATGTTAAGTTACAGGGTTGAAAATGCAAAAGGAAAAGCAGGATGCATGAATAGTGAATTGCAAGGGGTCAAAGTGTAAAAAAAGGCTAGAAATGGAGGTTGGCGCTGCCATAAGGGGTCTTTGGTGCCGCGGCAAGGGAGCTTGTTGACCGTGCCAAGGTCCTGAATAGTGCATTCCGTTTAACGCAATGTGCAAATTATCAAGAGCGCGGTACAAGCCGATGAAGCACAAATCCAACTATAAATATCAGTGCCCGGCTACGTTTTTGGGACACATTTTCACCAAGTCTTGAAGCCCAAAGAAACTCTGCGTAATTTTTACGCAACGAGAGATCAGTGAGCGAGAGTGATTTCCCCCTCTTATAAAGCCTCGAAACTCTGCCAAACCTCCTCCAAACACAAAACCAACCGGTCAAGGTGATCCCTAGCCCCCCAGTTAGGTATCCACCATATTTCCCCGGTCCAAAGACCACGAAAAGAGCCGTTGTTCTGCTAGAGTAAAAAGGCCAAATTAGTCAGAAATAAGCCCTTGTTCTGCCCAAATTCCACCAACAGCAAGCAAGCAAATGTCAAAAGGCAAGCAGTTGCTCCACCTGTTTTACGGGTCTCAAACGCAACTCTTGCAAGCCGTTACTCTGCCCACACCGCAGCAACCGCAGCAGCAACAAAAAGACTCCCTCTCCTTGAAGGACAGAGCGAGCACACCAATGCTCTTAAAGGTAAGCCTTTAAGGGTTTATTTCCTAAAAAACTATTTTCCATCCGGTCCAATGTAAAAAATATAAGCCGTTGTGCTGCCTGGATTATTTTAGAAAATAGCATTTAAAAGAACCGTTATTATGACCAAATATTTTTAAATGTATTTGTAAATTATTGGAAGGAGATAGCTGCAAGTCTGTAAATAATGTAAATATGTATGTATTTGTAGGTAGTTAATGCTTTATTTATTTGCTAAATAAATATAACAAAAAACATGCTTTAGCCAAAAACCGCTTTTGAGACTGAAAGGGCGAGTTGGGTGCCTAGCACATTCCCTACTCGTAACTTAGCCTCCGAACCTGTTTTTGCAATCTCTGGTTTTTCTTTTTTTTGGTTTTACTTTATTTCTGTCTTAAAATAAAGATGGTGACTCTATAAAACATTTTGGATCCAGTGGGGCGTCGCAACACTCCTTTTTTGCACTTTTCCGTTTTCCCCTAAAAAAGGGAAAATGAGAATGAAAGGGTGATGCATTCCTATATCTTGGTATCCCCTAAACAAAGGATAACTTGATGCAGGAAACCCAAAGCACCCATAGAGATCCGAAATATGCCATAAGGTTATTTTCATAAAATCCATAGTGGGGCCTCGCAACATCCTTTCTTGCACTTTTCCGTTTTCCCCTAAAAAAGGGAGAATGAGAATGAAATGGTGATGTATTCCTACATCATGGTATCCCCTAAACAAGGGATAACTTGATGTAGAAAACCCAAAGCTCTCATATTGGACCAAAAATTCACTGAAAGTTACCGAGGCGTATTCCAACGCGCTATCTTAGACAGCACTCCTCTTGCACTTTTAATTTCGTCTTTTCCTAAACAAGGGAGGATGGAATGAGAGCAAGCAAGTGGGTCTCAAGATCCGCACGCATTACGCCCTATCCAAAACACGCGGGCGCGGGCGCAAGTCCCGAACCCAGGCAGTGACTCGCTGGGAGATCGTTTTTATTTTAAATAAAAATGGAGGGCTAGACTCATAAAAAACTTTTGTTTTTCTTTGTTTTAGAAAGCGCTAAAGTATGCTTGTTATATTAATTTAAGCATTTGAATATTGAATTCTATACATCCGTGTCTATATTTGTGGATATGATCCATACATCTCTGCGGCGATTTGGTTGCCCAAGAATAGTATTGATATATTTAAAAATATTATTTTCAAAAAATCAAAAAACAAAAACAAAAAACAAAAAAAGAAACAAAAATCAAAAAATAAATATATGCAATAAATTTCCAGGCAGAATAACGAAAGGGCTGGGGCTTTATTTTTATTATTGCTTTTTTTTTATTCATTGCTTTATTTTCTGCTCTATATCATTATTCCGTTTTGTTTTATTTCTATTACGAAAAATTTGTACATTCATCCTGTCATTTTATTTTGGGGATTAGGACAAATTTGTAATTAATAGGAATAGATAGATTCCTCATTTTTCTTTCTATTTCTTGATGTAAATGCCTGCTTGCTCGCGCTCAAACTAAAAAGCCGAAAAAATCTATAAATTACAGCAAGACAGATCATATATGTTTCATTTTTCTATTTTATATCTAAAAATAAAATAAAAAAATCTCCAAGAAACAAATCTTTTCAACTTAGCGTCAATTTTCATAAATTTTGGGATCTTTGTTGTTTTTTTTCGGTACCGCTAACAATTTTGCAGGGGTTGAAAAATAAAAAAAGTGACTACTATCATTTACTCTCTTGAGAGGACTATCCAGAGGTACGTAATCATTATATCTCATTCCAAGGATAAAAAAAATGATTATTTTAAAAACAAAGAAAAAAAAAGGATTTCGTTCTCTCTAAAAAAAGTCTTCAAAAAAAAAAAAAAAGAGAGAGGTTTTTCTATGTGCTGTCTTTGTTTCACAAAACATGTAAAGACAGGAAATCCCCTCACCATTATTCTCAAATGCATCACTAGTTGATAAGTATCGTTCACTCTTGATTTCAAAACAAAAGATTTAGTACGTCCTACTTTGAGATGTCAAGGTCTACCACTTAAAAAAAAAAACTGAAAAAGCCAAGAAGCCAAGAAGCCAAAAGGCATAAAAGTCTGGAAAGGCAGGAAATCCAGAAACGGCCGACTCCAGGATCATAAGCAATAATTCAGGACTAGGGGCTTTCAAACCCCAGGGGTATCTCTTTTGCTTATATTAATGCCTATAGCCCATCCTTGCCAAAGAATGCTCACGAATCCATTTGGTCTCCGTTATTTTGAAAGCCCAGCCAAGTCCTCAAACCGAGCTTTCCAAAGGTATCTATCTATATTCGAGTCTGGTAAATTTTTGCTTCTCCTATATTAGCTTGTCGAGTCTTATTCTTGATCTTTGAACACCATCTATCGCCAAAGTATCTGTTATATAAAAAAAATGAATGACGAGTCGACTCATGTAAAAACATGATAAAACTGCACGGGTTGGTAATGAGTCAATTCGAAATATGGACCCACAAACCATTAAAAATCTTTGTTCAATGAAGCAGCCTTCTGTCTTGGTAAATGGTCATCTTCGATCCATAGCGGCCAAGCTATTAAAAAGGCACACTAGGGGCTTCCAACCATACACCCAAGCTCTTCCAAATACCTGAACAAATTCACCACATACCAAAGCCTAACCATCTCTAAGATCCAGCTTCTCAAAACTGGGACTGCTCCACCCTTATATATATCCACCAAGAGTGACAATCTTCTTTTATCCCAAGAGAGAGAAGACGAGTATCTCATCAAGCACTCTCCCAAATTGCTCCGAGAGGTCCAAAAAAAGGAGAAACAAAAAAAAAGAAATTTCCCTCTCGCAAAAAAAAAAAAAAATAAGAAAAAAAAAGAGGCCAAAAAAAAAGGAAAAAAAAAAGAGAGCCTCTCCTGAGCAATTTCCTCAAAATCTCTCTCTCGCAACGAATGAAAAATATCAATCACTCTTTGACAACCCCATGACTCACAACCAAAGCCAAAAGCCGATCTCCCTATATCCAGAAACCAAATTCTCATCCAAACCCACAACTTAAAAGGCCAGCCAATGATCACTTTGCGATCGCCTTTCCTAAAATAGCCAAATCCATGGCCCAAAATACCTTTGAGCAACAGGCCGATCAGATCCTCAACCCTAAAGCTAAATCATCCCAAGTACTTAAATACTATACCTTAACCTAGTCGCAACCTATAGCTCCGTTTCAATCAGTTATAACATGATCTAGGTCCAGGACAGAACTCCTTGCTAAAGACACATAAAATTATCAAAAGATAAATGTTAAGTAGGGTCCATAAAACCTGTGATACTTGGCAATAAACTCTGGATCATGACTCTTCTTTTGGTCCATTTGAGTCGTCCCACTTTCTGTGAGCATACTCATTTCTGTCTCCCACAAAAGTCTCTCTCAATCGAGTCTTTCTGGGGCTGCCTCCAGTTAATCTCTTCAGAAACTTGCCATCCCATCTTACAAAATTTGGTTGATTAAATTCATCCTGGGGCTTCTCCCGCTGAACTCATTGGATACATAAATACTCATCATATCCAGAAGCAGCTATCATTTCCATCTCTGCCTGAAGGAACGAAGAAGCTACAAAACCGTGATCCCTCAAGAATAAGAAACTTATCTTCGCATGCATTGAAAGGCCGGCTCCTTATGGGGTAAAAGCTCGCTAGGTTGAAAACCCGAAAGGGCAGCCTAGGCAAAAGTTAGAGTATAACAAAAAAAAAGAGCAAAGTAAAATTTAAAAAAAAAAGAAAGAAAAGGAAGAAGTGGTCCCTCCGAGGCATCGATTAGTAGAGCTCACTAATCCTGATCAAATTCCTTTTTTTATGATGCACTAGTCAAAAGACTGAAAACTGATCGAACACTCCATTCACATTCATTTCAAATATCACCATCAACTACTCATAGCCCTCCAAAGCCAAAAGCCGCATCCTAATCTCTCTTATCACATCTGCATCCCCTTACCTTGTCTTAACATGTTTAAGAAACAAATGATACACATGCACATTCAAAAGTCCTTTTTTAAAAAAAGGGAGAAAAGGAAAATTTCATTCGCATGCTTGCATCCTTTGTTTGCATTTTTCTATTGCATCTCCTCAGGTCTTCCGCCGCATCGGCCTATAAATGTTTTGCCAGCATCTCGCCAAGGATCACCTCCAAAAGATCTTCAGCAGCATCATCAAAAGCTACATAAGTAAATCATCGACAACATTCTGCCACAACATTTCATAAATCTGCACCGCTTTTCCTATGCTGGGATAAGCATATTTTTGAAAAAAAACAGCACCGCTTTTCCTATGCTGGGATAAGCAAATTTTTGAAAAAAAAAACAGCACCGCTTTTCCTATTCTGGAATAAGCACATTTTTGAAAAAAAATCTACACCGCTTTTTCTATGCTGGGATAAGCACATTAAAAAAAAGAAAGAAAGAAAGATTGCATCATTTTCCCTATGCTGAGGGAAACTCATTTTGAAAGCAGAGTAAAGTCCATATCCCCGATTGGCTGAAAAGGAAAATCACGGCGGCAAAAGAATTTTCAGTGACAGGAAAATGCAGCGAAAAATTTTCAGCCAAGAAAGAAAGAAAATTTTCCAAAGGCGAAAATGTAGCAAAAAAGAAAATTTAAGCGGGAAAATGCGGCGAAAGTAAATTTCCGGCTAATGCAGGCAAAAGGGGAAAATATTTTTGGCAAAAGCCGACATTACAGCAAAAGAAAAAATCCCCAGCAAGTGCAGTAAGAGCAGCAAAAAGCAGCATAAAAATAGCAAGTGCAGCAAAAGCGGCAAATCGCAGTCATGGCGGCGGCAAGACGAAGTCGCATGGCGGCGGCATCGGCAAAATCGCTAAGCGGCAAGAAGCGGCGGCAAGTCGCAAAAACAACATCAGTGATAGATGGTCGCAAAGGCAAAGCAAAGGTAAGAAAAGGTAAGTATTTTACCCCTTTTCTGTGCATTTGTGTTGGTGCTTGGAAACTTTCCCTTAAGGGACAAGCAACCCCGGATCAGAGGGAATGGTTTTGTTCTCCGACGAAGGCAGCTTTCCTGAGGAGACATTACATTCCGCCCAGCAGCAAGTGAACTACGTTTGCTCTGATTCCTTGGATAAGGATACGTAGGCAGCCTATTTCGGTAGGTATGACCATCGCAGAACTTGTTAGACAGCATTGCAGCACTTGTCTATCTAGCGTTGTGATGCAATGGATATTGCATCTGTTTTCTACGTTAATTCAATGGATATTGCACTAAGTTTGTGGCGACGCAATGGATATTGCGTTTAGCGTTGCGATGCAATGGATATTGCATCTGTTTTCTGTGTTAATGCAATTGTTATTCCATTAAGTTTGTGGCGACGCAATGGATATTGCGTTTAGGTGTTGCGATGCAATGGATATTGCATCTGTTTTCCACGTTAATGCAATGGATATTGCATTAGGTTTGTGGCGTCGCAACGGATATTGCGTTTAGGTGTTACGATACAATGGATATTGCATCTGTTTTCCGCGTTAATGCAATGGATATTGCATTAAGTTTGTGGCGACGCAATGGATATTACGTTTAGGTGTTACGATACAATGGATATTGCATCTGTTTTTCGGGTTAATGCAATGGATATTGCATTAAGTTTGTGGCGACACAATGGATATTGCGTTTAGTGTTGCGATGCAATGGATATTGCATCTTTTTTCCACGTTAATGCAATGTATATTGCATTAAGTTTCTGGCGACGCAATGGATATTGCGTTTAGCGTTGCGATCCAATGGATATTGCATCTGTTTTCCGCGTTAATGCAATGGATATTGCATTAAGTTTGTGGTGATGCAATGGATATTACATTTAGCGTTGCGATCGATGGATATTGCATCGTTTTCCGTGTTAATGCAATGGATATTGCATTAAGTTTGTGGCGGCAATGGATGTTGCATTTAGCGTTGCGATCCAATGGATATTGCATCTGTTTTCCGTGTTAATGCAATGGATATTGCATTAAGTTTGTGGCTACGCAATGGATATTGCGTTTATTGTTGCGATACAATGGATGATGCATCTGTTTTCCACGTTAATGCAATAGATATTGCATTAAGTTTGTGGCGACGCAATGGATATTGCGTTTAGCGTTGCGATGCAATGGATATTGCATATGTTTTACGCGTTAAAGCAATGGATATTGCATTAAGTTTGTGGTGACACAATGGATATTGCGTTTAGCGTTGCGATGCAATGGATATTGCATCTGTATTCTGCGTTAATGCAATGGATATTGCATTAAGTTTGTGGCGGCATAATGGTATGCATTTAGTGCATTTAGTGTTACGATGCAATGGATATTGCATCTGTTTTCCGCGTTAATGCAATGGATATTACATTAAGTTTGTGGCGACGCAATGGATATTGCGTTTAGTGTTGCGATCCAATGGATATTGCATCTGTTTTCTGCGTTAATGCAATGGATATTACATTAAGTTTGTGGCAACGCAATGGATATTGCATTTAGTGTTGCAATTCAATGGTAATTGCATTTGTTTTCCGGGTTAATGCAATGGATATTGCATTAAGTTTGTGGCGACACAATGGATATTGCGTTTATGTGTTGCGATGCAATGGATATTGCATCTGTTTTCCGTGTTAATGCGATGGATATTGCATTAAGTTTGTGGCGATGCAATGGATATTGCATCTGTTTTCCGCGTTAATGCAATGGATATTGCATTAAGTTTCTGGGAACACAATGGATATTACGTTTAGGTGTTACGATGCAATGGATATTACATCTGTTTTCCGCGTTAATGCAATGGATATTGCATTAAGTTTGTGGTGTCGCAACGAATATTATGTTTAGGTGTTGCGATGCAATGTATATTGCATCTGTTTTCCGCGTTAATGCAATGGATATTGCATTAAGTTTGTGGCGAGGCAAAGGATATTACGTTTAGGTGTTGCGATGCAATGGATATTGCATCTGTTTTTCGGGTTAATGCACTGGATATTGCATTAAGTTTGTGGCGACACAATGTATATTGCGTTTAGTGTTGCGATGCAATGGATGATGCATCTGTTTTCCAGGTTAATGCAATAGATATTTTATTAAGTTTGTGGCGACGCAATGGATATTGCGTTTAGCGTTGCGATGCAATGGATATTGCATATGTTTTACGCGTTAAAGCAATGGATATTGCATTAAGCTTGTGGTGACACAATGGAAATTGCGTTTAGCGTTGCGATGCAATGGATATTGCATCTGTATTCTGCGTTAATGCAATGGATATTGCATTAAGTTTGTGGCGACGCAATGAATATTGAATTTAGTGTTGCGATGCAATGGATATTGCATCTGTTTTCCTCGTTAATGCAATGGATATTACATTAAGTTTGTGGCGACGCAATGGATATTGTGTTTAGTGTTGCGATCCAATGGATATTGCATCTGTTTTCTGTGTTAATGCAATGGATATTACATTAAGTTTGTGGCGACGCAATGGATATTGCATTTAGTGTTGCAATTCAATGGTAATTGCATTTGTTTTCCGGGTTAATGCAATGGATATTGCATTAAGTTTGTGGCGACGCAATGAATATTGCGTTTAGGTGTTGCGATGCAATGGATATTGCATCTGTTTTCCGTGTTAATGCAATGGATATTGCATTAAGTTTGTGGTGATGCAATAGATATTGCATCTGTTCTCCGCGTTAATGCAATGGATATTGCATTAAGTTTCTGGGGACGCAATGGATATTACGTTTAGGTGTTACGATGCAATGGATATTGCATCAGTTTTCCGCGTTAATGCAATGGATATTGCATTAAGTTTGTGGTGTCGCAACGGATATTGTGTTTAGGTGTTGCGATGCAATGGATATTGCATCTGTTTTCCGCGTTAATGCATTGGATATTGCATTAAGTTTGTGGCGAGGCAATGGATATTGCGTTTAGGTGTTGCGATGCAATGGATATTGCATCTGTTTTTCGGGTTAATGCTCTGGATATTGCATTAAGTTTGTGGCGACACAATGGATATTGCGTTTAGTGTTGCGATGCAATCGATATCGCATCTGTTTTCCGCGTTAGTGCAATGGATATTGCATTAAGTTTGTGGCGTTGCAATGGATATTGTGTTAAGCGTTGCGATCCAAGGGATATTGCATCTGTTTTCCGTCTTATTGCAATGGATATTTCATTAAGTTTGTGGCGAAACAATGGATATTGCGTTTAGTGTTGTGATGCAATGGATGATGCATCTGTTTTCCGCGTTAATGCAATGAATATTGCATTAAGTTTGTGGCGACGCAATAGATATTGCGTTTAGCGTTGCGATGCAATGGATATTGCATATGTTTTCCGCGTTAAAGCAATGGATATTGCATTAAGTTTGTGGCGACACAATGGATATTGCGTTTAGTGTTGCGATGCAATGGATATGCATGTTTTCTGTTAATGCAATGGATATTACATTAAGTTTGTGGCGACGCAATGGATATTACGTTTAGTGTTGTGATGCAATGGATAGTGCATCCGTTTTCCGCGTTAATGCAATGGATAGTACATTAAGTTTATGATGACACAATGGATATTGCGTTTAGTGTTGCGATCCAATGGATATTGAATCTGTTTTCCGTTTTAATGCAATGTATATTACATTATGTTTGTGGCGACACAATGGATATTGCGTTTAGTGTTGCGATTCAATGGATATTGCATCTAATTTCCGCGTTAATGCAATGGATATTGCATTATGTTTGTGGTGACGCAATGGATATTTCGTTTAGGTGTTGCGATGCAATGGATATTACATCTGTTTTTCGTGTTAATGCAATGGATATTGCATTGTTTGATGCAATGGATATATGCATTTTCAATGTTAATGCAATGGATATTGCATTAAGTTTGTGGTGATGGATCAATGGATATTGCGTTTAGTGTTGCGATGCAATGGATATAGCATCTGTTTTATGCGTTAATGCAATGGATATTGCATTAAGCTTGTAGCGACCCAATGGATATTGCGTTTAGTGTTGCGATGCAATGGATATTGCATTATGTTTATGGCGACTCCATGGCTATTGCGTTTAGTGTTGCAATGGAATGGATATTGCATCTGTTGTCCGCGTTAATGCAATGGATATTACATTAAGTTTGTGGCGACGCAATGGATATTGTGTTTAGTGTTACGAAGCAATGGATATTGCATCAGTTTTTCGCGTTCATGCAATGGATATTGTATTAAGTTTGTGGGGACGCAATAGATATTACGTTTAGTGTTGCGATACAATGGGTATTGCATCTGTTTTCCGCATTAATGCAATGGATATTGCAATAAGTTTGTGGCGACGCAATGGATATTGCGTTTAGTGTTGTGATGCAATGGATATTGCATCTGTTTTTCGCGTTAATGCAATGGATATTGCATTAAGTTTGTGGCGACACAATGGATATTACGTTTAGGTGTTGCGATGCAATGGATATTGCATCTGTTAATGCAATGGATATTGCATTAAGTTTGTGGTGACACAATGGATATTGCGTTTAGTGTTGCGATGCAATGGATATTGCATCTGTTTTCCAAGTTAGTGCAATGGATATTGCATTAAGTTTGTGGCGACGCAATGGATATTGCGTTTAGCCTTGCGATCTATTGGATATTGCATCTGTTTTCCGCGTTAATGCAATGGATATTGCATTAAGTTTGTGGTGACGCATTGGATATTGCGTTTAGCATTGCGAACCAATGGATATTGCATCTGTTTTCCGTATTAATGCGATGGATATTACATTAAGTTTGTGGTGACGCAATGGATACTGCGTTTAGCGTTGCGATCCAATGGATATTGCATCTATTTTTCGTGTTAATGCAATGGATATTGCATTAAGTTTGTGGCGACGCAATGTATATTGCGTTTAGTGTTGCGATACAATGGATATTGCATCTGTTTTCCGCGTTAATGCAATGGATATTGCAATAAGTTTGTGCCGACGCAATGGATATTGCATTTAGTGTTGCAATTCAATGGTAATTGCATTTGTTTTCCGGGTTAATGCAATGGATATTGCATTAAGTTTGTGGCGACGCAATGGATATTGCGTTTAGGTGTTGCGATGCAATGGATATTGCATCTATTTTCCGTGTTAATGCAATGAATATTGCATTAAGTTTGTGGCGATGCAATAGATATTGCATCTGATTTCCGAGTTAATGCAATGGATATTGCATTAAGTTTCTGGGGACGCAATGGATATTACGTTTAGGTGTTACGTTGCAATGGATATTGCATCAGTTTTCCTCGTTAATGCAATGGATATTGCATTAAGTTTGTGGTGTCGCAACGGATATTGTGTTTAGGTGTTGCGATTCCATGGATATTGCATCTGTTTTCCGCGTTAATGCAATGGATATTGCATTAAGTTTGTGGCGAGGCAATGGATATTGCGTTTAGGTGTTGCGATGCAATGGATATTGCATCTGTTTTCCGGGTTAATGCTCTGGATATTGCATTAAGTTTGTGGCGACACAATGGATATTGTGTTTAGTGTTGCGAAGCAATGGATATCGCATCTGTTTTCCGCGTTAGTGCAAGGGATATTGCATTAAGTTTGTGGCGTTGCAATGGATATTGTGTTTAGCGTTGCGCTCCAAGGGATATTGCATCTGTTTTCCGTCTTATTGCAATGGATATTTCATTAAGTTTGTGGCGAAACAATGGATATTGCGTTTAGTGTTGTGATGCAATGGATAATGCATCTGTTTTCCGCGTTAATGCAATGGATATTGCATTAAGTTTGTGGCGACGCAATGGATATTGCGTTTAGCGTTGCGATGCAATGGATATTTCATATGTTTTCCGCGTTAAAGCAATGGATATTGCATTAAGTTTGTGGCGACACAATGGATATTGCGTTTAGCGTTGCGATGCAATGGATATTGCATCTGTTTTCTGCGTTAATGCAATGGATATTACATTAAGTTTGTGGCGACGCAATGGATATTACGTTTAGTGTTGTGATGCAATGGATAGTGCATCCGTTTTCCGCGTTAATGCAATGGATAGTACATTAAGTTTATGATGACACAATGGATATTGCGTTTAGTGTTGCGATCCAATGGATATTGAATCTGTTTTCCTTTTTAATGCAATGTATATTACATTATGTTTGTGGCGACACAATGGATATTGCGTTTAGTGTTGCGATTCAATGGATATTGCATCTAATTTCCGCGTTAATGCAATGGATATTGCATTATGTTTGTGGCGACGCAATGAATATTGCGTTTAGGTGTTGCGATGCAATGGATATTACATCTGTTTTTCGTGTTAATGCAATGGATATTGCATTAAGTTTGTGGCGATGCAATGGATATTGCATCTGTTTTCGTTAATGCAATGGATATTGCATTAAGTTTGTGGTGACACAATGGATATTGCGTTTTGTGTTGCGATACAATGGATAGAGCATCTGTTTTATGCGTTAATACAATGGATATTGCATTAAGCTTGTAGCGACCCAATGGATATTGCGTTTAGTGTTGCGATGCAATGGATATTGCATTATGTTTATGGCGACTCCATGGCTATTGCGTTTAGTGTTGCAATACAATGGATATTGCATCTATTGTCCGCGTTAATGCAATGGATATTACATTAAGTTTGTGGCGACGCAATGGATATTGTGTTTAGTGTTACGAAGCAATGGATATTGCATCTGTTTTTCGCGTTCATGCAATGGATATTGCATTAAGTTTGTAGGGACGCAATATATATTACGTTTAGTGTTGCGATACAATGGATATTGCATCTGTTTTCCGTGTTAATTCAATGGATATTGCAATAAGTTTGTGGCGACGCAATGGATATTGCGTTTAGTGTTGTGATGCAATGGATATTGCATCTGTTTTTCGCATTAATGCAATGGATATTGCATTAAGTTTTGGCGACGCAATGGATATTGCGTTTAGGTGTTGCGATGCAATGGATATTGCATCTGTTTTCCGCGTTAATGCAATGGATATTGCATTAAGTTTGTGGTGACACAATGGATATTGCGTTTAGTGTTGCGAGGCAATGGATATTGCATCTGTTTTCCACGTTAGTGCAATGGGTATTGCATTAAGTTTGTGGCGATGCAATGGATATTGCGTTTAGCCTTGCGATCTAATGGATATTGCATCTGTTTTCCACGTTAATGCAATGGATATTGCATTAAGTTTGTGGTGATGCATTGTATATTGCGTTTAGCATTGCGAACCAATGGATATTGCATCTGTTTTCCGTATTAATGCGATGGATATTACATTAAGTTTGTGGTGACGCAATGGATACTGCGTTTAGCGTTGCGATCCAATGGATATTGCATCTATTTTCCGTGTTAATGCAATGGATATTGCATTAAGTTTGTGGCGACGCAATGGATATTGCGTTTAGTGTTGCGATGCAATGGATGATGACTGTTTTCCGCGTTAATGCAATGGATATTGCTATAAGTTTCTGGCGACGCAATGGATATTGCGTTTAGTGTTGTGATGCAATGGATATTGCATCTGTTTTTCGCGTTGATGCAATGGATATTGCATTAAGTTTGTGGCGACGCAATGGATATTGCGTTTAGGTGTTGCGATGCAATGGATATTGCATCTGTTTTCCGCGTTAATGCAATGGATATTGCATTAAGTTTGTGGTGATGCAATGGATATTACATTTAGCGTTGCGATCCAATGGATATTGCATCTGTTTTCCGTGTTAATGCAATGGATATTGCATTAAGTTTGTGGCGACGCAATGGATGTTGCATTTAGCGTTGCGATCCAATGGATATTGCATCTATTTTCCGTGTTAATGCAATGGATATTGCATTAAGTTTGTGGCGACGCAATGGATATTGCGTTTAGTGTTGCGATGCAATGGATGATGCATCTGTTTTCCGCGTTAATGCAATGGATATTGCTATAAGTTTCTGGCGACGCAATGGATATTGCGTTTAGTGTTGTGATGCAATGGATATTGCATCTGTTTTTCGCGTTGATGCAATGGATATTGCATTAAGTTTGTGGCGACGCAATGGATATTGCGTTTAGGTGTTGCGATGCAATGGATATTGCATCTGTTTTCCGCGTTAATGCAATTGATATTGCATTAAGTTTGTGGTGACACAATGGATATTGCGTTTATTGTTGCGATGCAATGGATATTGCATCTGTTTTCCAAGTTAGTGCAATGGATATTGCATTTAGTTTGTGGCGACGCAATGGATATTGCGTTTAGTCTTGCGATCCAATGGATATTGCATCTGTTTTCCGCGTTAATGCAATGGATATTGCATTAAGTTTGTGGTGACGCATTGGATATTGCGTTTAGCATTGCGAACCAATGGATATTGCATCTGTTTTCCGTATTAATGCGATGGATATTACATTAAGTTTGTGGCGACGGAATGGATATTACGTTTAGTGTTGCGATCCAATGGATATTGCATCTGTTTTCCGCGTTAATGCAATGGATATTACATTAAGTTTGTAGCGACATAATGGATATTGCGTTTAGGTGTTGCGATGCAATGGATATTGCATTTGTTTTCCGTGTTAGTGCAATGGATATTGTATTAAGTTTGTTGCGATGCAATGGATATTGCATCTGTTTTCTGCGTAAATGCAATTGATATTGCATTAAGTTTGTGGCGACGCAATGGATATTGCGTTTCGTGTTGCGATGCAATGGATATTGCATCTGTTTTCTGCGTTATTGCAATGGATATTGCATTAAGCTTGTAGCGACGCAATGGATATTGCGTTTAGTGTTGCGATGCAATGGATATTGCATTATGTTTGTGGCGACTCAATGGCTATTGCGTTTAGTGTTGCGATAGAATGGATATTGCATCTGTTTTCCGCGTTAATGACATGGATATTGTATTAAGTTTGTGGCGACGCAATGGATATTGCGTTTAGTGTTACGATGCAATGGATATTGCATCTGTTTTCCGAGTTAATGCAATGGATATTGCATTAAGTTTGTGGCGACGCAATAGATATTACGTTTAGTGTTGCGATGCAATGGATATTGCATCTGTTTTCTGCATTAATGCAATAGATATTGCATTAAGTTTGTGGCGACGCAATGGATATTGCGTTTAGTGTTGCGATGCAATGGATATTGCATCTGTTTTCCGCGTTAATGCAATTGATATTGCATTAAGTTTGTGGCGACGCAATGGATATTGCGTTTAGTGTTGCGATGCAATGAATATTGCATCTGTTTTCCGCTTTAATGCAATTGATATTGCATTAAGTTTGTGGCGACGCAATGAATATTGCATTTAGGTGTGGCGATACAATGGATATTGCATCAGTTTTCTGCGTTAATGCAATGGATATTGCATTAAGTTTTGTGGCGACGCAATGGATATTGCATCTGTTTTCTGCGTTAATGCAGTGAATATTGCATCTGTTTTCCGCGTTAATGCAATGGATATTGCATTAAGTTTTGTGGCGATGTAATGGATATTGTATCTGTTTTCCGGATTAATGCAATGGATATTGCATTAAGTTTTCTGGCGACGCAATGGATATTGCGTTTAGGGTTACGATGCAATGGATATTGCATCTGTTTTCTGCGTTAATACAATGGATATTGCATTAAGTTTTGTGGCGACGCAATGGATATTACGTTTAGTTTTGCAATGCAATGGATATTGCATCTGTTTTTTGCGTTAATGCAATGGATATTGCATTAAGTTTGTTGCGACGCAAGGGATATTGCGTTTGGTGTTGCGATGCAATTGATATTGCATCCGTTTTCTGCGATAATGCAATGGATATTGCATTCGGTTTGTATCAACACAATAGATATTGCGTTTAGTGTTGCGATGCGATGGGCATTGCATTTTGATATGCGTTATTTTCATTAGGTTTAATGGATGTTACAACTATCTTTCCGCATAGCACTTGTTTGTTAGCACTTGCACCGCAGCACTTGATCCCTTGCAGAGACGAACTACGTTTGATCTGATTCTTTGGATAAGGATACGTAGGAAGCCTATTTCGGTAGGCACGACCATCGCAGCACTTGTTTGTTAGCATTGTAGCATGCTTGTTCTCGCTAGGCCCGAACTACGTATGGTGTGATTTCCTTTATTAAGGGATACATAGGCAACCTACATTAGTAGGTCCGACCAGTAGAGCATTTAATTTGCATATCTGCTTAAAAACTCCGATAACCTGCTATAACCGACTAAATATATCTAGGATATGTGAGGTTTGTCTTGCATTATAAACTATTGCATTATAACTACTACCTGTTGCATCTCTTCCCCGTTTAATAATTGAACGAAATTGGAGAGTCTATTTCTTATCAACGATGTTTGTCTACTCAGTAAGCTGCGGGTTACCCGTAGACTCCATCGTTGAGGGGCTTTGTAGACACCCCAATTTCGTACCCCTGGTATGTAACTTTCGCATGTGATATCAAGAACTGTTTAAACTTAACGAATGTCAAGTTACAGGATTGAAAATGCAAAAGGAAAAGCAGGATACATGAATAGTGAATTGCAGGGGGTCAAAGTGTCAAAAATAGGCTGGAAATGGAGGTTGGCGCTGCTATAAGGGGTCTTTGGCGCCGCGCAAAGGGAGCTTGTTGGCCGCGCCCAAGGTCCTGAATAGTGCATTCCGTTTAACGCATTGTGCAAATTATCAAGAGCGCGGTACAAGCCGATGAAACACAAATCCTACTATAAATATCAGTGCCCGGCTACGCTTTTGGGACACATTTTCACCAAGGCTTGAAGCCCGAAGAAACTCTGCGTAATTTTTACGCAGCGAGAGATCAGTGAGTGAGAGTGATTTCCCCCTCTTATAAAGCCTCGAAACTCTGCCAAACCTCCTCCAAACACAAAACCAACCGGTCATAGTGATCCCTAGCCTCCCAGTTAGGTATCCACCCTAATTCCCCGGTCCAAAAACCTCGGAAAGACCCGTTGCTCTGCTCGAGTAAAAATGTCAAATTAGCTAGAAATAAGCCATTGTTCTGCCCAAATTACACCAGCAGCAAACAAGTAAGTGTCAAAAGGCAAGCAGTTGCTCCGCCTGTTTTACGGGTCTCAAAGGCAACTCTTGCAAGCCGTTACTCTGCCCACACCGCAGTAACCGCAGCAGCAGCAAAAAGACTCCCTCTTCCTAAAGGACAGAGCGAGCACACCAACGCTCTTAAAGGTAAGCCTTTAAGGGTTTATTTACTAAAAAGCTATTTTCCATCCGGTCCAATGTAAAAAATATAAGCCGTTGTGCTGCCCGGATTATTTTAGAAAATATCATTTATAAGAGCCGTTATTATGGCCAAATATTTTTAAATGTATTTGTAAATTATTGGAAGGAGACAGCAGCAAGTCTGTAAATAATGTAAATATGTATGTATTTGTAGGTAGTTAATGCTTTATTTATTTGCTAAATAAATATAACAAAAAGCATACTTTAGCCAAAAACCACTTTTGAGACCGAAAGGACGAGTTGGATGCCTAGCACCTTCCCAACTCGTAACTTAGCATCCGAACCTGTTTATGCAATCTCTGGGTTTTTTTTTTGTTTTGTTTTGTTTTGCAATATTTCTGCCTTAAAATAAAGATAGCGACTCCATAAAACATTTTGGATCCAGTGGAGCGTCGCAACACTCCTTTCTTGCACTTTTCCATTTTCCCCTAAAAAAGGGAAAATGGGAAAGAAAGGGTGATGCATTCCTATATCCTGGTATCCCCTAAATAAGGGATAACTTGATGCAGGAAACCTAAAGCACCCATAGAGATCCGAAATAGGTCATAAGGCTATTTTCATAAAATCCATAGTGAGGCCTCGCAACATCCTTTCTTGCACTTTTCCGTTTTCCCCTAAAAAACGGAGAATGGGAATGAAAGGGTGATGTATTCCTATATCCTGGTATCCCCTAAATAAGGGATAACTTGATGTAGAAAACCCAAAGCTCCCATATTGGACCAAAAATTCACTGAAAGTTACCGAGGCGTATTCCAACGCGCTATCTTAGACAGCACTCCTCAGCTACGCCTACCTATCCCCAATCAAAATTAGAAACTTGGTATAGATCCCGGAGGCACCCCAGAACAGAAACCCGCAAAATGGTGGATGAGTTAGCAAATAAAGTCATCCCCAAGATGAAGAACAGAAATGCCCTGGCCACATGAGCTACAATCTCGTAATCATCATCATCAACCTGCCTGGCTTTCTACTCCAGCCATTTCTTCCCACTGCTAATGCGAATCTCATCGGCACTCTTAAAATCTGGTTCGAAGCCCAAAAGGTCTACAACCACATCATGTTAATGTCACAAAGTGATGTCTTGCTCTAAATGCCTACCAATACCAGTAGGAATGCTTGTGATCGCAGCAAAATCACAGGGCGTCATGGTGGCCTCGCCCCAGCTGAAATGGAAAGAATGGGTGCTGTCCCACCAATAGTCCATCAAAAATTTAAAAATGGGTAAGTAGCTGCAGAAGGGACGAAAAGCCTGCAGAAATGTGCCGAAGCCAGTCTGCTCAACCAATAACACTGCCTGCAGTTGCAGTGAATGATAAATAGAAGCCAACTTATCTGAATTGGCCCCGACCTGTGTAAGAGCATTACGTGCCTAAAAGAAAAAAAAAAGAAAAGCATAAGGAAAAGGAATCCTCTCAAAGGAAAAAGAAAAAGAGAGGTAGACTCTTATTTCTCCTATCAGCTTATCGTGCATGCTATATCTCATGTCACTGCATTAATTATGTTATATCTATCTTTACTGTGCATATAAAAAAAAATGAAAATGAATGAATGATAAATAATATGCATATATTAGTATTGGCATCTGATATGTGCATTTATCTCGAAATATATGCATTTTGCGTGTATTGTAAAAGAAAAATATATGTCTTTTGCATGTATGAAAAAAAAATACATTTTGCAGAACGTGCATTATTCGTCCGAAAAAATATATTTGGAAAATATGCAACATATATTCGGATTATATATTGCATGAGCATGCATCATCTAAAAATATATGTAGCCCGAGTATACATCACAATATCAATTACTGTCAATTGTATGAGCATGCATCACAAAATTAAAAGGCATGAATTTCATATTTTTGTTATACTATAATTGCCAAATTGCATCATTCTAACATAAATCATGCATGCATGAACATCAAAATCAAGAGCAGACATACTCCAAAGGTGCCAAAATATCATGAAATCCAAGGAAATCAAAAAAATTCAACCAAATGGGTTGAAGGAAAAAGAAGACTTACAGCCGGATCTTGAAGATTTGCAACATGGGTATGCCGATCTCGAAGTATATATATTACCCCAATCATCCCTTGAATCCGAATACCAGATGACATTTCAGCTAAAAGGAGGAAGCTCCCTACGTTCCTCACCGGATTTTGGCTTCATCGGCGCCTTTCCCTTCCGAGATCTTGAAGAGAAAGCCATCTAACAAACAAAACAATTAATTTGGGAAAAGAAAATCGAGAAAAGCTGAAGAAATGGAAGAGAAATGGCTGTCGACAACAATGGTTGAGGAAATGAACGAAGAAGAAGAAGAAGAAGAATGTAGCTACTTCTGTTTCCTCCATCCCGTAAGTGAAGAAAAAAGGGATGGAAAGTTTCACTTTCCACCCCTCCAAAGTCCAGTTCAGCACTTAAATCCTCAAGTTTGCTCAAATCGCGAAATGGCCCTGGAGTCCTAACGCAAAGTTAACGAAGTTAACTGTTGTTAACAAAGTTGACAGCCATCCATCAAAAATCAAAAAGAAAATCATATCCCCAGCAGAATAGCCGCAAGAAAGGCAAGAAAAAAAAAGAAGAAGAGAAAAGAAAAGAAGAGAGAAAAAAAAGAGAAAGAAAAAAAAAGAGAAGAGAAAGAAAAAAAAGAAGAGAAATAAAAAGAAAGCTCCACCATCGTGTTCGACGAAGGGTCCTACCCTGAGGATACGATGTCATGTTATCATGTGCTCCACCATCGTGTTTGACGAAGGGTCCTACTCTGAGGATACAATGTCCTGTTATCATGTGCTCCACCATCCTGATCGACGAAGGGTCCTAACCTGAGGATACGGTGTCTAAAAAGAAAAGAGAATCCTACCATCGTGTTCGACGAAGGGTCCTACCCCGAGGATACGATGTCCTGTTATCATGTGCTCCACCATCGTCTTCGATGAAGGGTCCTACCCTGAGGATACAGTGTCCAGAAGGAAAAAGGAATCCCACCATCATGTTCAACGAAGGGTCCTACCCTGAGGATGCGATGTTTTACAATGTTATCCGCCCGGTGCTGGTATTTGTTTGTCTGCGGAAGCCGAACTACGTTTGGTCTGATTCCTGAAAAAGATACGTAGGCAGTGTACTCAGTAGGCACGACCATCAGAGCATTTCATTTGCATATCTTCTATAAAAAGTAACGAAAACCAACTAATTTTTTTTAGGGTATGTGAGATTTGAAGTGCTTCATGCTAAACTGTTGCATCATAAATTGCTGCATGCATTCCTCCCCATTATAATTTCCACGAAACTTGAGAGTCTATTTCTTATCAACGATGTTCGTATACTTGGTAAGTTTCGGTTTACCCGTAAACTCCATCGTTAAGGGGCTCTGTAGACACCCCAATTTCGTACCCCTGGTACGTGACATGGCATAAAATATCAAGACATGTTAAAAGAACTAACGAATGTCAAATTACAGGGTTGAAAATGCAAAAGAAAAGAAGGATGCGTAAACAGTAAATTGCAGGGGGCCAAAGTGCCAAAAATCAAATAAAAAATGGCCCTGGGCGCTGCCCACAGCCACCATGGGCACGGCGCCCAGATCCCCTATGGGCGGCACCCAATAGTCTCAAATTCCCTGTAGCAGTTTGCCTAATGTGCAACTCTCTCAGCGTACGATACAAGCTGTGAAGCATGGGAAGTAAAACTTAAGGACGAAGTAATCCTCAATCCCAGGCTCTAAATAAAGCCTCCCGGCTTCAGAGTTTGGACATAGTTCACAAATTTTCACCACGCAGTGAGTGAGCGTCCTCCCGAGAGAATGCCGAAGAAATTTTATCTCCAGCCCCGAAGTTCTGGCAAATCTCCCCCAAACACTAAAACCTTTCGGCCAAAGTGAAACCTAGTTGCCCTTCTAGGATTCCGCCCTATTCCATCGGTTCAAAAAACTCAAAAAGAGCAGTTGTCCTGCCCGATTCCAGACGTCAAATCAGCAAAAAGCAAGCAGTTGCTCTGCCCGATTTCTGAAGCCAACCAGCCAGCAAATCCAGCAAAAGCAAGCAGTTGCGCCGCCTGGATCCCGAGGTGAAAAACAGCTATTTGGAGCAGTCACCCTGCCTGAAATTAATCAATAAAAAAAGACTTCATCTCCCTGAAGGACAGAGCGAGCGCACCTAGGACCTACAAGAAGGAGTTTTGGTACGGGATAAAACCCCCATGCTTCAAGAGGTAGGTCTATTAAAGTTTTTTATTTATAAAAGTGCTATTTAGAAAAGTCCAATGTAAACAAAAGCAAGCGATTGTGCTGCCCGAAATTCTATAGAAAATAACACTAAAAAGCCATTATCTTGGTCAAATTCTTATAAATGTATATGTAACTCCAGAAAGGTCGCTTATGTAAATTTGTAATTATTTACTTATATTTGTGCAAATATATATTTAAATTTCTTTATTTCAACTGCTAAATAAATATAAAAAAGTATATATAGACAAAAAACTATTTTGAGACCAAAAGGGCGAGTTGGGTGCCTAACCCCTTTTCACCTCGTATCTTAGCCTCCGAACCCTTTTCACAATTCTGGTTATTTGTGGTTTTTCTTTGATTTCCTTAAAATAAACATGGCGAATTTGTTGATCACATTTTCAGTCCACAATTGAGGTCGGGCGTATTCCACGCGCTTTAAAAGGTTTTGAAACCACCCCGCCTTTTAGTGGCATGGATCCGGTTAAAAACGGGGCACTCACACCCGACAGATTCGATCGGAGCACAATGGCCAAACACAGATTTTGTGGGTTGCAGACCAGCTCTTTCCAATCGAGCAAAAGTGCTTGGCCCACTCGCTTCTCGTTCTCTTCGCTAACCCCGAGAGTAGTTTTTAATGCTAGTAAATGTGCACTATCCCCAGTACTGAAGTCTTGCTTGGAAGCCTTGGGAATCTTCATTTCACCATTTGATGTGGGCTTAAGCAGCCACCAAACCCGGGATTTGATTATTAGAGCTCTCCTATCCCAGGTCTCAACTTGGCCTGGGACATCACTTAAGAGCCTAAAAAAACTAGAGTTTGACCTAACTCTTATTCACCCACCTGTGCTCAGAGCGAAGATAAAGAGTTTTCGGAACAAAAACATGTACGACTTGAAACACAACAGGAGGCAAGCCACCGTGAAGGCCAAAATCGCTCGGACCATGTTCAACATTAAATCACAAGGCATGGCCTTGGTCTCAAGCAGAAAATCCACCAAAAAGGGTTCCAGCTGAAGGTGCAGCCCTACCCTGAAAAAATCGGCACAAAACAAGAGCCAATTTCCTTGGTTATGGGATACCTCCACGCCGGTGGGGATATCCACCCTATAACTCTCAGGGTCCACCCCAAGAGAAACGAGCTAATAGGTCACCTTGGCCACAGTATCTAGGGAGGCCCAATGTGCGGCGTACCTACTTTCATCGGTGTTCATATACCAATCAGGCTCGTCATCTCCATCAGTGGCCTCGTTACTAAGAGCGGCCTCACTTCGTGATCGGCCAGATTTCTTTATTCTTTAGGCTATAGGGTCATTAGATCCTGCTTCACCCGACTTGGAGGCTTCTTCAGCAGCCACCCCCTGCTCTTGGCGCATCTCCTTAGTCGCGAGCTCCTCCCTCTCAACTAGCTGTTTGGCGCCATTCCCGGTTGCGGCTTCACCGCCTCTATACTTTCGTTACTAGAGGGGCCATGCCTGTTGGAACAGTCCACAAGATCGAAAATGGGTGCATGCACGCGCTCAGCGGTGGCTTCTCCAGCCACGGACTTATCACCGTCCTCAACTTTAATATATGGAGAAGGGGGTTCCTCGCTGCTCAACGGGTCATTCTCTCCACTGTAGCTGAAAACCTATTTTTCGTTGTCCAAGTACACGTCGTGAGACATCTCTACAAAGAGATCGATGAAGAAAAGTCAAAATTGGGCCCGGATAACCGGTAAAGTATAAAGGGAAAAAATCTTAAGTCTAGGTACACAAAAGGGCCATGCCCGCCTAGCAAGCAAGGCTACTTGGTCTTTTCCTCAATCTCTACCTAAAGTCTGGGTTTAAGCTAAACGCCCATTCCAAGAAATGCCAAGGTTGAAGATTTAGGCCTAGAAATGCATGAAGATGAAGAACTAGATGAACCCAGAAACTTCCAAAAACATAGAAACGCATAGAGATGGGCTAAAAAGCAAAAAAAAGGTGGAGAAACATACTGTCAAAATTAGGCGAAAGAATTTTCTTCCCAAACAGAAATGGTAGGAAACTCTGGAGGCTGAAGCTCGAAGCGAAACGTCGATTAGAGCTTGGGACTTGGGAGCACGGTCACCGGAATCTGGAGAATCTTCAAACAGAAGCAACGCACGAAAATTCTCTCTTTAGAAAGCTTGAAATCGATAATAGAGTGAAGTGAAGAAGGGGAGGGTACATGCATATTTAATGCGTCGCTTCGTGAATTACGCTCCCATCAGGTCATTTCATTCACTAACAGCTCACGCGCCCCTACGCCCGCTCGACCTACTACTCTCCAACGGAAAGCTTCTCACATACGCTCCAACTGGCAGTCGATCACCAAGGTTCTAGAACATTCAAGTCACAATCCTTTCAGGAATTCACAAGTGTTAGAGCCCGATACGAAAGCAACAACAACGAGCATGAGCGCTCCCCACTCCGAGCATAAATATTAGTTAAACAAGGAGCTAGGTACGACTGATGTGCCAGGCCCAAACCCGATCACGAGCAAAGCACGAGAGATCATCACATGCCAGTCACGTGCTCAACTAGCGTGGGACCTACCAGCCTAGCGGGCAGAGCTAGTGAGGTACCGAGCAGAGAACAAGACAATTCACGTCCAAGCCTAGTTGAGCACCGGCCTTATAAGACCCTGAATCCTTAAGTACTTGACTCGGTAGATAGTTTATGTACTTCGTTCTTTCTCGTAACCTTTGAGAGATCCTATGTAAGACCCTGGACCTTAGTGTGATTGACTTCCTTGTTTTGCGTGTGAAATGGCCATAACGTTCTTATTGGATTTTAGTTAGTATGAGAACCCAAACCTTGGTTATTTACCATGATCGTTATTGTTGCTTAACATGCTAGAAATAAACCTAACAAGTTTATCTTGGTTCTAGTTCTTTTAGTTAAGTATTGGTTGTCTTATAAGATTTCTATGCATCGTGGTAGCTTTGTGTATCGACTTCACTTCCTTAACTCTTAACTAAGTCTTAGAGAGTCTTGGTATGATTTTTACATGTTTCTTGGCCATTACTTAGACCATTCGAAGCTTAACTTTGAGGTTGAGACCCTTCTTGCTTGTATTTAAGCATTTGGAAAGTAGGATGCATGAATGCATTCCTTTGCCTTAGAGACTTGTCCATATTACTTGTGGTTCATGTGGGTTGAATTCTAGACCAACTGTGACGCCCCGCTCCTTCGTTATCTCGGTTTGCGTGCTATACTTGCACTTCTTCCTTGGTCGACTGTATGTTTGGTTTGCGAGAGGGTCTAAATATGTATGAGAGACCATATTAAGACCAAAACAACATTTAGAGACTTATAGTTGTTGACTTGCTAAAGTCGCAAGTCGTGACTCGGCGATAGTCGGAATGCGGCGCGATTGAGGGTTGCTTGCTTTGTGTTCGTGACCTCGGTTTGGGTCCTAGACCTCTTTAAGATGATTTATTAACATGATTAGATGCATTAGACTTCAAGTTGGAGGTGTTCCTTAAGTCTATCGCTGATTTGGAAGTTTTGGAGATAGTGTTAGTCTCTTTCGTAGTTCGAATCGAAGTCGCGTAATCGCTCTCCTTTGGGATTCTTATTCCCCAGTTGTTATTCAACTTCCTAGAAGTATTTAAGCTTCTTCTTTAGCCCTTAGACTTGTTTTAAAAGTCTCCTTTCATTGCTCGTTCGATTGAAGTTCATTCGCTGCCTGTTGCACATTGTTGCACCCCTTCCTGGTTTCCTCCGAGTTGTTTCGAGTTGTTCGGGTGTGTTTTAGACTTGTTTTGAGTTGGGTTAGACTTTAGAATGGTTGCCCATAAGTTTGGGACCATTTAGAACATGTTTGGATCAAGTTTTAGAGGTTCGAGCGAGGCGCATGATGGCACACGGTGAGGCGCCCGCCTCAAGTACCGAGAGCACCTTAAGGCGAGGCGAGAGCCCAGCGGCGCATGGGAGGGCGAGGCGCCCGCCCAATCCCGTGAAGCTGTTACGGATTTTGCCCTGTTTTTGTGTTTGGACGAATTATACCTATTCTACCCTCATTAAACCCCCTAAACCCTTCCTAACCTCTCATACTTAACCCTAAACATGTCCTAACATTATTAGAAGTTAATTTAAGTTAGATTAGTGATTGATTAGTCCTAATCTCTACTAATTGTGCAAGGAAAAGTCTATTGTGCCCTTATTATGGGAAGTATAAATAGCCTAACCCTTCACCT